>CM076574.1:559906983-560655417 GCA_034641835.2 Pinus albicaulis
CTTGCTTCTTTGGAGTCTGAGTTTTCTGGTCTTCCTTTGCTTTTATTGATCTTGCTATTGTTAGCCTTATAAGGTTTGGGAGCATTGTTGAAGTTTGTGCCTGAAAGTTAGTCTTATTTGGTTTTGATTTTGATAGTTTGTGCTTGGTATTTTCGAGCTCTTGCTTTATAAACAAAAAAGTTCAAAAAACATTTGTTTTGATTTTTGTTTTTGCATTTCAAAAACTCAAAAAACATCGTGTCTTGTTTTTGTTTTTGTTGTTGCATTTTCATTTTCGTTTTGCCATATCTTTTGGAGCTTTAGTGAAGTTTCTTATCTTTTGGTTTTTGGCTTGAGTTTGAGGAGGAGTTGTCGTTTGATTTCTTCTTCTTGTTTTTGAGCGTTTTGGTGTCTTATATTAAGATTTCTTGTTTTCAAGAACTAGTTTTTTGGGCCATCAAAAGGAGTTAAAACTGAAGGAGCTTTTTGGGAAATTTCACTCTCTTTTAAGAGATTTCTTTCATCTTAGAATTGGCATGCTTGTAGTGATTTGCATTAGGTGCATTTCAGCATTTAGTTAGCTTCTTAGTTTTTGTGAGTGTGAGTTTGCAATTTGAAAAGAAAAATACAATTTGTTAGTCTCGTAGAACCTGTATAGAGATTACTTTTCATCGAAAGACAAGAACTGCATGTGCATGTAGTTAAGTTTTTATTAATTTCTTTTGCGTCAAAAACACCATTGGTTTCATCTCCATATCCTTGTGACTTAATATAACAGCCCATAAAATAAGCGATTTAATCTAAAATCAACTAGCAAGTTTTACTAAGTGTCAATCACCAACTAGCTAGGTTGTAGGGCCTTGGAATAGGTGAGTGGAGAGTAAACTCTCCAAGGCCGCTCAAACAAACATAGAAGTTGATTAATTGAGCGAAATCCAACTCCGTGAGGTGGACTGGGAAAGCTCTCATCCGAGAGTCAAGTGCGAGGGGAAGTGAAGGTTGAGAAGAGGGATACCCCCCCTCCGATTAGCAGAATCTGACCTCAAGACCGTTCCGCCCAGCTTCTGATACGGATTGGTGTCCATAGTTGCCATTCCTAGGTTCCACACAGGTGACTGCGGGGAAGAATACTCGTGGTACCTGAGGCAGACGTCGCATCACTTTCAGCAGTACTTTTGGGGGGTGCCCTTGCGAAGCTTGGGTGCATGTGCCGGCAAAGGCTGTCGTCAGGAGGTCGGCGTAACTGTTTCTGATACCTTCGCTAGTTGTTCTGGGCCCTAATCATCCCAGACTGCTTTCGGGAGTTCCTATATTTCGCTTGCTTGTATTTTGGTGTCCGGTCCTCATCACCCGGAGCGGAAATACTTGGAGGCTGTTCGCTTGCTGTATCTCAGGGATTTTTTATTTTAGTGAGTGCTCTTTTCTCCTAGCTTGCCTAGCTTTTCACTTTTTTGAGTCTAATTAAATAAAAATTTATAAAAGTGGCTGATCAAGCACCTCGACGTTCGAGGAGAATCCGGGGGTTATCTCCCGAGAGTACAGAGCCTTCTTCGAGAAGGCGTAGGAGCGATTTAGCAGGGGCTTACCACCCTGTGGATTCTGACGCTGTGGAGATAGATCCTCCACTAAGGTCTGAAGGTTTCGTAGCTGATTCCGGTGTCGGTTCCGAGAGGAGCGTTCCGCTCACCTCGCGAGTGTTATTTCCTCAGGAAGAATATTTTCAGATAGAAGATATACCTGAGCCTCCAGCTACAGGTCCATCTCCTCTTCCTCCTGATTATCTGTTTGTTGTTCAGTACATCGGACCGGAGTCTGAGAGACCACCGGATCTTCCGTATCATTCTTATCTTTCGATGGCCACGACTGGGAACACGGCTTCTACCGTGAGTGCTGCAGGCATTCAGACTCCTGCTTCTGCTGAAGAAGGGGGCACTATTGCTTCATCTTCGATTGCTTCTAGCACTGCTATGTTTGGCTCTGGATTCACCCAAGCATATGCTTCTCATTCTGGTCCCTTTTGTTCAGGGATGCCCTCCAGTGGGAATCCCTCTTTTACCTTTTCTGCTGCTTCAGCTGGATCTACGCCCATGTCTAACATGGCTAGTGGATCAGCTTCGTTCCAGGGTTTCCCCTTTGGGACTGGTCACATTCCCAGTTCCAATCCTTCTTTAGGGTCGTTTCCGTTTACGTCCCAGACCCAGAATTTCAACCCTTGGTCTGGGGGGCAAAGTTCGACTACTTTTACGGGATGGAATCCTGTGTTTACAACGGCTGGGGCAGGGAATCAGTTCTTCGCGGGTCATCAAGGGAATGCTTCTTTCCCTTCATCGAGTGCTTATCAGTCTTTTTCTCCTCTGTCTAATGCGTGGAACCCCTACCAAGGGCTTTCCTCTTCAGTCAATACTTCAGCGGGGGGAACTAGTCTGGGTTTTGGTAACTCGGCGTGGGGAGGAGGTTCTTCTCCGTTTTCTACGGGTCCTTTCTGGCAGCCTGGTGCCTCATCAAATCCAGGCTATTCTTTTCAGAATGTCGGGAATCCATCCCATCAAGGATGGAATCCTCAGGCTCCGCCTCGCTTACCGTTTCTGGCAACGTTAAACTTGCCAGATTTGTCGAAGTTAACTAATGACCCGATTCGTTATAGTCCGGGGTGGCCTCCGGTCCCGACCAAACTTCCTTCAGACATTCCAAAGTTTGAAGGTAAGAGTGGAGAGGATCCGGCGGACCACATTACCACTTTCCACTTATGGTGCTCTTCGAACTCCCTGATCGATGATTCGATTAGGTTGAGATTATTTCAACGCACCCTAACTGGAAATGCTGCCAAATGGTATATCGAGCTCACTGGGGGCAGTTTCGCCACATTTGGGGAACTGGCTGTCACATTTCTTAACCATTTTCAGTTGCCTATCAGATATGAGGCCGGGACCGAACTCCTGGCTAATTTTAAGCAGGATGAGGCAACTCACATTTCTGATCACATTCAGGAATGGAGGAGAAGGAAGAGGCTTATCAAAGCCCATATTCCAGGTGAGTTCCTTCTCGAGTGGTTTTTGAAGTCTCTGCAGTCAGATATTTCAAAATATGTATCCCTATCTGGGGTATTTTCTGAGGAGCAGGCTATCTTTAGGGCCCAGCAGTTAGAACTGATCTATTCTCAGTCTGGGATGCTTTATAAGTATTTACCCAATGCTCCTCGCTCCAAATTGGATTTATCGAAACCCAAACCTGGTCCGCATGGTGACGGGCTTGTTGGATTGGTCAATAGTAGTGCAGCCAGCCTGCTTTCTCAATTGCAGCAGTTGTCTTTACAATCTGCTCCTTCTGGTTAGGTTGTGCCTGCTGATTCATCACCTTCCCAGTCTTTGTCCATAAATGTTGTCCAAGCTTCTGATCCCAAAGGAAATCAACAATCCGATGGGAAGAAGAAGAGACGTAATAACAAGAAGAAGGGAAAGAATGGGAAGGGCAATGCAAATAAAACCAACGAGCGTGTTGGTGAGGGTCAAAAGGAGAAAAAGAAAGTGAAGTTTCCATGCAAGCTTTGTGCTGGAGACCATCTCACACACCTTTTCCCGAAAATTCAGGATGCTCAACGCCTGTTATCTCAGCAGGGTTCTTCTAGTTCCCAGGCTGTGCTAACAAACCCTTTACCCCAAGTGCAGCAATTAATTGTTGGCGCGAACCAAAATCCTAGGGCTTTCTCTGGAGGTACCCAGGAAGGGGAAATTCCATCGAACATCTTTATGATGAGTGCTCACGTGGATGTCGCTACGAGATCCCGTGATTATGGCGGAGAGGAATCTTCGAAAGCTAAGGAAGTTCCTGATGCTACTGAGCCGCTTCACATTACGAAGCCAACTGTTGAGTCTATGCCTCGGATGCCAAAAGCATCTTCTAAGAAGTCAACGATTAATCCGAACATGAGGGCTGCCCAGAACTACTCGATTGTAGAAGATCCGGCGCAGAGTCCTTGTGCTATGTCAGCTTTAGAGGTACTCCAGTTTTGTCCGGCTCAGCGCAGTGCTTTGCTCACTGCCATTGGAGCTATTGATCCAAAAAATTCTCTTCTGATTACTTTTGATATGACTAATTTTAAGAAGAGACTTCCTCATCACATGGCATTTCACATTAGATCGTCGTATCGAAAGACCAATATCTTTCGAACGGTTGTTGATGAGGGCGCTTCTACTTGCGTGATGTCTCTCGCATGCTGGAAGACGCTTGGATCTCCCAAAGCTGTTCCATCTAGCACTGTTCTTACTGCATTCGATGGTCATTCTCACAGACCCCATGGTATTGTCCCGGCTTT
The DNA here is from genome assembly GCA_034641835.2 of Pinus albicaulis. Classification (NCBI taxonomy): domain Eukaryota; kingdom Viridiplantae; phylum Streptophyta; class Pinopsida; order Pinales; family Pinaceae; genus Pinus; species Pinus albicaulis. Next base: position 559,911,275 of record CM076574.1, read on the forward strand.
GCCCATCTGTGTTGGGGGCAAAACCGTTAACATAGAAGTTGAGGTAGTAGATGCAGCCTTGGACTACAACCTTTTGTTGGGGAGGAACTGGATATATGAGATGGATGCCATTGCATCCTCATTATTTCGAATTGTATGTTTCCCCCACGAAGGGAGGATAGTCACAGTGGATCAACTGGACTGTCCTCCTGTAGACCTGGATGCGCCTTCTGACTCATCCGTTCCTAAGTTGGATAATACTAAGGCGCCTGTCGAGAATCTAGGAGTTGGAATGTATTCTTCACTGATGGGTTCTTTTGATCTTCCTCCTCCTAAGGTGTCTATTAATGCTATTTCATCCTCCAAGGCTCCCCTTCGAAGAGAGTTCTTTCGAACTCATTATTTTTCGGACCCTTGGACCTTACCTTCCCCAACTGCCACATTGGAGGAAGGTCAAGTGGGTGGAATGGCATTCCCGATTTCTGCAGCTGAGATTGCATATCAGTCTGTTGTTGACACTGCAGAGTCTGATCCAGCTCCTCTTTCGCCGGAAGAGTTGGATGGTGATGTGGCCCCGGCTTGGACGCTTACTTCTTCTTCTGCCCAGGATTGTCTAGATACCACTCTTCCATCTGAAGAGGCCATCCTGGAAGCGATGACAGGTATAGATAGACCGTGGGATGATTTGCATCATCGGTCTTACTTCCTACCTGACTTGAGCGAAGTCGAAACAATTTTTCCAAGTCCTCAGTCTCCTGGTCCTGTTCACCCAGTCTTGAGTCCTTTGGCACCAACACAGGTATATGCTGAAGGGAACATGGCTGTGATCTCTCCTACTATCCCGGTGAACATCTCCATGAATCCCAATATTGTCGAGAATGTCTTCATTGGAGCTGAATGCTCCCGTGAAGAGGTTCAAATCTATACCGAGCTCTTCAAAGAGTATAGGGATGTTTTTGCTTGGTCTTATGAGGAAATGCTTGGCATAGACCCATCTATTGTCCAGCATGAGATCAAGACGTATGAAAATGCTAAGCCGGTTAGGCAAAAACTTCGTCCGGTTAATCCTAGGAAGGCAGCAGCTATCAAAGCTGAAGTTGAAAAGCTGCTTAAGGCGGGATTCATTTTCCCAGTTCCTCTGACTGAATGGGTTTCAAACCCCGTTCCTGTTGATAAAAAGCAAGGAACGATTCGAGTGTGCATCGATTTCAGGGACCTGAATAAGGCGTGTCCTAAAGATAACTACCCCACACCTTTCATTGATCAGATTATTGACGAGTGTGCCGGTAACGAGATTTTTTCCTTCATGGACGGTTTTTCTGGTTATAATCAAATTACTATCCGTCCAGAAGATCAACATAAGACCGCATTTATTTGTCCCTGGGGTACGTTTGCATATAAGAAAATTCCTTTTGGTCTTAAAAATGCTGGAGCTACCTTTCAGCGGGCCATGTCTTACGCCTTCCACGACATCAAGAAGATTATCGAGGCTTACTTAGATGATCTAGCTGCTCATTCTCGAAAGAGGATGGATCATCCTGGTCACCTCCGACAAATATTTGAAAGATGTCGTTTTTATAAAATTCGATTGAATCCGAACAAGTGCATTTTCGCGGTTACATCCGGTCGGCTGTTGGGATTTATTGTGTCTAGGGAAGGGATAAGGGTAGATCCCTTCAAGGTTGAGGCAATACTTCGGTTGCCTCCCCCGTCTTCAATCCGTCAGCTTCAAAGTCTCCAAGGGAAGTCTAATTTTCTTCGGAGGTTTATCGTCAATTATGCTGAGATTACAAAGGGATATATGAGACTGTTGAAGAAAGGAGTTCCTTTTATTTGGGACGACTACGCTCAACGCTCATTCGACGCCTTGAAAAAGGTGTTGACCTCTGCTCCTTTGCTGAGTCCACCCGATTATAGCAGATATTTTCTTTTGTATCTAGCTACAGCAGAATCTACCATCGGTATGGTTCTGGTTCAGGAGGATGATGCTCTTGTTGAGCATGTTATTTACTACCTTAGTCGAGGAATGGTAGGACCTGAACTGCGATACACCCCAATAGAAAAGTTAGCCTTAGCAGCAGTTCATGCTGTGCAGCGACTCTGGCATTACATTATTCTTCGCAAAACTTATGTCTTGGCAGCTGCCAATCCATTTCAGTTTGTCCTCAGCAGGCGAGTGATTGGGGGCAAATATAATATATGGATTTTGATATTACAAGAATTTGATCTCGAGTTCATGTCCGCCAAATCCAAGAAGTCATTAGTCTTTGCGGAATTGATCTTCGAGTTGCCTTGTAGAGAGGAGATGATCTATGATGAGTCCTTTCTGGATGAACACTTGTTTCTGATCTCTCCACAAGATCCTTGGTATGGGGATATCATTGTGTATCTCCAGACTGCGAAGTTTCCCTCTTCTTTTTCAAAAGATGAGCGTTGTAAGCTGCGTCACTTAGCCAAGAATTATCTGATTATTGGTGATGCTTTGTACCGTCAAGGGGTCGATTCAATCCTAAGACGCTGCTTAACTTTCGAAGAAGCTGAGGCTATGCTCAATGATTCTCACAATGGAGCTTGTGGGGGTCATTTATCTGGGCTTGATACAACCCAAAATATTTTGCGTGCTGGATACTTTTGGCCCTCGATTTTCAAAGATTGCATTGAATCGGTCAAGAAGTGTCATCCTACGGTATACTGAAAATGCGCGCTCATCCGCCCGCTTTTTTTCCACAGCATCGTTTGACTCTTACAAAGTGGGGTATGGATTATACTACTTGTAACCCGCCTTCTGCAAAAGGTCACAAGTACATTATCGTAGCAGTAGACTACTTTACGAAGTGGGTCGAAGCTATGCCTACTTTTGGGAACGATGGTGAGACTGCAGCTCTTTTCTTCTTCAACCAAGTCATTGCTCGTTTCGGTATACCTAGAGAGATTGTCACTGACCATGGAAGTCACTTTCAGAACAGTATGATGGCTGAGTTGGCTCTTAAATTGGGTTTCCGGCAGGAGCATTCATCTCCATATTATCCTCAGGCCAATGGCCAGGTGGAAGCCGTGAATAAGTCCTTGAAGACAATTCTTCAACGGACGATTGATAAACATAGATCCAACTGGCACATTATGCTATATCCCGCACTCTGGGCATACAGGACGTCAGTTAAAACTACAACTGGATTTACTCCGTTTCAGTTAGTCCACGGGGTGGAATCCGTATTTCCCATTGAATGCGAGATTCCTTCCCTTAAATTAGCTGTTGAGCTTCTTTCTGACACTTCTAGTCTGGCAGAGCGGCTTCTTCATCTGGAACATCTTGATGAGCAGTGTCGAGATGCCGCCACGTTGAATGAAGCGCATAAAAACCGAGTCAAAGTTCAGTACGATAAGGCGGTTAAGCCTAGGGTCTTTTCCGAAGGCGACCTTGTTTTGGTCTATGCCCAAGAAAAAGATGCCTTGGGGGCAGGAAAGTTTAAGTCGATGTGGTATGGCCCCTATATCGTTAAGAAAGTCCTTAAGAAAGGAGCATATACCTTGGTTGACTTCGAAGGGAACGAGTTGCCGGAGCCCCGAAATGGGCTCTATCTTAAAAAGTATTATGCCTAGGCTTTGTCCTGGCATCTTGCTTTTTGTATATTAGTAGTTTTTGTTTTGTACATATCTGATTGATTTTCGATTTTTGATGGGTTGGTGATGTTTTTTATCTGCTTTGGCAGGTTGTCTTGGATGTCATGAGTCATTTTGGTTTCGCCGATGGTGCTAGTAGACACCCGGAACTTAGCTTCCGCGGCTTTGGTGCTTCATTATCCTTCCGGTCAGCTGTTGGTATCAAGAGGATTCTGCATTGGTCCTGCTTCCAATAATGTAGCAAAATACACTGCAGTCATTCGTCTACTCTCGGAGGCAATATCTTTGGGTGTTGATTCGTTGGTAGTTTTCTTGGACTCCCAGCTGGTGGTGTCGCAGTTGAACAACACTTATCGGGTACGAGATCCATTTTTTATTATTGTTCTTGAGGGTAATGCTTTTTACAAAGCACTATTTCAATTTTTAACATTCATTCATATTCCTCGGGCTGACAATTGGTTTGCTGACTCATTAGCTAATCAAGCATTGGATTGGCACATTAATCATTCAATACAATAAAATTTTAATCATCAAAAACATCATACATTTGATATATTTATCACATCACATCAAATATCGTTGTATATATATCATCAGAGTGTTTCAAAAACTTTACAAATTTGGATCCATAAATGCCGTACAAAACTTGGGCTTATGCCCCATCATGTTCAGTCTCAAAAAGAATATACAGTCATCTAATACATAAAATCAATCTACTCCTGAGGCCCCTGCCCAGCAGTTGTGTTCCTATAGAACGTAACTGCAGTGGCCACACGGCGGAATAATCTAACCCAGTCTCGTGGTACTCCAACCACCCGTCTCTGGATGGCTTCAGGCAAGTCCTCCACGGCAGCCATAGGGATTTGGCAGGTTAATCCCTCCAAGTTTCTCTGCACGGCCTGGAGAGACCTGTCTGAGTCTACTGTCTCTGCCTCGCCCCTGCGACGCTTATGGCGTGGGAGTCCCTCAGGACGAACTGGTCCAACATCTGAAACATGATCATTTTTACTGTCAGTCATTTTGAATCCAATCAAAAACATGTTTTTTTTTCATTTTTTCATACATATTTGAAAAAATCTAAAAAAAAATTATATAAGTCAAAATTTTTTGCAAAAACTTACCGACTGCTCCCCATGCCGCGCCGGGTGGAAGTACTAGATCTGGATCTCCTCGGAAGTCCATCCCGGCATAGGGATAGTCATCCACTGCGATGATCTGTTCTCCCCACCACAGGAAGAACTCATCATCCCATGTGGTGCGGGGTACTTCGCTGTCCCCCAGTCTCTTCATCATGTCTGCCCAACGGGCAATTCTTGGGTCCTGCGGGCTGCTGATAGTCGAGATCACTCTGGGTCTCAAAGCTGGAATCCTCTCAAAGAATAATGTTGTCAAAATGGTACCATATCCAAAGTGTTTTGTTTTTGCTTGGCGAATTGAAGTCAGTTGTTGTTTCATATTCTGCAATAGGGATGTGCACCAATCGTACACATGAACTAAGCACTCTACAGCTATGCTCATTTGCGTCCTGGACGCCTGATGTAGTGAGGCAGATCCTGCCACTCTGCCGATGGTGAACAGGAGGATCTTCATGTGCAAATCCCTGATATCTCTAATTGCAATCTGTGTTCCAACCTTTTTGGAATTATCTACGCAATATATTTGGACATAGTCTTCCACGGTCAACCCTCCCAGGGGCTTTCCGTGCAAGTCCACTGGATCTCCTCTCCTGGAGAGTCCAGTGATGAAATATATATCCTCCACTTCTATGCGTAGTGGCATCTGATCAATTATGAAGCAATCCTGATCTGGTTCCCAGTAATTTACGAGAATTTCAAGCAATCGCATTACTTTTCATATTGGGCATTTTAAAGAATTTGAACAATCCACAGTTTCGGAGGATATTTTGTGCTGCACGATCCTGCATGACCTCTTGGTCTATTGCGCTATGCTCACGTTCCCTCCATGAGATGGTCATCCTGAGAAATTTCATCAAAAAATGCATTAGATACGCTTTTTAAGTTTCGGCCCTGCGCATACGCGGTTTTTCCTGTACACAGTCGCGTGTATACGTGGGTTTCCTTCATTGAACCCGCGTATGTGTAGGTACGCATATTTTAGCAAGGGTTCTAAGGAAAAAAATCACTTAATTTTAAATTCCAAACGGACAAAATGAATAAACAGGATGATTAAGGAGCCTACCTGAAGTTTCGCTGAATTCCGACGGTCGGTTGTTCCTGATTTGACGAAACAAGTTTTTAGCTCTAGAGCTCTTTTTCCAAATCAAAGAATACAAATAAACCAAATGAGAGTAATTGTTCTGATTTATACAAAAATATACTTTTATAAAATCAATATGCCCATTTTTTGATCTATCTTATGTCATATAAACCTACTAAGTCAGAAGTCGCCACATGTCAGGCATGATTTGGTACTTTGAGATTTTTCCGTTTTTTGATCGATGTTTTTCGACTCCTCATCAGCAGTATAAGGATCTTCACTAAAATACAGGTTAGGGAATCACTTTCCTGCATCTTGCATTCTAGCCTCCATACCGATTCACTGCCGAGGTCGATCCCATCGTGTCGTGAGACACACCTTTTCACTCACGATTTTTAATCATGACTTGATGGGGAGCCTTCCTTTATATGTGGCTTTAGTTAGTTCCCTTTGCTATCACTTGTTGCCCAGTGGCTTCTTTTAAGCAGGCCTGAGTCCCTCAGTCCCATAATCATATGCTGAAGCTTCATTCTTCTTCTTCATCACTTATCATTTTTTCTGGCTTTTACCCTAGAGGCTCCCCGGTGTCGTTAAGTTGTATTACTGCATTGCATATTGGCTACTTGTTTATCCTGGCCTTTAGCCGGCTTCATTTGGACTCGATGTTTAAGCCAAATTTTGACCTTGACTTTCTATACAAGTTAACCATTGCATGCACTTAGCTATCACGACTTGACACCTTTGTACCCATGGATGGAACGCTCCTCTGAGTATCACTGACCAGTTTTCGCCACCTTGCATTGAGCATAGGATTGTTCCAGTCCCAGGAACTAGTGCATCTGATTTCTTGATACTAGTTCTATCCATTGTACCATAGCATTATTTTATTCTTTTTCAGGCTTATTATATGAAAAAGACAAAAAAAATCAAATATAACAAAAAGAGCGGGAACGGGATGTATCTTCGTTGTTTTGATGGCAGTACAGAGTCAGTTTGTCGCCCTTGAACAAAGCACATATACTTATATATATTTCCTTCATTTGGGATGGTTCTAGTTTTGACCTAGGTTCAGCCTTTACTATGTTTCACTTGTCAGTTCTCCCCCGGTTGGTTATCTCTTCCAATCATATGGAGAGTTTGTTCTGCCTCCTGCATAACAAACTTATACAGTGTCACTTTTACTGCCATGGTCATCACAGAGTCGTGCTTTTGTTCAAGGGAAGTCTAGCCTGAGTCTCTTGACTCATTATTCAGTCGGCCTTCCCAGTCTTGTCAGAATCATGTTCTATCACATCAGATGTTTTGATCTTCTGCTCGTGCTGGTTTGAGAAGGTCCCCATTGACTTCTTGCCGGCGGGTTTGTCTCTTATCGACTACGACACATTGCTCTGAGAGCAAGCCTAGAGCCGCACCTTGGGCATATTTTCATTATTGATAGGTGACCTCGTGCTCAGCATTTGATCATCATCATGGGTCTTTGACTGAGTGGTTTCCCCTGTGTTCGACGTCAGCACACATTATCACACTTGGGATTCGTGCAATACCTTGATTTCCATTTGACCCTATCGGTGGATTTCTTGCCTCTGTGTCAGCTTTCATTATTGGTTGGTTCAGAGGGTTTCTTCCGTGCGCTAGCTTCATCTTGTGCATGTCGAAAACGTACTTCGGTATTGGTTCCGTCACTCTACTTCGTCCGATTCCTTCCAAATCTTGGCCTGCGGGTTACACTCGCGCTGGACTAATGTGGGATGCCTTAATGCCTTCCTTCCAACAGATCTTTTCCCATCGACTCCGACTCATTGCTCTGGGAATAAGGTCTAGAGTCTTTTTGTCAGTACCTTAGGGTTTGCAGTCATCAGTGGCAGACTCTTCGCTATCGACAGTGGGGATTCATCATTGCCTCCCGATTGGTAGATTCTTTCAAGTGTTCGACTTCAACTCATTCATTCGCACTTGTTAGATTGTACTGGGGCACCTTGACACTCATTTTCATTATTGGTGGGTTGTCTCGCGTTGGTTAACGGTATACATCATTGACCGGTAATCCAACGATTTCTCACATGGTCGACTTCAGCTCATTTATTCCCATTGTGTAGAATTGTGCCGTCGTGATCGGTGAAGACCTCGGGTTTGCATCAACATTTTTCGGTTCACTTGTGACAGTCCTTTCAGTTTCTGCCAGTGATGTCGTCCACCCTTATATGTTGCAGTTCAGCACAGCAGCATCTTATATGTTGGTCCCCGAGTTGCGTGATTGTACCGTTTGATCCACCTCTTATGATCCGGTACCTGGAGATTCAGTTACTTATTTGATCAGACATCCAGTTGCACCATCTTTGATCAGCTTTCTATATGTGATACTTGGACATTGATTCAAACTTGTATTTCCGGGCCCTGCTCAGATGATTCACTATGTACTTTCAGTTCAGTTATACTTGTATACATATTGGATCTATTTCAGTACTTTCCATATGATGTATTTTTGACTGAGCATGGTTATGCCCGCCTCAGCATGAGTTGACTCTCCGGTTTCTTTCATTGGTTTTTGGCAGGCTGAAATCTGGTGAAGTCCTCTCTTGTCCTTGCGAAGTTCTTTCTATGTGCATAATACATTTCGGCCATCATGTACCCCTTCTGACCTCATATATTAGGGGGCATATGTTATAGCATCATTTCTCACCTCGACATGATTCATGATTGCTTTATGGCTTTTGGGCACCCATTCCTACAGACTTGGACAAATTCACTTAAAAACAGTGTAAAATCCCCCATACGCGACTATGCCCGTACTTTTCCGCATGTATACGCGAGTCCAGCTAGACTTTTCCGCGTATGCCATTAAAATGATTAAAAATATATATAAAAAATCCCTAATTTCGCGCTGGGTCGATGGTTACTCAGGTAGTTCAACCACCCCAGCCCGTGGCCAACTGTTTCCAACTGCTGAAACTACTTGGAGGGACTATAAAAATCCCTCATGTGTATGGCCTAAGAGAGAGAGAGAATTATTGATATTATACTCTGTTGGTATTCCCTATCCAAGTCTGATTCCCCGTGCCTCCTACACTTTCCCAGTTCATTATAGGAAACCCTTGTTTCCTTGAGATACACATCCCTTTATATGTTATCTCGTATGCACCAGTTTGGAAGGAGACTTAGCGAGGCAAGGGCTGGACGGATCCGGACGACGGTCTGCGAAGGCCTTGGAAGGATCAGGTGATCTCTCCTCTTGATTACTTTTGTACATGCTATTTTTAATACAGAAGTATCATGTTGTTCCCGAAATAAACGTGTTAGTGTATGCTTATATGTATGAAAATATTTGTTATACAAGCATTCATTATGATTTATTTAATGTTTTATATGAATCTCACTAACATTTAGAGTAGACATATGTTGTACAACTTGTCCTTTGTGCTGGTCTCTTCTTGTATTTCAGGTTAAGAAGGAAGGACGGTTGCAGGGAGTTTGGACTCCACGTGGATCTACTTCAACCGTAGGACCCACGGGTAAATTTCCCATCCTACTCTATTTAGTTTTTCTGAACGTGCATGATTGTGTGAGTCTCTGTTAAATAGCATGCCCCTGCTCTATGGAGGTTGTACCCCAACCAACCTCTAGGGTGAGATTTCCCCGAAACAGATTTACAAGGAGGAAATTTGTTGTCAGAGGGAGCAAAGGGTACCTTTTTTTTCCAAGGACCCTAGATCTGAGCTTCTATTGAGAAGCGGGGAGAGGAAGATCTATTTCGACAGATACCTGAGCAGATGACACCTCATGGAATCTGCGATCAAGATAGGTTGGATGACATGTCCAACTTTGCTATCTAGAAGGCCATAGTCCTAGTAGTCTTAGAGGCATACAGCTTGAGGGAGCATGTAGAAAAATTTGTGGTTGTCATTAGGAAGGGTTCCTTTAGAAATTAACTTATAACTTAATTCAAGTATGAGAATTAAACCAAGATACTATAGTAGGGTTTCTTAGATTAAGAAATTTTCACATTCCCTAGGTCTAGCCTTATTAGGTCACCCAGGGCATCAATTTCCCAGGAATCTAGCCAGAGGAAAACTTCTATCTACTAGAGACAACTGCATTGGTGGGTCCCCTCACTCTCCTAGGAATTTGGGCCAATTTCGACGATGGAATCTCTGGATACCTCAAGCACTAGCTCTAGGATAAAAATTTTCCTAGGTGTTCCCAAAGCTAGCATATAGTAGGATCGATTTGACCTATCGATGTAAAAACTCTTGCATGATCCTTTCCCCTCACCTTGTCCAAGAGAGGAAAATCATTAGTTTCTAAATTCCATCCCTGAACCTGGGTTGGGTCCACTTGGCCCCGTGTGGTCCCATTTGGTGTCAAAGGCCTTTCATCAAAGACCATTTGGGAATCCAAGTTCCCAAAGGATTTTAGGGATTTGAAAATTTCTTCATAAGTCTTATTCTTCTCCCTCAACCCTTCAATCCCCCTCCTCTCTCCCTAGAAGATCAATTCCCCTTATTAAAAGGAAAGCAAGTCCCACTCTTTATTTTATCTTAGGGAAATGGTTTCTAGGGTCACTTCCCACCTATTCATTGACCTATACTCTACAAGTGACTTCCTAAACTACCGGGACTCCTCCCATTGGTGAAAGTCCATGAAGAGCAAGGAGCCTTAGCTATGGTGACAATGGGCTAAGCCTCCACCATTTCCCTTGTCCTAGCAGTTGCCCTGTTAGGAACCCCTTTCGTGTCCACTACTATTTTGAGTGGTAACAAATTTTTCACAACTCCATTTTTGAACAACTCTTTGGTATGCCCACTTTTTCCATACTACGGCTCGAAGATGAGAATTCTAAGGCTATGGAGGTCACCCTTCTTCTCACTGAATAAATCCTCTATAATATAGTGAACTAGGGCTAGTTGGTTGGCCCACTTAACTACTACTTTATTCCTTCAAAGTCATCACATCCTTAGGCCCTATACACCTACCCTTCTATTGGAGAGGTAAATCCCCTCTGCTGACAGAGGCGATCCCTACTAGCCCAGATCGAGTCTAGCAACAATCGTATCACGCTAAGGTGCAAGTTCCTAATTGCAATAGACCAAATTGCGAAGAAGACCTACCTTAAGTTCAACGTTGTTGTTCATAGAGAAGATAGTGCTCTCGTTTCCTTGCTCTGGCAGATCACAATTCTCCCGCTTGTCGCAATAAAACACCTGCACATACAAGAAACATGAAAAACACACAAGCGTAAAACAAAATATATGCAATTATGTATCAATCAGAGAAGACACAACTCATGATCATAATGAAAAATATGAGTGGAACCATAACCAAAGTCGCTTATCATTAATTAATACAAAGTAAAATACAACCTGCGCTCTGATGCTAGACCTTCCTTTGGCTGGTCGATAGTGGAATATGTCTCGGTAAAGCTCGTCGGGAATGGGACAAGCTTCTCTCTTCGGTTGTCTTGACAATAATCTCCTTGCTACTGATTTGGCTCTATGAGGACTATCATGGCTCTTGCAGCATTCTCTAGGCTATGAAGGCTCTTGAAGGCTAGCTTGCAAAGGAAAATAGAAAGCTTATATAGATGGTGGAAGGGGATTCGGGATCCCTACAATCATGGGATTGGCCCTATCCTCAAGGAAGCTTCCATGAGAGGTGGAAAACCACTTCCTCTACAGGGAGATCCGGAGCCAAACTTCCCAACTCAATTTAGAGACCAGTTCAAGAATTGGTTGGCGTCAATCTTCCACCATTTATTTTTAAAAAAAACTCCTTAATAAGCATGGCGCGGGTATAACACTGTGACAGTGTGCCAGCTGGCATGCCCTCTTTGGAGAATTTCCCCCACTGGCACGAGGGCTGAACTGACTAGTCGCGCCAACGCAAAAAAGGCTATTTTTAGGGTTTTTCACAAGGAATTGTCTTCAGGGGAATGAATGTCCTTGTCTAGGGGGATGCCATGAAAGTGGTTTCAGGTCATGTCACTGCTCACAGGTCACGAAATAAGCCCTCCAATGTGCGGGATGGGGGATTGCAGGGACAGTGAAAAATTGCTATGTAACAGATGCCCACTAAAGCATGAGGCTCGAGAGAGAGAGAGGTGTGAAATGCTTTACGAGAACGTGTCCAACTGAAAATACTGTCGTTGGAAAACCTACATAGAAAAGTACAACTGATATCTCAAGTACATGATATATGTGGTATGGGCGCAACCATCCATAACAAAGTATACAATAATCAAGATCCAAGGCATGGACGCAGCCATCCAGTAAGGATCGATAAACAGACTCATGTATGGTCACAGCCAAATAGTGAATGAGTCATGTAACCAATCATAATAATCCACAAAATTGCAGCCTGGATTCTAACAGAAAAAATCCAGGGTCTTGTGCTCCATCTCGACCCGAACAAAGTACAAATTCAAGCATGCGAATAAGTGAGCTAAAGTCGAACATGCAAGAACATCGCCTAATTACCAGCCAATGATGAAAGTTGTTAACAGACATGAGAAGTACCACCAATAGTGATAATGGTCCTCAAGGTACTATAGGTACAATCTACGGCATGTGAATCAGTGAGCTGGCGTTGAACACCCGTAGAATCACTCAATTGGAGGCCAATGATGAAAAACTCACGTCGAACACGAAGAACCTTCCATTGAGGCATGTAGGCTCCAAGGTACCAGAAGGGAGTCTCGAGATCAGCTTCTCGAATAATGAGCTGAATTCAATAGGAAGTGACCTTGATCGAAGGTGGGCCATAGTGTTTCCCACATCATCAACATGAGACAGAGGAACATAATATCTTTGTGAATCGAGATCAGATGATAATCAGAGGAAGTTTGAAACTTTCAGAGGTCAACTTCTCTTGAACATATCAACGGCACAACAGTGGATTTGGTAGTATTTGACATCAAAAGATCAGAGGTCATGGTGACGAGGAAAAGAGCAAATGAGAGGTCAAAATGGATTACGCAAACCCACGGAGGCAAACGGATAATGATATGAGATGTCCCCAACCCGACACGAATGTAGATAAGTGCCATGTTCAAGAGCGACATATTGCTGACACGATGATGATACTGGTTCCACTTTTCCCACCATTTCTGGCGAGTACCCCAATTATTTTTGAAAACATGTTTGAAGGGGATAGCATATGCTTGTAATATAAGTTTGTCCTTCGAACAAATCCATCCTAGTACATTTAACGAGCCCTAAGAAGGAGAAACTTGAATATCATCATTACGACTGAATCCGATGTCATCAAGGTTTAACGAGTCTGACAAAGGAAGAACTCAGCGTATTTTCATGTTTAGAGAGTTTGAAAAGACAATATAAAAGTAAACTCCGATGGTCCCTTTTTGTAAATAGTTTCTCAGATCCGAAAAGGTAGAAAACTATGTCTGATAAAACCTCCTAGTCACGATAGGCTAGGGTATTCCTTTTTCATAAATAATCTATCCCAGCCTGAAAAAGGGGTAAACGTATACTGGGTAGATGTCGTTTTGTGGCCACTTTAATGAGATCGAAACGACAAGGGACTCGGCGATCTTTTCATGTTTAGAGAGTCAGAAAAGAGTTGAAAGGTGACTCCTCCTAGAGGAACGAGTGGTATAAAGGGTAGCAACTGGTTCCAGTAATGGTGGAATTGCTCAGAACAAGTAAAGCTTAAGATTCTGGCTAACAAGACCACTCATCGCAGTAGTGCCTCAAGAATGGGTAAAACAACCAAGTGAAGGTGTATGATCGGCCAAGCAAATAGTGACGATGGAGAGAGAAAACCAAGGCTCATCTGGAAAAAACAGACTGATAAAATGACAATCACAAGAGGTAAAATGGGAATGGTTTCATTTTTACACAAGCTTGAAATCAGAAAACTCTGCTTGAAGTTGGTTTCACTTTTACACAAGCTTGAAACAAAGATAAACTATGCTTGAAACTAGTTTCATTTTTACACAAGATTGAAACGGAAACAAACTATGCTTGAAAAAGTAAGCATGCCCCCAGAATGGTGACTCAATTCGAGGTACATGCCCCCCAAGCTTCAATCCATATGAAAAGAATATGGAGTGAAGGTTCAAGTTACGAGATCAAGAGAAAGACTCGACTAGGATTTTACGAGATCTTATCAAAGACTCGAATTGAACGGGAACGTGGTTCATTGTTTTAATGAGGTTGAACTATCCTCAATGTCTTGTTTCATTTTTTTAATGAGGTTGATACAGAAGACAAACTATCCTCGGAACACCTTGTTTCATTTTTTAAGGAGCTTGACACAAGAAAACGAACTCTGCTCCGACGACCTTGTTTCATTTTTTAAGGAGCTTGACACAATAAAACGAACTCTGCTCCGACCAACCTCATCATAATGAACAAGAAGTCATTGCTTCTAAGATTTTCCTGTCCAATGGAAGGAAAACATCTTGGAAGTCCGGACCCAATGCCCCCAGCACACTACGCATGATGGCATCATCACTGAGTACATGCACGGGGTAGGTAGCCACATAGTTGACCTGCGGTGGGGCAGATACAACGGGTGGATAAAAACCAGGAAGGGATGATGGCAGGCTAGTTGCCACATCAGGACCAACGAACGAAAGTTGATCAATGGTCATGATCCGTCCTTCATGTGGAAAACAGACCACACAGAAAAGGTAGGAGACAAGCGCTCCCATGGCATAGGTGTAATCGCGCCCCAAGAGAAGATTAACATCCAAGGGGCTTGGAACAACCATCACATCCATATGGATGGTTTTACCTCCAAAAGTAATAGGTAACCTTGGAAGGATCCCTAACGGTTGACTAGTTCTTCTGTTAAATGTCAATAGATTCTGCGTAACGGGCGCAAGCGGCGGTGAAACGAAAGCTTGCCAGGTAATCAAGGATAAAATACTAAAAGACGCACCTTCATCTATAATGGTGTTGGGGACGACCAAACCAAAGGCCTGTACCATTATCTCAAAAGGCACATAAGACGAAAGTCGGTATCCCGCAAATCGATAGCAATCAAAGGAAGCGACCAAACTACTTGGAGGGGCTACGATCAAACCGAGATGGTCTTCCCCTAGTGTTACAATCGAAGAACAAGCATCCTCCATGACCTCCATATCAAAGGCAGGAGGGGTATCCTCCGGGACCTCCATCACGGGAGGCGAAGGAGCAGCTTCTTAAGGTATAAGGACAGGAGAATCCTTCTCCAAATCTGAAGAATCTAAAGAAACAAGAAGAACCTGAGGGGTGTGGGATCCAGTCTCGATGGAAAAGACCAGGTTTACCACAGATGAGGCTAGTTCAACCAATCCCATGACCAATGGTTGTTTAGGGATGGATTCCTGAATTTGAATTTTCGAGGGAGCGGGATCGACCAAGGATGACCCTTGACCAATCGTAGGATCAGCTGGTGGAGGGCTCAAAGAAAGCTTTTTGTAACCAGCCGGAAGGCATAGTGTAGAAACAGCTGAGTTCTCCAAAAATCGTTTGGCTTCATCCATATACGGACAAAGGTGAATGGCATGGTGTCCCCCACACAACTTACAGAGATTGGCAAGCTTACCCTGCTTCTTAAGAGTTTTACCAGCACCAGTTGAAGACGTGCCCCCAACCTAACTCCCGGAAGCCAAAGGCAATGGCGGACGACCGTTGGACCATACTTCGAGCACCTTGGGAATGCTAGGGTAGTCTCGAAGAAGATGGTCTCCCATGCATAACATGCAAGGGAACTTGACTTTCCGACGAGGGTTGGGAGGTTTATCAATGGAAGGCTTCTTAGGCACAATATCCACAAAGCGAGCCTCTCCTTTATCTGACTTCTTCTTCTTTGTCTTCTTCTCCTTCTTCTTAGCCACCTGGTTACTTGAATCCAGACTTTCACCAGGAGAAGTAGAAGAGGAGGACGCAGAAACAGGTGAAGAAGGGGAGAGGTCCACCTTGGAATCAACATGACATTGTTTAGGCGGAGGAGATGATTGAATAGAGATCGAGGCATTCGAGACCACAGAGGTTGAGAACAACCAAACAGGAAACCTAACAATCAACCCAAGAAGGGACAACGTTGCCATATAAGGAGCACCAACATTCCCAAAAGGAGGAAAATGACCAGGATTCCCATCGGAGGGGATTCCTTGGTTGGTGAACTCCGAAAAAGTTGCCATCAGAAACTATCTTCAGAACAACACCCTAAGGAAACTAACTTTAACCAGGAATATTTCGTGGGCAGTTAATTTTTAAAACATTGAAACAAAACTCCGTTGTTTCATATTTTAAGAGTCTAGAAACAAGCAAAAGGTGACTCTATCACTTTCACTTTGGAAACAAGCGTGAAAGGACAAGCACTTGATGATCTTTTCAAATTTAGTGAGTCAGAAAAAGATCAAAATGACTACTCAGGAATTCTAGGCAAAGGGTGTACCAAATAGCCGTGAACTGCAATATACACCTTGGTTTAAAAATGAAAGAGAAATCAACCAAGGACATAACGTACGTGCAGGAAATCTCCCCGAATGTTGTGCCCGGTGTATCACGGGTATAGGGCAGTAGACTTGGCTTCCTATGCATAAGGGTTAGCAACCTAGTGGGGTCTCCCTTTATGTACACGACAGTACGGGGAGCACAAGTCTGTACTAGTGCTTTCTAAAGCCAAGAGGTGAATGACAGCTACTAGGTTTAACGACGCCGGAACACATCTCTAACCTAGACCTCTAAATGTTTCGTTAATGTTTCAATGTTACCTTAGTGTAAATTTAATAAATTTTAATGTTAATCTTCAATTATGTTTCAATTTTCAGGCCCTAGCGAGTGTTATGTCTTAAAATATCCTAAATGCATACTACATGCCACATTATATCATTTCATTCTATGAAACTAATTACGAGAGAGTTAAGAGCTTTTCACACAATAACAAAATGACCAGACAACAACCAGTGATGTCTCTAATGCAGCTAATGGAAACTAAAAGCTTTTCTTTCAAAGTTACAAATCACTAAAAACATAGAAAAGACCCAATTTACATTAACTAATGAAGAGCAAAAGATATTTTTTTTTGTATTTTCAATGTTTAAGAGCAAAGTGCACTAAAAAAAATGAAAACTAATGAAAAAATAAATTTGAGAAGTGATAGTAAAAGAGAAAAGATAAGCAAGTTTACTCAATGGCAAACACATAATCAGACCTCAAATTGACAAAAAGTCCTTCAAATCAAGAGAAATCCCACAGACTCAAATGAACTATATAATCTAGGCTCAAAATGAGACAAGGCGGAATTCGAATAAGGAAGAAACCAATCACTCAAAAAATGCAACAAAATTATAGACAACCACCAAATGAATGCAGAGAAGAAATCACAAAGTTGACTGAACAGATAGAAACCAAAAACTCCCACAGGAGGCTCAACACACTATAACACCTAGATGCCCTAGGGCCAGAATGCAAAATCGATAGAAGAGGTAAAACAACCAAAGGATGAAGGCCACAGTCAGTCAAACACGGCTCCAGAACACTCAGGCAGTCATAAAAATGAAACCAAAAACACAGATCAAGCTTAAAAAGCTCAAAAAAAGAGCAAACCCTAGCACCTTACAGAATTGGCGCGACTGTCAAGCTGAATCTAGCACCAGAACAATATTGGTGCGGGTAATACACTGGCAACATGCATGAATTGGCATGAATGTCAGGCTAATAAGCGCACCAGTCGAGTTTACTAAGTAAAAAATAAAAAGAGCAATCCAAGAAACAGACTAGTGATGGTGAAGCTAAAAAAAAGCCAAACACATGAAAAGAGCTAGCCAAAAGAGCTGATCAAGCAAGCAAAGTCAAGAATCGACTGAAAAGACAAGACAATACCCCAAATCAACGTCTCCCTAGCAGAGTTTCCAATTTTTTGGAGAGGTAAATCCCCTCTGCGAATAGAGGCAATCCCTACTAGCCCAGATCGGGTCTAGCAACAATCTTAGCACGCTAAGGCATAAGTTCCTAATTGCAATAGACCAAATTGTGAAGAAGGCCTAACTTAAGTTCAACGTTTTTGTTCATAGAGAAGATAGTGCTCCCATTTCCTTGCTCCGGCAGATCACAATTCTCCCACTTGTCGCAATCAAACACCTGCACATACAAGAAACACGACGAACACACAAGCGTAAAACCCAATATATGCAATTATGTATCAGTCAGAGAAGACAAAACTCATGATCACAATGAACAATACGAGTGGAACCATAACCAAAGTCACTTATCATTAATTAATACAAAGGAAAATACAACCTACGCTCTGACGCTGGATCTTCCTTCAGCGGGTTGACAACGAAATACGTCTCAGTAAAGCTCGTCAGGAATGGGACAAGCTTCTCTCTTCGGTTGTCTTGACAATAATCTCCTTGCTACTGATTTGTCTCTATGAGGACTATCAAGGCTCTTACAACATTCTCTAGGCTATGAAGGCTCTTGAAGGCTAGCTTGCAAAGGAAAATGGCAAGCTTATATAGATGGTGGAAGGGGAGTTGGGATCCCTACAATCATGGGATTGGCCCTATCCTCAAGGAAGCTTCCATGAGAGGTGGAAAACCACTTCCTCTACAGGGAGATCCGGAGCCAAACTTCCCAACTAAATTTAGAGACCAGTTCAGGAATTGGTTGGAGTCAATCTTCCACCATTTATTTTTTAAAAACACTCCTTAATAAGCATGGCGCGGGTATAAAACTGTGACAGTGCGCCAGCTGGCGTTCCCTCTTTGGAGAATTTCCCCCACTGGCGCGAGGGTTGAACTGACTAGTCGTGCCAAGGCAAAAAATGCTATTTTTAGGGTTTTTCACAAGGAATTATCTTCAGGGGAATGAATTTCCTTGTCCAGGGGGATGCCATGAAGGTGGTTTCAAGTCATGTCACTGCTCACAGGTCATGAAATAAGCCCTCCAATGTGTGAGATGGGGGATTGCAAGGACGGTGACAAATAATTGTGTAACACCTTCTACCAATCCTGTTGTCCTTCACAAGAACAAGAGTTAGGGCTCTTCTATGACATTCACCTAACAACCCTACAACTGTACTTGGACTACCATCAATCTACCCAACCATAGTAAATTATTTTTACTGATCTAGGGCCCATAATATTGTCTTCATCCAGGGCTCTTCAAATCTACCACTTAACAATGGTTTGAGTCCTCTCAAAATCATTGTTCTTTTGTATCAATAATTTGATCTTTGTTGTCAAATCTATGAACAAATATGAACTACTCCTGTTATCATCCTTCTAAAAATCTGTTGATGACTGAACTAGGGTCACAGATCAACCACTAACAATGCAATGAATACTTTTTTATAGGTTGCTTCAAATCTCTGTCTAAAACTCTATGGACAGTCCACCAAAATCAAGTCCTCTTCATATCAATCCATTATTCATATGGCACATTTCTTCGGCATGCTTAATCTTCTACTCAGGTTTCACCTTCCTTTGGATCTATTTTCTCCACACATACTAAATCTGCAAACCATCTTCCAGATTTTCGGTCTATATTTCAGAAATAAAACTCGCTCTAAGGGTCATAACCCGTCTTCTTCTACACAAATTTGTCACAACCTTAAGGGCATACCTTATGAACTAAACATGCTAGGAAACTGTCCTAACTAGGGAATTATACTTATCTACTTCTAATTGTTGTAGAACAAACCATATCCACCCGTAGAAAAAACACGACTCTTTCCTCCATAAGGGAATCGACCTAGGTCATATGGATCCATAGATTATGGGAATTTCTTCGACTGAATCTTGACATGAACTTTAGATTTCAATGTCAACCCTCAAACTAGGGTTAACTCAGTCAATATTACACCTGCGTCGACTTTTGTTATGGCTCTAAATTACAGTGCAAGCCCTCCTCCATTTATGTTGGTCTTTATCACAGACCTTGCGGCCTACTAACCACCACAAGGCAAGATGGTATCAACCCTCTCTTCTATTTCATGTAGAAAATCTAACCAATGGGATTCAATCTGATCTTGTAATGTACTAAAACAAGATACTGAATCCTTCCTACAATTTGTGGAAACAAAACACGATCGCACATGAATCACATATAAGTAAGAGAAACAAGTTATCAATCGCACAACACAAGATGTATCTGGGGAAGCAATTGCTCAAAACCCTCTATCTCTATTTTTTATTAAGTCAAGGAATCATGAAACAATACAATTCTTAATCTCTCTTGAGATTCTCCAGCACTCTGCCAATTGTCTCCTGCTGATCTAGGCAAAATCAGTTTAGTACTTAGCCAATTCTCAGCCTTCCTTCAGCTTGCCTTGCTCATGCAATTCCTATGGAATTATCTCCATATTAGTTAGGAAAATCAACCTTCCTTGATTGTGCAATCCATCATGGCATCCTAATGACTTTATAATTGCACATGGAAAATTTTCTATAAATACAACTGATAGTTATGTTCCTCTAAACTGTGTTACAATAAGGATCAAGGGCCTTTTTATTATTTAAAATAAGAGAAAACCCTAAACAACCAAAACCCTAACTCGAGGAGATGTAACAGCAACAATTTATGGCCTCATTGGGGTTAGTTGGGCAGCCATCTTCCTGGGGTCGTAACTTGGTCATATGATCTTCGTTTGACGCACATGATACCTCATTAGAAAGATCTCTCCGAGAAATACAAATAATAATTTTATTTCCATGAAATCGCCAAACCTTTCATGCCCAAAAAACATTGTTTAGGGCTTCAAAACAGCTCCGGAAGTTTAGGACCCGAAAATTTGACAAAATTTGTAAATTGTGCTATAAATAAGGAAAATAAAAAACTGAAAGAGACAATGGCGAGGGCCCAAGTGGAATAGGTGGGTGGCCACCAATATCCACCTCGATCACCTTAAATCAAATTTCTTGAGCTAACTCAATCATCATGACTTGGTTAATTGACACAAGTTTTTATGAGATGAAGTTACAATTTATTGTCCAATTTATTTAAGGGAAAAATAAATTAGACGCCTGACATTCCTCACTCCTGGTACATCAAAATTCCTCACCAGTGTGGGTGCATTTTTTTTGTCCTTTCTAGTTACCAATTTTACTATTTCTTGTTGCAAATTTCAAAACTCCCTTTCAACAAGAAATGAATTCAATTTATCCCCATCTGGTACCTTTGCAATTTTCTACATGCTACACTTCTTTAGTGTTGTTTGCACCTGCAAATCCTGAAACTGAATAGCCTTTGAACAACTGAATCAGTATAATGCATCAGTCATCAGAGTCTTCTGACTGTTGCTAGCTACTGCACCTGTCTAGTACTGGATTCTCTGCACTACTGCTGACATCTGCATCTGTGCCCTTTGAACTATTGCTAACTCTGATTTCTGCTCCAGTATTTGACATCTGTCACTCTGATTTCTATCTTGCTGACATCTGACTACCTAAATCTAACTGATCCTTCCTACTACTGTTGTACTATGGGCTCCTCGTAGCTAGGTTCGATCCATGAGATACGCCATCTCAATGGACCTTGCCCAAATTTCTTATCTTGGGATTATGTCTACACATCACCCCACCTTACACCTCGAGGTATGGCTGCTCCCTCTTCCCATCTGGCTCGAAATTTCCCCCTCATGGAGGTCTCTTCTTGAGTGGACGCTTCCTCTCGATATCCTCTCTGCTTCTCCAATTGTGGCAGCTACTCCACAACCTTCTGAGACTGCTTCTCATGAGGATGCATGTTGAGAGGTAATTTATGCTCCCTCTAAACCACCAAGTCTATAAATTTTTCCTTTCTCCTCAAAGCTTTGCATGCATCTAGTACGTCAAGTGCACATACATTCTTGACTCATGCACAATGTAATTGTAATGACATTACTAAAAGTTTCTAAAAAATATTTGATTTTAAATCGATGATATCTCCCTCATCTGAGCTCTGATTCAACCGATTTTTTTTCCATTTGGGTATATTTTCTCAAGGAGTCCAAATATTCTATTTTCTTTTGAAAATTTTACACCAAAATCTTCAGATATTCTCTGCAAACTCACCCCCAAAAAATTCCTTCTCTGATACCATGTAGAAAATCTAACCAACGAGATTCAATCTAATCTTGTAATCTACTAAAACAAGATATTGAATCCTTCCTACAATCACATATAAGTAAGAGACATAAATTATCAATCGCACAAAAACATGATGTATTTGGGGAAAGCAACTGCTCAAAACCCCTCTATCTCTATTGTGTATAAATTCAAGGAATCATGAAACAATACAATGCTTAATCTCTCACGAGATTCTCCAACACTTTGTTAATTGTCTCCTGTTGATATAGGAAAACTTGGTCTAGTACTTATCCAATTCTCATCCTTACTTTAGCCTGCCTTGCTCATGCAATTCCTAGGGAATTAACTCGTTATTAAATAGGAAAATCAATCTTCCTTGATTGCGCAATCCATCATGGCATCCCAATGACTTTATAATTGCACATTGGAAATTTTCTTTGAATACAACTGATATTTATGTTCCCTTTAACCTCTGTCTCAACTGGGTATTTCTAGAAACTGAGGTACATGCAACTATTAATAGCGAATTATCAGTTATCTGATTGATCACTCATTGTGAATTAAATCTAATTTAATTCACTGGACCTCTCACTAGCTCATCACTCAATCAGAACTAGTTAAACTGATTTTAACTCATTTAATTGAGTTAATTACACTTGCACCCCACTAATGCATCAAATTCAACTAGACCCCAAAATATTAGAATCCTCTAGATGCCTCATCTTGGACCCTCAACTCAAATTTCTTGAGCTAACTCGGTCATCATGACTTAATTAACTGAGACAAGTTGTTATGAGATGAAATTACAATTTATTGTCAAATTTATTCAAGGGAAAAATAAATTAGATGCCCCACATTCCTCGTTCCTGGTGCATCAAAATTCCTCTCCAGTGTGCGTGCATTTCTTTTTGTCCTTTCTAGTTTCCAATCTCACTGTTTCTTGTTGCAAATTTCAACATTTCAAAATTTGATGTGGCCTTCACACAAACACACCATTAAAATAACATGCCCTAATTCTCATTAGAAACCTCTCTTAAGCTCAATCTACTAGAAGAGAACCAACAATATGCCATCCTACTCCTAGCACAAACTGACCATTAATATTGTATGCAACATACTTCTGAACTCTCACATGATGATCTTGCTCTTGGAGGATGATCATGACCTCCCTTTAGCAACCCTTACTCAGCCCTCGTACTCGACCTACTTTAGTACTACATCTCTCTTCACCCCCTTGATGTGCCAGATATTGGGAATACATGTCAAACATGTTAAGATGTGCCAAGTGATAAGGCATGCCAAGATGTGCATGGGTGTGTCAATGCGTGTCAGGGACTGTCAAGACAACAAAAGGGAGAAAAAATTTAAACTGCAAGGAAATTAACACATAAGAGGGTTAATAAGTCATCAATTTACATTTCCAAGAGGGGCATGCTAGGCACACCAACACTAGGTGGCAATAGGTGCCAAGTGCAAAGTCTTAGTGCATTCTAAGTGCCAAGTATTCCTTTGTTTCTTATCATCTACTTTCCAATAATTGATCATCACAAGTAAATTTAATATTAAACCATGCCAAATCATACCAAGGCATCTCAACATATTCCATACATGCTAATACTTTCCAAGCACCAACACATGCCAAGCGCCAATATGTGTTAGGGAGTGTTAACATTGTTATGAAGTGAAAGGGAATGTTGAAAAGTGCTAAGGTGTGCTAGAGAGTGATAATGCATGTTGATGAGTGTTAAGGAGTACTAGGAAAAAACATTAAGGGAGCACTAGGTAAAAATTCATGGAAGTTAAGGAATATGAGGAACGTGTGCCAGAGACTAGTTTTAATAAGTGTTAGTTGTCATGCCAAGGAAGGAGTGACAAGGTATGCTAAGCATTGGTCAGGCATGCTAGGGAATATCAAGGCATGTCAAGAATTCCCAAAGTGTGTTTGGGAGTTCCAGGGTGTGCTAATTATATCATGTGCCAATTAATAGTGCCAAGATATGCCAATACATGCTAGGTGCTAAGGATGTGGCGCAGGGTGCCAGGGTATGTCAATATGTGTCAAGACAACAAAAGGAAGAACCAATAAGAGGGTTAATAAGTCAGGACTTTATATTTTTGAAAAGGGGCATGCTAGGCACACTAATAATAGGTCCCAAAACATGTCAAGTGGCATTGTGTGCCAAGTGATAATGTATGTCAATGCATTCAACCAAGGTGTTCCACGGCATGCTAGGGACTATATGCAGCATGCCAACACATGCTAGGAGAGTTCCATGTTGTGCTAGTGCATGCCACCATGTGCTTGGGAGCCAGTGTCATCACAAGATGTTCTAGGTACAAATATGTTCCAAGACATGTGGGGTGCTAAGAAATGTTAGTGTGTGCCAAAGCATTAATTTAAGGTGTGCCCAGATTTTTGAGGAGTCTTAGGTCTTTCTCATTAATAGAATTGTCAGAGCTTGATTATGTATTAAATATTATATTTCCTACACACAATAGTGAAACTTTATCTAAAGGGAATTTTCTAGATAATAAACATAATAGATGTGAATCATATGTTGACCCATAGGAAATCTCTATTTGTCTAGCCATTACTTGAGGGAAATAATACACACTAATTACTTCTTAAAAAATTGACTAACCCTAACCACTATGGCCTTGGACATATTATAAAAAAATACTCCACAATAATGGCATTAAATTGTTATCTTTTAAAAAAAACTATATTAACAGGCACATAGCGTCATCAAAAACTCATTAGAATGATCAATGATGACGAACATTTTTTGACCGTCACCAAAAGTAACAAAAAGAGCATTGGTGAGGGTCATTAAAAGTTCATCACTAGAAGTTTCATGCAAGAGAGAATTAGTGATGGGCCTTTAATGACCCTCACCAAAAGTGTCATTGAAAATTTCTTTGGTGACAGACCATAAAGGACCATCACTATATACACTTACAGTGATAGTTTTTTCATTATCAATGATGATGGGCATTTTTTGACCGTCACCAAAAGTAACAAAAAGAGAATTGGTGAGGTTCATTAAAATTTCGTCACTAGAAGTGTCACCAAAGAGAGAATTAGTGATGGGCCTTTAACGACCCACACCAAAAGTGTCATTGAAAATGTCTTTGGTGATAGACCATAAAGGACCATCACTATATACACTTACAGTGACAGTTTTTTAAGGACCGTCACCATATGTGACATTGGGGACAGACCTTAAAGTTCTGTCACAAGCATGACCCTCACCAATGTTCTTTTTTCTTGTA
The DNA here is from genome assembly GCA_034641835.2 of Pinus albicaulis. Taxonomy (NCBI): domain Eukaryota; kingdom Viridiplantae; phylum Streptophyta; class Pinopsida; order Pinales; family Pinaceae; genus Pinus; species Pinus albicaulis. The sequence continues at coordinate 559,936,383 of CM076574.1, forward strand.
GTGTGAAGGTAATGGTACTGACGAGGATTGGACCAAACTCCGAGGAGGAGTTACTGTGCTGGATTGTGCAATCGATGCAACACTAGACATAATCTAACTCAGAGACCTATAACTAGCTGGAAGTGACACCGAAGGTGAAGAATATTGGATAGAGGCATGAGAAATATCTTCAAAAAGACTCCACGGACTAGGAGGTACTGCAGCAACAATAAAAGGAGAACCAGATGTGAGAGGAGGAAATTCTCCTTCATCCCAAAAAATAGACCAAGCACTTGAAGGAGGCCAATTGAACTCAACTGGCTCGTCAAGTGGATATCAAGTAGCAAGGGACTGGATAGATGGTAGAATAGGCTGCGAAAACTCGGCAGACCTAGTGGATTGAGGGGTTTCGAAAGAAACGTCTGGAAACGAACCAACACTAGGAGGTAGTGTAGATGACGAAACTAGAGGTTCAACCACTTTGACTATTTATCAGAATAGGAATAAAAAAAGAGAACCAATTGAAGGTTCCAAGATCACAACTAAGGAAATCAATCAGACCAATTAACAAACTTTTAATAGGCGTGTAATCATAGGTGATTAATTTTATAACACTGAAACCAAAATCTGTTGTTTCATGTTTTAAGAGTCAAGAAATAGACAAAATATGACTCTAGTCACTTTCAATTGGAAACGAGTGTGAAAGGACAAGTGCTCGATGATCTTTTACTTATTTAAAGAGTCACGAAAATATCGAAATGACTACTCAGGTATTCTAAGCAAGAGGTTATACCAAGTTTCCGTGAACTTCCATATACACCTTGGTGATCAAAGGAAAGAGAAATGACCAAGGAATTAACGTACATGCAGGTAGTCTCTCCAAATGTTGTGTTCGGTGTTTCATGGTTACAAGGTGGCAGACTCGGATTCCTATGGATAAATGATTGCAACCTAGAGGGGTATCCCTTTATATATACAACAGTATGGGGAGCACAAGTCCGTACTAGTGTTTTTTGAAGCCAAAATGTGGGCGACAGCTACTAGGTTTTAAGATGCTGGAACATGTCTCTAACCTAGACCACTAGAAATATTTTGTTAGGTTTCATGAATGTTCTCAACGATTCTCATTTTAACTAAAATGTCAATAGGCATCATTTGTGTAATATTATTCAAGTTATCTTCCGTAAAAACATCATGTGTCAGAACAGGCATTTGAAGTGGAGGAGAAGGAACCTGAGATGGAAAACACTCAAGACATGTAGACATGGCCCCAAGGCTAGGCATGAACTAGGAACGATGATGACTATCATCCCATGGCAGATCTTCGAGAGACATGGTTTCCATGATGGCTTCATTGGAGGGAAACACTTCTTTCAATGGATCAGGTGAATCTAAATTTCCAAGCTAGGGGGATTGAGAATAAATTTCAAGAGACATGCTGAAAGGAGCAAAATCAGAGGATGGAGTATCCGAAGCCACAACAATTTCATAATAGTCAATCTCAATCGGACTCAATGGCATCAAATCTCCTAAAGAATTGATCTGTTCAGGCGAATGGATAATCCATGGGTCATTAGACCGAGAGATCATATTGATCTGAACAGTGTTTGGTGGAGGAAGAGGAAAAATACCCATGAGGGCAGGATCCTTGAAAATACCTGGCCCTATGCTCTCGCAGGGAGTAGGAATCTGATCCACATATGGAACGTTTTTCTCAGAAGAAGAGGTGAAGAAGGACAATTGATCAACAGTAACAATCTTTCCTTCATGTGGAAATTTCAGAACACGAAAGAGAGTGGATGGAACGCACAACATGGCATGATTCCAACTGCGACCAAGGAGAATATTATAATTGAGTTTGGCATCAACTACCTCTACCTCGACATTGATTGTCTTCCCTTTCAAAGTAATCGGTAAACTAGGGAGAACACCTAAAGGCTTTGATTCCCTTCCATCAAATGTTTCAAGGGCATTTGGCGATGAATTTAGGGTTGGAGAACCAATAGCTTTCCAGTAAGAAGATGACATAACATAGGTTGATGCACCCTTGTCCACAACTGCTCAATGGATATCGAGACCATTAATAACTGCTTGGATAATAAGCGCAATCTGATGTGGAAGTCATGGAACAAAATTCTCTAAATCTAAAGTGAGAAGGCTAGTATCAGGAGGATCAACCCCACTAATCACAGACAACAAAGCCTTCCGTTGAGACGGACAACTCTGAAGTAATTCCAATGCAGACATCGTAGACAACGCCTAAGCCAAATCATCAACAATACTGTAATGGTGAGTGGCACGGGCATTGGGATTGTAAGAAGACTTACGGAGTACACCTTTGGAAGGTGGTCGTACAACGGATTTTTCACTAGGCCTTTCAATCTCAATAGGGCCAGAAATAGGTAGAGGAGGAGAACCATCAGCGATATCCTTCCCTGTTGCCTGATGCGAACCAATATAATCTTTCGATCGAGTAGCAATAGAAACAGCTATAGAACCGTTCATCATGAACACCTGAGAGCCAAATGGGGTAGAGGACAGAGGTTTCTCTACCATCTCAGTCTACTGAGATGGGAAAGGTTCTCTAAGAATGGTTGTAGTTTCCTAGGTGCCTTTGAGCAATCGACTCACTTTGGACCTTCGAGGACAGTCCAGCATGAGGTTTCTGAGAAGGGTACTTTGGCTTGTGTTGAGAACCACCAGCAGCACGAGGTTTCTGAGAATCATATTTTAGGGTATTAGCTTTAGCCTTTTATTTACCCTTATTTTTACCTTTAGAAGTGTTATTCGCTAGATTGGCCTAAACAGCATTAACTTCTGCAGGCTTACTAGAATTCGAGGTGGACTGAGAAGCAACATTGGTGGAAGAAGTAGACTTTGGCTTCCTGGAGTTTGAAGAGGAAAACTTCTAAGAAGTCTGAGATACGGAACCAATAATACCATCGACAGATGGAGTCATTGGTGGTTTAGAAGTTCCAAGTTAGGGAGCATCAGGCAAGATATCACACAATGTTCCAGAATGAGAGTATACAAGATCAAGGTACTAGGCATAAGCAATGGCTTGTTCCTAGCTCACACATTCCCCCATAGCTATGTCTTTCGCAATCTGATTGACGAAGGAGGTGGTGAACCAATGATTTAGAAGATGATCAAGAATCTCAAATTTGATCATGCGATGACGATGCCGCCACTCATGAATATGATCCGAGATATGAGTAGCTCAGTCCTATTTCAATGAAGAGAGGAGGTGCATCCCAGTCTCATAGCGGATCAGTAACTGAAAATGCGTAAGGAATGTCATGGATAAAGAATTGAAGTCTTGGAATATTCCACGAGACAACTCAATGTACCACTTTGTAGCAGCACTAGTAAGAGTTCGCTGGAAAAGACGGAGTCGAATAGAATCGTCAACCCAAGAGTTAGAGGAACACCACAAGTGGTAAGTCATAACATGCGCTTGGGGGCCTTCACCAGACTTGCCCTCAAACTTAGGATAATCACCAAGAATCTTGGTCAGAACCAGAGGTCAATATGGGTTATGAAGAATGGGATCGTTCATTAACTTTGACACATCTGGTAACTCCAATGTAGCAAGAAATGGTAATTGAGGACTAAAAGTAATTGAAGGTCTCTAAAAAGGACCCGTGTTTACATTCCACCCAATCCGAGAGGAATTTTCCCCCCACATATTCTGCCTCGGAGGGTTCTGACCATAGGGGTTAGAAGCAGGATAATTCTGTTGATACTGGGGTTGAGGACCAAGATACTAAGTCTGAGTAGACCATTGAGGTCCTTGCTAAGAAACGTATGGATTCTGTTGCGGAGTTTAAGCATGGCTTTGAGGTTGATTATATACCAATGAAGGTTGATTTTGAGGATAGAAACCTTGGGGCACACTATATATCGGCTGATATTGACCTTGAGGGTAATAAGCACCTTGTGGTTAGGCAGGTATACCTTGTTGAGCAGGTTGAGTGGGCTGCTGAGCAGGTGGACCTGGCTGAATCCAATAAAAAGGTAGAACCGGCTACTGAACTAAATGAACTGGATGAGGAGCAGGTTGAATCGGCTGCTGAGCTGGTTGAACTGAATACTAAGGGCCATCTAGTCGCCCTTACTGGAGAGGTTGGCCCGATGGTTGCGATTGACTAGGTTTTCCCTGATAACCAAGTTGACCTGGACAAGGACCGTAGGTTTGTCCTAGTTGCAAAAAATTTTGGCCATACTGAACATGTCGTTGTGTTTGTGGTGCAACAGGTTGTCCCTGTGGTGGACAGATTTTGCTCCCCAAGAGCATAAGATGGTCCTGGTTGATTCTAAGGTTAACTAGATAGACCGGAGGGTTGGCCTTGTTGGACCAAAGGTTGACCTTGTGAAGGTTGGCCTTATGGACCGTAAGGTTGTGCCTGTGGACCAGAGGCTAATCCTTACTGAGCCAAAGGTTGTCTCGCTGAGGGTTGTCCTTGCAAGCTAGAAGGTTGCACAGGTAAGGTGGGTCCAAGATGAGTAATGGTTTGAGAAGGATCATAAAAAACCTAAAAAGGATCAATAGGAGGAAAATAGACAAGATTTCCATACACATCGTAACGATGCGGAAACAAATATATAGGGTTACCGATGGCATCATAGTGGTGGAATCGAGGATTTCTAAGAGCTTGGGGTTGCTGAGAACCCTGAGAGCTCTACTGTTGAACAGCCAATAGATACTTGTCAAAAGTAAGGCCGCCAGGAATCACTGGGGCAGTGGAAACTGCACTAGACGTAGGAGGGGCCTCCGCGGCATGATATTTTGATCTACCTAGACCGAGATTGACAGGCCACGTAGGATTGAGAAAAATAGAACTGCTAGTGTGAAAAGATCCTGATGACTTAGTCGTAACAATCGATGTGGATGAAGCCACATAGACAGTAGGTTGAACTGGAATAGATGTAACAGTGAGCGACAAACTAGGTGTCGAAGGTGATAGTCCTAACGAAGGGAGGACTGAACTCTGAGGAGGAGTTGATGTACTGGATTGTGCTATGGATGTAACACCAGACATAATCTGACTCAAGGACCTATATCCAAGTGGAAGTGACACCGATGGTGGAGAAGACTGAGTAGAAACATGAGGGAGATCTTTAGGAAAAAATTGATATTCTCCTATAGAAACAGGCATTCCTTCACTACCAATAGGACTGGATGAATCCATGTCTAACTTTGCTGTAAGATCTTCGAAAAGACTATGGGGGCTAGGAGGTACAACAACAACTAAAAATGGTGATCCCGACATAAGAGGGGGAAAATCTCCTTCTTCCCCAAAACCAGACCAAGCACCCAAAGGAGGCCAATTGAACTCAATTGACTCTTGAGGGGGAGATCGAGTAGTAAGAGGTAGGATAGATGGGAGAATAGGCTATGAAAACTCGGTAGACCTAGTGGACTCAAGAGTTTCAAAATAAATTTTCGAAAATAATCACCACTAGGAGGCAATGAGGACAATGAAACTGGTGGTTGTGCCACTGTGACTGTATATCAAAACAGGAAGGAAAAATATAACCAATCGAAGGCTCCAAGATCAAAATCTAAGGAAAACAAAAACAGACAAAGTAATAAAACTTTTAACGGGCGTGTGATCGTGGGTAATTAATTTTATGACACTGAAACCAAATTTCGTTGTTTCATATTTTATGAGTCAAGAAATAGGAAAAATATGACTCTAGTCACTTTCAATTTTAAATGAGCGTGAAAGGACAAGTGCTCGACAATCTCTTCTCTTTTTAAGGAGTCATGAAAAGATCAAAATGACTACTTAGCTACTCTAAGGAAGAGGGTCTACTAGGTTTTCGTGAACTGCCATATACACCTTGTGATCAAATGAAAGAGAAATGACCAAGGACTTAACGTACGTGCAAGTAGTCTCCTCGAATGTTGTGTTCAGTGTATCATGGTTACAAGGTGGCAGACTCAACTTCCTATGGATAAAAGGATTGGAACCTAGAGGGGTCTCCCTTTATATACTCGATGGTACGGGGAACACAAGTCTGTACTAGCATTGTCTAAATCCAGATGGTGAGCGACAACTACTAGGTTTTAAGATGCTAGAACACGTCTCTAGCCTAGACCACTAAAAATGTTGTGTTAGGTTTCAATGCTTCCTTAAGTTAATTAAATGAATTTTAAAGTTGATCTTGGATTATGTTTCACTTTCAAGGCCCTACCGAATTTGGATCTCAAATTTACTAAATGCAAACTATATGCAAAAGAACACCATCTTTCATTCAATGAATGCTAGTTACAAGAAGGATAGCGATATTTCAAACAATAGCAAACAATGAGAATATGCAAATAAATCCACTAATGCATCTTATGCAATCAAACGAAAATGAAAAACTCTTTCCTGTACTATCAACTGCTAGTTATGCAAAAGAATTTTTCACTTTCGATGAAAAGGAAAGAACGCAATTTTTTTTTTTTAATTTTTCAATGAAAAGAAGTACATAATGCACTAATTACATGGAAAACAAAACAAACACTAGCCTAAGTATTGTGAATGTAGGAATCGAAATTGAATGATCAATCAATGCAAAACAAACACAAGAAAACACTCAAACTAATGTCGCAATCTTCCAAACCAAAAGAAAGATTTCAAAGCGGCCCAAAACAAGCAATGTAATCTATGCTTGGAGCAACAGGGATAAGAATCAATCGAAAACTAAATGATCATTCAACCAAAGAAAACACTCAAAAGGAACAAGAAAAATTAGCGCAATCAACCCAAGAATGAGACTAACAACAATCAAAGAGACTTGATTTCCAAACATAAGGCTCAGTGCACGAAGAAACCTAGAAACCCTAAGGTCTTAAACTACACTAATAGGAAAATATACAAACAATCGAGAAAAAAAAATCCTACAATAGTCAAAACAGTCCCAAAGGCTCAATTACACACAAAAAACAACCCAAAGTCAATCACAATTGACCAAAAGACTCATCAAGGAAGTAAAACCAAATCCTACAAGATTCGGCATGACTGTGAGGCGGTATTCAGTGCCAAACAGGGGTTGGCACGACTGCAACAAAAGAAACCTGCACCAATCGATGCAACTGTTCAAGTGAAAAGCACACCAAGCCGGAGAACTATGGGAAAAGGGAAAATCCAATGAGTAGAGGTCAATCCTGACACTCTGGAGCTAAACAGGGGATGGAAAACAAGCAAGAAAACCAAAAAAAATAAACAAGCAAGCCAACAACCGAAAATGACCCAACAAGCTAAAACGACAAACTCACACTGATCCCCAGTGGAGTCGTCAATTTTTTAAGCAGGTAAATCCTCTCTGTGGACAGAGACAATCCCTCTAGCCCTAGAGTGGGTCTAGAAACAAATATACATGCTAGAGTGTAGGTTCCAAATTACTGAATGAACAGAGGACGCGATAGATCAACCTCCCTAGAGTCCAATGTTGTTGTCTTGGCTGTAATGGTTGTGGTCTCTCGCTCCTGCCTCGACAAGTCACAATCCTTCTGCAGTCATGCTTGGATACCTGCACATAGAATAGTAAACAAGAACAGGATACGACATAATAACTTCATTCACAACTACTAGCCAGTCAAAGAGGGCTAAGCATCTTGCATTAAACAAATGACATAATATAAAATGGAAACAAACAATAGTCATGTATATATTGATAGAAGGAAGAGGTACAACCTAAGCTTTAACATCACAGTCTCCTCCAACAGGGTTCAGCCGAAGCGCGTCTTAGATACTTGTCAGGGGATTCGGACGGGATGAGGGCATGGACTTAAGCTTTCTCAATGAAGTTCCTTCTTGTTCCATCTCTCCAACAATTCAACTATAGTATATTCAGTTCCCCATGTTCAGCTAGCTTATTCAAGGAGAGATAACTTTTTTTATAGAGGAAAAGGAGGAGGTTAGTATCCCTACAAAGGTGGAAGGGAGGCCTATCCTTCAAGAGGTTCTCATAAGAGGTGGAAACCATAAACTAAAGGAGGGAGTCTGTGGTTATTTAGTCCAACCACTCCCAATGACTCATCCTCGAAGTTGTTAGGGTGGAATCTCTGCCTCTATTTTTAAAAAACATTCCATAAATAGCTCGGCGCGAGTGGCTAACTAGGACAAAGCACCAACTTACGTAGGGCCTAGTGTTAATCTTCCTTATCGGCGCGAGGGAAGAATTGAGTACTCGCGCGAAGGAAAAAACAAGGGTTTCTGAAGCTCTGCTCAGGTAATTGTTAACAGAAGGAATATTTCTCTCATGTAAAGGGATGCAATGATGGTCTTTGCAAGGCATGACACTTCTTATTAGTCACAGAAATAACCCTCCAATGTGCGAGATGGGGATTGCAGGGACAATGACAAAATGTTATGTAACAATTATTAATTCCCATAATTCTATCAGCTCTATGACGATCATTATCTGACATGGAGGAATTATTTTGTGCAGTCATCTGAGAGTTGTTTGTTAGACTTTGTTGGCTAAAGGATGGATGGATAGGTGAATTAGTGGTTAATAAATTCATTTGAATGTTATAGGCCTTTGTTCTTGCATTGGAGATGCAATTTTCATGTGTGATAACCTTGACCTTATTCGATTTTTCTTCAAACTGTAATATTTATATTATGGCATCCAATTTCATTTTTCATTTGGTGCCTGTTGATTGAGGCGGCATTAATGGCAAATACATAGGTTTTAAATCAAGGAGAGTTAGATCAATAGTGTATATAGGATGTTGGAGCGACTTTGAATGCACATAGTTAGTGGTTATATCCATAATTTTTCAAGTTCGTTAGCAGGTTTGGTGGAGGTCCAAGTTCATGGAGCGTAATTCTCGATTTAGAGAGGAGCTCAATATTTCATTACTAAAAATGGTGGGTGTTGTGGAATTTCTCATCAATTTTGTCTCAAAGCATGTTGAAATGATATTGTCTAAACAACAAGCCAATTTGAATCTTCTAAACCCAAAAATGGGAACAATGGAGGTCAAGTTGGATAAATTACAACTTGTGATATAAATGTTTAGTTTTTGTGTGGATAATTTCGCTCTGGGAGAAGATGTCAATGTCAACGAGGCTCATAATGGAGAATTTTAGGATATCTTTCTGCAACATGAGAATTCAATGCAACATGAGGAGCATGGGTTTTTCTCTTCCAATAGCTAAGACTACCCTCCTTCTTAGCTTGAGCTAGAAGTTAAGGAAGTTTAGGCCTTCTGTCTTGGGGATATTTTTTCGTTTAGCTGTATATTACTCTTTTTTTGTTATTTTTTGAAAATATATAGTGCTTGTAGGTGTGTTTTGGAGGCTGTATGAACTTAAATCAGTTCATAATAGTTCTCAATAGTGGAGGTATATATTGTGTCAATTTTTGATGGAGTTTTTGGACATTAGAAAGATAAACTATGGTTTATGATGTACAAGGCTATGGCCTTAAAACCAAACTATTTTAATGAAATCATATAAGCATTTATTTAAAAAAAAACAAAAAATGAAAGATAATAAATTGAAATTAATAACTATAATTAATGGAAACATTAATTTCAATTATTTTTTGAGTCGAGAGGCACTATAAAGATCAGTATAAGGGAGATGTTGTCACGTAAATTTAGATTTAACTTTCAAGATAATAAAATAATACTTACATTAAAAAAATTTTAAAAATAGAGATAATAAAAAAAATTCAATTTCACGTTCAAATCCCTAAATATTCAATGAAGTAAAAAATTTCACCATATTGATATGTATTTAAAAATATTTTAATAATGGAAAATAAAATATGAAAAATATGATCATTAAATATTTTAATGATCGTATTTAGGTCGTAAGGCTTCCCTTTGAGAAAAACTTCCCCCCTTCCCTCCTGTCATCAATATGTTCTCTTGTCATCAATATGTTCTCTTGGATTATATGTTAGATGATTGGAGGATGTTCATCCATTGGATCAAGAGAAAGTAGTTAAAAGGTGGTTCATTTGTGTATCCTCTTGAACATCCTCTCTCTATTATAAATTTACTCTTCCCTCTCTCTGTCACATGATGAATGAAGGTTCAAACGTACTACAAACGTGTGCAAGAAAGATAGTGCCTACCAATGGTATGCAATGAATCAATCTAAATTCTTACAATGATTTTATTTGGTATTCAATGTCAAATGTATGTGTGAATATCGCATGTAATTTGTAATGAGTCCTTTCCCCTTTCTCATTTCCCATTACTTAGGCCAGTTATGGTGAGTTAACCCTCGTTGCTTCATGAGGGAAATAGACATTGAGTGTGCCCTTATTTTTCCAATTATTAAATTGAGTGGGTCACATGTGGTTGGGTGTTCCTCTTTCTGGACTGAATTTGTTCATGGAAATACTGATATCCTAAATTTCTTCAGCCTTAAGCGCTTAGGGTTTCATGTACGTGAATCCCTTGTTATTTATAAACTAATTTCTGAGAGAATTTGGATATCTATTTCATCTATATTGGATTTATAAACCTAAATATCCAAAATATAACTCCAAACAATCCAAAATTATTAGGGTTTGGCATATGGATCAGACAATTGAAAAGTTACTAGTGTTTTTTTCAATTGCATGTGTATTTGTGCTTAAATATGTCTTGAGTCTCTTATATGATCTGATTTTTTTTTTTTTTTGTCGATTTGTATTTTATGGAGACAAATGTATCATTGAATGTGTTTACTGGCTCTAACCTACCATATGGATCAATAAATGTGTTTGATATAAAACAATATTGTGGTAAGATCCTTTAAAACTTTTATTAAATGCATTTTCTATTGAACATTAATTTACTCATTGGTGTTAAATTTATTTTTGATTTCTAAATTGTGATATTAATCTATAATCAGAGAAAGAAAACAATTAAAGGGTTCTTGTTTTAGTTATTATTTTGTTCATGGAAATAAATGTTTGTTTTATACATGCATTTGTGCTTATATATCTTTGATCTTTGATCTGATTTGTTTTTTGTTGATGAATGTCTTTCAGATTAATCACATCATTAGGATTTGGTCGACGTTTCGAACCAAATAATGTGGTTCATCCTCAGGACAAGGTGGAGAATCTAATCAATCTTAATGAATAAATAGTTGGGATGAATAATTTCCCGGAAATAACCGTTAAGAACTAGTTGTTAAGACTAGTTGTTAAGAACTAACTGTTAAAACTAGCCGTTAGAAAGTTAGTTATTAAAAAAAATTATAGTTAAGAATTATTATTAATTAATAAATTAATTAATTACAAAATAAAAATATTAATTAATATAATAGAAAAATAAAATTTTAAAAAAGGGGGGTTTAAAAACTACACTAAAAAGGGTGGTTAAAATTTTTATATAAATTATTATTAAGTAAAATAAAGTATTTAATAAATAAAATTTAATTAAATTAATAGGAATTAGTGAAGGATAAAATTTTATTAATAAAATTTTTTATCTATATTATTAAGGGAGATAATACATAAAAATATTAAATAAAATGATTAAAATAAAACAAAACGAGGGACAAGAAAAAAAAAAAAAATTACCTGGCGAGAGTCAAAGTCTAGCTCTTCCTTAATTTCCAACCATCATCACGGTTGATATTCTCAGCATGCCTTTCAATTTTGATCGCCTCCCTTAACTTCCTATGGTGGAAGTGATCAACTTTAGCAAAGACTTTGGAGTCTTCAATACAAACATGGTGACACGATTTTTCTACATTCTCAGCAAGAGCTGAGGTACGGGATCGAATGTGTCTAATGTATGCAGCATGCTCTCAGGTTCTCTGTCTAATGGATCTACATGTTTCTCCAATATAGGGAGTTCCACGGGAACAAGGAATCATGTAAACTCATTTCATGTCCTTAGGGTCGATTGGGTCCTTAACAAACCTAAGACAATTTCTAATAGTACAGAGAGGTTTGAAAGAAGCGAAGACATTATTTATTCTAAGGACATGAGAAATTTTTCTATTGTCCCCTGGATAAACGGGATATGGACCTTTGAAATAGGATCCACCTGGGTAGATTTTCCACTCAACCCTTGATATGCCTTTTGAAAGGCTTTAAGACCTTGAGATCTACTGTAACCATTATTTTCAAAAATGTCAAGAAGATGGATTTCTTTGATTCCAAGTGGATGTTATCATATATTCTAAGAGAACAAGTAGCAAGTGTACACTAGACACAAAATTTATTAGGAAAATGATGGGAACTAGCATGGAGGTATTGTTCCATGTGAGTTTTCTTGTGAAAAACTTGGTCATAAATGGAACCATCCTCATTTCTTGAGAGAAGGATATCTAATAAAGGGAGGCATCCATCAACCTCCACTTCCATCGTGAATTTTATGGAATCTGACAGTGAGTTCATGTGCCCAAGAAACAAACCTAATTTATGGTGACCATGAGGCCAAATGACACAAGTATCATCCATGAACCTATTCCACTTATTATGGTGTAATTTAGTAGAGGTCAGGGCCTTCGATTCAAAATCCTCTATAAATAAGTTAGAAACTATGGGGGAGAGAGGGGAACCCATCGCAACACCACACTTTTTCTCATAAAACGCACCTTCAAAACTGAAGAAATTGGAGGTGAGGCAGGCGCTAACTAATTTAGAGGTGTCTTGGTCTAAGATTTTCTTAATGACATCAAAAGATTCCTGGATGGCATTAGTGAATAAGGACACAACATCAAAGCTGACTAATAGCTCATCGGTCTCCAACTTGATGTTCTTCCATTCCTTCATATAGGAATTTGAGTCGTTAACAAACTAATAGGTTTGACCTACCAGGGGTTTAAGCTTCTGGGCTAAGAATTTATCCAAATGATAAGAGGGAACACCTATTGTGTTAAAAGTAGGTCTTAATGGGGCCCTCACCATATGAACCTTCGAGACACCATAGTTTCGAGGGGTAAGGGGATTGCTCTCAATAAGTTTCCTAGAGAGAGGATTAAGGCAAGAATAATACTTAATGACAAGGGAAATGTCCTTACAAACTGATTTAATAAGATTCTTTTTAATCTTAACATAACTACCACTATTGGACAGTTGGTCTACCATTTTGCTGACATAGTCATATTTATCCATAATAACTATGGCACCACCCTTGTCCGCCTTTAGGATGAAAACGTGATGGTTGTCCCTTAGGGTTTTAAGGGTGAGAAACTTAGGCTTACTCAAGTTTCTTTTGGGAGGCTTAGCCTTCCTAAGAATAATGGAGCAATCTTGCCTAATGGTCTCCTTAACATTATCTGGGAGATCCCTGATGCCATATTCAATGTTACAAATAATGTCATCCATGGAAATCTTTTTCGAGGAAAGGGAAAAATTAAGCCCTCTATTAAGGAGACTGAATATAGTAGAATCGAAGGATAAAGTATAAAGGCTAATTACATTTTTATTATTTTTGTTAATAGAGTTATTATTAATAACATCATTCTTGTTATTAATAGAGTTCTCTTGGTTAGTAGAAATCTTTCTTTCATTAAATTATAATCATTATTATAAATATTATTATTATTATTATTACCATAAACCTTATTATTATTTTCCTTGATAACATTATTATTAATATTTATATTAATGTTTTCATTAGAGTTTATAATGTTTTTAACAATATTATCATTATTAAGAATATTATTATTAATGTTTTTGCTTTTATTTATAAATAAATTAATGTTATCAAAATTGATTTATAATTAGATTCATATTTTTATTTGAATTATTGTTAACCAGATTGGAGAACCCATACTTAACATTAATGGACATTAGTTCTTCTAAGTACATGCGAAATTTTGTCTGTTGTTCACTCGATAAATGGGAGATGGACCTTTCAAATAGGATCCACGTGGGTAGATTTTCCACTCAACCTTTTATATGCCTTTCGAAAGGCTTTAAGACAATGATATCTACTGCAACCATTATTTTCAAAAACTTCAATAAGATGTGATTTCTTTGATTCCAATTGGATGTCATCAGAGATTCCAATAGCATGAGTAGCAAGAGTACACAAGACACCAATTTTTTGAGTAGGAAAATGATGGGAACCAGCATGGAGGTACTATTCCGTGTGAGTTTTCTTGTGAAAAACTTTGTGAGAAATGGAACCATCCTTATTTCCTCAGAGAAGGATATCTAAGAAGGGGAGGCAACCATCAATCTCCACTTCCATCATGAATTTTATGGAATCTGACAGTGAGTTCAAGTGCCCAAGAAACAATTCTAATTTCTCGCGACCATGGGGACAAATGACACAAGTATCATCCATGAACCTATTCCACTTGCTATGGCGAAATTTAGCAGAGGCCAGGGCCTTTGATTCAAAATCCTCCATAAATAAGTTATCAACTATAGGGTAGAGAGGGAAACCCATCACAACACCACAATTTTTCTCATAAAACTCATCTTGAAAACTGAAGAAAGTCTAGGTGAGGAAAAGGCTAACTAATTTTAATTTTTCCTAGTCTGAGATTGGCTCAATAAATCAACAGCTTCTTGGATGGGGATTTTGGTGAATAAGGACATAACATCAAAGTTTACTAATAGCTCACCAAGCTCCAACTTGATTTTCTTGCATTCCTTGATAAAGGAAGTTGGGTCCTTAACAAAGGAATCAGTTTGACCTACCAAGGGCTTAAGTTGTTGGGCTAGGAGTTTAGCTAGATAATAAGAGGGACCACTTATTGTGTTAGAAATAGGTCTTAATGGGGCCCTAGGCTTATGACTCTTTGGGAGACAATAAATCTAGGGGTAAAGGGGATTTCTCTTAATAAGTTTCCATTTTAAGGAAAAGACTCTCTAGTGGATGTTTTTGAGGAACCCCTTATAAAAATACCCCAGACATCCATTTCTAGCATAGGTTTATAGAGGAGGTTGGCGGGCGGTGGTTTTTTTGGATGTTTATCATCCGATGTGCTTATCATCATAAACTGCACTGGTGCATTCAACAAGAGAAAGCACCGGTGTGCACAAAACATTGGCACATCGGACACCATGCGCTCCGTACACACCCACTTGGTGCATCTTAGTACTGTAGTGCACCGGTGATTTACAACTCTTCCAAAATGATGCATTATAAAACACCACGCCAAAACATAAACCACTTGGTACGGTCTTACGAAAACGCATCGGTGCGCCTATAAAACCCTGCGCACCGGAACACGGTCAAATAAAAAAAAAATTACCATCAAAAAATTGAATTTTTTACTTTTCTCAATGCTCCAGAGCTCTAAAGAACTGGTGAAATTTATCCTTGTCTGAGCCTCCCTAACATCAGTGCTCCCATTTCACCCATTGCATGCACTGCTACTATGCATTGCCCACCAATCTCCAGCTTTAATTTTGAAAAATGGTGGGAAATTTTTCTTTTGCAAATTCTATAGCCAATGTGCCTCCTCGATGGCCAAATGTACAGGTATTTTTAATTTTATTCCATAATTAATATTTTTAGCAGATTATAATTTCAAATAACCTTAAAATTAACCATTTAAAGTAAAAAAAAATGTTGCGCGATGCGCTCAAGCCGTTCGGCTCGCACCGGTTTACGGTGTTGTCTGTAAATTTACAGACTGCACCACATATGGTTCTAATGGTATTGGCACCAGTTCCAGGGCAGTACCGAAAGGCACACCGTATTATTTTAAAATTTAAAAAAAAATGCGATGTACCCATTTACTCGGCCGCACCGTTGACCATGTGGAATAGTGGCAATTCGGTGCACTGACAACAATCTTCAAACATATTATCCTCATATGAACAAGATATGTCATTGAAATATCCGTTATAAGAAGGAAAATTTATTCTATAAAGTGTAGTATTGGAGCAACAGAGAGTTCAAATCGCAGGCAAGAATTTTTTTGAGGAGATGAGGGTTTGAAAAGGCGAGAGTTCTAATTTCGGCTAAGAAGTTTATAACAGAGAAAATAAGTGATTCAAATAGAAATACAGACAAAGAAAATGGGGATGGCAGGGTTAGGCTTAGGTCCCATGAGAAGAGTGGCAGTTCGAGGGATAGAATTCACTGATAGGCTTAGGAGGCCCTCTGATTCCCATGATCATCATAAATATTACGAAGAGAGAGATGATGCCGAAAATTATTTTAACAAGGAAGATAATAGATCGAGAGAGGGCCATAGGGAGCACAGGAATTCTGCAAAGGATGAAAAGTTGAAGGATAGAGCGAGCCATGGCAGCGACAGAAGGAGCAGAAGGAACGAAGATGATGACAGGCATAGAAGGGAGAAAGAGGGTAGGAGGATTAAAGATGACGCTTACAGGGATGCAGATGGATACAGAGCTCAAAAAAGAACAAAAGGAGAAAATATTTATAAAAAATCTAAGAAGGGCGGTCGAGAAAGCTCGGTTGAGATTGGCGATAAGGTTAAGAGGCCTAGTCATGAGGGTAAGTATTTTCTTGATCATGGCAAAGAGCATTCGGTTGAGGCCAGTGATAGGTTTAAGAGGTCCCATGATGGAGAAAGGGAGAGCAGAGTTGATGGAAGAGAGATTCCTGTCGACGTTCTGGCAATTCGCAAGGTGAAATGGTTCTTCGAAAGCAAGGAGTCCTATTCGCTAAAGGATTTCAGAGAGAGATCAATTGAGTCTCTTGAACGTGCTAAGAGATCACATGAAGGTAACGATTCTCATTCTTACAAGGATGGCAAGGAAATATTGGATAGTAGAGAAATATCAATCGAGGTAGTCGATAAATCTAAGAGGCACCATGAAGGGAAGGATTCTCATTCCCTTAAGGACAGCAGACAAATATCAATTGACGTTGTTGATCAGGCTGGCAGGTCCCAGGAAGGGAAAGATTCTCATTTCTATAGGGATAGTAATGAATGATCAATTGAGGCTGTTAATAGGGGTAGGAGTTCTTGTGAGACAAAGGATATGATCCTTATGATGAAGAAATGGATGGTAGGTCTCGCAAGCGATGAGAGTGAGAGCATGACAGTGACGGAGGTAAAGATAAGAGTGACAAACAAAAGAAGTTTATAGAGGATGATACCAAAGATGATAGAAAGCACAAAGGAGAAAATAGGAAATTGGATGCCAAGATGAAGGAGGAACTTACAAATGGGCAAGAAGATCGTGGGTCTACAAAAAGGCAGGTCCTTGATGATGGTTTCAGAGGATTTTCACATGCTAAATATGGGCGGAAGGGTGTAGGAGCACCCAAAAATGGTAGCACAGTGGTTAATGATGTTGTACAATGTCTACCTATAGTGGACTCAAAGGATTCGCTAAAGTCCCTGCCTAGTTCGAAGTTTCCTGCAGATATAAATGTATCTGTAGTTTCTTCAACCAATGTAGTTGAAAATAAGGTAGATAATATTGCTAGATCTGACGAGGTTACTGGGAAAACCACCACATATGGGACTGCAACAAAAATATTGTATATTTTAGTAACTGCACAATTTAGTAGAACCAAAGAAAATTCAAGCAAATTCCTTAGCGAAGTAGACTGGCCATAATCAATTCCTTTGAGACCTCAACATAAGAAATAGATATGCATGTCAGAGGCTCCTATTGACACCTTTTCTTTTTGTAGTTTGTGGGAAGGTTCAAGTTTCTTTTTCTGAAAGAAGAACACGTGTAGTTTTGAAAAGAAATGGCCCAAATATTTTCACAGCAAAATGTACATTTCCAACATGTCTAAAAGCTAAAATATCTCCAACTTCAATAAACTTCTTAGAAACAAAACTTTCCCAACCATTTGTGAAAACTGCCCACATTTTAGCATAGCACAGGTTCACAAGCCACAATTGCCCACTTGGGCCTTATAGTATTGCATCTCCACACGCCCCACATTGCATTCTCTCCACATAATCAGTGGGGACCTCCTGCAATAAACAAAATGCATTGGAAGAATAGTTATTTCCATCAAGCTTTTATCCAATTCTAATTCTAATTCTAATCCTCAAGAATAAACAAAATTCTAATTCTTATTGCATATTTCCATCAAGAATAAACAAAGATCTAATTCTCAATTTCTATGGTTTGAGTTCACTAAATTTTGGTGTAAACACCTAAAAGTAATGTCGGTTCCTTAATCACAAATAAGTGCTAATGTACAAATAACTACATCGGTGTATTTTTGTTACTGTACACTAGTGTCGTGTTATCAATGGACGCACCAGTGCGGTTTATATTAAGTGACGCATCGGTGATGAATAACCACAAATAAAAAAAGTGCAACTATATTTTCTTTAAGTGAAAAAAAAGTGGTAAATTGAAGAATGGGTAGAAAAATATTTTCAAAAATCTAATTTCGTAAAACAATTCTTTAAATACTAAACACTTTTCATTATTTCACTATTTTTGCAAAACTTTTCAGCCAAAGATTTGCAGGAGACATACCTGGAGCAAGAGAGCACCAGAGCACTATGGAGTAGCGAAATATGTTCCAACAAAAGTATTCAAACAATTAGAATCAAAACCTTTAGCGATTCAAACCCTGTAGCATAGAATTTCAAATGATCTCATGATTAAATTTGATTATTTTTTTTACTTTTTCTGCAGTTTTTTGACAAAGTAAGAAAAAAATTTCAATTTGTTTTTCATTTTCAGAAATTAAAAAAACAAAAAACAAAAAAAAACAAAAAAATCCATTTTTACCCTAAACCCTTCATTCTTTTTGTTTCTGCCCTTTCTTCTCTTTGTTTCTATGATTTCATAAGTAGGGTTTTTCATTTTAGATTGACATCCAACCCACGGGACGACATGTATAGTCGGATCCCAATCCATGTCGGCCCTTGCATGATTTTTTTTAATCAGTGTGCCCAGCGTAACCTAGAGCACTAATGCGTTGTATTATACTAGCACATGATGTCAGTACTATGTAATAAAAAATTTAAAAACTTTTTTTTTTTTAATCAGTGTGCCATATCTAAAATATGGAACCAGTGTGCTTGGTTAGGAGGGGCACACTGATAATTTTCTATTTCATTATGGCACACCGCAAACATGCTATTTCGTGAAAAAATGTTTTATTTTTTTAATTGGTGCACCATGTAACATATAACACACCGAACTGGGTCTCCTAATTGATAGAGAGCTTCGTATGGTGGTCTCTTGTTTTTGCAAGGCATTTATGCTACAAAAACTAACACTAGACGATTTCTATTATTTTCTTTGTGTTAATCGGTATGGTGGTTAACATGTAACGCAATGGTGCTCCTTATTAACATAGAGCACCATACGTTCTATCATACTATTTGTGCGGTGTGTTTATAAGACCCCCACGCACCAACGTCGATGCGTACAACATGAAAGGTGCACTGGTTTCTTGAGATTTTTTTTTACCTAAAAAATTTGACAATTTATATATATATTATTGAATGATATGGTACAGGTTCGAGATTGATAAAAATAATGACTGAAAAGAGATCAAGTAACAAAAATACTGATAACACATCAAGAAAAGCTAAAAAGGCAAGTTCTTTGTAAATTCTTTACAAAAATTATTATTATTGAACTATATGTAAGTTTAACTAATATGTATTGTTTATTATGTATCTTGTAGAGCCACAAAATGACGAAGCTCGATAAGATTATTTCTGATGTAGGACCAGAAGAGCGTAAACGCTTGATGGAAAAATTGCAAAAGGATGAATCAGGTGAATGAAAAAATACTATCGATCCAATATGAGTTTCTTTTTTTTAATTTTAATTAATAATATACTTTAAAATATTAGATAATGTGTGTCAAACAGTCTATTAATTCACATCTGTTTAATGTTCTATAGGGACCAACAACTCGGAAACTGAATGTTGTTGTAAGAAAAGAAAAAAAATAGAACATGCAAATGAAAATGAGTTTCTCCTTAGCTCATTTGAAGTGGTGTTGGAGGTTAATGAAAGGGGGAAAAACTTTTACAAAAGTTTGAGGGATCTAGCAGAACGAATGTATAAACGTTCTTTCCACTTACAATACAAAAATCAATCCAATGATTCGAAGAACCAAATTTTATCAAAACTATAGGGAGATTTTCTAGAGAATTGGTCAATGAGACATATCATACATTTAATAGCAAAAACATACAACAACAAAAAAATAAGGAATGAAAAAATAATATTCCTTTAAATGTTTGTCTAGAATTATTTATAAATATCACTTTTGTTATATTTACTTTTCATATATCAATATAAAAATTAAATAGTTTATTTTCATGTTACATTTTCAGGAATATTATGAAAATCTCAAAATTTGAACGAGCTGATATCAGAAATATGTCAGTAGGAATGTCCAAAAAGGTGTACAAGGATATGGTCAAAGAAATGGACAAAATTGCATCGCAGGAGGAGCCATCTCAACAACAACGCGCTTCAAATATAATATGTAATCATTGAATTTTTCGATCATTAGGTACAATAAATAAACAATTTAGCATTAAATATTAATTTTCAATTATTTTCTTGCAGAAAACAAAAGAAAATGGAACCCATTCAACACATAAAACAAGACGACAAGGAAGAAAAGAGTTGATATCTAAGTTTGTGAGTAATTGTTACTTACTTATAACAACTTAACTAGATTTCATTTTTTTTATTTTTTAAGTTGTTTTACAAAAATCGTCATTGAATGTCTTCAAATAGGTGCTAACATACAAAGAATAACCATCAAACGAATTGATTGAAATTGGGTTAAATATGGGTTGTGAGTATATGTTGGCATATCAAAAATCAATTGTGGAATTTGTAAGCATCTATCGATCTTGTTTTACTTAAATCCATCTATAATTAATAAAACAAAAAAATATTTTATATTAAATATATGATTTTTTTTTGGGTATAAAACTTGCAGGAAACAAAGTGTGGAACTGTGCCAACAGATGAAATTTTGATATATGGAATGGTACATGGTTTTACAAGAATGTGTATAGTTTATGAGTCAATTGTTGTTATGGTACGTCATTTTTCTTTTCGATTTACATTGATGTATATTATTTAATATTGCAATTTTCATTATTCTCACCAATGTATATACACTCGTTACAGTTCATTTTTATGTTTGTAGATGGAAGGTGAAGAAGAAGAAAATGATCAACACCATGAACAAAACATTTATGAAAATAACCCCAAGTCATGGAAGTAGGTCTAGCAATGACAACAGTTCAAGCGAAGAATGATGATCATTATGTTTGGATATCAAAACAAGGTGTTTTATTTTTTGAAATATTTGTCTGTGAAAGCAGACATTTTGTTTAATATAATGGACATAGTGTCCCAATTGAAAGACAAAGGGATACCAATAACTATTCCATTTTGTATGACAAATATTGTCTTATATATATATATATATATATATATATATATATAGAGAGAGAGAGAGAGAGAGTAAAATATGTTTTAATTTATTCTATTGCGTTCTCCATTATCGTTCTCAAATGCACTAATAAAAATTTAATTCATATGAATATTATTATAAGATATATATGTGTTGAAATTTGATGAATAATGAATTTTTAAAAATCACAATAATTATGATATGATATAAAAAATTAATCCAAACATCACATTCAAATGCATTAATAAAAACTTAATTAATATGAATATTTTTATAAGATGTGTCAACTTTTGATGAATAATTAATTTAGAAAAATCACAATAACTGCACTGTCACAAGTCAATGTTTCTAAAAAATACAAAATGAACACTGGTGTGTGTCAGTTACTGTACACCACTGTGTTTGTATGCTGCAGTGCACCAATGTGTTTCTATGACCTATGGGCACCACACAAATACCAAAACCAATTAAAAATCTCGATACGTTTGTGCAATACTACACAATGGTGCTTTTATGTGAGACAATGCACCCATGCATTTGTACGACGTATGGGCACTGCACAAATACTAATACCAAATATAAATATCGGTGAGTTTGTCTGATACAGTGCACCAATGCGTTTCTATAAGTCTACATACTGGTGCGTTGAGACAACCTATGGGCACTGCACAAATCCCAAGACCAATTAGAATGTCCCCATGCATTCTATCACCAACAGTGCGCCCAATGCGGTTTTATACCTTGATGGCATGGTGCAGGAACCTTCGACTGCCCCAAGGCCACCGTCTAGATGACACACACCGGTGCATTGAAACCTAGTAGTACACCAATGAAAAAAACATCCGTAATAACCTCAGGCCGCCCAGTCTTGCCGCCCAGTCTTTTTAGTTGTGTTGAATTTCTGTTAAAAGCTCTACCAAAACCTCTGTAACCATAAATGGATGTTGTAGCAAATGTTTTTTTGACAATTTTGGCCAATTTATAACAATAAAACCCTTCTTTATAACCCTAAAAAACTCCTTTATAACCTCTACTAGAGGGTCTTTTCCTTGTATTGTTCCTAGAGAGAGGATTAAGGCAAGAATTTGACTTAATGGGAAGGGAAACTTCCTTACAAACCGATTTAAGAGGATTCTTTTTAAGCTTAACATAACTACCACTATTGGATAGTTGGTATACCATTTTGCTGACATAGTTAGATTTATCCATAATGACTATGGCACCACCCTTGCCCGCCTTAAGGATGACAATGTGAGGGTTTTCCCCTAGGGTTTTAAGGGCGAGAAACTCAGGCTTACTCAAGTTTCTTTTGGGAGGCTTAGCCTTCCTAAGAATAATGAAGGAATCCTACCTAATGGTCTCCTTAACATAATCTCGGAGATCCTTGATGCCATATTCGATGTTACAAATAATTTCATCTGCGGGGATCTTCTTCGAGGCAAGGGAAAAATTAATCCCTATATTAAGGAGACTGGATACAAAAGAATCAAAGGATAAACCAGAAAGGTTAATTACATTTTTGTTATTTCTATTAATATTATAATTATTATTAATAACGTCATTCTTATTATTAATAAAGTTCTCTTGGTTAGCAGAAAAATATCTTTCATTATTATAATCATTATTATACCCCACTATTTATTCATTAAGATCAATTAGCTTCTCCACCTTGTCATGAGGATGAACCACATTAGTTGGTTCGAAACGTTGACCAAATCCTAATCATGTGATCAATCCGAAAGACATTCATCTACATTATGAATCACAAAAGTCTTAGATCTAACATTGTTTTTTGTTGTGTTGAATTGTATTTTCTGGAAATAAGCATATAAGTGAACACAGTGTTCAGTGGGTCTAACCTACTATGTATACTAATGAATGAATGTGTTTGATGACTCTCATAAAAGAGTAGTAAGATCCTTTCATCATTTATTAGATGCATTTTATATTACAGATGAATTTTCTCTTTGACATTAAATTTATGGTTTCTAATTTTTTGTAAATTTCTACCATCATAGGAAGAAAGGAATTAAAGATTCATGGTTTCAATTGTTTACATTGTTCATGGTTTTTCGTGTTGGCCCACAATGGAAAATGGTCATTGTGAAAATCATCCTAATATTGTAGTTCAATCATGGGTTTCTTAATTTTTTTTATAAATTATTATTATAAGAATCACTGGTACAAATATCAAGCTTAAGCTATGTGAAAGGTAAATGATAATCCAGCTTAAGTTATGTGAAAGGTAAATGATAGAGGGATAATTTATTAGATATTTAAACATTTGTTTTTATTTGTTGTTTTGAGTTTAACTTCATAATGTTTGTATTGATGTTAACAGTTTATTATTAATTTTGGTATTAGTATTAATGATGTATTATTATACCTAAAAATATCACAAATATGTAAATTTAAAATGCACATTCATCTTTCTTAAATTTAAAATTAAATTAACGAGGGCTTTAACTCAATTCCATTCACATATTTTCCTTCCATTTGGACTTATTGCACAATGATAGGTATCTTGTGGATTAAGAATATTTCCTCTGTGAATGAGACATCATAGTGCAAGAAGATATGAGATGGGAATGGAACGAACGAAGTCTTTAAAATATTGTTATTGCTACAAAACCAAACAGACAAACGATGGGTGCCATGGCATGGTTGCTGCTGACAATTTGACAAAAGGAGACAACAGAGAATTGCAAAGAGCACAGTGGCACTACACATCATTTATTGAAGGAGAAATGTATATTTATACAAGTCAGAAACAGTTATGCATAAACTGAATCTGGAAACTGATTACTAACTAATCTATAACTAATTCTAAACTAACCGTATGATTAATTCTTTAATACGTCCCCTTAATCTTGAGGGTTACATTGCTTTATTCCTAAATTTTGACATTGAAATTCAAAATTAATTTTTCCTAATGGTTTTGTGAAGATATCTGCTAACTATTCCTTGGATTCACAAAATTTGAGAACAATATCGCCATTTTTTACGAGTTCACGAATGAAGTGAAAACGAGTGTCAATATGTTTTCTCTTTCGATGAAAAACATTGTTCTTCGACAAGGAATTCTATATATCCGAAGTCAAAGAGAATTCTCTTGACTTTCAACTAGATTTGGTTTTCTTCTTCTCTTCTTCCAAATTGTGTAGCCTCTAAATTGTTTTATCATTTTTGTCTCATTGTATTCTTCAAACCTCAGATTCTTCATTTGCTGGTGCAGGTCTTTTACTATTCCATGTTGTCTAAGCATGTCTTGGACATCTTCAAGAAATGTGGGCTGCTACCACATATTATCTTCTGTAGTGCACTTTTCATGATCAATCTACTACAACATAATATTAGAATAATATCTTATTTCTTCAAAACTCCAATGCATGAAAATTACATTGACATGTTCATCATACATGTCATATTCAACATTCATATGTACATCTTCTGTGTAGATCTCATCCAAACATGGTGTTGCAAGCCATGTTTCAATAAACTTTAACTCTTCTCCATAATCAATCTATGTACCTGCACACTTGAAATTAATGTTAGAATTAAAAATATTTGCATAACGACATTCGTTCTGGTATTTCTTCTGTGCAATGTTGTAGAACGACATTCGTTCTGGTATTTTTTCTCTGTAATGAGAGCTTTATCCTATTGTGTTTCATTTTCTGTTTCTGCCGTCTATCTCTGTTTCTGCTTTCCCTTTGCAAACTTCTTTCTTTGCTTCTGTTTCTACTTTCTTTATTTCTTCCTTCTCTGTCTCTTTCTCTTCTCGACTAACCTGTAATGCTGCGAATAGGTTGTCTTCCACTGTTTGAAGTGGGGTTATCTCACAAAATAACATCATGTCAATATCATGTTTTTGTTGCATCATCTGCAACCAGTGATAATTATTCAATAAATATTCTTTATCAAAGTTTACATCAGCAAGTTGTATTTCTCGATTCAGCATATCAATACTAGCAAACTCTATTGCTGGTATCACCAAATTTTCATCATCAGCAAGCTTTTTTGCTGGTATCATCAAACCTTCGTCAGCAAGCTCCGTCACTGGAATCAACAAATCATCAGCAGCAAATTGTGTTGCTAGAATCATCAAACCTTCGTCAGCAAGCTTTGTTGCTGGAATCACCAAATCTTCGTCAGAAATCCATGTTGCTAGTATCATCAAATCTTTGTCCACTTGTAGTTGTGTATAGTGGGGTTCACAAGAATCTTTGTGCTCTCTCTTTGTCGCTTCTACACTTTCTTCGTAGACATCATCCACTTGTCACTGAGCACAGTGGGATTCAACGAACTCTTCATCGCATTTTAAATCTGCTACTACATATCCACCTTCATCTTCAACTTCAATGCTCCCCCTTGTACCAAAACATCTCTCAAGGGTATCCCAAGCCTCCTTGGCTATCTTGGCATCTGAAATCAAGGGAAGTATACTTTCAATGACTGATTATTTTATGCATTTTAACGCATAGGCATATTTTTGCTTCTTTATTTCCAGATCTAAAAAGATCTCGAACATCTTCTGTTTTTTTCTTTAGCTTCTTGGCTTTTCCCATGACCTCGTTGCTTGACTTCCACAAACAAATGAGTCTACATATGCATCAAATACCTTGCTTCCAAAAAACTTCCAAAATTTCTATACTAAGACAATACTTTGACAAGGCTTTCACATTTTCACTTTCTCACAATTTCAAGTTTTTTTTTTTTTTAAACTAAAAAGAAAAAAAAATGATGTCATAAAAAATTAAAATCCCTTTTTAAAAAAAAGGCTTCTTCCCTTTTAAATTTTCAAAACCCTTTTCTTTTATGAGCCCCTTTAAAAAAACCTTGGAAATTTGGAAGTTTTTTTGTTTTTTTTGTTTTTTAAAAAACTTAAAAAAAAAAAAAAAAAATCCTTCATATAAAAAGGCTAACTCCTTTTGCAAATAACATGGAAAAACTTACATGATCATATATATAAATCATATGAAGTATTAAAGAAATCTAAGTAGCTCATGTGCATTGAGTTTCTTTTTGTGAATGACATTAACGCAATTGCTCCATGGCTGAACCCAGTTTTTGAAAGAAAATACCACCGTATGAATTTTCTTTGGTAAATGACATTAACACGGCGCTCCAGCTCCGGACCCGCGTTTACCTTAACGCAACTAATTGCAGTCTGGTCCCACACCACTTCAAAATGCGTGCGAGTAATTGGAATTAACCCGACCCTATGCTCTTGGCTCTTGCATTAGTCTTATGCAAGCTTGCATCTCCTCTCTACTGCTCCAACTTGACTGTGTTTCTACTCTCTGGTGAAGCTTATGCAAGCTAACTCTGATACCATGACAAATTGACCAAAAGAGACAGCAGAGAATTGTAGAGAGCACAAGCGGCACAACACATCATTTATTGAAGGAGAAATGTATATTTATACAAGTCAGAAACAATTATCCAGAAGCTGAATTCGGAAACTGATTACTAACTAATCTAGAACTAATTCTAAACTAACCAAACGATTAATTCTTTAAGAGCTTCTATTACCTAGCACTGTAATAATCAAAGCACTTTTGAAGCTTGGATTCAATCCGGAAATAAATAAATAAACTTGAGAAAATCATGGATTGAACACAGGTTACGAGAAGATTATAGCATTTACAAACAAAATTCCAGCCACGTCTACTCGAGGGGTCCAAGAATATGCATCCCTTATACAAAAATATAAAACATTGCTTTTCCTTATTACTCCTTATATAGCGATAGACGAGAAATCCTTAGGTTCACGAGAGCCTCATTTCCAACCATGGCTTCAAGATTTCGACCCTGAAAATTATATCATGGCATTTTATTCCAATACAGTGAATGTCAAAATCCACGAAGAAAATATAAGAAAAAATTATTACCCAAGCAAACAAATCCATTGCGGTAGAATGAACAAACATCTTCTGCCTCCGCATCCTTAAGAATTCTTCTCTTATGAAAATTTGCTAACTCAGAAAGTCTGGATGAATTAAATAAAAATGGTAGTAATAGGGATCATCCTTGTAAAATAGCAGAAGCCGAAAAAATAGTTCCAATACAGATCGAGAGGTTGCCTGAAGAAAAAGCTAATCCCGTGCCTAAAGCAAAGACTAAGCTTGTGCCCGAAGAAATAGCAGCTAATACTGCTCTAGGATCACTCATATAATGATAAATGAGACATCCAGATTCATGAACCGCACTGCCTACTTAATAGTTTTCTACACATGTTGCAATGTCAGAAAATGTAGTCGTTGGATTCAGAGAGTTGCTGGCATAGACTATTGGTCACCTTGGCTGAAAAAGAAAAATCCTGTCAAAATTCTCGTCAAAGTTAATAAATTATGTATTAATCTCTAATAGCAATGCATAGAATATGTATTTTCAAAATATTAATTAAGTGAAAGTTGTTTCTCTCTGTAAATTTTTTATGTGCAAACAGTGTTCACTTCAGGGAATCAGCGAGCTTAATTTTCATCCTCCTCACACATATCCAAGTTTGACTTGCCCATACAACTCCATTTGATAAGTATTTACTATTATTAATGGCTTGATGGTTATTGCATAATGATTTTAATATTGCTTTCTTATTGTGGATATGGGTAAGAATCTAAATGGTATTCAACTTAAGATTTTTCTAAGTTTATGTTTCCCATACACATAATTGTGCATTTGCACCTAAAGACACTAGAACACTTTGAATATTGGAAAATAACTATACATGAAACAACCTTCTTTGAATTTATATCAGTTATATAATTGTCATGAGAAGACCATTGCTTGGTTGCCAACATTGTGAATAAACACTTTGCAGTTTCCTTGCCACTAAGAATATACTCACTACAAATACATTTACATAATTTATCCATTGCATTAATTCCAAGAGATAGTAATCTGACCCCAACATTTGTGTATCAAACCCATGAAACCTTTCATGCAAGTTCAATTGCATTCTCTAAATATGTTATAGATAGATATTAGATAAAATTAGTAATTTCATTAAACTTCCATAAATCATTTGATAATATTGGTTTCTTTAAAATTTATGTTGGATCAACTTCATTCTTAATCGTAACTCCATCAATGTGTACCCTTCATGAAAAACCAAAGTTCCTATTCCCATTCTTAATCGTAACTCCATCAATGTGTACCTTGCCCAATCGATCCATGCCCATCTATAGACAGTTCCTGAATCTTAATGAAGAGCACTTTCATAAATATTTTGGAGTTAAGTGTTGTGCATTACTTCATTTTGAACATATTTTGAAATATTTGCCTAGTTGGAATCTCCCTGAAATATAACATATGATAAAAAATAAAAGCCAGTAAAGAAACAAAATTGCATAAAATTTGTACTTCTTTCTCTTGTGCTACTATTTCCTATGCTACTGCCTTGGGGTGTTTCCTTTTCCACAAGTGGTGCAATTAATAGTTACTAAAACACTTCAATGTCAACTATGCATATATGTACATATTATATAAAACGATTGAAAAAACTAAATTCTTATCCTTAAAACATTTCATGTAGTCTCACTATTTTATATTTTGTCCCATTTTCATGTATATTTTTAGTCAATTTTGTTTAAAATATAGCACAAATTTGTTGTAACTGGAAATTTAAGTTGTGTGTTCTACAAGTGTACATAGGATCTTTCAAGACAATGTATCCATCTATACATTCCAAAATGTAATTTAAATAATTAAAAGTTACACACATACACACACACACTATATATAAATATATATATATATATATATATATATATATATATATATATATATATATACTTTGTAACTGCAAATTTAAGTTTTGTGTTCTACACAACCCAAGTGTCCAAAGGGACTTTCAAGGCAAAGAGGTATACATATCAAGACATTTGATCCTTATCGTCTCTTGGTAGATTCATGGTTAAGAGGATAATATGGATATATATTAGTTTATAGCATAATGGAGATGTGAAATTCAGTTCCCATGTGACATTTGGAAAAAATTCAATATACAATAGGGAGAGAAAAATATCATATTTAATGCAGATATGCTTTGTAATTTCTATAAGGGAGATGTGATTTTAAAAATATTAATAAAAAAAACATTTAATGTGTACAATATTGAGAGAGAGAGAGAGAGAGAGAGAGTTCATTGTTCATATTAAGTATAATATTTTAATCTAAAATCCATCTTAATATAGGATCTTTCAAGAGCACATAGAGGGATCAGTTTTTTTTAAGTGCAAATTTGTCCTCAAGTTTTGCACTTTAAAAGAGGTTTGCAACTTAAGAGGTTTGACCTCTCTTGGATTTTGATATATCCAGGGTTAAGATGAATCTATGCTAGTATAATGAAATTAGTATTAATGTTTAATTATTTATGTAACATTAATTATATTTTGATTATATATATTTACCTATTTTCCAATATAAAATAGCAGCATAGATACAACATACAACAGGGATGAAAATTCTTTTCTCCTCTAAAAGAGGTTTGCACCTCAAGAGATTTTATCTTTCTACGTGCTTGGTAGATCTGAAGTGGTTTAATTATTAATTGTAATAATTATTTTTATTTTTATTTTTATGTAATTTTACCAAGTCAAAATGTTTTAATTAATAATTATAATTATTAAAATATATTTTTATGTAATTTAACAAAGTCAAAATATTTACAGTATAGGACATTATAACATCTCTTCCATATTGGACTTGAAAACACCTCTGAATGTAAAAACAAAAAAATTAGAAATTTCAAAATTCAAAGATAATAACTTGGGAGGTAGGAGCAGAAGGGGTTATCTTTAGCATTTATGAATAAAGAGAAATTCATTTTTTCTAGGGTTTAAGGATTTCTGAAAATAACTAGATTGAATATCTAACTTTGTGGCAAGGCATGAAATTGAATCACTCCAAAATAGTTCATAAATTAATGGTCTTTGATGATTCAATGATTGTGAGTCAAATAAAATAAAAGATAATGTTGAGCAAATCTCAACCAATATTTTGCATTGAATTAAGAAATAAAAGATAATGTTGAGCAAATCTCAACCAATATTTTGCATTGAATTAAGATACCATTAGATAAATTTTAGTTTATTGAGCTTTTCCATGTCAAGAGAAACCATAAAATGGTGGTAGACTCTTTGGCCAACCAAGTAGCTCTATTCGTATTAAATATTGATGAAGGGGATTTGCGAAAAAAATAAATACCAAAAGGAATAATGTAACATTCAAAACACAACAAAAATAAAAATAAAAATATTTCACTTTGTTAATGTATATTCTACCTGACTTTGCCTAACATAACAATTCATTTACATATGTGGGATTTTTACATGGATAATGTTGACATGAACTAAATGATGGTATGTTTTATTAAATTTCATTGGATTTTGCAACTGTACACGACCAGTTTGCATAAAACCCATCATAAAAACTTATCGCCTTAATTGAGCTCGTCGATAGGCATAAGGGTAATTGGAAGGAACATTCTTTTTTTTCAGAAGAAAAAAACATTGTATATATTAGTAGAAAATATAACAGTACATACTCGACATTTCAATCTCATCTGAAGTAGATTCAGATCGAGAAAACCAAATTTCCATATACAACCGAAAAAACCCCATAATGAAAGGGGAGAGATTCAGTGTACTTGGCAAGCTAAATTACGGGAAGGATATTCATTCCCAGCCAAATCAAACTAACATCCCTATGAGCAAGACATCCACAAAAACTTGTAACAGCATCCTCTTACATGTGCATCAAGAAAATAAGGACAAAAAAAGTGGGAAGTAAACATTATAGATAAAGAAAACATATGGATAGTAAAAAACTGTATCTTGCTATACTCCCATCAGATAAGTGAGGATATTCCAGCAGGCTCGCCTGACAATATCACCAATATAGGATCACGTGATAAGAACACCAAAAACAGGATCAACAGGAACAAGAAATAAGCCATCCTGTGAGAATATAAATGACAGGCTCGCCTGACAATATCACCAATATAGGATCACGTGATAAGAACACCAAAAACATGATCAACAGGAACAAGAAATAAGCCATCCTGTGAGAATATAAATGACAGGCTCGCTTGATGAATGGCTCTGGCAGGCTCGCATGATGATGACAGTGTAAACGACAGGCCCGCTAGAAGATTGGTTCCGTCAGGCTCGCATGAAGATGACGGAGAAAAAATTTGTACGAGCCATATGATCCTGTGCCATTTTGTGAAAACAGACTCGCCTAAAAAGAGGATCATACAATCATGCATGGGATTGGAGGAAAGAGGCAGACCAAGAAATGTCAGGCCCCTATAAGTCTCAGGAAATTCCCATACTGCAGAAACTCCACATTGTCGGACTTCACAAAAATATCCTTCGGATGAAACCTGTAGATGATTATGCTCGATATGCATCTGTTAGAAAAAAGTTGAATATAAAAGTTCATGATAATGCCTATATAAAAAAAACTGATGAGATTCGATCAAGAACCAGCTGTTCTTATGGAAGGGGAATAGTCATTTCCCGAATCTGATTTTCATCATGGAACTTTATAATGTGCATACGACCAAATTCAGCATTAACACCTCTCTTGGACAGAGCGTCAGCCCTGGTGTTGCAATCTCTATAAATATGGGAAATAGGGGGGCAGTTTAAATTATGCCAAATTCTCTGAGCCCTCTGTCTCCATCCCTGTAACCCAGGAGAAAGCATATCCATTCTGTGTGTAATCCAGTCAATCACAATCTTGGAATCACCATAAAAGTGGGGGCTATGCAATTGAAGCTTCAATGCCACGTAAAGGCCACCCTAGAGAGCCATGATCTCAACTTTATTATTGGAGCCAGATCCCCCATTCCAGAAAATATGAATCCTTTCTTTTTTTGATAGTTTAAGCCACACCCCACAGGCAGTAATGCCTTCCACAGAAGCGCCATCAAAATAAATAGCAGGCAATACCATGAGGCTTATTTCTAATTGATTCATCAATGATTCTCCTGGCAGGTACCTGTGCGTCAGCAAACCATTTTGTGATATTTGAGAAGATGATATGAATTTGAAAGGGCTTACCTTCAAATATGAGATTGTTTCGACCTTTCCAAACCTCCCAAATGAAGTAAAAAGGAAGGGATCTGTATATACCATGTGTCTTGTCCCAATCCAAAATCGCTGCCATGAAATCATTTGCAGTCCAATTTGGGTCCATATATATGGGTCGAAATAGCCTCCATAAATTTTTAACAACAAGGCAGTAAAAAAACAGATGATTAATGCTCTCGGCCGCCATACAACAGAGGGGGCAGCGATTGGGACCCATAATACCTCTTTTACATAGATTATCCCAAGTGAGGATCTTACCTTGCCATACGAGCCATCCGAAAAGAGTTATCTTAGTAGGAATACAGCAGTGCTAGAAAGGATAAAAATACTTGGTATGAACTCCTCCCATTTGATCATTGATGATCTTTCTATATACCTCTTTCACAATCACCACACCACCTTTCTTAGGACCATTCCATGTAATCTTGTCACCATCCCTTGAATAGCAGAAACCAGCACTTCGAAAGGAGTCTCTAATGAATTTCCACTCTGATGCATCATCCCCATTCAGGCAAAGGCATTGTTACCCACAGTTGTCAGTCCTAGTCTCACAAGGAGGTCCTAACTATGCAAGGTTCAATATCTACCACAATAGATCTCAGGGTTCCTAATCCTATGGTTGTCATCATGCGTCGGATGGTTAGGGTAACCTTTCCGTACCCTCCTCTCCACCTTATTGACTCATTATCTCTCGGGTTCCTCCAGCTCGAGCTCTGCAACATAGTTCAACTCAAATAGTTTACATACAGAACAAGCATACAATTGCTACGTATGTAAGTTTCACGTTTTATGTTAGTATTTTTTTTAACGATTTATCTCTCTCTTCCGTCATTTTCAACACTTGTACTGATAAACCAAGATTTTTCTTAGTAGGGTTTCAACATACGAAGCTAGAAGTAAAATGACATAGTAACATTCTCTTTCTGAAATCGATTGGATGGGTTATAGGGGTAAGGTCTCCTGGAGATTGAGTGACCCACGCAGGTCTATTCGAGCTCGAATATGTATTAACCTCTGATATGTTTTATGTTTTATTTTGGTGCTCACTCTTCTCAAGAAATAAACTGACCTTTCCTAGCTTTTCTTGCATGTGCGGGTTTCTTGCATTTGAGGGCTTGTCGTCGTTTGTTTCTGGGTTATATCCTTCATAACATTTACAGGTGCTTTAGATAGAGTTTCTGTTTTTCTTCTTACTATGTTTTTCTCGATTTTAATTCAGACTCGTTCTTTTAGCAAAGTCCTACACAATGCAGAACAAAGGGGGATCATAAAAGGCTTTGCTTTTTCTGAATCGGTCTCCACAACACATTCTCTCTTTGTAGATGATATGTTGTTATTTGGCTACCTCATCAGGAATCATTGGTTCTATCTGCATATTGTGCTCAATAGGTTTGAATCTGCCACTAGTTTAGGGATCAATAAAGACAAATCATTTCTAGTATATGAGAAAGGTGACTTACAGGAGATTCAATTTATTGCAGAATTCTTGGGGGTTCACATACAGCTTGCTAAAGACGGTTTCAAATATTTGGGTTTTAACATTAAACAATGTGGTTATAAAATTAAGGATTGGATGTGGATTATTGAGTGGTTTAGAGCCCATATTCAAAGATGGACACATAAATGGTTGTCTCTGGGTGGCAGACTTATCCTTATACAGGCGGTTCTATCACAAATGATGGTCTATTGGTGCCATCTTTACTATATGCCTGCCAAGATTGTGGAATTTATTAATACCACTATGGCACAATTTCTGTGGGGAGGAGCAAAAATGGAGAAAAAATTTCACCTCTGCCAACTGGAAGTTATCTGCAGACCAAAAGATCAAGATGGGTGGGGTATACTTAATACCCATTTTTTTAA
The DNA here is from genome assembly GCA_034641835.2 of Pinus albicaulis. Classification (NCBI taxonomy): domain Eukaryota; kingdom Viridiplantae; phylum Streptophyta; class Pinopsida; order Pinales; family Pinaceae; genus Pinus; species Pinus albicaulis. The sequence goes on from CM076574.1 coordinate 559,970,604, forward strand.
TATAGCGTTGCTAATAAAATCTTTTTTGCGTGCCATAAATGGGATTGGCATCTGGAGAAATATAATCAGATGCAATTATATTGAGGGCGACATCTTTCATCAGCTTATCTGCAGGGATATGAGTTGTCCTCGAACCTGTTCTGCTATTTGGGGAGGGTTCAAGAAGGTATTATCTCATGTATATGGTTGCATGACGTGGAGTTTCAATGATGGAGGTCAAATTCCGTTAGCCTACAAGTCAATATTATCGCTCCTGCCACACAATTGTCCTTCCCCACGTCTTATTCATCGTCTGTCTCACAGGGGAATTATATTTTTATCACAGACTATTAGAGTTTGGTCATTTGGCGCACCGATATTCAAGACAGTAGAACAACTTGGTCTGGCTGGGACTGACGCTTCGGAATGGGAATTCATCCGAGATTCTTATAGATGTGCCAGTTTCTGTTATTCTCCGGGGGGTGATAGGATCACATGGAATGGGCCAATGAGAAGGGATACGGTTATTGTCAAAGAAATATATTCAAATATCATCCATACTCAATTCACTGGAATTTCTACCAAGTTTTTTTATACCTTCTGGCGACGTAAGATCCCCACTAAGATAACTCTTTTTGGATGGCTGGTATGGCGTGGTAAGATACTTACATGGGAAAAAATCAATAAGAGAGGCATTCTAGGCCCCAATCGATGTGCAATATGTTGTATAGAGGTTGAAAATATTACACACCTCTTTTTCAACTGCACAGTAGTTAAAAATTTGTGGCACCTTTTTGTTCCTTACTTATTCGATCCAAATTGGACCGCTTCTGACTTCATGGAGTCGGTTTTGAAATGGGACATGCTTCATGGTAAATTCAAATCTCTACCTTTTTTCTTGATATGGGAGGTGTGGATTGGTAGGAATAAGCTGATATTCGAAGATAGGCCTTTTCACTTGCAAACCATTTTTACCAACATTATGAACTGGATGGAGGACAGGCCGAATCCCCCACAAGTGATCACTGATGGATCCTTTAGGTGCAGACCTCATGAAATTTCCATCCCTGCCATCTATTTTGATGGTGCTTCAGCTGATGGAATCATGGGATGTGGGGTTTGGATCAAACTGTCACAAAACGAGAGAATACATATTTTCTGGAATGGTGGCCCTGGTTCAAATAATAAGGCTGAGATTATGGCTCTTTGGGGTGCTCTATACGCTGCTGTTAATCTTCAACTTCAGAACCCCAGCTTTTATGGGGATTATATGAATGTGATTAGATGGATCACAAGCACAAAAAATATTCAGAAAATAGTACTTCAGGGATGGTGCAAGCAGGCACATAGAATGTGGCAGATTCTTAATTATCCCCCTATTACGCATGTTTACAGGGAAAATAATTCGAGGGCTGATGGCCTCTCCAAAAAGGGGATAAATGTTGATTTTGGGCTTATGAATATTCAGCAGTTCATGGATGGACAACAGATATAGAATTCTATCATCCCTATTCCTTGATGGGCACAGCGCTTTATGGGACAGCGTTTATCCTCATCTATCCTGTCCACATTTTTTGTTTTCTTCAATTATATAACATCCTCCAACGGGCTAATCTATTTGTTACTGGTTTATCATATTAACAGGTGACCTGGTAGTTTTTATAACTCTACAGGATGACTCGTGTGGACAATACTGTGTCTTCACTAATGTGGCTGAGTCGGATCGTTTGGATACTTATCGATTCATGCGCACGGCTCATCATCAGGTGAGCCTGTTATATTCCTACTGTTCCATTTCCATCATCAAGCGAGCCTGTTTTGTTTATCATGCATACACTTTGAATATGTCTCTTCTTCCATCCTTAGTCCAGGCGAACCTGTTTTAATCTCATCTAATGGCATCTCTTCATCACAAGCGAGTCGGTCAAAAATTTTTCTCATACGAGTCTACTCCAGATTTTCTATAATGGAATAGCTGGGATTTTTCTTCATATATGCGAGTGATTGTATTGCAACAATCTCTATAGGAATCCTGGTTTTATCCTCCCACCATATTATCCCTATATCCTATGTTATTGTGCTCTTTTATATAGGAATGCTTACATACAACTGTATCTGTTTATGTTTTTGTCTTATTCAGGGATGACATGTTTCTATCTGTTTGGGCCTGGAAACGTGCCCGTAATTTTTGCTTGCCATGTACTGCGAATTACTTGTCTCAGTGATTGGGTAATTTGGTTGTATATGGAAATTGGTCTTTTCTCGCTGATATGAATTACCAACTGAGAATGTAATGTTGATCATGTACTGTCATATTTCTAATAGAACAGCGTTTTTTTTCTTCTGAAAAAAAAATTCAGACTCGTTCGGCGGTATAACTATAGGAATAGTAAAATAACTTGCCAGATACTCGCCTGACACTCGCCTATAAGGAATTTTGTTAAGTAATTACCACCCATATCCGTCTTTGTAGCCCTTAGCCGAATTCATGGTTATATATATATATATATATATATATATATATATATATATATATATATATATATATATTAATTAAAGAAATACGCATTGAGGTAAATACCTCGGCAAATAGTTGAACTTATTTTAAGATGGCCTATTTAGACAATCATTTAATAGGGTTTCCTATGTATTTATTTTCTTTAGATATTTCATATTTATAAAAATGGTGTAATGTAGTTTAATTATTCCTGTTTCTATGATGATTCTCTTTGAATGTATTACTGAAATGATTGTGTAAATTTGTACAACACGCGGTGAATTTATTTGTTTCTCACCAAACATTATCTGTGAATTTATTTATGGATAATGAATGGGTTAGAGGTAGGACAGGACCAAATCAAGGTTGTTGGTCCCCTTTGAAGGCCAAGTACTAAACCTATCCCATGCTCTTAGAGCCAAAAATCATTCGTTGTTTTTTTTTCCTCTTCGATTCTTGACAGTAGTTAAATTGTCAAGAACAACAATTTGAGAGTTTGCAGGTAACTTACAGGGTTAATGTTATATTTGTATCTTGTGGGAGAATAGACCTCGCAACTGGATGTCTTTTGTTTCTTTTTATTTTTATTTACCACCACAAAATCCAGGTCTAACAGGTTCTCTCCGCCTTCTTAGGTAGACATGTCTTGACCCACTGGTTATTCCCTAAGCCAATAGGTCCATGCTATTCAACGCTGGAATCTTTTCCCACGGCAGGACTAACCACCCTTCTCATTATCTTTGAAAATTTAGATTTATTCATTGTGTCTTTCTCTCAATTTAGTTTGGCCCCTGGGTGGCTACTCCCACACTTCCCCTTACCAATACGTTCCACATATTCCACAATTGCGTAGATAATTATATATAATTTTTTAGTTTGTCCTAAACCTACAATCCCCCCACTTCCTTGAGATAGTTACCAGTTTAAAGGTTTTATTTCTTTTAGTCAAAGTTGGCAGGTGAAAGAGGCATATGTCACACACCACAACCCTCACATCAAGAAGATGTAGATTGATTCCTTACACTACCCACACACACAGGAATACATCCCTTCCTCCATTCTAGGTTCATAAATTTCACTACCGTAATAGATTTCAATAGCTAACAAAATTCGGACCAACACAGGTAATAACGATAGTATTCATCTCCTAGACTATCATAAGAGGATACAGTATTTAACAATAATTCCATTAACTTGGTAAATAAAAAAAAATATTTCATCATTTGTACTATCATACAAGTTCGGCTTACATTAACACAAGAAATACGAAAATATTTCATTTCCCATAAAATATTCACTATATGAAAACTCTTAATAGTCCAACGTCTATTAGATTATTAACTTTCTTTAAAATAACAGAAGCATTGCAGTCCTAGGCATAAATTACTTATATGAGGAGTAATTTATCCAGGAATTCAATTGGTAAAATATTTTTCCACCCAACCTTAGATAAGGGAAATTAAATCCACTTCTCCCCCATCTTACCACTCGAGAATAGTAGATAACGGTAAGACCCCATAGTCCAACCTAAATCTTGTTGAACTTTGAGTGTATTGGAGTTCTCCATTGGCTCTAGTCCAAATCAAGATTCACTCCAGGGCAGCACCCTTCCCAGGTTCACATACTTCCCTCGTCCTTGATCTCTTAGTGTAGCTTTCGCTTTTTTCTTATTTGGTTTCTCAAAAGAATAAAAACCCCATTTTCCCACATAGATGTTATTTTCTTTTTAGGGAATTGAGAATTATAATTTTTTCTAACTTTTTGAAGGTTGGAAATTCGTTTTAGGTCTTTCCCTGAATTCCAAGATTCTCATTCAATTAAAATAATATAAACATTTAAATTTTTTTACTAGGTTTTACATCAAGCCTCAATTATCAAAGTCTTAAGTAATAAAAATAAATGAGAGTAATATAAAAAATGTACGACAACTAGGGTGTTACATACCCCTCTCTCTCTTGTGAAACACCATCCCTCGTGTTTACTCTTGCCCTTAGAATAGGTCAAGATATGAGTGTCACATAAAGCCCTCATCTTTCTAGGTGGTTTTTTTTAAGTTAAATTGTCTCCACTGCACTTTAACCTAGGTGATCGCTCGCCTATGTAATGTTATTTCTCTTTGACAGAGAATACGTAGAGGCTTTACCAGGAATTCTCCATCCATTTTGACTTGTCAGACAATCATAATTCGATCATTAGTTCTATCTAGTCTCTAAATCAACACATACACATATATAAAATTTCAATTCCATACTTACCTGTACATATTACCAATTAATAATATGTCTAGAATCATATACATATTTCTTTAAGACTAAAATATGAAATACACTGTGAACATGTGTGTGGTTTGGTAGTGCAAGTTGGTATGTTATAGGCCCTATTCTTTCCAGAATTTTGAAGGGTCCATAATAACAGGGTGATAAATTTGCACAACCACCCCACCTTAAGGTGCTTTTCTTAGGTTTAATTCGTACATAAATATGGTCTATAATGAAATCAATATTCCTTTTACATGGCAGCCCCAGAATTTCCTCTAGAAATATATCCACAAATTCTTGAATGACTAATATATTTTCCAGGGTAGTTATATTGTCTTTGGAATTAGTATAACCCACCTCCACATCATAAATTTGGTAGCCTTTACAGATGCACTTACTTAATTTATTAGTTGTGATTGATCGTAACTTAATGCCTCTTTTAATACCCTGAATCACTTATCTAATACTTTCATCAGTGAGGAAAATCGTGATTTTTTCTTTGCATATTGCTAGGGATAAATGTCCTTCCAACCAATCCATATTGATTAACACATCATTAGATCTTATAGGTAATATATTTAAATTCACATTCATTTTTTGTCCTCATGTTTCAACGAGACAACATTCTAACTTGGTTGTCACCCACTATTTCCCTAGTGTCCAGTTGCACTAACCAAGAATTTTTAAATTTTACACTTTGTAATTGACAAAATTCAGTTATTTTCGAACTGACATAACTGAAGCTCGCACTTGGGTCAATTCAAATAGAGGCAGGATGGTTATCGATATTACCTTCAAAATCTAGCATTGTCGGTTGATATTCATCCCGATGATCCTCCAAGGCAGCGTTAATTCTCGGTATGCTTCTAGCCACCTCCCTAATTGTAGAAGCTTCTTGAATATTAGTAGCTATCTCTATTCGAGTATGGTGATGATATTTTGTATAATATTGAGGTTCTCCACCACCCCAACACTGAAAGAGTTGTTTCTATGACTAACTAGGTTCTGGCTTACTTGATTCTTCATCTTGTTTGGCTTCATTTGGTACTCTACTATTTTTTTGATTCCTACTCGAGGGTCCACTGAGCAATTTTTTATGTGTAGTATTTACACCTACATACCTTGCATACTTATTATCATTTAGGTAATTATTCTACCTATTTTTGTTATACCACCCTATGCCACTTTCCCCTTTTTGTTTCATTTGTTGGTAATAGGTTTGAGCCTTCTGAAGAGCTTCATCCATGGTCTTGGGATTATCATATTCTAAACTTTCCTTCATGAAGATTGTTAATTTTCTAAAAAAATATTGCACCTTATATTTCTCTTCCCGAATATAGGGAATGTATCTAAGTAGGGAAGTAAATTTGGTTAAAAACTCATTCTTGGACTGTTGTCCTAATTTCACATCATGAAATTCCATTGCCTTCTCATCATAGAACCATTATGTTAAATATTTATCTTAGAAATTCTTCTGAAAATTTTCCTAAGCCACTTTTTATTCGTTAATACCTCAAACTACTTCAATTTCTTCCCACCATAATTGGATTTTCCTTGCAGTTTATATATTTCCAACCTTGCCTTCAAATTACCATCGTATTCATAAATATGGAAATATCTATTCATTTTGATCGACTAGGCCTCAACAGCCTCCTCCATTTCCTTGTCAAATGTCAGGGGTTTAATTTTCTTGAATTCTCCCTGTAATTCAACTGTTTTCCTCTTAGTCCCCCTTCCAACAAAAGTATTTTCATACTCTTCCTCATATCCATTCAGCCTCCCTCTACTTCTAGGTTTTCCTCCCTCTGACGATGTGTCTTAGCTCTAATTACATCATCTAGACTGGGATTTGGGTTCCTCTGATTTTGTCTATCTCAGAGACTTTTCATAATTCTCTCATCTTTGAGTCTCAACCTCTCATTATCATCTCTTAAATCAATTATTTTTTCTCTTAGTTTTTGGACCGTTTCTAATAGCATTACATTATCATTGTGGGTTTCTCCTCCCATCTGGACCCACATCTTCATATTGACTTATGTACAAGGCACAGGTCTAGATCCTACTGAGGGTCCCTCTGGTGGAGTGATTCCAGATCCCCTCCTCATGTCTTTTCAACTTCCTTTGTGCATCATTAATACTTTGGTTATTCATAGTTACCCAAGAGCCCATAGTGTTGCAACCATGTTACTCTGATACCACTTGTAAAATGCATAACACATAAATAAATAAATAAATAAAAAACAAAACAAAAATTCACTTATTTAATGTATATTTTACCTGAATTTCCTCAACATAAAAATTCATATACATACTTGGTATTTGTACATGGACAATGTTGACATGAGTTAAAGGATGGTATGGCTTATTAAATTTTATTAGAGTTTCCAATTGTACACAACCTGTAAAACTAACAACCATAATAAGAACTTACCACCTTAACTAAGCTTTTCAATAAGGATAAAGTTCATTGGGAGGAACATTCGTGAAGTTTATGTGACCCACAGTCATCATTCATGGTATGACAAGGAGGGCTAGACGACGCCAAGTGAATGATCTACCACTCTTTATCTAAGGGTTCCTAATCCTATAGGTATCATCATGCAAAGGATGATTAGGGTAAAATTACCCTAGACTCCCTGCTACCTGATTAACTCATTCTCTCTCGAGTTCCCCCGACTCAAGATCAGCAACACATTTCAACTCATCTAGTTGTCACACAGACCAAGAAGTCGTAGCTTCCCCACAAGTATTTTTGACATTTGATGTCAATATTTTTCTTCAAGAGTTTCTCTCTCTCTTTCATCATTTTTAATGCTCATACTGATAGACCAAACTCTATCTTATTAAGTTTTCAACGTATGAAGATAGAAGTAGAATGACATAGTAATGATCTATTTATAAAATGGCTTGAAGGGGTTACAAGGGTAAGGTCTCCATGGACATTGAGTGGTCGACAAAGGTAGGTTCAAGCTTGGATATCTATTAATAGGGGGGTCATAGGGGGCCCAAAAATCCCACCTGTCAAGGGGTTTGTAGGGGGCCGGTATCTCCCCTACACAGTTTCCGGGGCAGCACCCTGGGAAAATTGTTTTGGACCCTATATTAGGTGGGCATACCTACCTATGGCTTTATGCATGGGTTTTGCATATGGTTTTGGGCATGATGGTTTTATTTCCATGGTTTTTTGTAGATATGTTCAAGGGAACTACGGTTATGTTATAATCAAGGGTTAGTGGATTGGAGTTTATGAATGCTTCGACATGTATATATATGTATTGTCACATTGAAAGGAATATAATGAAAAATCAATCCAGTAGTCCCTATATTAGGATCGAGGGGAAAATACTTGTGTATATGTGTTTAATGTTTATGGTATCGCCATTTTTTATTTCTTTTCTTTTAAGAATTGATTTGCAGGTAATTTACGTACAAGGTTAAACCTACATTTGGTATGAGAGTCGTTTCAACTTCAAGGGGATGCCTTTATTACTGAGGGGTTTTTTCTTGGGCCTGTGGTAGACCTTGTTGAGTGGGATATCTACAATATCGATTCTTGTGGTGAAATAAGATGGTGAGCAGTGGAAATATAAAGATTGATAAATGTAATGGTTAGAGTTTTGAGTTGTTGAAGCTCAATATGGAGGATCTGTTAAGGGATAAAGATCAATGGATCGTGGTAGATCCGGGTACTAAATCAACGACAATGTCAGATGAATAATGATCGAAGTTTGATCGAAAAGCAAAGATCATAATACATTTGTGTATATTAGATTCAATATTGTTGAATGTATCTAGGGAAGCTATGGAGAAGGATTTGTGGGAAAATTTAGGGACTTTGTACCAATCTAAGTCTCTGGTGAACAAATTTTTCCTGCGGAAAATTTTGTATAACTTAAGGATAAAGGATGGAGACTCGGTGACAGATCATCTAAATTCCTTTAATATTTTGGTAATAAATTTTTTATCTATTGATATTAAAATATCAGATGAAGATAAGTGCATTACTTTTTTGTGTTCTCTACCATATTCATGGGATAGTCTGGTTGTTGCAATAGGTAGCAATACAAGTACTTTGAATTTTATTTAAATTTTCTCATCCTTATTGTCGAATGAAATGATATGGAAAAATATGGAGGGATGGAATGGATATGCCTTATCTGTACGAGGGTGGTCCAAGAACAGAAAAAAAAATAAAAATAAGTCCTCATGTGGGAGACATAAAGCTAGAGGGATATCAAAATCTCTAGGAAAACCTGTAAAGATGTGCTGGAAATGTGGAAAGGAAGGGGACTTAAAAAAGGATTATATATCTAAAGCTCATGAGTAAGGAAAGAAATCCAATGATTCTCCTTCTACAAAGGTGAAAACCACCTCAGATGAAGGTGGGGATGTGTACTTGGATTCTTCTTCAGGTACACATGTAGATCATGAGGCATGGTTAATTGTATGAGCTGCATCCTTTCACATCACCTCCCATAGGGATTGGTTCTTCAAGTATGAGAAACATTATGGTGGTGATGTATTCATATGGGATGAAAGTGAGGCCATAATCATCAGACGTGGAAAATTAAAGCTAAAGTTGCAAGGAAGAAGGATTAGAACACTTCCTAGTGTTCTACATATTCCTGATTGGCTAGAAATCTAATTTATGTAAGAAATATGGATGATGCAGGTGTAAAACAGTGTTCAAGAATGATAAATGCAAGATGGTTCGGGGATTTTGGATTGGAAATCTGTACAAGATTCTGGGTAGCACTATTATTGATGGGTGCAATAGTTATGTGGTTCTTGAAAGTGGAGTTGAAAACCTTGTGATCTCTAGAGAAAAAACCATGCTATGGCATCAAAGGCTTGGACATATTGAAGAGAAGGGCCTTCGAATACTTCATGGTAATGGTATGGTATATGGTATGTATAACTAATCTTTGGATTTTGATTTCTATAAAAATTGTTTATATGAGAATCAGAATCGGGTAAGTTTCCCCTCTAGTGCTAATAGGGTGAAAGGGATATTAGAGCTTGTCCACGGTGATGTGTTTTGACCTGTGTCGATTCCATCACTAGGTAAGTTTGTGTACTATGTCTCATTTATATATGACTTCTCAAGGAATACATGGATATATTTCCTCAGGAAGAAATCTAAAGTCTTTGAAAGATTTAAAAAATTTAAGGCTTTGGTGGAAAACCAAACAGAGAAGAAGATAAAACTGTTGAGGACAGATAATGGTGGAAATTTATGCAAGAAGTAATTTGAATAGTTTTGTAACAAGTGTGGTTTAGCACAATAGAATACTAATCCATACACACCTCAGTAAAACGTAGTTGTAGAAAGAATGAATAGGATGTTGATGGAAAAGGAAAGAAGTGTGTTGAGTGGTGTCAGGTTAGGACAGGAATTTTGGGCAGAGGCAGTGGAGACTGCACGTTACCTAGTTAACATATCACCTTCATTAGCATTGGAGGACAACACTCCACATGAGGTATGGACTGGTAAGAAACACTCTCTTTCACATCTGAGGGTATTTGATTGTGAATCATATGTACATGTTCCCAAGCAGAATTGAACCAAGTTGGATAGTAAATATGAAAGGTGGATATTTATTGGGTATAAGGATGGTTTAAAAGGTTATAAGCTTTGGAACCCAGAAACAAAAAATGTTTGTACATCCGAAATGTGGTGTTTATATAGGTGAAATATGTTATTAAACATCAATTCCTACCAAAGAAACCTGAGAAGATAGAGTTTGAGCTAAAGGAGGAAGAATCAAACTCTACAGAAAAAAATAAAAAAAAATAAATAAATAAATAAAAATAAATAAAAAATCAGAAGAGGAAGAGCCACAAAATATAGATTTGAGAAGATCAGTTTGAGAAATTAGACAACCAGAAAGGTATATTCCATTTGTTTTCTTTTCAAATTTTTCTTTATTTATCACTAATGATGATCCCAGAACTATTAGGGAGGCAATGGATTTAGAGGATGGAAAAATCTCGAAGGAAGCCATGGTTTATGAAATGGCATCCTTGCACAAAAATGAAACATGGGATCTGGTGGAGTTATCAGCTGGAAGGAAACCCATTGGAAGAAAGTATGTTTAAGAAGAAGATGAATGCAAAAGGAAAGGTGGAGAAATACAAATCTAGGTTGGTAGAAAAAGGTTATTCCCAGGTGTTGGGAATTTATTTTGGTGATATTTTTTCTTCTGTTGCCAAGGTACCTTCTATTAGATTTTTTTTTTTTTTTTGTTACATTTTATTTTGAGGTGGAACAAATAGATGTGAAGACAATTTTTATTCATGGGGATCTGGAAGAAGATATTGACATTAAGAAACTTGAAGGATTTATGGTGAAGGGTAATAAATAACTGGTATGCAGATTAAAAAAGTCTATATATGGGTTAAAAAAAGTCACCAAGCATGTGGTATCATAAATTTGATACATATATATGGGCACTTGGCTTCACTAGAAGAAAAGTGGATCACTGTGTGTATTTTTAATTAATTGGTGACAATGCTATTTATTTTGTCTTGTATGTGGATGATATGTTGTTGATTGGAAATGACAAAGAAATTATCCAGGATTTGAATACCCAATTGTCCTCCAAAATTTACATGAAGGATATTGGTGTTGCAAACTATATTTTAGGCATGGAAATTAAACAAGATCGGTAAAAGAGGAAGTTCTGGTTAAACTAGAGGAAGTATGTCGAGGAAATATTGCATAGGTTTAATATGCAGGATGGTAAACCAATGAAGTTTCCTATTCCTATAGGTGTAAATTTATCTGTTGAACAGTATCCCCAGACACAAGAAGAGGAAGAGGACATGTCCCGTGTTCCATATGCAAGTGCAGCAGGTAGCCTAATGTATGCAGTGGTATGTACTAAACCATGCATTGCACATGCAGTGGGAGTATTGATCAGTTTTAAGTGAAAACTAGGGAAGGAACATTGGACAACAATGAAGCAAGTTTTCAGATATTTGTGTGGCACTAGTGATAGTAGTCTGTGCTAGCAAGGAAGACCAGGATTAGACAAAGTTCTGGACATTCGTGACTTTGATGATGCAGGCTGGGTTGAAAATATAGATGAGAGAAGATATACAAGTGGGTATGTATTTAACCTATTTGGAGGAGAATTCAGTTGGATGAAAAAAACATAGTCTATAGTGGATTTTTCAACTGCAGAGGAAGAATACATGACAACCACTCATGCAAGGAAGGAAGCAGTTTGGTTGCACAGATTGTGTTAAAGTATGGGGTTGGTATAGCAAGTTATAAGGCTAGAATATGATAGGAAAAGTGAAATTTTCTTAGCAAAGACCCTTATTATGATTCAAATACAAAGCAGATTAATGTTTAGTATCACTTTATGAGGGATATGTTTAAGGACAAAAAGGTGTTGTTTGTAAACATGGACACTTTGAAGAATGTTCTAGATGCATTGAAAAAGTCTGTGAGCACTAAGAAGTTTTCTTGGTGTAGAGAATAAATCGGAGCTGCAGGGTTGGACCAATGACTAAGCTCTCCTATGACCCCAGGTGTGGAAAAGAAAACAACATGTGGGAGAATTTTGGGTGTGTGTTATATTCATTCCATGACTAATCGCATGCACAGGGGGGGGGGTGGTCACAAGGGGGGAGATAAACACCTATGTTTGTTGCATCAGGTGCAACAGGGGGGTCACAAGGGCATGGGTGCATGGGTTTTGCACATGGTTCTTGGTATGATGGTTTTCCGTCCATGGTATTTTTTAGATCCAGTCAAAGGGAACTACGTTTATGTTCTAATCCAAGGTTAATGGATTTGAGTTTATGAATGCTTCAACATGTATATATATGTATTGTAAAATTGAAAGGAATATAATGAAAATCAATGTGGTAGTCCCAATTTTGGGATCTAAGAGAAAATATATGTGTATATATGTTTTATGTTTATGTTCTCGCATTTTTTATTTTCTATTTTTTATGAATTTGTTTGCAAGTAATTTCTATATAGGGTTAAAAAATACAAAGTGCTCACTCTTCTAAAGAAATAAAATGACATTTCGCAAATTTTCTTGCAATGCGGTTTTCCTAGATTTGAGTGTTTGTTGTTGTATGTTTCTAGATTATATCCTTCCTAGCATTTACACGTGCTTTAGATAGAATTTTTGTTTTACTTCTTATTATGTTTTTCTCGAGTGTAATTCAGACACGGTTGGTCTTACAACTATAGGTATTTTAGCCCGACATTGGTTTCTAAGGAATAGATATTTGGGAGGAATTGTCATAATTTGTTAATTAACAGCCTCCCCTATCCGTATTTGTGGCCCTTGGCCAAAGTTAGGGTTTTTTTGTATATTTTTAAAAAAATAAATGCACATAAATGTAAATACCTTGGCAGACAGTTGAACTTATTTTAATATGTCTTATTTAGACGATCAGTTAATAGTGTTCCATGTGTATTTATTTTCTTTCTAGATTTCGTATTTGTAAAAATGGTGTAACATACTTTAATTATGCTTGTTTCTTTGATGATTCTCTTCGGATGTATTACTGAAATGTCTGTGTTAATTTGTATAACCCATGGTGAATTTATTGCTTTGTTGTGACACACTATCTATGAATTTATTTTTGGAGAATGAATGGGTTATAGGGCAAGACTGGACCCAGGTTTTCGGTCCCCTCTAGCGGTCTAGGACTAAACCTACCCTCCACCCTTAGAGTTGGAAATGTTTTCTCTTTTTTTTTCCTCTCTAGTTCTTGACAGTAGTTAAATTCTCAAGGTTTCCCTTTTTTATTTCCAAGTTAAATTGTAAAAAGGATTTCTCCTGCTATGAATACAAAATTTTGAGAGTTTGCAAGTAACTTACAGGTTCTTTTGTTGTATTCGTATCTCCCGAGAAATTGGACCTCGAAACTAAGGTTATTTTGTTTCTTTTTATTTTTATTTACCACCACAAAAACCAATTCTGACTGTCTTAGGAAGGCATATCTTGACCCACTAGTTATTCCCTAAGCCAACAGGGTCAGATTGTTTCACGTTGGAGTCTTGCCTCATGGTGCATCTAACCACCCTTATCATTGTCTTTGCAAAACTATATTTCTTCATTTAATTTTTCTCTCTATTTATTTTTTCCCTCAGGTGGTTATCCCCACACTTCCCCTTACCAATAGGTTCCACATGTTCCAAAGTTACGCAAGTAATTATATATAATTTCATGATCTGTCTTAAACCTACAATACTCCCACTTCCTTGCGATAGTTACCATTTTATAGTTTTTATATATTTCAATCCAATATGACAGGCGAAAGAGGCATATGCTACACACCATAACCCTTATGACATAAAGATGTAAAGTGATTTATTTCACTACCCACACATACAGGAATACATCCCTTCCTCCATTTTGGGTTCAGAAATTTCACTAACATAACAAATTTCAGTAGTTAATAAAATTTGCACCAACGCAAGTAATAATGACAGTATTTCATCTCCAATATTATCAAAACAGGTTTCAGTTTTTAATAAGACTTTCATTAACTATCATATCTTTCATATTTCATCTTATCTACTATCATACAATTTCCAATATTTAACCAGGCTTACATTAACATAGTAAATATGACAATATATTTTTCCATAAAATATTCACTGCATGCAAACTGTTAATAGTCCAATGTCTATTATAATATCAAATTTCGCTAAAAATAACAGAAAAATTGTAGCCCTATGCATAAATTACTTATTTTAGGAGCATTTTATCTGGGAATTCAATTGGACAAAGGGCTCTCTCCCCAACCTTCGAGAAGGGAAATTACATTTACTTTTCCCCCCAGATTCTCGCTCCAGAATAGTAGATAACAGTAACCAGTTAGAGTCAAATAGTAGGCATCAAGACCCCATAGTACAGCCAAAAACTTGTTGACCTCTGTCTGTATTGGATTTTCCCATTGGCTCTAATCCAGCTCAGGATTCACTCCTTGGGAAACGTATTTCCTAGGTTCACATACTTCCCTCATCCTTAATCTCTTAGGGTAGGTTTCACTTTTTTCTTATTTTTTTTCCCAAAAGAAAAAAGACCCCATTTTTCCACTGAGATATTCTTTTTTTTCCCAAAATAAGTAGACCCCACTTTTCCACTAAGATATTCTTTTATCTCTAGTGAAAATGAGAGGTATAAATGTTTCTAACGGTCTAGAAGTTGGAATTCCAAGATTCTAATTGAATTAAAATAATATAAACACTTTTTAAAATATCTGAAAATGTTTACCAGGCTTTCCCTCAAGATTCAATTACCAAAATATTAAGTAATAAAAATAAATGATAGTAATATCAAATATATATGGTAGTTGGGTCATACAAATATATTGGGAATTCTTATGCCTCAAACATTCCTAGAATTAAATTTATATAAGGCGACAGGTTTTATCAAATCTCCTAGTTCGGTATTATCTTGAATCACTATTAATTTCCATAATTCCCTCAGGTCTATGACATTCATTATCCGACATGGAGGGATGAGTTTTTGCATCCACTTGGGTAGTGTTCGCCATGCTTCATTGGCTAAATGACATATGGAGGGGTGAATTAGTGGTTAATAAATTCATTTGAATGTGAGAGGCATATCTTCTTAAATTTGTGTAACCACAGGCTTAATCATTAACTAATTGTCAATGATTGTTAAGGGTTTTTAAAACATTTACTGTTATTATGTTATAAACAAAATATTATGAATAGAGTTTAATTTGTGATTAAATGAATAAGATTAATTATGGAATTGGTTCCATAAGGTAAAGACTGATGGTAAAAGTAAATTCAAGTTCTGAGAGTTGGTTGAAGAGAATTCACTTCAAACAGTTGCCTAACCTCTGAGGATAAAGGTGTGATCCCAGTGAGCTTTGGGGGTTCTATTCGGTAACTGAGGAAAGAGGAAATTCAGATTCAGAATTCCTGGACTGGAGTTAACCAATGGAATAATCTAGATTTCTGTTTCTACTATAATTTGACACTGGACCGGACTTTCTCGAGGTCTCTTCCAGAGTTCTGTCAACAACGAAAGCTCAGACTTGGAGCACGGGGAAGAGTTTGAGGACATAATAGCCTCACTCGTGGAAGCGGGGGGGGGGGGGGGGGGGGGGGGGGCATCAGTCTAATAAAAAATACAGATAAGTATTTTTATTAAATTCTGTGGTTAAATCTGAATGATGTATAGAGATGTAAATTCAGATTAATTCCATGGTTTAAATTCGAAAATATGTACAGAAAATCTGTGAGAGTACTCGGTAAGTAGAATTTTGTTGTATGTTAAACTCTACTACATAAAATAACAAATATGTGAAGAATTTAGTACTGTTGTTAATGGTAGACTGAGGACTGTTAACCCAGTTTCCTTAACCAAGGTACTGGGTTGGTTGTCCTTATGGCCTATGATAATACGTGAAAAGTTGTGGTCCGGTCACATAAATATGCTATCTATAAAAATAGTTTGAATATAAACGAGGTCTATTTTTTCATACAAGAAGGAAAAATTTATAGAAACCTTTTCTAGTTATACTATGATATAGAAAATATCAGAAGACAAAACTATTATTAAAGTAATCATGAAATATTTCCAACTTTTTTTTCAAAATCAGTGTAAAAGAAGAAATGATATTTACACAAACAGTAGCAGATACTAAATATGCCAGATTTTAATTCTCACTGAATAAGAGAATTTTTATGCATTATAAATTACAACCTGCAAGAAACCCTTGGAATACAAGGTATCCAAACAAACTATAGGAAGTAACCAAAATTTATACATTTATAGTAATGGGTTGAGCGTAAAGGTAAATTAGAGAACTTCCGAACCCTCTTTGTAATAAATGAGAAACAACAAAATTAACTGGAAGGTAGAATTCTAATGTATTAAGAAGATGGAAAACCACTGCACTTATAGTTTTCATCAAAGATAGAAAATAATGTTCCTTATATGATGCGGCTACAACTTTTGCATAATTTCGGATATATATATATATATATATATATATATATATATATATATATATATATATATATATATATATATATGTATGTATGTATATGTATGTTCTTTTCAGAAAAGTATAATACAATTAATAGTAGTTATCATAAACACCGAGATAAGCTTCCCTGTTCAAATAGTTGCAAAACCTATATGCTATGAATGCCATTTAAAAAAAATAGACAGTCATGTTACTTAAATAAGGGCTTGTAGCTGAAAACTTCAAATGTATTTATAAAAAACAGAATTCAAACTCTCCAAATGTTACAATGAAGTTTTTCTTAAGGAAGAGAAAATATGATCGAAATAAACTTAGTACAAGAAAACTTGCATGCCGAAGCATTGAAAAGCTTATTAGCATTCCTACATATTGGGGCTCAATGGCAGACATGCTGAGAGTTAAACCTGAAAGAAGGTCGAGCAACCCACTAAATAACTCGGAGCATGGGTACCTATTAAAGGTGGACGAGAGAAACGCTTTCAGTGGTATGCGTGTAACTAGAACCTGAACTTTTAAAAAGGAAACATATGGACAGATCCTTACCTGTCATCAAATACAAAAAAGGCATGAGTAAACCATTATTATTAACTAGAGAAAAGAACTTAGGATTCTGTCAAACACAGTTCGCGATTGACACAAGAAAGGAAACCCTTCTGCATTCTACTCCATACAGCAGTAGTGAAAGATTTACCTTGTAATTTCTCCTCGAGCTGTAGACGAAGACGAGAGCAAGAATTTCTTCAACTAGGTTTGCACGAAAACCGTTTTACTACACTGACCATTCTTAAACAAACCTAGATCAAAATTAGGGGTTAAACTATTGCAGCAAAGGGAAAAAATAAATGTGGCTTAAAACCAGTTACAAATAAAAATTACACAGTAATATTATTCGATCATACCTCTGGCGGAAGGGCTGGATTGAAGTGTTGAACCAACAGAAGAATCCTTAAGGTTAAGCACCATCTCCATAGAGCTCACAGAAAGGAGTGTACATAAGCCTAGGGATAACACCTACAGAAAGCTGAAGGTTGCAAATGGAGGAGCAAAGCAGATTTTGGCAGAGAAGGCAGAGAAAATGCCATGGAAAATTAGTTATGGTGGCTAAGTCATTATCCAAACCCTAAACCCTCCTTGTCGTTGGATTGCAAACAAAATATCTACGGTGAGATATCTGAGAGATGTTAATCCAAAATAAATGAAGTGATGTGATATACCATTAAAATTAACCTTTGCAGTAATGTCATAAGTGCCACCGTGCCATTGATATAAATGACAAGGACAAAAACTCTATTGTGGAGCAATGTCAGGTTTGACAAGAATTAAATACCCAACTGTAGAAGTTATCAAAAAATGGAGAAAAAAATATTTCGAATTGATAAAAAGAAATATGTTAATGGTTAAATGTCTGATCTCGAATGTGGCTCACATGTTAAAGATTATTTAATTGTATATAATATAGCATGAACTTATGTATTATAAACAGGTAAGTTAAGTAGGTAGAATTATTAATATTTAATATATAGTCTAATTGCAATGTTCTTATTGTATAGTAATTTTTTTTTTATGTGCTATATTGATGAACGTTACAAGTGGTATCAGAGTGGTGTTGTAACGCTAGGACCCTATGGGTCAACTAACGTTTAAGTTGTGTATTACTGATGCACACAGAAAGAGTTAAATGGATATAATGAGGAGGGCGCCGATACAGCAGCCACTTCTAAATGTCGGGGAACCCCAACCCCGACAGGAGATGAACCCAGAAATGTGGGTACAGCTGGGGGTGGAACAATATCAGCAAACCAGCAGGCTGTTGGAAGAACAGCAGCACCAAACCAACATTCTCTTAACCACTATGCAGAAGGTACAAGAGGAAATGGAGAGGGTGAAAAATGACAATGCACAATTGATGCAGGAGCAAGACAGGATATTAAAAAGCCTCTCTGACAAAAAAAACCAAGGGATTGACTCTTGAGAAGCCAAGTACTGACCGAGAGTTTCAGAAAAGAAATGAACAGCAAACTAGAGACCATGACACTGATAGAATGGAAATAAGTTAGTCTCAACATAGTAATAGAAATAAGAACTACAATGAAGCTAAATCAGATAATGTAACAAATCATAAATAAGTGAAAAGACAAAAGATATAGCTGCAAGGTGAATTTCGGAAAATAAAGCCTCCTACGTTTGATGGAGTAGAAGAGGAAGTGGTTGAGGCATGGCTGATAAACATGAATAAATATTTTCAAGTGTATAAATACAACAGTAATCTTAAAGCTAGGTTGGCTATTTATTAGCTAAGGGAGAAAGCCACCTTATGGTGGGAGGAAGTAAAAAACGTTCACAGTATTGATGACCAAGATGTAACTTGGGATGCTTTTCAAAAATATTTTAAGGATAAGAACCTAATAGAACGTTTCTATGATGAAAAGTCTCGAAAATTCCATGATTTGAAGCTAGGGCAGATGACAATGGATGAATACATCACTGAGTTTACTTCCTTACTACGCTATGTTCCTTACCTAAGGGATGAAAAGGCTAAAGTGCAGAGGTTCCTAAGCAGTTTACCTACTCACATGAAAGAGAAAATCGAGTTTGTAAATCCTAAGACTATGGATGAAGTAATCAAAAAAGCCATAATGTGTTACCAGCCAGCCAAAGCAAAGGGTGAACCAGGTAAAAGCTGACAGTCAAGGAAAGAGCATAAGGGTAGTGTTGGTTTTAAAAGAAACAGGCAGTGTTGGTTTTAAAAGAAACAGAACCAACAATTTTAAAGGTGCTTCCAGAGGAATAGTTAGCAAACAGTTTGGAAGGAACCATCAAAGAATAAGGTGGCCAGTAGAGGAGAAGCCCACGGAAGCCTCTAGCAAACCGGAACAAACCCACAACCAGAAGACACCTTTACAGTGTTGGGGGTGTGGTGAGGCACACTATTATAGAAACTTCCCATAGCGAGGGAGAAGTGAGGCAATTACCAATTTATAGGAGGCCTCAACAGTGGGTGATGTTTCGAGAAAAATACCCAAAATTAATGCAGCATTGGAAGATCAGCAAGCGGACTACTAGCCAACAATGATGGAACTGGAAGGTAAATTGCTATCTCAACCTATTTCTATTTTGGTAGACCCAGGTGAAAGCTTAAGCTATGTAAGTCCCAAAATAGTAGAAACTTGTAAGTTACAAAGTCAGAAATTTAGAAACCCATAGTTAGTACAGTTAGCCACTGGGGCTAAGAGGAAGGTTAGTGCCAAAATACCAGATTGTGGATTAAATATTAGTGAGCAGCAGCTAACTGTGGATTTTAATATATTACCTCTGGGTTCTTATGACATGCTACTTGGCATGGACTGGTTAGAGAAACACTAGACGTTGGTAGACTGCAAAGAAAAGATTATTTACTACAAAACTTAGGATGGCACCCGCCAGGAAATTCAGGGAATAAAGAAGCCTCTACAGCTGTGTCCAATCACAGCATCTCAAATGGGTAAGTGCATGAGAAAAGGATGCCAGATGTATGCCATACAGGTGGGTTTTACCAATTCAAAAGAGAAGGCTCCTGCGATGGAAAATATACCAATAATACAGGAATTTATGGATGTATTTCCAGAGGAAATACCCGGCTTATCGCTAATAAGGGACATAGATTTTACCATTGAATTGGTACCTAGAGAATCACCAATTTCAAGGGCACCCTATCAAATGAGTGTACCTAAATTAACTGAGCTAAAAATGTTGCTACAGGAATTATTAGATAAAGGGTATATCTGACCTAGTGTGTCTCCTTGGGGAGCACCTATGCTATTTGTGAAAAAGAAAGACGGAATCATGCGAATGTGTATGGATTACTGTCAGCTTAATAAATTGATGGTGAAAAATAGATATCCTTTACCACGAATCGATGACTTGTTTGATCAAGTGAAAGGAGCGACTGAGTTCTCAAAGATAGATCTAAGGTCAGGAAATCATCAGATCTGGATAAAATATGAAGACATTCATAAAACTGCTTTCCGTACCAGGTATAGACACTACGAGTTTGTAGTGCTACCTTTTGGGTTGACTAATGCACCAGCAACCTTTATGAGATTGATGCATAGTTTATTTCATCCCTACCTGGACAATTTTGTGTTAATATTTATTGATGATATTTTTGTTTATTCTAAAAATGTGGAACAACACAAGGAACACCTGCAGAAGGTGTTTGAACTGCTAAGGAAGCATCAGTTATACGCCAAGTTCAGCAAGTGTGAATTCTTCAAGGAATAAATCCAGTACCTAGGCCATGTAATTTCTACAGAAGGTATTTCAGTTGACCCTGAAAAAATCAAGATGATTATGGAATGAAAAGTACCTCAAAATGTGGCAGACATCCGATCCTTTATGGGATTGGCTAGTTATTACCGGCGATTTATTGAAGGTTTTTCTAAAATTTATTTTCCAATTACTTATTTGCAAATAAAAGGAAAAATATTTAAATGGACAAAGGAATGTTAGGACAGTTTTGAAAAGCTGAAGAAGTTATTGACTTCAGCTCCGGTTTTAATAGTAGTTGATCCTAATAAAGAATTCAAAGCCTACACAGATGCATGCAAAGAAGGTGTTGGGGAGATTCTGCCACAAGAAGGTAAAGTGGTTGTCTATGAGTCGTGAAAATTAAAAGAACATGAGCAACGATACTCAGCTTATGATTTGGAGCTGACCGCAGTGGTGCATGCACTCTGGGTATGGAGGCACTAGTTACTTGGAAAAATATTTGTGCTCAAAATGGATCACAGCAGTGTAACCAGCTACTTTAAGCAAGTTGATCTTAATTCTCACCAAGCAAGGTGGAATGCCTTCCTGAGCGAATTTGATATTGACATGTAGCATGTAAAATGTAAGGAGAACAGAGTAGTTGACGCATTAAGCAGAAAATTGCATGGTGTCTATGAATTGTATTTTAATGAGGTTGAGTGAAGATTCCTTGAGAAAATTAAAACTGAAGCGAAAAAAGATCCTGAATATCAGTTTATGTGGAAGAAAGAAAAAGAGTTCAAAGTCCAAGGAAAATCTGCAAATTATGAAATCAATAACGGTGGCTTGCTGATTTTCAAAAAACAAATTCTCATTCGAAATAGAATGGAGTTGAAGACGCTGATTTTGAATGAATATCATCGAATCAATTACTCGGGACATCCTGGATATCAGAAGATGTTAACAAAAATAAGGAAGAACTACTATTGGCCTGGTATGAGGAAAAATATAGCAGAATATATAAACAAATGTTTAGAATGTCAGCAAGTGAAAGTGGAGCATCGGCATCCAGATGGGCTGATGCATCCTATACCGGTACCCGAATGGAAATGGGAAGTGATATCGTTAGATTTCATTACTGGACTACCGAGATCAAAAAGTAATAATGACTCTATAATGGTGGTGGTGGATAGATTAAGAAAATCAGCACACTTTATACCAGTGCAGTCCACTTATAAAATGGTGCAATAGAAAATATATTCATGCAAGAGATCTTTAGATTGAATGGCATTCCAAAGACTGTCATTTCTGATAGGGATGTAAAATTTACATAAGTCTTCCGGAAAACGTTATTCACTGGTTTAGGGACTCAAATTAACTTTAGTAATTCTTACCATCTGCAGATTGATGGACAGACAGAGCGAGTAAATCAAGTTTTGGAGGACATGTTACATATATATGTAATGCAACAACCGACTAGGTGGGAAGAATATTTACACCTAGTCAAGTTTTCATACAATAATGGTTATCAGAAGTCACTTAAGATGAGTCCGTTTGAAGTCTTATACGGGCAACAATGCAGAATTCCTATTAACTGGAGTAGTCCAGAAACCAAGTTGATGCTTGGGCCAGACATGATAGCTGAGATGGAGGCAGAAGTAAAGAAGATCCGACAAAACTTAAAAGTAGCTCAAGATAGGGAAAAATTGTATGCAGATTAGAAAATCACTTATCGTGAATTTGAAGTGGGGGACCACGTGTACGTAAGAATCAAGCCAAAGAAAAGTACTTTGAGATGGGCATCTTGTGCCAAGCTAGCTCCTAGGTTTTGTGGCCCTTTCCAAATATTGGAAAGAGTAGGAATTGTGGTGTTCCGATTGGCTCTTCCTAGTCATATACGTGTGCACAATGTCTTCCACGTATCATTATTGAAAAGATACATTCATGATTCAAAGCACATAATCCACTGGCAAAATATTCAGGTAGAATATGAGGACCAGATTTATTAAAGATGCTAAGATTTATGAGTAAAACTAATTCAAGCTCATTGTTTGGAGGTCAAATTGGACAGAGAATTTCTAGTTGAGCCTCACAGTATAATCGATCGGAGGGAAATCATGCTCCAGAGAAGAGCCATCGCCTAGGTTAAATTGCAATGGAATCACTTTGGCCCAGAAGAGGCTACTTGGGAGGACGAAAGTTTTGTTCGGAAAGCATATCCTGAACTTTTTGATGGATCAGAATGAGAACACCAAGGTCGGTGTTCACTTCCAGGGGGGAATTTTTAACCACTAGATTAATCATTAACTAATTGTCAGCTATTGTTAAGGGTTCTTAAAACATTTACTGTTATTATGTTGAAAACAAAATATTATGAACAGAAATTTAATTTTTATTAAACGAAAAAGATTAACTATGGAATTGGTTCCATAAGGTAAAGACTGATGGTAAAAGTAAATTCAAGTTCTGAGAGTCGGTTGAATAGAATTCAGTTAAAATAACTGCCCAACCTTTGAGGATAAAGGTGTGATCCCAGTGAGGTTTGGGGGTTCTGTTTGATAACTGAGGAAAGAGGAAATTCATATTAGGAATTCCTAGACTGGAGTTAACTAGTGGAATAATCAATATTGCTGTTGCTACTGGAGTTTGACACTGGACCGAACTTTCCCGAGGTCTCTTCCAGAGTTCTGTCAACAACAAAAGCTCAGACTTGGAGCACGGGGGAGAGTTGGAGGACGTAATAGCATCACTCGTGGAAGAGAGGAAAAATTATTAGTCAGATAAAAAAATACAGATAAGTATTTTGATTAAATTATGTGGTTAAATCTGAATGATGTATAGAGATGTAAATTATGATTAATTCCATGGTTTAAATTAAAAAATATGTAGAGAAAATCTATGATAGTACTGGGTAAGTAGAATTATGTTGTATGTTAAACCCTGCTATAGAAAATAACAAATATGTGAAGAATTTAGTACTGCTATTAATGGGTAGACTGAGGACTGTTAACCCAATTTCCTTAACCAAGGTACCAGGTTAGTTGTCCTTATGGCCTATGATAATACGTAGACAGTTGTGGTCCGGTCACATAAATATGCTATCTACAGAAATAGTTTGAATATAAACGAGGTCTAATTTTTATACAAGAAGGAAAAATTTATTGAAATCTTTTCCACTTATACTATGATATAGAAAATATCATAAGACAAAAATATTATTAAATTAATCATGATTTCCAACCTTTTTACAAAATTAGTGTAAAAGCAGAAATGATATTTACACAAACAGTAGAAGATACTAAATATTCCAGATTTTAATTCTCAGGAAACTGAATAAGAGAATTTTTATGCATTATAAATTACAACCTGCAAGAAACCCTTGGAATACAAGGTATCCAAACAAACTATAGGAAGTAACCAAAATTTCTACATTTACAGTAATGGGTTGAGCGTAAAGGTAAAGTAGAGAACTTCTGAACCCTCTTCGTAATAAATGAGAAACATCAGAATTAACTGGAAGGTAGAATTCTAACGTATTAAGAAGACGGAAAACTAGTGCACTTATAATTTTCATCAAAGACAGAAAAGAATGTTCCTTATAGGATGTGGCTACAACTTTTTCATAATTCCGGATATATATATATATATATGTTCTTTTCAAAAAAGTATAATACAATTAACAACAGTTATCAAATAAACACCGAGATAAGCTTCGTTGTTCAGATAGTTGCAAAGCCTATATGCTATGAATGCCATTTAAAAAAAAATATACAGTCTTGTTACTTAAATAAGGGCTTGTAGCTGAAAACTTCAAATGTATTTATAAAAACCAGAATTCGAACTCTCCAGATGTTACAATGAAGCTTTCTTTAAGGAAGAGAAAATATAATCGAAATAAACCTAGTACAAGAGAACTTGCATGCCGAAGCATTGAAAAGCTTATTAGAATTCCTACATACTGGGGCTCAATGGCAGACATGCCAAGATTTAAACCCGAAAGAAGGTCGGGCAACCCCACTAAATAAACCGGAGCATCGATCCCTGTTAAAGGTGGACGGGAGAAATGCTTTCAGTGGTATGCGTGTAACCAAAACTTGAAATTTTAAAAAGGAAATGTATGGACATATCCTTACCTATCATCAAATACAAAAAAGGCATGAGTAAACCATTATTATTAACTGGAGAAAAAAACTTAGGATTCTGTCAAACCCAGTTCGCAATTGACACAGGAAAGAAAACCCTTTTTCATTCTACTCCATACAGCAGTAGCGAAATATGTACCTTGTAATTTCTCCTCGATCTATAGATGAAGACGAGAGTAAGAATTTCTTCAACTGGGTTTGCACTAAAACTGTGTTACTATACTGACCATTCTTGAACAAACCTAGATCAAAATTAGGGGTTAAACTATTGCAACTAAGGGAAAAAATAACCGTCTTAAAGCCAGTTACAAATAGAAATTACATAGTAATAGTATTCGATCATACCTCTGATGGAAGGGTTGGATCGAAGTGTTGAATTGGTAGAAGAATCCTTAAGGTTAAGCGTCATCTCCATAGAGCTCATGCGAAGCAGTGTACAGAAGCCTGGGGATAATGCCTATAGAAAGCCAAAGGTTGCAGACGGAGGAGAAAAGAAGAGTTCATAGGAGAAGGCAGAGCGAATGCCAAGGAAAATTAGTTATGGTGGATAATTCATTATCCAAACCCTAAACCCTCCTTGCCGTCAGATTGCAAACAAAATATCTACGGTGAGATATCTGATAGATGTTTAATCGAAAATAAATCAAGTGATGCGATATACCATTAAAATAAACCTTGGAAGTAATTTCATAAGTGCCACCATGCCATTGATATAAATGAAAAGGACGAAAACTCTGTTGCAGAGTAATGTCAGGTTTGACAGGAATTAAATACCCAACTGTAGAAGTTATCGAAAAATGGAGAAAAAAATCTTCCAAATTGATAAAAAGAAATATGTTAATGGTTAAATGTCTGATCTCGAATGTGGCTCACATGTTCAAGGTTATTTAATCATATATAATATAACATGAACTTATGTATTACAAACAGGTAAGTTAAGTAGGTAGAATTATTAATATTTAATATATAGTCTAATTGCAATGTTCTTATTGTATAGTAATATTTTTTTTTATGTGCTATATTGATGAATGTTACAATTTGAGATTCATTTTGCATGTGTGATAACCTTTACCTTATTGGATTTTCTTCAGACTGTAATATTCTTGTTATGGCTTCCAATTTCCTTGATCATTTGGTGTGTGGATCGAGGCAGCATTAATGGTGAAGAAAAAGGTTTTAAATCAAGGAGAGTTAGATGGATGGTATATATAGGATGTTGGAGAGACTTTGAATAGATATATTCAGTGGTTAGAACCATATATTTTCAAGTTCGTTAGCAGTTTTGGTGTAGTTCAAGTTCATGGAGTGCAATTCTCGAGCTGGAGAGGAGCTCAGTGTTTCATTGGTAAAAATGGTGGGTGGTTTGGAATTCCTAATTGCTTTGGTCTCAAATGAAATGATATTGTCTGAATAAAAAGCCAATTTCAATATTCTAAACTAGAAAATGGGAATATTAGAGGTCAAGTTGGATAGATTACAATTTGTGATTGAAATTTTGAGTTTTTGTGTGGATAATTTCGCTCAGGAAGAAGACATCAATGTCGACGAGGCTCTTAATGGAGCAGTTGAGATCTATCTTACCACAACATGGGAATTAAATGCAACATGAGAAGCATGGTTTTTTCTCCACCATTGACTATGACTACCCTCATTCTTAGCTCGAGCCAGAAGTTAAGGAAGTTTAGGCCTCTTCTATCATGGAGGATATGTTGTGGTTTACTTTTATGTTACTCTTTTCTTTATGTTATGAAAATATATAGTTCTTGTAGGTTTTTTTTTTAGATTGTATGAATAAAATATGTTCATAACCACTTTCAATAGTGGAGGTGTAAATTGTGCCAATTTTTCATGGAGTTTTTGGACATTAGCAGAATAAATTTTGGCTTACAATGTACAAGGTTATGAATTTCAAATCAAATTTTTTTAATGTAATATATAACCATTTCTTTAAAACAAAACAAAAAAATTGAAAAATAATAAATTGAAATAAATAAAATAAAATAACTATAATTAATGGAAAAAGTTATTGCAATTATTTTTTGAGCCAAAACTCAGTATAAGATAATAAAACAATAATTACATTAACAAATTTTAAAAAATAGTAATAATAAAAAAAATCAATGTCTACAATAAATAAATTGCTTCAATTCCACCTTACTTTTATATCCACTTTCTATAGAGATAAAGTAATTGAAGGTAACAAAACAAATTAATTTTCTTTTTAAACATAATATATATGGAGTTGATAAATGCCATATAAACATAATGTATATGATAGTACAAGATATGCAATTAATTCTATGTTTAGTTGGGATGTAACATTTAAAATAATTAGAGAGAGAGAATCGCATAGATATATGTTTTCTAATTCTAAACTTGGTTGGGCCATATATTAACATTTTAATGTATAAAATGTTAATCATAAATAAAATATTTCAATGTCAACTATATATATATATATAAAGTTTAATATGGATTTTATATAAATAAAGGAAGATAATAATCATTCATTTTTTAATATATAATTCATATGTAACATTTTAAATATTAATAACAAAAAATATATATATTTTATTTTAAAAATATTTACAAGAAAATTAATTATATTTAGAGAAAAAGTCATATTTGTTTACTTCAAAAAATGATATAGGCATGTATTAATATTTTAATGCATAGAATCTGAATTATAAATAAAATATTTTAATCTCTCATGTAAAGAAAGGGATTTTGTATTCCATTAATAGGTTTTTTTAAGAGATATTTTTAATTCATTCATTTTTTAACATGGAGTTGATATGTAACATGTTAAAGAATATTTATAACATATAGAGAGAGTCCTATAAATATAGGTTTTCTACATCTAGAGGGCATGTATTAACATTTTGATGTATAGAATATGAATCATAAATAAAATATTCCAATGTCAACTATATATATAGAGACCGATTTGATCCTTCTCATCTTAGTCAATCTGGAATTAAGATAGATCTATAGTAACTTTAACTTAAAATTTGTGATGTGTGAACATTTCTTTGTAATATATCTATATATATATATATATATATATATATATATATATATATATATATATATATATATAAAATATTAATAGTATATAAGGAAGTTTAAATATATTATTTTATAATATTTCTAATAAATAATTTAAAATCGATAATTATAAGAACTGGATTTTTTAAGTTTTTATTTTTTTTATATTTTTAAATAAATGAATCAATTTTTTTAACAAAATTTATGAGTAAATGATCTATTATTGTTTTAGTTATCTTCTAATAAAAATCCTAGTATATTAATTATATTAACTTTAACTATTTAATATGTATTTTTTTACTATTATATAAAATTTGTTGAAAATTTGAAAAAATAAAAATAAAAATCAATCCAAAAATAAATATAAAAAATCAAAAATACGTTATTTATATAACTAATTAAATTATATTAAATAATTAATAATTACTAGTGTAGAGGTTTTAATTAAATGACTATATAACTAGATTTTTAACCATGGACATTCATCCTCAATTTACTATGGAGATTCTTAATTTTAAATAAATTTTGTTATCATAGGATAGCTACGACATGGCCGAAAAATCTTACGTTCATATGGCATATGTTAATGTATGACCCTTTTTTTAATTAATATATTTTATTAAAATGATAGAAAGGGAATAACCACTTTCAAGATAAATATCAACCTTTGATTTGTGGATACTACTATGAATATTCTAAAATATTTTTTGGTGGTTAAATCCATACCATTCTCTAATAATTATTAATAATTAAACTAAAATAATGAAAGTCCTATTTCAGAATAAACAAACATATCATCTTAATTAGGTGGATGGTAGGGATTTAACTCACAAAATATTGTAGAATATTCTTAATAATAGTCACAAAACAAATTTTATATCTATCTTAAAGGTACTTCCTATTTTTTTTTTAATGTATATATATGTTTTATTTATTCATTTATTTTAACAAAAGGGGTTCATATTTATCTTAAAGGTAGTTCCCCATGTTTTAAAAAATGTATATATATGTTTTATTTATTCATTTATTTAAGCAAAGGGAGGTAGTATGGATTTAACTAGCACAAAATATTCTAGAATATTTTTAATAATAATCACTAAAAAAAGTTGGGATTTATCTTAAAGGTATTTCCCCATGTTTTTAAAAATGTATATATGTGTTTTATTTATTCATTTATTTTAACAAATAAAATCAAACTTGACACTCCTATGTACTCACCTAATACAAGGTGATTTGTTCTTTCTGCTACCACTATACCCTAAATGGACCATGTCGCCCCAACACAAAACCCATTTTTACCATTTTTAATATATTTAATTATATTTTAATTTAACTTTAAGTATTTTTACAAAAGGATCTCTCATTCCAAAAATTAATCGATTTCCTTTTTCTATATAATCAATAGATTTTTATATTTTCATTATGGTACAAATTATTGGAAAAGAATTGTTTGGTAAATTAATTGTATTTAACTTACTTCATTAATTTTCAACAAGGAATTCATGTACTTATGAAATGTATGTGCACCATATGTGCTAGGATTTCTTTTGTAAATTAAGTAATTTTTAAAAATGAAACTAATTGCAAAGATGAATGATTGCTCTTCATACAATTTAGAGAATAATGACGTACATGGTCTTCAATCTAGAGTCCTAAATAACTAAGTTGAGATTTTGAAAATAAAATATCTATCTAAATTGTAGAAATCCATACTTTATTCTAAAAATCAAAAGGAAATGCTTGCAAATCGAACATAAAATAAAATGATTTAATTTGTTCCAGAATTGAACTCATTCTGCACTAGTTGTTGAAAGGAAATATTTAAGCTAATTTGCAAATAAGAAAAATATATTATAAATGTTGTGAGAGAAAATGATAATGAAATCTAGTTTTCAAAAAGATAAAATTGCTTTGAAAGAGAATGACAATAAAATCTAATGTATAAAAGGTAAAATCATAACTCTAGAGTGGTTACTAATGTACGTAAATAATGTCTAAAGTGTACTCTATTTAGAATATCAGAAATTGAATTTGAATGATAAAATAACTAATGAAAATTGAATTTCAATGATAAAATGACTAGGTACTAATAAAAAAAATGCATTGAATAAGTAAACTCTTTTTGGTGTTTTCTATTTATGAGTATTCTGCAACAGAATAAAAATAATTTTGTATGTAAATGTAATGAAAGTAAACTCTATGAAGAACGTTAATGTGGAAAACAACACAAAGCTTAAAAACGAGACCTCAAAGCTGGCATGAGACCCTCCCGGAGTGCAGGGTTGATTAATAATAAAAAATTATTCATGCACGCATTTGAAAATAATAGTGATTTGTATTATTAAAATAGATTGTTAGTTTCCTCCACAAAAGAACTATAAAATTAGTAATAACAACCTCTATGTCTCTTGTCTCACTTACAACATTTATACAAATTGTAAAAACGACTTGAAAGAGTTTTAAGTCGATATGTTGCAAGTGATTTTGACACCTACGAGACTGATAACACTTAGAGACCAATATCTTTATGACCTGCTATTGGAAAATCGGGTCAAAGGAGATTTTATATGGATCTATAATCTTGATATCTAATTCAATCGTTCAGTCTTGCTCGCTTAATTCTCCATTTCATGTGTTTGATTACTACACGCAGTTTCCAATTTTGAATTTACCTTTGACTTCAAGATCTCCCATTTCGTGTAACTTTCCAAGTGATGTCAGTATGTGGTTATCCATCTGGGAGCCAATTGTCATCATTTAATAGTATTCTTTCTTTCACTAGAGTGATGCAACCTATCTAACAATGGATTCTACTACAGAAACGAATATCAGTTGCAGAATGTTCAAAACTCAATCACTCCAAGAATAAATTTGTCATAAATTCACTAAGAAATAGAGAATTTAAAGATGGGTTATTAATCCCTTGTAGAATTTGATCTTGACCTTAATATGTTGAGGTTTTTGTAGAATAGTAACAAAAAGGTGAAACGTAATGGCAAAAAGGATAGACAAAAAGAGACATTTCTAAGCTTCAACATTCTTCCACACCAAACGTTTTGCATGTCCTCATGCACCAAAATTTCAAAATTGATTCCTTTCTTTTCAATGAATGATCTTTGATTTTTTTGCAAGTACATCCATACTAGTACTCTCTTTCTTCTTTTTAATACAAAACATGGTTCTTGGTTTCTTCATTAAATATTTTCCTTGTAATCCAAACTTTTTTTGAACTTTAAGTTTTTTATTCTTTTTGTGCCAAAGACAGAGTTGTAGTAGTATATTGTCATTTTGAGTCCTCAATATCACATTTTTTACTTTAGCCACTTCTCTTTCTTGAATAAAATTTTTGTTAACGATCTCTAATTATAAATGTATTGCTTCATATTCTCTTCATTATTGTGTTCATTTTCTTCACTTGGTTTTTTTGTTGAAGTTACACCCATTTCAAATTGAAAAGGTTTTTCTTTTTGTTCTTTTTTTTCTAAAGGTTCCACATAATCATAGATATCTTGTTGACATGGATCAATTTCTGGGGTTTGTCTTGTTGGACTAATTTTTGGGCTAACTGTATGAGGAGGTGTGTTAAATCCTTCATCTTTAATACCTATCATTTATGGTGATTGAATGTTTGAAAATTTTGAAATTCTTTTAATCCTTAATTTCATTCCTGAACTTTCAATGTTTTTATTTTCCACTCAGTTGTATTATGTTTTCTTCTTTTGTTTAGGTATTGGCTGGCTCGGCTCATGATAACGTTCTTCCTTCTAAGGTCTTTCTTATCACTTTTATGTTTAAAATTTTCAAGATATTGGGACAGTGGAGTATTGTCCTCGAATGGATCCTCTGGAATTTCAGTCATATTCTACTCCTAAATTTCTTCTTCAACTCTCTTTCAAAGGGTTAGGGTTTGATTTTCTTCTACTTATTTTTATCCTATTGTTTGGTTCTTTCTATGGAGCTTCTACAAAGTGATTTATTACTAAGAAATCCTTCCAATTATCTCCTTTTTCTTGCAAATGTGCTTCTAGAAAAAACTTAATAAGTCCATGATGGTATAGAGAGTTATCTATGGAGATAGATTCTCTTTGGATACTAAATTCCATTATATCTAACTTCGAAGTAGAAATTAGGGTAAATTGATTTCAAACCCCTCAACAAAATGCATTATAAACCTAGCATGATAGAAAAACATTGTTCCAAATATCCCTTCGCATGTTATGAATTTTTGAATTATTAACAATATATTTCACCATTTTCCTTTTAATGTTGTAACTAGAATACCTTTCTTGAAAATGGACAAGTCAATACCTAATTATTTTAAGAAGCGAACCTAATAATTCTCTTTAATTTTCCTATTTTTGAACCAGATTTCTACATTCCTTGGTAGCCATGTTTCTTATGCTATAATTGACTCTTTAAGGATGAGTTTAATGTCTCTTATTTAAGCTAATACTACATCAAATTGTTAGGAAAACACTTCAGTAATATTTGTTTCATACCCATTTATTTTTTCGAAGAAATGAAGCCAACCCACCTATTGTAGCAGCTCCTTAACCCTTGGATAAGCCTAGAGTAATTTCACACCATTCGATTCATAACGAATAAGCGTACCCACAGCATGAATAATTTTCAACCTAGACTACACTTTTTGACTGGGAAATGGGAGATAATGAAATACAGACATCAGAATGAGAAAAATGGATAAGGAACAGATTTGAAAGATGGCAAGGTGATATTTTGATGGAGGAAATTATGTTTCATCTGAATTGTACTTACACAACTTCCCAGATCTTATTTAAAAGGACTGGTGTTACGTGCTTAATTCTTGATTGGACTTTGATGTGATGAGTGGTGCAATGATGAGAGGATATGGTATAATGTTTAAAAAATTCATAAGGTATTCAATATATTGATATTTCATCATTAATTTAAAATCAAATTCTTAAATGAAATATAGCTCTAGCTTTCTTACATACCTTAATGTTTCCCTTAATGCTTTTTTTGTTGTAGAATTTGATTTTTGGTTGTGGAACTGCAAATTAGTTGTAGAAAGATAGGAATTTTTCTTGTCATCTCTTGGATTCAATTTTTTTAGAAAAGAAATCCTTATGCGGTCACTATTGTAAAAATGATCAAATGAAAAATACTAACTTCATGAATATAGTTGACCACCTGAAAAGTGATTGAATGAAAAGAGGGATAAAAGGAAACATGGACAAGAAAGAAGGGATTTTTTTGTAATCTAAACTACGAAGAAATTATGGTTTTCAATTAATATTTTTTTTATAAACATGCCAACAAAGTTGTTTTTCATATATATATATATATATATATATATATATATATATATATATATATATATATATATATATATATATATATATATATAATTTTATTGAAAATAAATTACAACGAAGTTGAAGAATGAGGGGAAAAATCCCCTTTCCTAATCAACATAAATTCAAAATTTTATTACAAATACTTGACAAAATGTTCTCTTGTTAGTGGTTTATGATATAATCTCAATCTATGAACATTAACAAGGAAATCAATTTTTTCATGATAAATGGTCTTTATTTTGACTGCTTCATTGTCAAAAATAATATCAATATCATAAGGACCAAGCCAATAAGTTTGAAACTTTCCTTGAAAATATTTAAATTTGGAATAAAAAAGAATATCCTAGTCACCTTGGTTGAAATTTTTATCTCTGATGAACTTATCATGCAATTTTGATATTTTTTGTTACACTATGGAAGTCCTCTCAATAGTATCTTGTCAAATTTCATCTAGCTCATTTAATTGTGTTAGTTTTTGCTTCTGATCTTTTGACAGCTCAAGGCCTGATTTTGCTGCTATTATGTAGGTATCCACTTAGAATTATATTGGAAACAAACATTTCTTCCCATAGACAATCTCATAAGGATTATGTCCAATTGTATTTCTCCATGTAGTTCGGTATGCCTATAATGCTTCTGGATATTTTTCTGCCCAATCCTTTCTATGCAAATGCATAGCCTTGGTAAAAATTTATTCAATAAATTTGTTAGTAGATTCCACCTACCCATTGGCTTGTGGATGATGTGTAGTATACTTATGATGCTTGATTTTTGTACCAACTTAGATGTGAATTGGGTACCTTGATCTATTACAATTTCTCTTGGAACACCAAAATGAGTAAAGATATACTCAAAAAGAAATGTAACTATAAAATTTTCTATTGAAAATAAAATAGGCTTAGATTCTACCCATTTTGTGACATAATATGTGAAAACAAGTATGTACCTTTTCTTTTTGGATGGAGGATTTATAGGTCCTACAAAATCTAGAACCCATTTTTCAAAAGGCTCCACAAGTACCTATGGTTGTAGATAAATTTCATCTGAAGGCACTGGCTTTCCCATTCTCTGACAATTGACACATATTTTGACATATTCCTTGGCATATTTGAAAATATATGACAAATAATATCCCAAAAGAAGGATCTTTTATGCATTTATTTTATCAACAAAATTCCCTCCACGTGGTTCATCATGAAAATATTTTAGAATTAATGGTACTTCATCTTCTCAAACACATCTTTGAATGATCAAATTAGGTCCAGTTTTGTATAATTATCCATCTATCTAAGAATAAGATGCACTAGTTTTGATCATTTTTTTCTTTTCCCTTGCTAACAATTGTGGTGGAAATTTTCCTGTAGCTAAATAGTTGGCAATATTTGCAAACCAAGGAAATTTAGTAGATACTGCTAGAAGATATTCATCGAGAAAATTGTCTTCTAAAGGAACATCAACATTATTATTCTGTATTATGGAAAGGAAATCAAAAGCGATGTTTTCTTTCCCTATTCTATCAAGAATAGTAATGTTGAATTATTGTAGTAATCACAGCCATTTTCTAATTCTTCCATTAGTAATTGGCTTATTCATTAAATATCTAATAGCAGAATTATATGTATGATTAAAAATTTCATAACCAGTAATTTAATGACAAAATTTGTTAATGGCATGTACAACAACTAAAAACTCATTTTCAGTTATAGTATAATTTAACTCTCTTGGAGTCAAATTTTTACTCATATAATAAATAGAATAATTTAAATCCTTTTGTCCCAATATAACTCCTAAAGTTGTATCTGAAGCATCAAAAGATATGTGAAAGGGAGATACAAGTTAGGTCCTCTTAAAAAAATTTCTTCAGTAATTCCTTGTTTGAATGTTTCAAATACTTTTTGACAATCAGAGTTCCATGCAAATTCACAATATCTTATGAGAATTTTGAAAAGTGGAGAGGATATTTTTGTGAACTTTTCTGTGAGCCTCCTATAGTATCTAGTAAATCTAAGAAAAATTCTAACATCTCTTTGAAAAACAGGAATTGAAATTTTAGAAATAACTTCTACTTTATATGTGTCCACCTTAATTCCATCACCTGAAATATGGTGACCCAAAACAATACCTTCATTAAACATCATAAAACATTTTTCATGGATTAATGAAAGGTTTGATTATTTACATATAATAGACAATTTTCTAAATTTCCCATAGCTTCTTCGAAGGAATCTCCATACACAATAAAAGAATCCATATATACTTCCACACAATCATGAATTAGACCAGAAAAAATACCTAGGATTGTTCTCTGAAATGTGGCAAGTGCATTACATAATGCAAAAGGAAGTACCCTATAGGCATATGTTCCCCAAGGACATGTAAAATGATTTTTGTATTGATCTTCTGGTGCTAGTTGTATTTGATTGTATCCACTAAAACCTTCTAAGAATGTACAATATTTCTTTCCTGTCATGGTATCTAATACTTGATCTATAAAGGGTAGTGGAAAATGATCTTTCAAAGTGGATTTGATTAACTCTCTGTAATCAATACATACTTTCCATTTCTCATTCTTCTTTCGAAAAATCACTAGAGGAGATACCCATTGACTATCTGATATTGGATAAAGGAAATTCACATTCAACAGTTTTCGTAATTCCTCTTTAAAAAATTCCCTTAAATTTGGATATATTCTCCTTTGGGTTTGTATGACTAGTTTGACATTTTCTTGAATATAAATGTGATGCATACAAGTTTTAAGATAAATTCCTTTCATATCAGTATATTCCCATGCATAAGCATAAGAATTTTTTTGTAGCATCATTATTAACTTTCTCTTTTGAATTCTTCTAGGTTATTGTTAATATTTAATGTTTTACCTGGAAATATTTCTACTTGAGAATTCCCAAATTTCTTCATATAATGTAAAGAAAATTTATGTGATGATAAATATTCAATGTTACATTGTTCCTGAAAATTTTGATTTTGTTCACAGTAATAAGAATAATCATTATTATTCATCAAATTTATTAATTGATTTTTTTCATTTTCTTGTGAAAAAGTACAAATTGATTGTGTATTATCAAAGTCTCCATTACCATAGTCTATCCATATTTCACTTTCTACATTGGTTATAGTTTTTAAAAAAGGATACAATGTGAATTTCTTAGTGGAATTTCCATCAGATATATACATATCTCTTGGTCTACAGCTTACAAATGCATCAATTGTAGCAAGCCAAGGTCTGCCTAAAATCAATGGATGGCTTCCTAAGTTTTTCTTGGGAGTTAAAATCATAAAATATACGAGATATTCCCAAGAATCTAGAGAAACAAACATATATTATAATACTCCATATGGTTAATAAAAGATTTATCTGCTAATTGCAACAATGTTGGAGTGTATGGAAGATTTGAAAGCTTGAGTTTTTCCATGGTTTGTTTACTCATGATATTAATGGTTGCTCCTATATCAATTAAATTCTTTGGGATATCAACACCATTTATATGGATTTTTACAATGGGGCTTCCTGGATCTAAATATTTTTCGACAATAGTTTTCCCCATCATAATATCAGAAAATTTTCATAGAAATTGAATCCTTGTAATGTTATTTCCTTTTCTTCCTAGTTTTCTAATACGCTTCTCCTTGATGGTTTTTGAAAACATTGGTATTTCCTTTGTTTCTTGAAGTAAATGAACTTTGATGAAAAAATTGTTAAGTTCACCTAACATGTCATAATCTGGTAAAATAATTTTCCTTTATATTCCTTTATCAATTTAAGTCTTTCCAGAAAATGCAGTTCTTGTAAAGAAATAGAAGGTTGTTTTATTATAGGAATTGTACGATCATGTTTTATTTGATCATCCTTTGATTATATATGAACATATTCCCTTATAGGAATAATTCCTTGATCAATACTCTCGTCTTCTTCATGAATCTCATTCTTTTTAGATTCTTGGATGATAATTGTTGGTGTCTTATTTTGAAAAACTCGACCAGATCTAAGTTGAACATCATTTAGACCTAGTGGTGTTATCACACAAGCTTGAATTTTTTGTCCTTAAACATTATAAATAGCTTTTTTATTTTTATTACTTGGGTTAGGAAATGGTTGAGCAGGAAATTAAATTAGATTTTAAGGAAATGGGAATGAAAGTTGTTTGTTTGAATTTTTAAATTAAGAAAGATGAGTGGGCTGAGGAAAATATTGTGGTGGAAAAGAAGAATAAGGTTGTTGGAATTGACGATATTGAGGATATTTACCATAAGGATTTTTCCAACCTTGTTCCCAAGATGGATTTTGAGATTATGGAGGCCAAGGTTTCAAAGGCATAGGTGTAGCCCAACTATTTTGTGGTTGTGCATATGATTGAGTGTTAAAGCCTTGAGTCATATTTGGTTGTGGATTTTTCCATAATATTTTTGCAAAGAAACAAAGGAATTTAGCTTGGCTTCTCCCATCTTCATCTTGAAAGACATATTTAGGACCAGGTATAGAAGGACACTCCTTAGTATTATGATTCTCAGCACATATAACACCAATTTCCACACTATCAAGGAGGCATTCTCTCAAGGCATGCTTCTTTCTACATCTAGGAAAAACGATAGATAATGTAGAATTTTTGGTTTTTTTCTTATTTTGTATATTAAAGGTATCTATTTGTTCACTACTACTCCATAAAATATATGTTTTAAAATTGTGAATAAGATTGCCTATTTTAGCTCTACTTACCATCCTAGTTGTAGATTTATCAATTCTGGTCATGAAGGGATCTCTTGGATTTTTCCCAGTTCTAACCTTACCCCTTGAAATATGTGTACATAGTTCACAAATTTCTCTAAATGAAAGACTAAGAAACATCTCCTTTTCCCATTAAATTGGGGAGATCAATCCACTCATCTCTAATATATTTTAGAAAAAGAGATTTCAAAGTTTCATCATCTAGTTTATGTATCTTAGGACTTTTAAAATTATAGGAAAATATTTCAACTAAGTCTTCAATATTTTCATCCTCTTTTTGCTTAATTTTAAAGATTTCATCTTTAAGGTTATGGGGAATACACTAGTCCTTATATTTGTATAATAATACATTTTCATTTTGTCCCATGTTCTAATAGTATGTGTTCCTAATCCCATAAAAAAACTAATTGCTTCATCTTTAAGAGTGGCTCCAAACAATTTTAATTTTTGAGAATCAAGTAAGTAATCATACGATCTACAAGAGACTTCAAACTCAAAAAGAATTGTTTCCGAATCATCATGTCTCGGGCCATGGAAATTAGGGAGGATGGGAGGGTGGGATATTCTTCATTATCGTTGTGGTATCATCATCCAATATGGGAAATCCAAAAGGTTTTGGATCCCCTCTACCACCTCTTCCTCCACCTCATCCTCTACCTCTTCCACCTCCAATCCTAACGATCAGGTGCTTAGTGTTAAGCTCAAAATTGAAAGTGCTCAGAATCGATCGAAACATGAACGATTGTGAAGTGCTCATTTCTAGGAATTCGGTGCAATTTGTTTCATAAAAAACAGACTCTGTATGAGGATGATAGAGCCTGTTGTTCGTTTTCCTAAATAGCTAAAAATTTTGCAAAAAGGACAGAATGGTGACATGGTAGTCTAGTCAGCAATATATATATATATATATATATATCTATATATATATATATATATATATATATATATATATATATATATTCTGGGAATATTCCTTTAGTTTTCCCAATCACACTGTGACAATTGTCACTGTAGGATTTGCTAGAAAGTTAGGAAGGTGATTTTTTTTTTATTATATCCTAAGGTCGAAATCATTTTTTATAGAGGTGCATTTTTTTATTATATGGTTGGAAATAGTCCAACCAGAGGTCTCCACGTTCCCCCTCTAGTGGACCAAGGTATGGAAAAAATATCAAACAATGTCATATATCGTGGTTGAGTCATATATATATTATGCAGTGGAAAAATTATTGGCGGAAGGGCGACGATCGCAGTTGACCCCATGACCTCCCCCACACTAGCGGACAGACTTACCAACAAGCCATGACAAAGTTCTTATTAATACATTCCATCGAAATATATTTATGTTAAAAACTTTACACCATTGGGAGGAGGAGGGGGCCAACCCCCTCACAATGTGACCATATGCGAAGACCGATGGAGGAGCACTCCACTAAGTGCAAGGTTAAATGTGCTTAATAAGCACTAAACCAATTTAAAATATGCATATACAAAGTAATGTGGATTAGGCATAAAATGGGCCATTAGCGTTAAACCATGCTTATCCCACAATTAAATAGAACTTAACCTTTAATTAATCCAATTTAATTTAGCGGCAGATTTGGCAAAGTCTTCCATTTTGAGTGGGACTCCAAAATTAGTGGCGCTAACTAGAGTCTCTCCATATTTGGATATTTCCTAGGCCAAACTAATTGTGCCATAATTTTTGCAAAATTCAAAAAAACTGGGCTCAATAAGAGTCTATCTTGGATGATTTGGACATTCTGAGCATGCTGGAGTGGGTTTCAAGAGTAGTAGAGGATTATAAACAATAGGTTTTTTCCATTTTGAGCTAATACACTTGCCCAAGCCATGGAAGCTAGACCAAGGAGATGTAGCCTAGAAGGGGTGAACTCCTTCATCAAAAAAATTTGTTAATGGATCATTTGATGGTTTGTTGTAAATCTTATTGATGTTGATTAGAATTTTTTTAAGGTTATTATGCTCATGAATTTAACATAAAACTCAATACATTTACTTGTTTAACACCCACAAACACCTCAAGAAACCTATGCACATGAAGAAAATGATCAGAAATTTATTTATAATTCAGAAGATGAAATTAGCACATCAAAACTAACATCTAGATTCAGATCACCTAATTTAACCATTCACATTACGTACTTCTCATTTTCCTTCCCCTGCCATTATAGATTCTTTAGAGCTAATATAGGGTTCTATAGTTGGATTATCTAGCTCTTCTTATGGTTTTTATACTAATGGAATATTAAAATAAGTTTCTTCTTCTTCTTCAGTACAAAATTCTAATTCTTTTCCTAGAACTTGTTCTTCATTTGAAGAAAGAAATATTACTCCTTTTATTAGGGATGTAGGTTTTTCAGCTACAACTTCAGTAGAGGAAGTTAGTGAATCTCTAGTTTGGATTTCGGATCTATGCACCTCAAGAACTATATGTATGACTTCAAATGATGGAATACGAGTCTCGGTGGATGGTGTGGCACTACAAGGTCTAGGTGGAGTGAGTGGTGATCTTGGAATTGAAATTCTACCTCTACTTCAAATCTACCCCTAGAATGTCTTTCTCTATGCATAAATATTTTTGATCATTTTTCAATTTAATTGAAATTAAAAAGGCTCCTAAATAATGTACACAAATAAATCCTATATACACTTCCCACGCAATGATTCCAAATTTTTAGTAAATTAATTGTCTTTAACTTACTTCATTTATTGTCAACCAAGATTCGTATACTTGTGAAATGTATGTGCATTATATATGCTACAATTTCTTCTATAAATTAAGCAATTTTTAAAAATGAAACTAATTTTAAAGATGGATGATTTCTCTTCATACAATTTAGAGAATAATGACACAAATGTTCTTTCGATCCAGAGTCCTAACTAACTAAGCTAAGCTTTTGAAAATAAAATATCTATCTAAATTGCATAAATCCATACTTAATTCTAACTATAAAAAGGAATACTTGAAGATCAAAAATGAAATAAAATGATTTAATTCTACTACTATGGAATTGAACTCATTCTGAACTAGTTGTTGAAAGGAAATCTAAAAGATAATTTCGAAATAATAAAATCCTATTTTAACTGTTGTGAGAGAAAATGATAATGAAATCTATTTTTCAAAAAGATAAAATTTCTTTGAAAGAGAATGACAATGAAATATGATGTATAAAAGGTAAAATCATATCTCAATAATGGTTACTAATGTGTGTAATTAACCTCTAAAGTGTATTCTATTTAGAATAACGGAAATTGAATTTGAATGATAAAACAACTAACAGAAATTGAATTGGAATGATAAACAGACTAAGTAATAATAACAAAATGCATTGAATAAGTAAACTCTTTTTGGTGTTTTATGTTTATGAGTAATTTGCAATAGAATAAAAAAATTTAGAAATGTAACTGCAATGAAAGTAAACTCTAAGAAGAACATTAATGTTGAAAATAACACAAATCTTAACAAAAATAATTCACTGCTCATAGGGGGCCCTCCGAGAGTATAGGGTTGATTAATAATAAAAAATTATTCATGCACGAATTTGAAAATAACAGTGATTTGTATTATGAAAAAAAGTATTAGTTTCCTCCACAAAATAAGTATAAAATTAGTAATAACAAACTCTATGTTTATATTAAAATAAATCTTCTGGGAAATCACATGAGAAATTTTGGAACCGATGCATTTCGAACTAGTGACTGTAGTTCATCATCAGGATACTAAAGACTGGTTGATCCGAATATCCAATTTTATAACTGGTAGAGAGAAGCAACGGTCAGAACCCAAGGAAAACATATAGATGTTAAAAACGGTCAAAAATAAAAATAAATAAAAATAAAATAAAACTAAAAGTATAAATATAAAAATCCCATCCTAAAGTAATAAAATAATAAAATAAAGACCAAGTCAAATAAAAATACATAAAACAATCAAACTTAAAACTTACGAAATAGCCAAAATCATAAAAATAAAGATTAAGTCAAAAATAAAAATCAATAAATAAATAAATAAAATAAAATAAAATTCCCTTAGAAAGTAATAAAATAATAAAATAAGGACCATTTCAAATAAAAATAAATAAAGTCTTCAAACTTAAAACTAACCAAATAGCCTAAATCCTAAAAGTAAAGATTAAGTCAAAAAGTGTATATATATAAGTAAAAACAAAAATAAAATAATAAATAATAAATAATAAAATAAACGTAAAAATACAAATAAAAATAGATAAATAGATAAACTAGATATATATAAACATATATATACAATAAACTAAGAACAAAATTAAAGTAAAGAATTACATAAAAAGAATAAAGCGATAATACTGCCTAAGAAGAAGTTATAATAAAACTATGTTAGCAATAGAATTAATAAATTAAAAATAAAGGGAAAAAAAAGAGAGGAAAACACAAGAGGAAGGACCCCTACTAGGAGCAAAGAGATGGAATCCAACAACTGCTAACTTTCCACCCATCATCCCTATTCAACGTACGGGGCCTCTTCTCAATCTCAATAGCCTCCCTAAATTTACGGTGATGGAAATTCTCAACCCTAGCAAGTAGTTTGGCTTCTTCCATACATATGTGA
Organism: Pinus albicaulis; assembly: GCA_034641835.2. NCBI lineage: Eukaryota > Viridiplantae > Streptophyta > Pinopsida > Pinales > Pinaceae > Pinus > Pinus albicaulis. The sequence continues at coordinate 560,013,447 of CM076574.1, forward strand.
TGCTTTGCCTTCTCGACATGCTCAGCTAGAGCTGAGGACCTCGTTCTACCATGCCTAATATCCGCATAATTCTCTTGAATCCTTTTATTAATCGACTGACCTGTTTCACCAATGTAGGGAATCCCATAGGAGCACGGGATCAAATAAACACCTTTCACGCTTTTGGGGTCCAATGGGTCTTTAACTGATTTAAGGGAACCACGAATGGTGTTCAAAGGTTTAAAAGAGGAAGAGATCTTATGCTTCCTTAAAATCCTAGCATCTTGTTAGTGGTACCTTGAATAAAAGGAAAATGAACTCTACCAACAAAATCATCTTTTACATTTTTCTGATTCGGACCTTTGCTCGCATTCATGAAAGCCTTCAAACTCTGACTTTTACTATAACCATTTTCTCCAAAGAACCCAAGGAAATGGGCCTTCTCTTCATCTAAATGATCCTTATCAGAAATTCTAAGAGCTCTCGTGGCTAAAATATTAAGAACTCCAAATTTCTAAGCTGGAAGTTGATGAGAACCAGAATGTAGATAATGCTCAGTGTGAGAAAAACGACTTGAAAGAGTTTTAAGTCGATATTTTGTAAGCTATTTTGACATCTAAGAGACTAATAACACTCATAATCCAATATCTTTATGAATTTATATTGGAAAAGAATTTTATAGTAGATTTTATGTCGACCTATAATCTTGAAAGTTAATTCAATCCTCTAGTCTTGCTCGCTTGATTCTCTGCTTCATGTGTTTGATTACTACATGCAGTTTCCAAGTTTTACTTTTCCTTTGGCTTCAAGATATCCCATCTCACGTAGCTTTCCAAGCGATGTCAGTAGATGGTTATCCATCTGGGATCCAATTTTCATATTTTGATAGTCTTCTTTCTTTCACTGGAGTGTTGCAACATGTCTAACAATGGATTCTATTGTAGAAACAGATATTAGTTGTAGAATGTTCAAAATTAGGTCACGGAAAGAATACCTTTGATGGTTTTCAAGCTTTTGTGATCGTTAATTGAAGAATAGCAATTCGGATTATCCACATTTTTTAACAAAATTTCGTCGACGTTACGAATCCCAATGGGGATCCATCTTCAGGACAAAATGTGAATGATAGCTTGGGCGGAGAAAAGACCGTGATAAGTAGTGAAAGAAAAACCTACTAAGACTAACAAAGTCGACCATTCAATTAATTTATTTTCAATATTTAATTAAAATAAAATAATATAATATTATTAGTGTTTTTTATTAATTAATGATTTGAAAATAATTAATATTAATAATATTTAGTCCTAAATCACTATTAATAATCATTATAATGTCTAATAAATATTAATAATTATATTAAGAAGTTTTTACCATACTAATTAATAATTAATTTTAATAATAATAATACTTATTATTATTATTAAAAAAATTGACTTTTAATTTAAAATCAATAATGGTTTAATTCATATTTGAAATAAATGAATTTTATATTTAGTCTTTCTAATTAATAAAATTAATATTATTAATTTAAAATAAATATTAATATTTCAAATATTTTCAACAAATCATTCTAAATTTTTTTAATAATGATTATAGTGATAATAAATATTAATAATAATTAGTACTTTTAACTCTGATACTAATGATTTTTTTATTATAAATTAGTTAATATTCTTTATATCATTTACACTATTATAAAATAATCTTATTTTAATTTGATTTAACTATATTAGAATTATTTAATAATAACTATTAATTAATTAATTAATTAACATTTTTTTTCTTTTTTATAAGTTTGGTAGTTCCTCCCTATTTTCCATTAGATAAAAAATAAAAGCAGGTTACAATCATAATATATTTTGGATGGCCTCAACTTGCCCATTGGAAACCAGGTATGTTGGCCACCTCAAAGAGTTAAAGTCCAACAAAATTGATAAATTTTAAACCTGACAGTATCTGCCTTAACAGGTCTATTATCTACAACATCCAAAGATGTAATTAGAAAGTAAAGGTTATCTGTAATGTGCATCTCAAAAATAAAAAAAATAATAAAACTTAATCATCATATGATTTGATAGGCGTTAGGTCCTTAACACTGGACCCTGGCATGTTGACTTGGCTCATACTCTGCAGCTGGCGTTCCATTCGGCCAAGGCGAACATACTGGTGATGTTGCAGATGATGTATTTCTTGGATTTCCCTGCGCATTTCAGCAAGAATAGATGTTGCTTTTGGATCACCACCTATTTCTTGAACATTAATAATGGCCTTATCCAATAAGAATTTCATTGTCCAATATGTATGAATGGGTTGTTTGAATAAAGACATTCTGCCCCTGGTAATACCTGGATCTCTCAAAATATCCATCTCTTCCTCTCAGATGTCTTCTTCCTTGTTTATTTTATGGTCTCGCTCCCAACCTGAAATGAGTGATTTCACATGACCAAGTGTGCCTACCTCATAGGCCTGGAAAATATTTTCATTATTTCTTTCCCTGATTTTATTCCCCTCCTGCTTGGGACCACTTTTGACTTTCCTTTTTATGTCTTTCCTTTTTCATTAGCTTCTTTTTTTGTTGGTTTTCCTTTCACCATTTTTTCTTGAAGATAATCAATCGGCAACTGAATTATCTTTCTAGGCTGGAACAGGTGTGACATCAAGGGTCTAAGAAAACCTGTAGAGGAGCTAAGAATACCTGTATATGGAAAAAAAAAAATCAACATTGAATTTAATGAAAAAATAGAGGAAAGTATCCTAATTGTTGAGGGTGACCTCCTCAATTTTAGTGGTATGTTGAGTATCATCAGTCCCTCTACCTTTATCCCTAAGAACTATGAAATTTGCAGGAGCATATAGTTTAGGTTGAGACAGCTCATGGGGCTGACCTGAAGCATTATACTACTCTTATTTCAATTAGTTACTAGAATAGGGCCACCTAGAGGCGCCTCTGTTTCCCAAAGAGGAATTACATTCGTGACATGCAGAATCGAACCATGTAGAGACAAAATGTTTCCATTCACCAGAAACACTCGAATAGAGACTTGACAGTAACCCCAAAATACAACTTTATACGCTCCACTCATGCTCCCCAGACAACATACTTGAGCAGCTTCACTAATGCAATCAGAAAAGAAACCCTCCATGTTCTTGGTAGTAGAAATATACCCCTCGAAGGATAACCCAAATTCTATCTTACCATGTTGGGTATCAGAAAAGACACTACCCTCCAAAGTGTCATTATAAGCCATGCAATCAATTTCATGGAGCTACCGAGCTGAGCTATGGAGGTTGAAAATAGGGAAGAAAGGATGGCTTGTATTACTAAGACCATAATCAGGAAATTTTTGATAATTGCTATCAATGCAGTGAATTGGGTAGACTGAGATGAAAGAATGACAAAAATATTCCAAGAAGTGATAAACAGGTCTGAGATGATGACATGAAAAAAAAATTTAAGGACATGCAGGGTCATTCAAGCAATATACAAGATACGGCGGGGTTCATGGTTTCCCATATGCTATCTCCTACCACCTCTACTGCATACATCATGCCCAAGAATTTGGGATTTTCATGACCCACAACAACCAAATAGGAGAGGAAAGTAGACTGGAATTCATGAAAACTGAGGAGGAAAATATTACCATCCAAATTTAAAATTGATTACTAAAAACAACCAAATTTCCAAGGCTTAACAACTGTAACAATCCATGCAGAATTCAACAAACTAGCTCAAAACCTCGACATCATATTAAAACTAGGATGATTCACATAGCTCTGAAACGTAGATAACAGAAATAAAGCCAATAAACCAAGGCCTTCCTTAGCGCAACAACAAACATACTGATAATGAGGCTAAGAATATACCCAATGAAATGAGACGCAGCCTTTGCCAAAACCTTCGCCTGCTCGCCAACATTTTTTTCTACTCCCTTTTCAACATATAACCACGAAACCAACTTACCAACCTTAACATACCTTTTCTTCCTCCCGCGCTGGCACTTTTTCCAAGCCTTTTCTGCTAGCATGAGTTGTCTTCCATATGTATTTAATGCCATCATTACATGGCATCAATGGTGCCACCCACATTCAACTCCATGTGTCAGCATGGTCTCACTATGTGGCCTACACAGTCTTGTGCCACCTCACACCTTGCACTAGAAAATTGGCACCCCAATTGGGTAATATGATTATCGTTATTTTCCTTGTCAACTATCCTTTGCATATTTTGAAGCCCCACCTCCTAATTCATTCCATCCCAAGTGATGTCTAGTTTTTTTCCTTGATGAGTATAACCCCAATTCACCAAAAAATTTGTCGATGCATTTCCAGCTCTGCAAATATGAGACAGGATCATGTAGCTAATACTAAGAAGAATGTATTTTATTTCTTGGATTATTCGACCTATTCTCTAGCTTCAACCTTTTTTCTCCCACCCTGCACCTTGTTGTAACCCTTGCAAAATCCCTATCACCATAGTTGAATCGCCTTCCACTATTTTCCTATTATACTATTCTCGTATTGCTATCAAGATTCCTTGTTTTACTATTGTTAGTTCAACTTCTTTATTTGTTGCAAAACCCAAATTTATCGCATACATTCTTCTTACCAAACCCCATGAATCTCTGAAAATGCCACCTGCTCTAGCTTGGCGAGGATTAGCTTTAGAGGCCCCATCATAATTGAGTTTGATGAATACTTGTCGTGGAGCATTGAACTTATCCTTCTGATGACTTACCATAGGTTTTTGTTTCCATGAGGTTGGAGCAAGTATTTTGGATTTGAGGTTGAGTTTTTCCAAAATCCTAGCCTCATTCGCATTTACTTGCCATTCATCCTGATGTCATTTTTTGGCAAGGATGGTTTCCCTTATATTTTCCATAACTGCATTCCATGTCTCTTCTGGTTGTCGGGACTCCTCTCTGAATATTATCCTATTACTTTCCTTCCATATTTTCCATATAAGAAAGCCAATAGAGAGCCCCCAAGCTTTGTTGATAACAGGGCATTGATATCCCCCTTTTCTCCAAACTTCAATTGTATGCCTGATACTCATTCGTCCCTATCCATTTGCAGAAAGAGGGAGGAGAGGTTCTGGCATAGAAATTCGGCAACAGGGAATTTATTCAACATGTGTTCAATCGTTTCTGTATGTTTACCATACATCTTACAAGCAGACGGACCATGCATTCCTTTCTTCTGCAACTGACCCCGAGTGAGAATATTTCCATGAATAACGAGCCACAAAAAGTATTAAATTTTAGACCAATGGTTTTCTAACCATATCTTTTTCCAAAGGGGTACTAATATACTCTATATGTTATTAGATTTAATGTGATACCCTTCTTGTATTGTAAACATGCCTTTCGTTTGGTACCCCCATATCAGGATATCCGCTCCCATTACTACTGCTAATTTTCTAGATTTGAGTTCCTTTTCATAATTCTCCCATTGATGAGTATTAGGAGCATATTTCCACTAGTCTTTTAGCTTCCATTTCCTCCACTAAAGGTATGTCCCTTCATCCCAAAATTGTGCTACATTCTTGGTATTGAGCCTATTGGTGAATAAGAATATCTCTCCTAGATTAATTCTACTAAATAATTTCTCCCATTTTTTCCATAAACCTTCCCCAAACTGGGCAATGTTACGTCCCGTAATTTCCCATAAACTATGTTCTCTGATGACGTATTTATTTGATGCCGCTAAATTCCAAATTGTTGGTCCTTTAGCAGTATTTTGAACCATTAATTTCCCTACAGTATTAATGGCATTGCATATTTTTTCTCCCAGATATTTTTCCACAAATCTCTACCCCCCTATATCCATCTCCACCAAAGCTTATCTCCTATAACCTGATTCAACAAATAAGGGTCTCTCAAACCCAGGCGTCCTATATTTTTCATTTTCATGATCTTTTCCCAAGAAATAAGATCCCATTTATGAGCTTTTTGAGATCCTTTCCACAAGAATTTTTTAAACATATTATCCATATCAGCATGGCTGGTTTTAGGAGCAGCCAATCCCAATAGATGATAATTAGGGATATATTGTAAAATCTCTTTCAACATAACAACAAGATTTGGAGCATTTAACGCTCAAAAGGACCAATTTTGAAGATGAGCTGGGATACAGTTTAGGATATCTTTCCACCTAGAAACCTAGAGGGATTTAGAGCTGAGAGGGATACCAAGATATTTTATAGGAAAGGATCCTATGTTGAACCCGAAAGTGCGTGCCAAAAATATTTGGGACAACAGATTGGTATTAAAGAAGAGCACACTCAACTTTTCATTATTTATGAGAGTCCCAGAAGCTTCCAAGAAGTCCTTGATAATGGAGAGGATTCCCTTAGACTATTGTAGAGTTTCTTGATAGAAGAGCATTATATCATCGAAAAACTATTGGTGGGATAGATTAAGGTCTCCACTCCATAGATTTAATCCCTTAAGGTGACCTCCCTGGACCTTGCTTTTAATGTGTCTACCAAGGCCTTCGGTGGCGATAATAAAAAATGAAGGGGGATAACGAGTCACCTTATCTCAACCCACAGGTGGCATTAAAAGGATCAGATGCAACCCCTTTAAGAAAAATAGAATAATTAAGTGAAGAAATAAAAGATATGATCCAGCAAATCCATATCAAATCAAAACCAAATCCCTGAAGAATAGCTTTAAGATAATTCTAGCTAAGACGGTCATAGGCTTTGGAAAGATCAGGTTTGATCATCATACCTTTGGCTTTGAGGATTCTGAGGGACTGAATTTCTTCCTAAGCAGTGATTATACCAACAAGGATTTTTCTACCTTTCACAAAACCAGTCTGTTCTGCAAAAATTAAAGCTGGAAGGATAGGCTTAAGGAGGTTCACCATAAGAGTGGACAAAATTTTATATATTACATTACATAAAGCTATGGGTCGAAAACCAGCTCGTTCGTCATAATGATCCTGCTTAGGAATTAAGGAAATGAGAGTGGAATTAAGGGTTGGATATACCTTTCTAGACCGGAAAGATTCCTCTATTAATTCTCATATGTCTCAGCCCATGAAGGACCATGCTGCCTGGTATAATTTTGTTGTATATCCATTAGGGCTGGGGGATTTGTTTTTTTCTAGGCCTTTGATAACTTCCTCCACCTCCTCTAGCATAATTTCTCGTAAGAGTGTCAAATTATGTTATCGATTGGTTATATTAGGTATGGTTTGCTTTATTCGTTCAATTTTCTTCCGTTCTATGTTGATCTGGTTCAATCCAAATATTACTGAAATGTTTCACCAGTAAGGCCTCCATATATTGATTCTAAACTAGCATGTTTCCTCTTGGATCTTTCAAGGAGAAAATATGAGTGTGTTGTCTTCTTTGAATCATTGCCTTATGAAAAAAGTTATTATTTCTACCCCCTTATCTTAGCCTCTGTATTCGATATTTTTGTTTCCATAAAATTTCCTCTTGCTTCCTTCATTCTTCTAGTTTACTTAGAATATTGCCTTCCTCTATCACAAGATTGCCGATTCTCCCATATAGAATCATTTGTTGCTAAATTTGTTTCATATGACGATGTAATCTTTCCTTATTCTGCTAAATATTTCCAAACTCTGTTATATTCCATTTCTTATTTTTTTGTTTTAATTCTTTTAGACGAAGTTGGCATAATTAATAAATTTTATAAATAAATATTAATAAATAAAATAATTGCTAATTTTTATCCAATAATGAATATTGGTTAAAATTAATAATTAATATTATTATTAATACTTATTTATAAATGAAATTTGAGCTAAGAGATTAATTAAAAATTGAGATTATAGCAGGTCCTAGATGTGTAGCTTTATTCTTAATAATATCTTATTATTGATTAAACCCTAATAAAAAGGGGGAAAGGAATTTTATCTGAAACACTGTACCTAGGAGGGCGGGCTGGAGGAGAAAATTTATCTGATCAAAGGTAGCCAATTGTCACTGATTTCGTTGCCTCCATCCCTATTAATATTATGAGGATACTTCATAATATCAAAAGCTTCTTTGATTTTTCTTCTATTGTATTTTCACTCTTTGGCGATGATTTTGGCATCTTCTAAACATACGTGATGTTTCATCTTTAAAGACTGCTCAGCAAGGGCTGAGGTACGAAATATTTCATTCTTAATATCATATTTATGATATTTCAATCTTATCTGCAAGGATCGTCCAGTTTCCCCAATATAAATTTTCCCACATGAACAGTCAATCTTATAAATTCCTTTAAACTGCCCTTGATTGATGTTATCTTTAACTGACTCCATTTTATGCTATCTTTAACTGACTTCATTTTATGTATTATTTCAAAGAATACCTTTGTCATAATTTCACTATGAAATAGAGAATTTAAATATGGATGATTAATACATTTTAGAAGTTGATCTTGACCTTAATGTGTCGAGGCTTTGGTAGAATAGTAAAAAAAGTGTGAAATGTAATGGAAAAAAGGATATTTAAAAAGAGACATTTCTAAGCTTCAACAAGAACTAAAATTTAAAATAATTATGATACATATTTGAAGTATGCAAATATCTTGATTTTTTTCTTTCATCTGCAATAAATCAATTTGAAATATCTTTTTGTTTTTACATTCAAGTTAAGTAAATGGTTAGTTTATTAATAATTTATAAGTAATAGTTTAAAAAAAATTATATATATTTTATAAATATATTATTAAAGGTTTATTATTTATTTTTTCATTGTATGATATTAGATATATTTACCAAAAACCCACCCATACCAATTATCTTTCATGTAGAAATTACTCTCAAGAAGTGAAAATGTCAATCTTAGTGGAACTAGAATCTATAACTCCACCCTACCACCCAAGCTACGCCCTAGTTTTGAAAAAAAATCAATTATAATAATAAATAATAAATAATTATAAAGAAATTTTATCTAAAAATTTATCTAATGATATAGATAATCATCCATCATCAATCTCCTTCATGGGCTAAGAAAGTTATAATATGAAGTTGATTCTCATATATATGGCCTAAAGGGTCCTCCACTTCCTTGTGTGTTTCTAATCTATGATGAAAATGATTATGAGAATGTAATGTCCACTAAGGCTGATATTTTATATCAAACATTAAGAAGGCAAGAGATTACTCAAAATTCTTTATCATTTTATTTCTATACATGAAAATAATTAAGAGAAACGCTTTATGATCACCATAGTTTTCACTACAACAAAAAAGGTCATTGTTGAGGGTCATGCCTATGACAGACCTTTAAGCTTCATCACCAATGTTTCATATGGTGACAACCCTTAAGAAAGCATTGTTGTAAGTGCATATAGTGACAGTCCTTTAAGGTTTGTCACCAAATCTATTTTCAATGGCACTTTTGGTGAGGGTTGCTAAAGGCCCATCACTAATTGTCTCTTTGGTGAAAATTCTATTGACGATATTTTATTGACCCTTACCAATGCTCTTTTTGTTTACTTTTGCTAATGGTAAAATAATTCTCTTCATCATTGATCATTCCAATGATTTTTTGATGACGTTATGTGACGGTTGCTATATTTTTTGTCAAAATATAACAAATTAATACCATTATTGTGGATTCTTTTTCATTATGTTTCCAAGGCCATAGTGGTTAGAGTCAATAATTTTTTTACTAATTAATTAGTGTGTATCATTTCCCTCAAGCAATGATAATATATTTTTCCTATGAGTCAACACATGATTCATCTTTTCTAGGTTGATTATCTAGCAAATTCCCTTTATATGAAGTTCCACTAGTGTGTGCAGGAACCATATTATTTAATACATAATCAAGTTTGGTAAATTATATTAATGATAGAGACCTAGCACTCCCCAACGCTCTTGGCACACCTTGACATGCTTTGTAACACAACAACATTCCTTATCATAATGCATGTCTTGGAACATCTCTGTACCTAGAACATCTTTCCATGACTAGGACACCCAAGCACATGTTGGAATTCCCTAGCACAACATAACACTCCATTATAATGTGTTGGCATTCCCCATAGCCCCTAGAATTCCCTGGAACACCATGGTGTGAATTGACATACATTAGCACTTGGAACACATTGGCACTTGGAAAGTAATAGAAACTATTGTTAGTGTTCCTAGCATGCCCCTTTTGAAAAAGGTAAAGTCTTGACTTATTAGCCCTATTATGTGTTCATTTCCTTTCATTTATCTAGGCTCTCCCTTTTGTTTCCTTTACACTCCTTGACACATGTCCACGCACCCTGGCACCCTGCACATCCTAACATGCCTTAGCACGTAACATGTCTTGGAATGCCTTCGCACTATTTCGAACATGTTAGCACACCCTGGAACTCCCTAGCACACTTTGGCACTTCTTCACATCCCTTAGTATTCCCTAGCATGCCTTACCACTAACTAGCATACATTTTCACTCCCTCCGTGGAAAGCCTAACACTCATTGACATTCCTTGGAACACCCTTATATTCATTAATTTCCATGAATTTTTACCTAGTGCTCCCTTTTGTTTCATTACTACTCCCTAACACTCCTTAGTATGCATTGGCACTCCTTGGTACACCTTATCACTCTTCGACAAGTCCTTAGCACTCATCGACATGTCCTGCTACCCCATAGTATGCATAACATTCCTTGACACACATTGGCACTTGACACATGTTGGAAATTCATAAGTCTTAGCATGCTTGGCATGCATTGAGATATCTTGGTATGCTTTTTCATGTGTTGGAATGGTTTGACATGGTTTAAGATTAAAGTTATTTGAGATCAATTATTGGAAGGTAGGAGAAAAGTAACAAAGGAATATGTGGCACTTAGAATGCACTAACACTTGGAAGTTGGAAAATATGGCCACCTATAGTAATAAAAAAAATGATTTTAGGGGCAATTAGTATTGTGGCGGTCTTTCCAAAGCCACCTCTAATAGTGTGTTTAGGGATTTAGGGGCGGTTTCTGAAAACACCACAAAATTCAGGGAAATTTGAACTGTTTCAGGGATTTTCTAACAATCACCTATAAAATTATTTCCCATTACTTTTGGAGAAGTTTTTTAAATTATTTCCCCTAAATATATTCTTCATCATATTTTTTTTAAACCCCTCCCCCCCCCCCTAGAAATCCATCAAAATTGAACTTTGGGTGAGGTTTCTAACAACCAACTCTAAAAGTGTTTTCTCATGACCTTTTTTTTGTTGGGGGTGGGAGGGTGGGTTTAAGTGACTTTTTGTAAATATATTTTTCATTGTAGTCTATAACCCAACCCCCCCCCCCCCCCCAAAAAAAAAAAGTCATGAAAATTGATTTTTTCTTTTGTGGTGGGGGATTCCTAACAAATACCTTTAAAATTGATTTCTCGTGACTTTTGTGGGGTGGGGGTGGGGGGTTAAATGACTTCCCCAAAAAAACATTTTATGCCATTTTTTGATAGAGACCATAAAATTCATAAGAATTTAATTTTTGGAGGTAGTTTTCAGAAAAATAAACACAAAAAATTAATGAGAATTAAACATTTGTATTTGGTCATTTAACAACTACCTCTAAAAGTTAAATTCTCATGACTCTGGTATGGTATGTCCAAAACCGCCCCCAAAATTTAAATTCTTGTGACTTTTAAAGGGTTTGTTTAATAACCCCCTTTAAAAGTCACGAAAATGTAAATTTTGGAGATAGTTTTAGACAACCTCGCACACCCCCCCCCCCCCTCAAAAAAGAAAAAAAAAATCAATATAATTAAACTTTTAGAGGTCGTTGTTAAATGATTACCTCCAAATTATGTTCAATTCTCATAAATTTTGGGGTATGGGGATTTTTCGGTGTATTGAACGAGGAAAAGGGACATAAGGGTAGAATGGATGGGTAGAAGTGAGAGGTTTGAGCATGGTTTAATGAGATCTATAGTCCTAGCATTGGATAACGATAAGGGGTCTTAGGACCTCATGGCATAGGGGCTAGGGGGCTTAAAGGGAAGGAAACGAGATAAATTGATAGGGTAACCCCAAATAGTTTTGATAAGGGTATTAGGGGCCCCATTATCCCAACACATAAGCCCTTAACCCATAACCACTAAAATCCCTATCTTATTAATCCCCAAACCACAATCTCTTAACCCCTACACTCATAACTCATAACCCAATAACCCCTTGATCCCTTAAAGCCTACACCACTAACACCTTAACCCCTAACTTAGAATCCATAAACCACCCTTAAAGTTCATGAAAATGTAATTTTAGAGTCATTTTTGGACAACCCCCCCACCTCGCCTTCCCAAAAACAAATCATTAGAATTAAACTTTTAGAGCATATTGTTAAATGGATGCCTCTAAATTTTCCATTATCATGAATTTTTGGGGAGGGGGATATTTTGTGTATGTAAAGGGGAAAGGGGAAATAATGGTACCATGGCTCAATAGAAGTCATAGGTTCAAACATCATTTACTAAGATCTATAACCTAGAATTAGGTAATGACAAGGGTCTGTATGTAATATACCTCTTTTCTACTCCAATTTTTTTTTTTTTCCTCATTGTTTGACTTTTCTACATTCATTCTTAACTTAATAACATCCAAGTATACATTATTTTCACTTGGAATAATCACACTTACACTTCTTAAATTGTTTGCGTCTTACAAATGTATATAACCCTCTATATACATTATTATTCCATGGATCATTACCCATTTAGGTATCACTATGTCACTATTCATTTTATCATTAAACAATTTAATACTCAATTTCCCTTAATTAAATTTATATTTAACCTAACATTAATCCCATTAATGATACTCCATCCCACTCATCATAGATATATACATCTATAATAATGGTTTTCATACCATTCGATTTTTATTGTAAATGCACTTCTGCTTTAATTTGTATAAGAGTTTCAACCTCTATGGTTATTGCCTTTCCAATATTCCACATATCTAATATGAGTTTAATTAACACAATTAATCATTTTATACTTGAACTATATTACATATAACTTTAACATAAAATTCTCTCCTCTATTTCATAACTAAATCCTAAGTATATTGCATACCTTTCTGCTATGATACCCTATACCTCTTTAAGTTGTAAATTCGAATTATATGTTGCACCTTACAAAAGTATTCGTACACGTTAATATAGTGTTGGTATTCATGGGATTCTGATTCCCTTTTGATTAACTATTAAATGAATCTCACGTACCCTATGTTTATGGCAATATGATGGTTTTGTGTTAAATTGGTTCAGATAGATATGTCAACTGACATGTATTAACTATATCATCCTCGTCTTTCTATGTAAGTATGTTTGAAATTAAATCCTTCATTCGTTCGAATCCTCGAGCCATGAACTTTGATATAATTTATAGTTTTTATATTACGGTTCTGAATCCATATTAATAATCCTCTCTGCAATAGTACGCTTGACTTTTAATGTAATTAGACTTGTGTCATATCACAGAGATTATCATCGATCCATGGGAGGACCGATGGATTTGTGCCAAATAGATGGTTGGATTTAATTAGGGTTATGAAACTCAGTTTCTATAAGTTCAGAAAGTTTAACCCTCTTTCACTTCTCTGGTCGTCTTTCTCTTCATGCAACCTTTCTCTAGTTTTCTCCACTGTAAAAACACTACGTATTTTCTGGACTCCAATGGTGAGCTATGACTCCAATGTAACGCCTTCTTCACCGCGCACAGAGGTACCTTATATTTTCCCAACATATTTTCTTGAATACAGTTGAAATGCCGCACTATATGATGACTGTGAATGCATTTTCATATTATTGTTTTTATATTTTACAGTGGCCTCCTTTGTATTCAGTATTTGCATCGCATTTGATTTTCGTTATTTATAAAATGAAATCAAAAGGAAAAGCCTGTAACACGGCTTGTACTATATCCTGATACTTGTATTCATTGCGTTTGTCATGACTTCTGTTTGGGTCTTTAACTATAAACCCTATTTCGTTTTTATTGGCATTATATAGAATCGTTTTTATGGTTGCTCTTGTAAATTGGTTCCGTAAATTTCTTTGAAGGTTTACTCTGATATAAAATGTTTACTCCAACTCTATGATTTAGATGTTTGCTTCTCAGAAACGATTCAACTAATATTTATCAGTATTGATTCGTTCTATTTCGATTTATGGTGAATGTCTGTATATGATTTAACTGACCTGAGGGCGATGATTTTCGTCCTTAGTATTCAGTCGTTTCAAAACTTGCTTCTGCAAAGTCAAGGAGATGAGACACTTACTTCCTCTTAGGGTATGTGAATGTGTTCTTCCCAAGTTGTCCATTTGTGAGTATAATTTACTTTGTATAATTTTTATAAACCCCTTTTTATAATTAACTTATTATTATACTTCCCTGATTTCTTACTTCGTTTAGATTTGGTTTTATTTCAGGGTTATCATTTCGAAATCCTTCGTTTTGCAAGGTAAGAGACATATATCTATTAACAGTCTCTTTTGTATTTAGTATTAAAGCCCGATTTATAACTCAGATTTTTTTAACATCAACCCATATGTGGTTATACACAGGTTGATTCTACACTAGTTTCCACATTGCCGACCTATTCTCGCAATAAATTCCCAAAATGTTTTGGGTTTTTTGTATTTAATACTTTAGGGTTTTTACCCCTATGACTCTTCAACTATACTCTGTAGAATTTATACTAGATGTATAACTTTATTTCAAAATAATTTCTGTATCTGTAATAATAGTCACAGTTTATAATGTAACTCTTCATTACATTCAGTTACCTCACTATTAAATTTGTAATTTCATTTCTACAGTTATGATAAATAACAATAGTTTTTGCTCATGATATTATCTGAAATTAATTTTATTTTAATTTGTAGAGATCTGCTTGTATAGATTTAATTTTTTAAATTAAAATCTCTTCTGTTTGCTTATCACCCAAGAAGAGGCATTTCCGAACATATTCAATTGACTTCTCTTTTCTGTACATTTACAAAATGTCAATTTATATATATATATAGATATTTGATGGTAGTTAACTATACAAGTATTTAATTTACAGACCATTAGTTTGTTTCTTTGACGCATGTATATATATCTTCATAAATGTTGTATATGTTCTTGGTTTTTATATATAATTTAATTAAACTATTAACATTTCACTACTATTACCAAAGTAGGAAATTATCAAGTAGGATTAAAATTGATGTTTATACATATTTTTACATGCAGATCATTTACAATGAGTTAATATTTTATTTAGTAGGTAGAAAGATAATCCTCATGCAGAAATATAATAATTTATATTATGTTATTTCTGTCCTAACTAGTATAATGTTGGATAATTTCTGGAATTTGGTTCCCAAGAATTGTTGTATACTTATATGATTGTTCTTGAAGATAGAAATTATAAATTATTTTCCTCAAATCAATTAATTTTTTCGTGGAAATAATTAGACAGAATTTAATGTTTCATACTCTGTCACTTTAATTCTAATTTCTTTTCCTGTACCTAGATTTATATCCTAGAAGCATATTAAAGTTACAAAATCTCATAGTCTATGGGAATAGCATATATCTTCAGATTTAAACTAAAATCAGTTTAGAAATTTTGATTGATATTTCCCTACATATTTTATTCCTACAAATATACAGATTTTAGAGGATTTTTTCCTCTAATAAAATCTGTTAAATGTGAGGAATTTAATATTCATAACCTGAAACTTAATATTGTTTATCTCATTATTAAAATAAGGATTCACAATAAAACTAGTATTAGGATATTATATATTAGGTGTGCATACCACAGTTATGCTATGACCAATCCTCCCAACCTTAGAGTTCTTCTATCTCCAGAACTCACCCTCGAGCTAAGATCCTCTCCCAGAACAGACCAACCACACTCTGTTCTGGAGTAGCTTATTTAAGCTATGCTCTCCCCAAAGCCTGTTTCTAATTTTGCGTCTAGAATTTCAGGATGCTTTTATTCCTGTTTGCCTAGGCTTCCCTTATTTAGGGACTTGAAAACTGCTTTCTGCTTTTCCAGCTTTTTACCTCTTCCCAACTACTTTCCTCATCATTGGGGAAATTTAAATTTTTCCTCAAAAATCTAAATTAGAAATAAATTCTTTCAAGGATTTTTGAAATATTTTGGGGAAAGTCTTAACCTCTTTCCATAACCTCATGGATTATGAAAGTGATCTCAAAAATCTCATTTGGTCATAGTGCACACAAAACATTTTATTTATTTTTCATAAATAATTAACTACATCCACACAATAATTATCCATTGGGGTCCACTCCCCATTGGACTTAAGTTCAAATGTCTAACTTGAAAAACATAAAACTAGGGGTGTTACATATTCCCCCTCTGAAAACAAACATTGTCCTCGGTGTTAGCGGCTAACTACTAGAGTTTATTTTGAAAACAAATATGGATATTTTTCCATCATCTCAGCCTCTCTTTCCCATGTAGCCTTTTCTGCAGTAAAGTGTTTCCACTGCACCTTTACTT
Source organism: Pinus albicaulis (assembly GCA_034641835.2). NCBI lineage: Eukaryota > Viridiplantae > Streptophyta > Pinopsida > Pinales > Pinaceae > Pinus > Pinus albicaulis. Next base: position 560,029,911 of record CM076574.1, read on the forward strand.
TGGCTACTGTTCTATTTCTCAATTCAATTTCCTCGCGCTCCAATATTTGAAGCGGCTCTGGAAGGAACTCCCCTTCTGGTTCCACCTATATCACATTCCAATCAACAATATGAGAAGCATCATGTACATATCTTTTTAATAACGAAACATGAAACACATCATGAACTTTAACATGGGGAGGTAAGGCTAGTTTATAAGCCACTGGTCCAACCCTTTCTAACACCTCAAAAGGCCCACAGTATCTAGGAGCCAATTTTGCACAGCTTCCAGCATAAAGTGTGCTCTTTTTGGGTTTAATACGCAGATGCACATGATCACCCACTTTAAACTCTCAGTGCACTCTCTTCTTATCGGCATAGCTTTTATGTCGATCTTGTGTTGTCTTGATGTTTCTCTATATTTTTTTGACAATCCTTTCCATTTCTTGTAGAGTATCTGGCCCAAGTACTAGCTTATCTTCAGGTTGGCTCCAACTTAAAGGAGTACAACACTTTATTCCATAGAGTGCTTCAAATAGACTCATTTTCATGGAGGATTGATAGTTGTTGTTATAAGAAAATTCGACTAAATGTAAGTAGTATTCCCATTTTGATGGTCTATCCATCACATACATTCTCAGTATATCCTCCAAAATCTGATTTTTTCTCTTTGTTTGACCATCCGTCTGAGGGTGATAAGCAGTGCTAAAATTCAATTTAGTGCCCATGCCCCCAAACAGACCTTTCCAGAAGGCTATTGTGAACTTAGCGTCTCTATCTGAAATAATCATCTTTGGGATCCCTTGTAGCCTTACTATTTATTTTAGGAACACATTTTCTACTTGGGCTATCCCAAAAGTAGATTTTATAGGTATGAAATGTGCAGCCTTTGTTAAGGTATCTACCACTACCATCACTGAGTCATGCTGGTACTTTGTTCTGGGTAACCCAGTTATAAAATCTATAGAAAAAGTGTCCCATTTCCATTCTGAAATTGGTAAGGGGTTTAAAAGACCATCTGGATGCTGATGTTCAACTTTGACTAGTTGACACTCCATGCATCTAGCTAAGTAGTTGGCTACGTCTTTTTTCATTCCTGGCCAAAACAATTTCTTTTTCAAGGCTGTAAGCATTTTCTGGTATCCAGGATGTCCTGAATATGGTTGTTTATGATATTCATCTAGGATTTATTTTTTTAAAGAATCCACATTGGGGATGTACAATCTGTTTCTATAGCAGATCAGCCCTTTCTAGTTTTGGGTGTATTCATCCATTTCCTTTTTCAGCATTTTCACTTGTAGATTCTCATAGTTGGGATCTTGATCTCCTACCTTTTTAACTAATTCTTCTAAGTTAAAACTAGCACTACTCCCAATGTTGTTTATGATTTGACAAGCATTTCTGCTTAGAGCATCAGCAATTTTGTTTTCTTTCCCTTTGATATGTTTTATGTCCATATCAAATTCACTTAGAAAAGACAACCATCTGGATTGTCGAGCATTCAAATCTGTTTGAGAAAAGAAATACTTGAGACTGATATGATCTGTCATCAATGTAAATTTTTTCCAAGAAGATAGTGTCGCCACATCTTCAAGGCATGAATTACAGCAGCCAATTCCAGATCATATACACTACAATTTTGTTCATGTTTCTTAATTTTTCTAGATTCATATGCAATGACAGAATCCTCTTGCAGTAGAACTCCTCCCAACCCCTCTCTACATGCATCCATACACACGACAAAATCTTTATCAGGATCTGCAATCTTAAGTATATGTGTTGTGGTAAGTTTTAATTTTAGTTGTTCAAAGCTATGTTGGCATTTTTCAGTCCACTCAAATTTGGTGTCTTTCCTTTCTAGTGACGTTATGGGATATGCTATTGCGGAAAATATTTCCACAAACCTTTGATAATAACCTGCAATCCCCATAAATGACCTTACTGTTGATACATCAGTAGGCATAGGCCATTATCTTATGTTTTTTATCTTTTCAGGATCAACATCCAATCCTTTTTCAGAGATGATATGGCCCAGATATTGAATTTTATCCTTATAAATTCACATTTTCTAAACTTGGCATATAAATGATTCTCCTTAAGAGTCTGTAACACCATTCTAAGGTGTTCCTTATGTTCTACCTCACTCTTTGAATAGACTATAATATCATCTATGAACATTGTTAGCTCCCAATTCCACCTCAGGCTGAAATAAGGCAGAAGAAGGACAACACCAAACCATGCTCAGCCTCGTAGCTAGCCCTACGAGGACAGGAGAGGGCTCTCTCCGGGTCAATCTCAATTAAAGTATTCAAAAGGGGCTTGAGATGACTAAAAAAACAACTAATCTTAGGCTAGATAAAAAAATAGGAGGGTTTGATTTTGAATTTTAGGGTTTTTTGTTGGAAAAAGGGAAAAACAATTTTGGGCTTGGGGATGAGGCCAAATTCTTGCAGAGTTCAAGTTGGGGCAGGGTAGGCAATGATCTTGATGTCTTAGATAAAATGAATGGATTGAAAGACTGCTGAGGAGCTGAAGAGGGCAAGAGAGTGCAAGGATCCTCTTCAAACTGATGAAAAACATATAAAACTAAACAAAAGTCTAAGGCAGAGCATCAGCAAATCAATGAATTCTACCTCAATTACTTATTTGTTTAATTCAGAGGCATAGAGAAGAGAAATGGCATACATATAACATTAATGAAACTTACAATAACATGGAGAGAAACATCATCAAAACTTAGAAGCCACAAGGATCCCAAAAAGTGCTGCAAAACTCTGGTCTTTCCTTTGCCAAAATCGAAAAAGAATATACAATGAGGTGCCAAACTTTTCCCAAGTATCCAACCCTGAAAATGTCTCAGAAAATACATGATATAGACCATCCTAACCCCTTCCCATGCCTCTAGGCGTCGAGCTCATCCTTCTAGGAGCTGTTTCAACCAATTCTAAACTAGGAACTGAAATCTAGGCAATCAAACAACTTGCCTCTATATGGAAGGAAACTAATTCATTCATTTAATTTTCAATTTTTAGTGAATGAATCGTATAGAACAAGTAAATATGTGCCAAAATTACTTCATAATCATCAATTTACATCAATGTAGATCAATAGTTACATCAAAAAGTGAAACTATTCAAAACTGGGTGAATTTTTGAGCTGAAGAGTGAAAATGGGGCCAAATTTCTTTATGCGCCGCGCCAGAAAACTCAATGTGTCGCGCCACTTTGGAGGTGAGTTTGAGGCACTTCCTAAAGTCCAAATTGAGCTCATGATAGCTCGTTGGAAATCCCTACCTGTCTACTTTCCAACCCAAATCGAATTTCTGGATTTGGATGTCATTTTCCCCTCCAAAACTTCAATCTCTCAAAACTGGTTCTTGTGTATGCAAAAGGTGGCAGAAAGGCCATTTTTGGAGTGTTTTTGACCTTTAAGACCACCCAAAAATTCATGAAATCTCTCAGCCATTCCTTTTCATGCATAATTTACCATAAAAAACCCAAAAATATCAAGTTTTCCTCCAGAAGATGTCCCTATCATAAGCGCGCGTCGGGTGGCGCGACGCGTCGGGCGAAAAAACCTGTTTTTGTGACCAAAAATTCAAAAATGACAAAATTTTCTCAAAATTCCTTAAAATTTTACCTGAAGGACCCTCATCAAGTGCCATGCTCATCCAAGGAAGCCGTGGCCAAAATTTGGAGCCGATCATCCCTCTTCCGACGTTTCAGTGCCCTCCTGGTGCATGCATTTCAATGGTGAAATCAATGATGATGTGTCGGTGTCCATCTCCATGGTTTTGAAAGTCTATGAAAATGATATGTTTAGCTTGTTGAAAATGATAAATGAGGACTTGATTCCTTTGTCTCCAAGTACCAAATGTGTGCCAAAGGGAAATGAGGGACTGTGAGGAATATGGAACAGTGGGGAAAAGTGGACTGTGGGAAATAGTACGTGGGTAAAAATGTGGTTTCTGTCAAGTGAATTTAAAATGTAGGGAAATCACTTGACATGCTTGGGATATGGGATTTGGGGATTTTTCGTAAATGATAGGGAAGGAGTAAGAAAAGGGAGTGAAAGGATTTAGGGATAGGGGTAATGGGAATGAGAGATAAATGGGATTATAAGGGAATAGGAAAGGGATATTAGGAATATCATTATGAAAATGAGGAGGAAAAATGACCGCATATGAGGAATGAGTTTTGAACTAATTTTCACCAAAAATAAAACTTTTAAAACTTTAGATCCAAACCCTAAGGAGTGGTTTTGACAAGAAAGTAGGGTTTATATTTTCAACCTCCAAACTTCCAAATTCCTCCCTCCAAACAACACGCAACACCATCTAAAATCGATGAAAAGAGCTAACAAACTTACTTGGAGCAAAAATAGTTGAGTCATTTTGAAAATTTGATGAAGTAGTAGCACATTTCTGCTTGGAGGCTCTGTGCGCCACGCCATAAATAGTGCATTTTGCAGGAGGCATTTGGAGGCCTTCCTCAACTCCAAATTGAGATCATGATAGCTAATTGGAAATATATTTGTGGCTAGTTATAATTTAACTCATCAAGCAAGTCATTTGGCCAACCAAGCTAGGAGAAAACCTGATTTTCCCAAGGTCACTTCAAAGGTGCATCAATTCTCCCGAGGTGACTGTATTTTTGACATTTATCTAAAACCATGACACCTGTGTAAAATGTGAAGGACATTTTTCTTCCTTGGCCTATTTTGGACAAAAACGTCTCTCAGTTTTCCCAAATTCATATTTTATTGCTCATAAAAATCATTTGAGTGAAACCTATCCCGATGTGTGGAACAAGGGATTTGTTGAAATGAAGTGAAATGAAGGGGATAAGGGGCTTCTAAATTCTTGAGAAAATTTTGGGAAGTAGGAAGGGATGTTAGGAAGTAGAGGAAAGTGGAATTTTAGGGATTGAGTGAGGGGAAGGGGTCCAAAAGGGAAAAACATAGGCCTAGCCTAGAAAATTGCCAAGTTGTAGCAAGAAACTAGGGTTTGTGCAAAAATGAGGAATTTGGGGTATCTTAGTGATGGGAAGTGTTTAATAAGGTACATTAAGGATAGGGGAAGGTGTATGAACATCAGGATACAATTTTTGATGATGATTTGACCATCCAAGAGAAATTACCTCCAAAACCCTAGGAGAGGGAAATGGACCTTACCTAGGCACAAATGAAGCATGAAAAAGGTGTAAAATGACTAATTGGAACCTGAAATGATGATGAAAACCCTCTGAATGATGGTACACTCAGCTGAATGGTGACATGGACTGACATTTGGACAACTTTGAAAGGAGTGAAAACAAACCCTAGACCTAATACCTAGTGACCAAATTTTGCTTTGAAGACTCTCTGAAATGACAAAATTTGACCTTGACACCTTAAAATCACTTTGTAAGAGCATGTTTGATCACTGGAGGAAGGCTGCAAAGACTGACACTAACAAACACTAGTACGAATTTATCTAAGTACTTTTTCAAAACACTGTTCATTAAGCACATAAAAGTGGCAGGGGCATTTGTCAAACCAAAAGGTAGGACTACAAATTCGTAGTGCCCATACCTGGTTGGAAAAGTTGTTTTACTGATATCTTCCTCCTTAATTTTGAGTTGGTGATAACTAGTCCTCAAGTCAATCTTAGAGAATACTGAAGCCCCTCTCACCTAATCAAAAAGGTCATCTATTTTGGGCAATGGGTACCTATTTTTTATTGTCAACTTATTCAGTCGACAGTAGTCAATGCACATTCTGAAGGTTCCATCCTTCTTTTTCATGAACAGCACCGGTGCTCCCCAAAGGAATACACTCGGTCTGATGTAACCTTTATCCAACAATTATTGTAATTACATTTTTAACTCCATGAGTTTAGGAGGGCTCATCCGGTAAGGGGCTCTAGAAATTGGTGTTGCTCCTGGCACCAATTCGATTGAAAAATCAATCTCTCTTTTGGGGGGAAGATGGGGAATCTCATTTGGAAAAACTTCCTTAAATTCTCTTACCACTGGTAAAGTGTCTAGCAAGTTTTCTTCAGGTTGTTGTCCTAATTCTTCAACATGTAAAGGATATACTTGATATCCTTTTCTAGCTGTTATTTTTAGCTGAAGGGCAGAGACTTGCATTACAAAAATAGGTTTCGATTTTCCTTTTAGTGTGAATGGTTTTCCTTCATCATCTATATAGTGCAGAGTTTTTTCCCAACAATTCAGCATGGTCTTTTTCTTTTCTAGCCAATCCATTCCTATCAATAAATCATAATAACCTAATGGCATAATGTTTAAATCAACTTTTGTTTGATATTAATTCAATTTAATAGCTGTTTTAGGTAGCATATGAGTTACTTTGCATTTAGTTCCAGTAGCTAATTGTACCAACCAAGGCTGTTGAAACTTTTCTGTTTTGAGTTTACATTTTTCTACAACTTGTGGACTAATATAACTCAAGGAAGCACCCAGATCTATTAATATAGTAACAGATTGATCAGAGATTTTACCTTCCATCTCAACCATAGTAGACTGATGTTCTGCTTGTCGGTTCTCCAAGGTTGCACTAATAGTGGGTATGTTCCTTGCTAATCATTCACTGCTGTAGCTTCTCTATCTCTCAGAACCATCTGAATATTTCTGTGTGGACAGTCCCTCAACAGATGAGGTTCTCCACAACCCCAACATTTCAAACCTCCCGCATTTTAACTGTTCCTTCCTTCTTATTATCCCCATCTATTTGCTTTGAACCAACTTGGGATTGAGCAGTTTGACTTTCCTTTGGTTTGTTAAATTTCTTCCGCTGATGATCCCTACCAAAGTTCTTCAAATGAGTTGGTTTCTGTTTCTTTTCTTTGAATTCACCCTTGTTTATCCAGCTTTTCCATGTTCACTCTTTCCTTCAAACTGCTGGTAGCATAATCTAGCTTTCCTCACCACTTCGTCCATATTTTTTGGATTATCGAACTCTATTTTCTCCTTGTACATAGTCGGAAAACAGTTCAAAAACCTTTGCACCTTTTCTTTCTCTTCACGAATATAAGGAACATACCTTAATAGATTTGTAAACTTGGTGATAAACTCATCTATGGTGAGTTGTCCCAATCTGAGTTCGTGAAACTCCTTTTCTTTATCATCATAATAGCGTTCGTTCAAATAACGGTTTTTAAACTTGACTTGGAAATCTTCTCAAGTCACTGTTTTTTCATCAATGGCATGAACCATTTTTGTCTCCTCCTACCACAAGGTAGCCTTACCTTACAACTAGTAGATAGCTAATCTGGCCTTCAGATTGCTTTAATATTCGTAGACCTGAAAATATTTAATCATATTCAACATCCATGCCTCAGCATCTTCCTCCTTCTCTCCATCATAGGAGGAAGGTTTAATTTTTCGAAATTCACCCTGTAATTCCTTCTTCTGTTTAGACTGATGTCTAGTAGTGTCGTCTTCCTCAGAATCATCTGAGAACCTACCTTTCCTCCTCCTTCCAGAAACTTCACTTTCTTGGTTGTTCCACGAAGTCAGTTCTCTTATCAGTTTTTCCTGCTCCTCACTGGCTAATGATAGCCTATCATTCTAGCTTCTTAGCTCGGTCATATCCCATTGTAACCTGTGCAACATAGCCATTACAAGAGAATTGGGATCTGGTGTATTATCTCTACCATCCATATCGACATATAGTTCATCTTCGTCAGCCATTGAATTTTCAGTTCAGTACCTTTGTACACTAAAACAAAATAACATCAGTAACAATACAAATTTTTCAAAAAAATTATTTTATGCAGTGAGCACAGCAACAGCCCAATTTTTTCTAACATGGGCTCTGATACCATTTGTAATATACCTCTTTTCTACTCCAATTTTTTTTTTTTCTCTCATTATTTGATTTTTCTACATTCATTCTTAGCTTAATAACATCCAAGTATACATTATTTTCACTTGGCATAATCACACTTAAAATTCTTAAATTGTTTGTGTCTTACAAATGTATATAACCCTCTATATACATTATTATTCCATGGATCATTACCCATTTACGTATCACTATGTCACTATTCATTTTATCATTAAACAATTTAATACTCAACTTCCCTTAATTAAAATATCTTTAACCTAACATTAATCCCATTAACGATACTCGATCCCACTCATCATATATATATACATCTATGATAATGGTTTTCACACCATTCGATTTTTATTGTAAATGCACTTCTGCTTTAATTTGTATAAGAGTTTCAACCTCTATGGTTATTTCCTTTCCAATATTACACATATCTAATATGAGTTTAATTAACACAATTAATCATTTTATAAGAACTATATTACATATAACTTTAACATAAAATTCTCTCCTCTATTTCATAACTAAATCCTAAGTATATTGCATACCTTTCTTCTATGATACCCTATACCTCTTTAAGTTGTAAATTCGAATTATATCTTACACCTTACAAAAGTATTCGTACACGTTAATATAGTGTTGGTATTCATGGGATTCTAATTCCCTTTTGATTAAATATCAAATGAATCTCATGTACCCTATATTTATGGCAATATGATGGTTTCGTGTTAAATTGGTTCATATAGATATTTCAACTGACATGTATTAACTATATCATCCTCATCTTTCTATGTAAGTACGTTTGAAATTAAATCCTTCATTCGTTCGAATCCTCGAGCCACGAAATTTGATATAATTTATAGTTTTTATATTATGGTTCTGAATCCATATTAATAATCCTCTATACAATAGTATGCTTGACTTTTAATGTAATTAGACTTGTGTCATATCACAAAGATTATCGTCGATCCATGGAAGGACTGATGGAGTTGTGCCACATTGATGGTTGGATTTAATTAGGGTTATGAAACTCGGTTCTATATGTTCCGAAAGTTTAACCCTCTTTCACTTCTCTGGTCATATTTCTCTTCATGCAACCTTTCTCTGGTTTTCTCCACTGTAAAAAAACTGCGTATTTTCTGGACTCCAATGGCGAGCTATGACTCCAATGTAACACCTTCTTCACCACGCACAGAGGTAACTTATATTTTCCCAACATATTTGCTTGAATACAGTTGAAATGTCGCACTATATGATGACTGTGAATCCATTTTCATATTATTGTTTTTATAATTTACAGTGGCCTCCTTTATATTCTGTATTTGCATCGCATTTCATTTTTGTTATTTATAAAATGAAATCAAAAGGAAAATCCTGTAACACGGCTTGTACTGTACCCTGATACTTGTATTCATTGCGTTTGTCGTGACTTATGTTTGGGGCTTTAACTATAAACCCTATTTCGTTTTTATTGGCATTATACAGAATCGTTTTTATGGTTGCTCTTGTAAATTGGTTCCATAAATTTCTTTGAAGGTTTACTCTGATATAAAATGTTTACTCCAACTCTGTGATTTAGATGCTTGCTTCTCAGAAACAATTTGACTGATATTTATCAATATTGCTTCGTTCTAATTCGATTTATGGTGAATTTCTGTATATGATTTAATTGACTTGAGGGTGATGATTTTCGTCCTCAGTATTCAGCCGTTTCAAAACTTGCTTTTGCAAAGTCAAGGAGACGAGACGCTTACTTCCTCTCATGTTCTGTGAATGTGTTCTTCCCAAGTCATCCATGTGTGAGTATACTTTACTTTGTATAATTTTTATAAACCCCTTTTTATAATTAACTTATTATTATACTTCCCTGATTTCTTACTTCGTTTCGATTTGGTTTTATTTCAGGGTTATCATTTCGAAATCCTTCGTTTTGCAAGGTAAGAGACTTATCTCTATTAACAGTCTCTTTTGTATTTTGTATTAAATCCCGATTTATAACTCAGCTTTTTTTTAACATCAACCCATATGTGGTAATACACAGGTTGATTCTACACTAGTTTCCACATTGCCGACCTATTCTGGCAATAAATTCCCTGAATGTTTTGGGTTTTTTTATTTAATACTTTAGGGTTTTTACCCCTACGACTCTTCAACTATACTCTGTAGAATTTATACCAAATGTATAACTTTATTTCAAAATAATTTATGTATCTGTAATAACAGTCACAGTTTATAATGTAACTCTTCATTACATTCAGTTACCTCATTGTTAAATTGGTAATTTCATTTCTACAGTTATGATGAATAACAATAGTTTTTTCCCATCATATTATCTGAAATTCATTTTATTTTAATTTGTAGAGATCTGCTTGTATAGATTTAATTTTTTAAATTAAAATCTCTTATGTTTGCTTATCACCCAAGAAGAGGCATTTCAAAACATATTCAATGGACTTCTCTTTTCTGTACATTTACAAAATGTCAATTTATATATATATATATATATATATATATATATAGAGAGAGAGAGAGAGAGAGAGAGAGAGAGAGAGAGAGAGAGATTTGATGGTAGTTAACTATACAAGTATTTAATTTACAGACCATTAGTTTGTTTCTTTGACGCATGTATATATATCTTCATAACTGCTGTATATGTTCTTGGTTTTTATATATAATTTAATTAAACTTTTAACATTTCACTACTATTACCAAAGTAGGAAATTATCAAGTAGGATTAGACTTGATGTTTATACATATTCTTACATGCAGATCCTTTACAATGAGTTAATATTTTATCTAGTAGGTAGAAATATAATCCTCATGCAGAAATATAATAATTTCTATTATGATATTTCTGTCCTGACTAGTATAATGTTGGATAATTTCTGGAATTTAGTTCCCAAAAATTGTTGTATACTTCTATGCTTGTTCTTGAAGATAGAAATTATAAATTATTTTCCTGAAATCAATTAATTTTTTCTTGGAAATAATTAGACAGAATTTAATGTTTTATACTCTATCACTTTAATTATAATTGCTTTTCCTGTACCTAGATTTATATCCTAGAAGCATATTAAAGTTACAAAATCTCATAGTCTGTGGGAATAACATATATCTTCAGATTTAAACTAAAATCAGTTTAGAAATTCTGATTGATATTTCCCTACAGATTTTATTCCTGCAACTATACATATTTTAGAGGATTTTGTCCTCTAATAAAATCTGTTAAATGTGAGGAAGTTAATATTCATAACCTGAAACTTAACATTGTTTATCTCATTATTAAAATAAGGATTCACAATAAAACCAGTATTAGGATATTATAGATTAGGTGTGCATACCACAGTTATGCTATGACCAGTCCTCCCAACATTAGAGTTCCTCTGTCTCCAGAACTCACCCCTGAGCTGAGATCCTCTCCCAGAACAGACCAACCACACTCTGTTCTGGAGTAGCTTATTTAAGCTATGCTCTCCCCAAAGCTTGTTTCTAATTCTGCGTCCATAATTTCAGGATACTTTTATTCCTGTTTGCCTAGGCTTCCCTTATTTAGGGACTTTAAAGCTACTTTCTGCTTTTCCATCTTTTTACCTCTTTGCAACTACTTTCCTCATCATTGGGGAAATTTAGATTTTTGAAGGCTTTTTGAAATATTTTGGGGAAATTCTTAACCTCTTTCCATAACCTCATGGATTAAGCAAGTGATCTCAAAAATCCCATTTGGTCATAGTGCACACAAAATATTTTATTTATCTTTTCATAAATAATTAATTACGTCCACACAATAATTATCCATTGGGGTCCACTCCCCTTTGGACTTAAGTTCAAATGTCTAACTTGAAAAACATGAAAGTAGGACCTCATGGCATATCATCTAGGGGGGCTAGAGGGAAGGTAACAAGAGAAATTGATAGGGGAACCCCCAATAGTTATGATAAGGGGATTATGGGGCCCATTATCACAAACCATAAGCCCTTAACACATAAGCACTAAACTCCCTATCCATTTAACCCCAAAGCCATAATCCCTTAACCCTTACACTCATAACTCATAACACGTTAACCCCTTGATCCCTTAAACCCTGAACCACTAACCCCTTAACCCCTAACTCCTAACTTAGAATCCCTGAACCCCCTAAGCCCTAACCACTTATCCTCTTAAACTCTAACCCTTAACCCTTAACCCCTAACCCCTTAGAATGTTGACACCTAAATCCATCATTCGTCTTTGGTTTCTTGATTCACTTTTTTAGGTTCAAATTTGGATAATAAAGCTAGTGACTATATGATCCACCAAATGTTATTTTAGTTTGTATTTCTACTTATTGATCACCTAGAATTTGAGATACGGGACGATTTTTCTAAACGTACCTTGATGGAGTCTTTTATGACACACCTACATTTTCATTTCCTTCTTTTGATTCTTCTTTATCTTCTTCTCCTACAACTTCTTGGATTTTAGTAACGAGTTGTTAATCATCTAATAATGATTCTCTTTTGGTACCTATGGATGCTTCATCAGTCACAACATCTATACTTTCAACAATATTTTGGAGCCTCTTATTATCACATTTATATCCTTTACTTCTGGAAGAGTATCCAAGAAGGATTACTTCACTGACTCTAGATGGAAACTTTCCAAGATTATCATCATTTTACATTATAAAAAAAATTCTTCCAAATATTCTTAACTGTTTGACAGTTGCAGGCTTTCCATACCAAATTTCATACAGATTTTTGTCACTATTTACTCAAACATGGGATTTTTTAAATATATCAACGATTGTATGTAGTTATTCTCCCCATAAGGTGTGGGGTGTTCCTAACTCATCAAGCATGGAATCTACAATTGGTTGAATTGTTTTGTTAATTCTTTATTCCACTCCATTTTCTTGAGGATTTTTACCTATGGAAAACTTATTTTAGATACCATGCTACTCAAAAAAATTGAAAACTTCATCTAATATGAACTCTCCTCCTTTATCATATCCAAGACATTTGCTTTTAATTCCATTTCATTTTCCACCAGTTGCAGGCTTTCCATACCAAATTTCATACACAGTTTTGTCACTAGTTACTCAAACATGGGATTTTTTAAATATATCAACGATTGTATGTAGTTATTCTCCCCATAAGGTGTGGGGTGTTCCTAACTCATCAAGAATGGAATCTACAATTGGTTGAATTTTTTTGTTAACTCTTTATTCCTCTCCATTTTTTTTAGGATTTTTACCTATGGAAAACCTCTTTTTGATACCATGCTACTCACAAAAATTGAAAACTTCATCTAATATGAACTCTCCTCCTTTATCATATCCAAGACATTTGCGTTTAATTCCATTTCATTTTCCACCATAGCCTTGAATATGTTAAATTTTCCAAATGCCTCATCTTGGTGACTTTAGTAAACCAACCCAACACATTCTTGTAAAGTCATCAATTAATAGCATGAAGTATTTTTCACCACAAGGAGACTTAATTATCATAGCTCCACATAAATTAGAATGAAAAAGTTTAAGGGGTTTTGCTGAATTAAATTCTTTAGCTTTGAACTGAACTCTGGATTCCTTACCAAATTGGCTTGATTTTCAAATACTATTTTCAGCTAGAGAGATGTTTGGAAAGTCACGAACTTCTTCTTCTTGCTTGATTTTTATAGTTAAGAAAATCTTAGGTGTCCCAATATTTTTTTTCATAGCCAACTTTATTCATATTTTCTAAAAAATAAGTGCTATTTGCCACCTTATATGATATAGACATTTCCTAGAGTTCTCGTTCCCTTAATTATAGTCTTACTTGTATCCAAATTTATTTCCAATCAATTCTTTGACATGAAAATAACTTCATGCCCCTAATTGCACATTTGACTAACACTTAAAAAATTATGTCTTAGCCCATCAACAAATAATAAATTATCATGTTTGGCCTTTTCTTTTAATACCACATATCATTTTCGTTTAATAGTAGTAGGTGAATTATTACTCAAAATCACATTCTTTTATTTCTTAATTTCATTAAAAGAAACAAACTTATCTCTGTCACCTGTCATATGCTTTGAAAAACCGAAGTTAATGTACCATAGATTCTCTTGATCTTCTGCATACAATGCTAGACCATAATTTCCAGAGGAAGTAATTTTATTTCTCCATACCTTGGGAGGTTCTGACTTCCACTCATGTTGATAAGATGAATTCATCCTACTTCTGCAATATTTTTCTTCATGAACAAAATTATTGCAAATATAACATTCAACTTCATTATAAAGAGGGTAGAAGCATTAGAATAAGACTTATTTGATCTGTTTTCATTATGTTGTTTTCTTGATTCTCTAGTCATAATAGTTTTATAAGAAACATAATGAGTTTCTTTGTGAACAAAATTGTGACAAGTGAAGCATTGACCATTGAAGTAAGAATACCTGGGAGTATAATACCTTTTTGAGTAGTTTTCCCTTTTTTCATGGAAAGGTTGTATTTCCTGAGTATAGTTTTACCCTTCATTATTTTTTTGAGTCAAATTATTGTAATCATTTCTTCCTCTTACAAATTTGATGTATCTTTTTGCACCTATTTTAGAGGATTTCATAGGATATGATGTTTCACCATTTGTGTTCTATCCAAGAACTATATTGATTAGTGGAGAGTGTTGAACCTTAAAGAATTCCTCTAAAGTTTCAGATCCTTTAGTAAATATAAGATTTAGAGCCTTTTTTTTCTCAAGTTCCTTTCTTAGACCCACAATTTCAAGTTCTAAGTTTTCACATTTTTTTTCCCTTTCTTGGACTTGTTTCTTAAAATATTCTTCTACTAATTTAGCCTCTTCTAAATAGATATTTAGCTCGGTTATTTCCTCAACTTGGTTCTTTTCCTTATACATATTGATTTCCTTTTCTTGATTCTTATATACGACCCTGATTCTATCAATTTTTTCTAGAGCATCCATAAAGCAATCATTATCATGACTCATCTACACATTTTTATTTTAATACCATAAGTAATTAAAAATATTGATCTAATTCATAATCCTCGTTATTGGAAGAATATTCACTATCTTCATGAGGTTAAAAATGTTTCCTGCTAGTAAAAACTATTTTGGCATTCTTATTTGAAACATTCTTTCCTTTTCCATGATTTTCTTTATAAGGACACTTAGTAGCATAGTGAACTACTCTTCCATAGGAAAAACATTTTAAAGAAATTTTACCTTTGAACTTACTAGTTCCTACTTGGAGCTTCTTCACAAAATTTGCTTCTTCTTCATCTGAAATGTAACTTCTTTCTTCAGGCTCTTCCTTTTCTTTCCCTTTATTTGTGCCTATGAATGTTGCTTCTCTAACGCCTCATGTTTCCCCATTTTTCATCTCATAATCTATTAGAATCCCATGGATTTTTTCAATGGTAATATTCTTCAAAGGCAAAGACTTGGGAAACAAACTTTGGGGTTAGTGATATAAAAAAAAATTCAACAACAACAGTATCTTTTATTTCATCACCAAGACCTTTCATTGTGTTAACAATATCATCTACTCGAAGTAAAAATCTTGCAGTGATTTCATCATCATGCATTCTAAGAGACTCATATTGAATTCTATATGATTGAATTTTATCACTTTTTACCTTAGAGTCACCTTCATAGGTTTAAACAATCTTATCCCATAATTCATTTGTGGTGCTTAGTTGCATGAATTTCACAAACTTAGATTCAGACAATCATCCCAAAATAGAATTTACATCCTTTGCATTATTCTCATATTGTTTCTTTCCTGCATAATTTTTTGGAATGGAGGCTCGATATTGATATCTAGCTTCAAAAAATTCCCATACATTAGCTCCTAGAGCCTACAAATATGATCTCATTATGAATTTCCAAAACATAAAGTTAGTTCCATTAAATAATGGTTATTTGGTAGAAGATAGTCCCTCTTGACTGCTCATCTTGATATATCGCCATTAAGCGATCAAGATTCTTCTGAGTGACCTGCTCTGATTCCAATTATTAGGAAAAATACTTAGAGGGAGGAGGGGGGGTGAATTAGTATTTTAATTTACTTAAAATTTAAATTTCTCATTCAGAATTTTTTACGCTAGTGTTATTCATACAACGCGGCGTGTATGTGACTTTAGTGAATGCAAACTGTGTTTGTCTAGATTACTTAATTTTTAGAACTACCATCAGATGTTTAAATTAATAATTGCATTATTAGTTCATTAGCCATTCATTATGCAGTAAATAATAGATAAATCAAAACACATAAGAAACACATCAACACATATAAACACCAGTATTTTAGGTGGAAACCCAATGTGAGATAAAACCATTATTGTTGCCATCTCTATCTTCTTTCTTATTATAAATAAATTTTCATTTCATTTTGTACTGGTGTAGAATCTTACCAACATGAAGAAACCTACCTGCAAGAGGCTACAACCTCCACTTGTTCTTCAGCACTCACTGGAAAGGAGATACAAACCCCCTGATCTTGTTTATCAGCAGGCCATAAGGGAGCTTTTATCCCCTCACTGAAGGATGCAAACCTCAGTATTGTGTTTCATAATATTTCACATTGGATCCACCTTTCAATCAATCATAAAAACATGTAGTCCAACTTTCATGAAATTTGCACACTTTACCCACACCAACAACAAACCCAAACTAGAATACTGGATCACAAAATTTGAATCACTGAAACATTGTAAACCAACTCAATCACTAAAACATCAAGCCACTGAATATTGAATCAAACCAATCAGTGAACTAAATCTCAACAAATACAACCACATCAAATCAATTCAATACTAAATAATATTTTCACATGTCAACCATTCAACCATTCATTGATTAATCACACTATTATATATTAGATCATCATCAAATAAACAATTTGAAATCACTACAAATCCTTATCAATATTAACTCCAGAATTTATATGCAATTGTTTTGAATTATACCCAGATATATACACGCTTACTATGCATAACGCTTGCGTACAGATACCAATTCTCTGAATAATGAAACATTGTCAAATTGAATAAATGAATCACTAAAATATTGAGTCATAACACCAAATAATCACTCACTTAATGCAAAATCATCATTGATTAATATACCAAGCCATTAAATCAATTTAATCAACATTTTCAAACACAGATCATCCTTGTCAAGACATCATTGACAAACAACATCAAATAGAACAAACATCATCAACTATAAAAAAAAATTTAAACCTTGATAAAATTCAACTTAGAATGTATACGTAATTGTATTTAACCATATATGTGTATATACACACTTATAATGCATAAAACCCATGTATATATTTCAACATACTGAATACAAAAACTTAAATTAGACAACAATCTAAACAAATTATTTCGAAATATATGCATGACCACTATGAGGCATACCTTATAAACACACAACTATATAAAACCAAAATTGCATACAAGTATTTAAATTACTGAAACAAAAATTCACTACAAATCACATGTCAAATGCATATCTGTGCACACATATTGTCAAATGATACAGATATTCATGATCATAATTCTACCATAATTACAAGCTGTGTATTTCTATTCATTCAAACAAGCAAATCAATCAAGCATATATTCAACGAAACTTGATATCTTTCAAAATTGAAACTATTCCAAATGAGATCACACATGAATGATTCATTGCATTACAAACTTAACTCGTTGATCTCCATATCCTTATATAACTTTTTCCTTTGTCAATGTTGATAGTATTTGTTGATGGTATCAAATAGACGTTGGTGTCACAATTAATATGGGAAATTACCATGGTAATGACCCATGGTAACAATTTTTCCATTGTTCAGATTATGTATACAACTATTTTTCACAAAACATATGTATTTATGTGACTCTTCTTTACAGGGGTCACATATATTCTTTAATCTCCACAATTTCCATGCATTTTGTAACTGAAATTCCATTTATTTTCCATATCCTCTGTAACATATGTACCAATATTCCTAATATCTGCATTAGTTCCATGGTCTTCATATTATAAGAAAGTTGAAATCAAGGATATATTTGACAAGCATGTTTTCATCAAGGACAACACATTAGCCATAATGCCAACAATTGTTCTACGCATCTTGGAAATGAAAATGTCCCATTTTTTTGAAAGCCTACAATTTAGCAAGTAATGTGAATAACATCAAAATAATAGTATAAACATAAGTGTGAAAGTTAGAATGAAAATAAATTATGAGTGTAAATACGTAAACATTTTATCTTACTAGAACAAACACCAAGTCTTGGGGAATCACGAATAGCCCAACATAGCACACCATACAACATGAAGGAACTATTTTATGGAGGATGTGATATTTCATACATTCTTATGCCTTTTCATAGCAGTTACATCAAATCAATAAAAGGCACAATATAAACATCCATTTTTTTTACTCAATGTTTTCCTAGAACAATGAGAGTCAACATAAGGTGCTCCTTTATAACACTCATCCATGGGGGAATATTGTATATTCTTAATCTGATGGGGAAAACCTATAATTTTAGCTTAGGATAGAGAATTGGAACACTCCATTAATTGCAAGGCCAAACCTAATACTACAAGGTTCATATTTTAATTTTCTTGGACATTTTTCCTCTATGTGTTTCAATGCATTGGAGTTAGGTGGAATTCCTATAAATCCATCTTACTCCTATTATTTGCATGCCAATCCATCAATTTTTTTTGTTACTTGCAAAAAATCATTCATTTAAGTCTACGTATAATTGGCATGTGATGTAAAACCCTCTTTGGAACTGTAGGACCTTGTACATTTGTACGATATCTCTTCTCTTTGCATACAAGGAATCCTACCTTGTCTTGATATTCATCTTTGTATAAAATGAAATCATTTTTGCATGGATGAATTTTCTTATATTCAATCCCCAACTCAACCAACAACTAACACAGTTCTCTGCAAGTTGATGGCGACGCATTCTCTTAAGGGAATATTTTAGTTTTTAGTGCCATGTAAGATTTACCGAGATTAAATCAATTGAATGTTTGAATGATGGTGAACATGTTTGATAAGTTAATCATACTAGGACTGTTTATATAAAATATATGGTTTTAAAATCCCCTTAAAGAAATATAAAATAATTTGATGAATTCTTACGAATTATGTACACCAAATCACAATGAAAAGTAAGAAATAGATTTCAACTCACTTTAGTAGGGTAGTGAATCCTTTTCCTGACCAACCAAATAGTGACTTGATTTCTAACAATAATAATGTGCATGAAATTTTATAGGTTATACTTGCACCTGATCTAAACACGAGTTTCTTAGCTTCTTGCGTAATTGATTCTTTCATGTTGTTATCATCAATACTATGTTGGTGGTAACTAACCATGTTATCATCATTATTGTCAACCATATGATTAGTATCTTTATCATTGTTTCAATCTCCAAAGAAAATTGTAATAATTTCATTCATTCATTCTTCATGCATTGCATTTTCACTATCATAATCATCATTAAGGCTAGGTGGCATGTCATCAATGTATTTTGAACTCATCAACTCTTCAAATTTATCAGTTGGTATTATTCTCTTTAATATTTCTCTGTTCACCCTGGTATGGTTTACAAGATGGTTTGGATCATCCTATACAAGTCTTAATAACCCAACTTTATCTTAAGTATTAGTAGGTGTATCACCAATATCTTCTAGCTATCAAAAAATGCAAGAATTGTTTTATGTTAGGAAACAATTGGATAAATCATAAATGTATCAATTTCAAATAAATATGATCAAATATTTCTTAACAAACAAAAATATAAAATGCATGAACATAAATATATATCTATCAATTTAATAATAGAACATTTTTATAAACTACCTTTTTTATAATAATTTTAAAAAAAAACAAAATTTTGACAATGTAGTTTATAAAATGTCAGTCCACACTCATTGATTATTCTTTGGTTTTCTACCCTTAATAACATCCTTAGGGAGACCTTTTTCTTCCATTTTCATTCGCGTGGGAGTGTGTTTTTAATAAGGGGTAATTAATCAATAACTCATCCTCATTGGTAAGGTCCACAATAGCCTAAACCATTATCAATCTATCAACCTATCTTTCCATATCTCCATCTTTATCATTTATAACCTCAATAAATTGGCAATTCAGTCTTACAATAGGATCCCTTCCCTTACTATTATTTATAAATCCTAAAATATTTTGCGTGTGTATGCACGTCCATCGATATACATAAGATGAACTATATTCATTTATTTTCCACATTCCAATTGGATATTATGTGTATACATATTCGAATTTAGGCCATATGTTGGCATGCTATGCTTATATTCTACTAGCCTTCTCCATTCATCATTGTAATATGATAGACCATAATATGGCATTAATATCCTAGTGGTTTGTTGTGAATTGTTTCTATATTTCAATTCCACATGGACATTTTATATTATAAAGAGTCCTAAATTCGCTCCATGAATCTTGGAGGGTCATATCATGTAGTTGCATCCCCAAAATTGAAACACCTCATACACTCTAGGTACTTTTTCATTATTGGACCAAACATAATATAGTCAACAATCAAATGTCTCTTTGTAAATTTATCTCAAAGAAAAGGGAAATTTATCATCTCCATCACATTACTTCTCATAGGGTATGCAGTACACCTTCCCCTTGTCTTTAAGAAAATTATATACATCTTTAAAACGGTTCATGTTTTCTACTTGTTTTCATCAATTCCTCATCTTCCACGATAGTATATGTGCACATATTTTTGCTTTATGTATCATCAAATAAATGTTCATATACCTCTAGGATGGAAGTTGGTGCTCCAAGAAAATTTAAAACAAGAACTTTATCCTGCAAGTAATAAGAAAAAAAATTAATTATTTAAATAATATAAAACAATGTTTAAATGAAGAATACATGTTATTTATATCAAATTTTAAAATTCCTTACAACAATTCCTATTTGATTCAAACCAATTGTAGGAGGCCTAATACCCACTGGAAGCTTCACATTTATATAATTTCTTTGTAAAAACACTCTTGAATTGTTTCTTTCCACAACATATAAAACATCCACAAACAACAATTGTCTCAAAGTATTCGTCCCATGTACTATAGTCCTGCCCAACCTATTATTTAGTGCAATCATTTGTTGTGTCTATAGGATCCATTGTCACATCCTCTCCCAACCATTTTTCTCTATGTGATTTAATATTTTTAGTTCCATGTCCACATACATATAATTTTTTCTTGTTGAAGGCTTAGGCTCTGCATTTTCTCCCATCTCCATCTAAAATAATCAACAACATGCATTAACTTCTGTCAATATTGGATAAAACATTGTAAATTTTAATAATATCATGAAAAAATATTGACATATCACAAAATGACATTATATCATTTTTTCCTAAGCTAACTCAAAATTTGAGTACTTGATATCTTGCATCAAACATTGTGTCATTATTTGATATGACACAATTTGTTGTCATGGCTTCATCTCGCTACTTTAATACACAACATAGGAAATAATTTTTAATACACCAATTATATAGTTTTAATGAATATTATATCTAACACAAAACTTCACTTTAGACATATATTTGACATATTTATATCATGTTAATTTGGATTTGAAAAAAAAAATAAAAAATTATGACCCTAGGTATATACATCGAGCCAAAAGTTCGACAAGAAAAGTATCCAACATCCCTCTCCCACATGGCCATATAAATTTTCAAACATTTCCATTGATCATAGAATCAAATTTAATTGCCATTCCTGTGAATTTACAACCAATAATTTTGTCCTTAAAGTCCTCATGGAAAAAAATAGACTTTCTCTCCTATATGTTGTAGTATTTGTGAATTCATAAAGACCCTCCTCCTTTGTTTGAGGTTGCTTTGTTTTATTACATGTATTGTATCTGCATATTTTATTGTCATATATTCTTTGACTCAATTTCCTCCCTATGATTTAGTAGTTCTACATCGTCCATGTCTTATGTCCATGGCCTCCTTTGGATCCTATAATACACAACAATGATAATAACTTTTAGTACACCAATCAAATCCAATTATCAGCAATGAAAGCAATAAGAGTAGGGGAAGAATTATTGGTAGACTATACTTTGAATAGAGTATAATTTGTCATTACAACATAAATATTAATTGATATTAGCATTTTTTCCTTATGGAACACACTTTACCACTAGTGTGTATATTAATTTTGTTTCATTCCTTATTTATAACTTACTTTATGCAATCATTTTAGAGCTAATTAAATTACTCTATAGTGAATTTAGTGTATTATCGAAATTATGGTTATTATATTGATTGTATACTATTAATTTTTTATTTTATTTGAGAATAATATTAAATTCTTGTACCATTTCTATGTCTATTTTTTTATGGAAAAAAATAACTTGATTGCACTATACGACACTGTTTGTGCCAATTTTTTCACCTCAGCTAGATCACATTATGAGACTTGAGTCAATGCCATTCAAAAATCAGAGAGTATAAATAAAAAATTTCTCACGGGCCAAAACTTCGAAATTAAATATCCACCAACTATTGAAAAAAAAAAAAATCAAACTCTTTCTTTCTCTTGTGAGAATTGTTTTCATTGTTGATAAGCCTAAACCCATAAATAAAAGAATATGCTTCTCTGCCCCTACCTGGGTCTCGATCTAGTGTGCTTGGAACTTCCTCTCGATCACTCTCATGTGCATAAAAATATGGATATGGATCACTCTCAAAAATGTATGTTGGCCATTTTGAATTAATATATGTGTGGGTTAATTGGTGGGTATGTGATGGACCTGTGGTAATGCCAAGGGTATCATGTGTTTTGGTGTAACTATATTATGTAGGTTGTGTGTATATGTTGACTACGTGGGAATTCTAAGGACATACTATGGTTTGAATTTTATAATATGAATGATATTTTTTTTCATGTAAAATATATATTATGTGATGGTCATGTGAATGCCAAGCACAATGTGTGTTTTTCCCTAATTAATTTAGGAATATTGTGTGTATGTTATGGTTGGATTTCTTACCTCATCTTGAATTTATACCCTTTGCATAGAGTGATCTCCCTCCTTTGTGGATACTTACCTTGGTTTGCTTCCACAGACAAGATTTAATATCTGGGACTCAAATTATTGAGAAGAGGGAAGGGAGCAGATAGTGGACAGAATGAGGCAAGTCATTATGAAATTATAGATATGTAATTTTTCAAGTTTTTTCTTTTATTTTTAGATCTTATTTTATTCCAAAAGTAATAATAATAATAATAATTTTATATGTTTAGGGACATGATATTGACTAGGAGAAAGAGGCATTCGCTTTGATATTGGGGATGGAGGCACTTAACAAAATTGATGGTGTGGACTTGAAAATTCTTGCTAAATACATAGAAAAACTATCAACTAAAATAATTGAAACATTACAAGCACATCAACCATTTTAAATGGAATCAATTGATTCCACAGCCACTCCCGGATCAAGCAGAGGATCAAGGAGGAAATTGTTAATCATAACCACTAAGAATTTGGAGCAAGAAACAAAGACTTACAATTCCCAATCCACTCCTAGGACACAAATCTATTCTTCCACCATGCCATGTTATGAATATTTCAATGGTAGAAGCTATGATAAAAGGATATAACAAAACATGGTTTCAGGTGAAATTTGTAGATCAGATGTTGGGAATTTCTTTTTTAACATGTTGAAGGAATCATGCCTTCAACGGTCCAAAGGCAATCTCCATTTTCCATTCTCAAATATACCATTTCCCCTACATAAGTAGTAATTCATGACATGGAGAATGAATTTGGCATAGGTTGGTCAATTAAAATGATTAAACTACAAATGTATCATAACTGCAATATATTTATGTGAAATCAAATAAAGAAGATGAAAAAACTCTCGCCTGAGCAAAGGCTCAAAAGAAGGCAAGTTGATGTAAGTTTAAAACTATGGAAATAACTTGTAAAAACATATGATAGGTTAGATAAAGGGAGGAATTTCAGTGAGGAGAGTACCCACATATTTTAATTTTATCATAATATTATATCAAATTTCTTAAATTATTTTTATATTTTATTTGTGCATAGTTAAATTTAATTAGTATATGTTTCAAGACAAGGCCTCCTAGGCTAGGATTGCAAAATGAAGTGCCACACATCACAGTGGCCAGAAAGCTCTACAAGATTTGATTTTTTCTTTTGTAAGTATATTTAATATGTGAAATGATATTTTTTTATTTCCTAGAAAAAATTAAATGATTGCATATTAATTAGCATAACTAGTTCATGTGCCATGAGGAAAAACATGGTTGTCGTCAAACACACTTCCACAAGGACATGTTACAAAGCAAAAAGTGGACCAATTTTTTTATCTAGATGGAGAAAAAGGTATCAATAGTTGAATTTAAATAATTTATTTCGATATTATTTTGTTTATTTGTCAATTTTCATTTCTTGCAACATAGAGTAAAAGAAACACACCCTTGTTTGTCATCTTTAGCCAATGAAAAATGTTGTACATTCTAATTGTAAAAATGGTTGGAAGATAGTTGGAACATGATAGGATAAATGGCATCCTCCTAGGGTAATATATTGGTGGAATGTTGCTCACCATATCGATGGAATGTTTCCAATCATACCTTGCATTAAATAAATAAGGTCCTTGAATTCCTTACCCTTCCAACTCATCATTATTCTTCATTTGGGATTGCATCCAGGTATGAATGTAGACCATGGAATTATGAAATATTTCCATTTGACTAGCTAGGTGTCTCATCTCCTTCCTCATCTCATGCATCTTATCACTATAAAACCATCTAGGAGGAGGATAGCTATCAATGGAATTATTGTATCTAGGAATTTCCAAAATCCAAGGCTGCATGTATTTCCATAATTAAGACTACCACCACATAGGAAAGAAAAAAAAATCAAGAGGATTGGAGGGACAAATCCTTTGTGAGTATTTGACAAGGAAAATCAACTCAAAAATTACTTTAAAATCCAAATAGAAAAAAAAAAACTAAAATTACAAGCCTATTCATATTTTCAACAAAGAAAATAGGTTCATTATCATTCATAGGTGGCCTATAATTTTTCCTCTCTCCCCACATAGATGTTTAATTTTATGGACAACCATATAATGTATTACATTTTTCAATATTTACTCAAGCATATTCATCATTAACTATTAACCAATAGATTACTAACAGTGTTAAATTCCTTATGGATATAAGTCTTTGTTGTAGATAATTGTATTTTAAAACATTTTCACATTGCGTTCACCCTATATCATAATAAGTAATTATGTAGATAGAACATTAGCAACAACAATGCAGTGGAAGAGTAATAGGTTTGTCATGATATCTGTGTCATAATTCTGTCATGATATCTCTTTCATATGGCTCAGAATATCTCTTCATATACATGTCATATCCTTTTCTCATATCACAGAAAATAATTCCCAAAGAGGTTGTTGTCATACCTAATAATTGAGGCCCATTAGGGCATTTCTACATTGCAATCCTAAGGCTCATTAGTGAAATGTTACAACAAAATATTGCATTCCATTAGAGTGTTATTACACCATAGGATTGAGGTACAATTTTGCAGACCCATAGGATGGAATGATCATTATATAAGTGCCAATTAATTACAGGTCCTCGTGTGCATTTGTTTGAGGCACACAAACCCTACCTTTTACCCTATGAAATCCATGAAATTTGGAGTTTTCTTGAACAACAGAAACATATATGTGAAAAATTAAAAATATTTAATTGTATTAGTGTTACTTATGAGTAAATAAATACTCTCCTACTTGAATTGTTCAATTTTCCTTGAAATGAAGGTTGGGTGTACATTATTGTGAAGCACACCAAAATTGTGTTGCTTCACTAAAATGTACACCCAAGCTTAATTTCTTTATCAATCTTACTGATTTAAATTGTATATTTTTTAGTTAGTAATTACTAGTCCCAGTGTGCATTTATTTGATACACACAATCTGTGTTGTTTACACTATAAAATCAATCAAATTTGGAGTATTCATTCACAATAGAAATTTAATGAGGATGAGTTATTTTCCATCCAAATTTAATGAGGATGTACTTCATGCCATGTTAGAAGGAATGTTTCCCACACATTTCAAAGGTCTCTTAGGTCATGTATAAATAGGAAGATACTTCTAATTTGTAAATCGCAACACATTGGTGACAAGAGGAAGGAGTTCACTATCTTTTATCTTTTGCTTTTTCTTGTTTGGAATTCTACTATTAGTGAGAAAGAGTAGCATTGTTTTGGAATTGATGAGAATGATGATGAAATCAGTTGGTTTATGAGGTACTATGTGCTTTTCTAAGAATTTTTTTAAATTTTCATCTTTTAATATTTTTTTAACATTAAAATGGTATGTATTTTCGTAAAGTATTATCATGTCATGTTAGCACCCGAGTGGAACTTAAAGACTAAATGCTAGTAGAAATACCCTAGTTCATAGTGAATCCCATAAGTTCCTTCATTCTCTTAAACCCCGAAAATATTTAATCCTTAAGGATTTCTTGAACCTACATCATCAAACTTAAAGACATAAGCCTCATCTTTAGACATACTCTATTTTAGACCAGATTATAATATAGTTTACTTTACTTTGAAATTTTTGTTGGATAATTTCCTTAAGATAGATTAAGTTTAACTGATAGGTTTTCCTTTTAAATGATTAACTTAGGATAGTTTCATGTACTTCTGGTACCCAAAATTGACATAGGATTAGGTTTAGGATATATTTTAACTGACACATACTATGTTGATGCCTCGAAGCCTACGAGCCCTTGGTCGATAATTCAAGTGCTAGTTGTTTTTAAGACATATAAAATTCTTGTCATTAAGTTTAACTCATAGGTTTTCCTTTTCACTTCTTAACTTATGATATTTTCTTCTAATTCTAGTACCTAACAATGACGTATGACAATATGATGTCTCTATTCCAACAGAACTAACGGTTTTTCCAACTGGACCTCGGTTTTCCAATTATGGCGAGTTTCAACTAGCTTCCCAACGCCATTCAGGGACACATGGAAAATTTAAACCAGGGGCATAAAAACAAAACCGAGCAACAAAATTGAGTTCCATCAGCTCCTACAGTCATGTTTGGTCAAGGGAAAGCTAGCCAAAGTGCCCAAACCCTCATTTTGAAAAATTATCAAAACTTGATCATATAATGCAAAAACTCCATTTCATGCTAATGATCAAAACCCTAGTTGTGAAAATTGTCGATGTAGAAAATGATCGGTACATGAAGTCACTGAATAGATTTTTCCCTCATGATAATCTGATGTTATGATTTCAACGGAACTAATGGTTTTTCCAACCAGGCCTCGACTTTCTAGTTATGTCAAATTTCAACTCGCTTCCCAGTGCCATCCAAGGACATACAATAAATTTCGACCGAGGGCATAAAAACTAAATTGAGCAATAAAATCGATTTTCTTCATATCTTTCAAGAATTTTTGGTCAAGGATATATTTCCATATTTCCTAGACCCTCGTTGAACAAAATTCTGAAGATAAAACTAAATTATGGAAAATTGCCAATTAAATTATGGCATATTGTATAATTCTATTTGATTTTAGACTTATATACAAATTTAATGTTGACACACAAAATACTTTTATATATTGACAAGAAAGGGTTGGCACCAAAATTTATGTAATAGAATTTAAAATTGATAGTTAAATTTTATAACAATATCGTTTATGATCTTTACTAATGTTTATTATAATTTTTGCATGTTTTACATCATTGGAATGACATCTTATTTGTAACTTAATGGAAATTTTAATATGGTATATATGTGCACTTTGACATGAAGGAATATGATATTTGGTTTCATTTCATATGTTGTAATAAAAAATGTAATAGAAATATTAAATATTTCATGAAATAAATAATAATAAAAAAAATTTGAATGTTTTTTTTTAGAACATTGGTCTTCCAAAAGATCTATTTGATCATGAGATCGATCCACATTATTTTTTGTCTGGTTCAAACATTCGAGATAATGATGATAAAGTATATGGAGAGGAGACTGAGGCAGACGACAAAAATGATGACGTTGATGATGTTCGTGATGTTTATGATCATGATATACATGATGATGATGACGATCAATTTCATGGTAGTAGCCAATGGCATTGATCATATAGACTCCATCATCGATCATTTTTTATAAATTTTTATGATGCCCCTTTTATGTTTATTATCATATGTATCATTTTCATTTTTAGTACCATATTTGTTTGTATCATTTTGACATGTAACATTTTGACTTATTTCGGATAACTATTATATGAGAATATAGGGACCTAGGGGAGACTTAAAAACCCTAGTGTAGCTCTGCACAAGGACAGCCTCCATGACCTAGGTTTTGTGGGTTTCGGCATTGGCTACCCCACGAATACCTCCACCCCTAGACTATAAGGACATGATCCCTCTCTTAGACAGCTTTAGGCTCATCGATGACCGACTCTAGTGGGGGGATAGTTGCTCCCCCCATTACAGGCTAGCCTCCCACAGGGGCGGCGGCAGGGGCTGATACCATCAATCATCACAAATATGGCCTGTCTCAAGAAACTGTAGTGGTGACTCCCACAGTGCAGCCGACAACTATACCAGCAACAGAAGAAACGAACACAAAATCGATAACATGCATACCAAATAACTCCAAGAAAATAGTGATTAAACTCCCATTGCATTGCATCAATGCTAGAATGCAATTCATGAAGGATCATGCACTGATAAGAAATTTCATGGGCTTCTGGCCCACAGAAAAAGCTTTGAGAGGATGGATAGCTTCAAAAAGGAAACCTAAAGGCCATATTAACATACAGTTGTGCGCTAAAGGCATCCCTTCTATTGAAGACAAAGATCAAATCATGGATGGAGGCCCTTACTTATTCAACACTGCAAGTCTGTACCTCAGACCCCAGACGAAGTGATTCAATCCTAAAAAACAAGATCTTACGTGGGCTCTAGTCTTTATCTAGCTCTACTCCCTCCCCAGGACTACTGGGATGAGCTGACCATCAGAGACATCAGCAATTCCCTAGGGGAGTTTTTCAAGATCGCAGAGGAGACCAAGATCAACCGCTATGAAACATATGCCTGCATATGCATCTACATGAACTTGGCGTAACCACTACCAGGTGAGGTAAGTCTATTCCATGAAGATTTTGAATGGACTCAAATTGTAGATTATGAGCAAATTCCTTTCAAATGTAGGAAGTGTCACCAACATGGGCATCTCTTCAGAGACTGCCCCCTAAACAAGAGATTTATGGCTAAAAAGGAATCCAACGATCAAGAAGTAGAAGGATTCACGAAGGTAGCTAGAAAAAAAATGCACAACAAAAGAGCGACCTCTCAGCCGAATAAAAAAGGAACTGCGACCAGCAACAGCTGAGTGGCCTTAAATCAGATAAAGGAAAATGAACCTGAACCAATCATCGAAGCCAGGAATACCACCACGGAGCAAGACCAATCCTCAAAGGCTCAACAGGACAAGGTCCCCCTTGATACCTTCCTGAAATCTCCAAATGCAAACTACGCAGAGGACAACAATGCATTAAAAGGCAAAGAATAGATCTTGGAGATGATCCCAGAAGCCGTGGACGAAGAATGAGAAAGCATTGATCTGGAAGGATTGGACCTTTGGGATAGAGGATTCTTGCAATAATAAATACTTCATATCTATCCGGGAGCAACAAGTCCAAAATATGGAACAAATCCTAGCCAGAGCACAGTGGCTCCCCTCTCTGGGTATCTAGGGGGGCATGCTCATTAACACCAAATACATCATGAAAGGGTCCCAAAAAAGGGGTAGAAAAATAACTCTAGAAAGAACTATAGAAATAGGGGAAAAAATGGTATAATTAGGGCGATCCCCCAAGCTGACAAAATTCTTCACCTATACCACCAATCCTATCCCATGAAGATCATCTCTTGGAACATAAGAGGGCTCAATAGCCCCACGAAGCACATGACAATAAGAAAAGGATCACTAAGGTACACCCTACAATATTCTACATGCAACAAACCAAATGTTCCAGCTCCACTCTGGATACAATCTTCAAAAAAAAATGGAAAGGTAGCAATACAATAGTGGTTGATGCCAACGGAACATCTGGAGGCCTGGAAATTGTTTGGAACCCCCAAATCATCTCCTTAGATAACTTCCATGCTAACAAACACTTTATCCAGGCCAATTTTCACTTGATTGGCACAGATATCCATGGTCTGCTCACAAATTTCTACTTTCCATAAAACACCCAACAAAATTTGGAGCTCATGGACAACCTAGAAAATCTCAATAATTAGTGATCCTTTCCACTCTGGCTCCTGGGAGGAAAATTCAATATTATAACCAATATTCAGGAAAATAAAGGAGGGAGAATTAATCTGGACTCATATAGTAATGGATTCAAGAACATTATTCATGGTAACCACCTCATCGATCTACAAACCTCCAATGGAATCTTCACTTGGAATAACAAAAGAGGAGGAATCCATAAAATAGCCTCAATACTAGACAGATTCCTCATCACAAAATATTTCATTCGGCTTGGGGGTGACATAGCTACTACTATCATCCCTGTGGAAGGCTCCGACCACTGGCCAATTCAACTGCAATGGTTACTACTAGGTAAGCATGCTCCAAAACCTTTCTGCTTTTCACACTGCTGGTTTCGGCACCCAGGGTTCAAGGATATGGTTTCCAAATGGTGGACCTCCTTAGTACCCCCAGAAGGCACTAAAATGCTCCAAATCCAGACAAAACTGAAACTGCTCAAAGGCAAATTGAAGGTCTGGAACAAAACAAAATTTGGAAATACCTTCACAGAACAGAAAGAATTGGAGGAAAAAAATGAAGAAGTTGCAATAGACCATCATCCAGGAAGGACGCTCAGCCAAGTCGGAAAGTTAGGAGAAGACCTTAACTACTAAGATGGAAGAAAGACGGAACCAAGAAGAAGCTCTATGGAGACAAAAATCAAGAATATGTTATCCAAAGAGGGAGAAAGGAACACCAAATTATTTCATCATTCCACCATTCAACACAAGATGCACAATAGAATTACTGTTCTAAAAAACCAAACTGGTGAAAGGCTAGAAATACAGGAGGATATCACTGAGGATTTGCGCAATCACTTCAGGAATATTCTACAGGAACCCAATCATCAAAGGCATGAGGCCATTTGGAAAATAATTCAACACATTCCCAAGCTGATAACAGAGGAACACAATAGGATGTTGCTTGCTGCTACCACTCTGGCTGATGTGGAACAAGTAGTCTTCTAGATGAAGGCTGGGAAATCCCTAGGTCCTGATGGTTTTACCACCAACTTCTTCCATTTTTTCTGGGAGACCATTCAAAGCAAAGTCTAGGAAATCATGGAGGAATTGTGCACAACCCACTAGCTTCTACCAGTGCTAAATTCTACCTTCATCACTATGTTCCCAAAAGAAGACAACACAACCTCGCCAAGTGAGTACAGGCCCATAGCTCTTGGCAATGTCATTTACAAAATTATCTCCAAAGTTATTGCTAATAGGCTGAAGTAGCTCCTTCCCATAATTATCTCCCCAGAGCAAACAGGTTATGTGGAAGGAAGGCAAATTCTTGATGGCATAATCTTAACCCATGAATTCATTCACTCTGTCAAAACCTCCAAAAATCATGGCATGCTTCTAAAAATTGACCTATCCAAAGCTTTTGATAAACCAATTGGGAATACATTAAAAAAATTCTCATAGCCTTCGGCTTCAACCACACCTAGGTACATTGGATCATTAATCTCATCACTTCCCCTTTCCTCTCCATTTTGGTCAATGGTATCCCCTATGCTACCTTCAACCCCTCGATTGGCATCATACAAGGGGACCCCCTATCCCCCTTCATCTTCATCATTATGGTTGAAGGATTGGGTCGCCTTCTCAAAAGCTCCATCCAGTCAGGTGCCCTACTTGGTTTACCCCTCCATAACTTGCCCCCCTCCTCACACCAACAATTTGTGGATGAAAATATGATTAGGGTCACCCCTCAGTCCAAGAAGCTCGTTCCCTCAAATCAATTCTTGACTCCTTCTCTGAAACCTACAATACAGAGGTTAACCCTGAAAAATTGCAAATATTCTTCTTTCACACTCCCCCTCTCACTCAGCACAACATTTCCTGGATCCTTGGATTTTCCATTTCTTCTCTGCCTTCCAAATACCTAGGAGCTCCTCTAACTGACTATGCCATCAATAACTCCTCCTGGCTTGCTCTGCTAGAAAAAATGGAAACCTGGCTATCCAATTGGACCCATCATTCCCTCAATATTTCTAGTTTCCTAGTACTGATTAAATCGGTCTTGCAATATCTCCCCATTTACCTGTTCTCAGTCCTGGCAGCCCCCAAAATGGTCCTTAAGGCCATGTGTAACTTGCAAATATCTTTCATATGTTGCAGCACCAAAGAAAATAACAAATGGGCCTTAGTCAACTGGAAGGATGTTTGTACCCCTAAAAGTCATGGGGGTTTAGGACTGCGCGATCCTAAGCAAAGTAATAACATAATGGGAGCCAGCATCTGGTTGAAATGAGTCTCCAACCCCAACACTCCATGGGCCAACCTATGGGTGGCCAATTATGCACACTCCTAGCCTAAGGAGGACCTCATTCGACACAACTTAGATTCTTGGGGATCCCAAATCTGGAAAGTAGAAAGTAGCCAAAAAAGTATGATACAAATTCATAGCTTCTGGGAGTTGCGAAGTGGTACCCAAGCAAGATTCTGGGAGGACTCCTAAAAGAAGATTCCAAGCATTTCCTCCATCTTCCTAGGAACTATATGAAACGCAACTCTCCAAGGAAGGCAAAGACAGAATGTAAAATACTTCTGGATGGACGATACCTCCCAAGGATATATGCAATGGCTACACACGAACAAATGGCAAGAAAACTAGCATAATGAGTGCCATACATACATCTAGGAGGATCTCAGTACCAAAATAAAAATCATAGTAAAGAGAGTACCTGACATCCTTCACTTAGGGCACATGCCCAGAGGAAACTACTCAACCAAGGAAGCTTACAACATACTTCATCAGTATAACCCCAGCCCAACAGATCTCAGCTAGAAAAATATATGGATGGCTAATATCTCGCCTAAAGTAGCCACCTTACTGTGGCTGCTCAGTAAACGGCGCATCCTCACATGGGAGAATATTTTGAAGAGGGGGTTTGTAGGACCCTCCAACTGCCCTTTATGTCGGGAAAATATAGAAACCATCGACCACCTGTGGGACCAATGTCCCATAGCTAATTTTCTATGGGATAGAATTAATTACAGTATTATGTCATCATTCCAACTAGGTAAGGGGCAATATCATTAACACCATCAACAGTTGGATGGACAATCCTTACACCAGCACTCTCCTGAATAGACTCTAGTAGATCATTCCGGGCATCCTTATTTGGAACATTTGGAAGGAAAGGAACAACTACATCTTCAAAGAGAAAGCATCCACATCTAAGAAGCTATGGGACCGTATTCACCACAACCTATCTGAAACACTGGCTTTATATTCTTGGAGTCAGGATGACCTCCCCACCTCAGCAGTAAAGCGCCACATATGGAACAATTGGCATATAAGTCTGAACTTCCCCCTGGATATCAATATTAGAAGTGCAAGTAGAACCCCTACTCCTGAAAAATGGCACCCCCCTCCTAATGGATTCTTCAAATGCAACTTTGATGGTGCATCCAAAGTCAATGCCGGAAATGCAGGATTCAGAGGCATCATCGGGAACTCTCAAGGCAATCCTTAAAGGATCTACTACGACAACATAGGTTGGGACAACAATAATTATGCGGAGATGGATGGGCTTATATAGGGTATTCAAATTGAAATTTAATTTCAATACTTCCCCCTGGAAATGGAGGGATACTTGCAATTCATAACTATGGCAGCCATGATAATCCTCCAAGGATCGACTTCCTCAAAGGTATCCAAAAGCTGGAGGCTCGCCCATAAGCTCAAGGTTCTTGAACAACTGATACACAACCACAGAGCCATCACTTTTGGCCATGTGTGCAGAAAGGAAAAACTTGTTGTAGATCTTCTTGAGAACAAAGGGGTGGAAATTAGTTGTGAGTTGTATCATTCCAACGTTACTCAGGTTGAGGAGGATTCACTCAAACAGGATTGTCACACTCTCATTCAAAAGGATCTTCTCCCCCCGGATGCGGGTGACAGAATTGACAAGACTGAAAATCATATCTCACACATCCCAGAAAACGGAGATCTTCTATGTAGAGCCTCAGTTGTTGTGGATCCTCAAACTATTAGCCATCTGCATGAGACTAATAGGACCAGGTATAATGATGATACACTGGGAACTGTGTCACCCTGTCCAGAGCACCTTTTCACTTCTATCACCATTAATTATTATCATGATTAACCCGTATATCATCCATCCCCCTCCCCTCTATCATGATCAGGTGATCAATCATGGCATGCAGCTACATGTGCGGCATACTCGTATCCATCTTCCTCGCACCCGTCCTAGCCCCTTTAACAGGATGAGCTCCCACCCTCGAACAACCCACTGTATTTTCCCTCTGAATTTCATTTTTTTATCTTAGCTCTCGCACTTCTCTGATTTTAGAAGGATGCGCAGCCCTATTCCCAGAGTTGTGTCGCACAGTCCCCTCTAGGTTGTTTCATCCCATTCTACGCATCTCTCCCCCAGTCCTTCTAACTCCCCGAGCCCTAGCGCTACTTATCCCCCTACCGTGCATCCCTCCCTTGACTTCCCCCCCTGCATTATTGTGCAATGGCCCCTAGATTATGCCAAAGAACCATCCCAGGTGTCCAGAGAGGGGCTCTCCCTGGACGATATCAACGTGGCGAGGACAACTGACTAGATTCAATGGAAGGCTCCTCCTCCATTTTTTTTGCGCATTAGAGCCCCGAACCCAAGAAGGAGGAATCAGCCCCTGAGCAAGCTGCATAGAGAGGTAGGCACAGTTCGTGGAATTCCACCATCACTCACCAGACTCAACCCTAACTCCGCAAGACTAACCAGTTTCCGGTTCAGGAGAAGGAAGATGATGATTCAGATGTTTGGGTGATGGATTTCGATGGCATCTGGACGTGCATCCCTGAC
This sequence comes from Pinus albicaulis, assembly GCA_034641835.2. Taxonomy (NCBI): domain Eukaryota; kingdom Viridiplantae; phylum Streptophyta; class Pinopsida; order Pinales; family Pinaceae; genus Pinus; species Pinus albicaulis. Next base: position 560,064,977 of record CM076574.1, read on the forward strand.
AGCGCAACTCTGCAGTCTCCCATCTTCTGCGCACCGGTCCACAAACCCAGGCATTTGTTGGAAAATTTGGAGGAAGCGGTTGTGCAAGCACCTGATTGCCCCATTGAGGAGGAGGTGACGATGAAGATGAAGATTGAGGCCTATGTAGCCACACAGCTCCTCCATGTTTTTTTTCAAGCTTTCCACCATCAGTGCTTTTTTTCCTCTACATATTTTGGGCTTCTTAGATACGTCAGCTCAATTACACATATTTTAATTTTTTGTCTTATGTTTTGTGTGGGATGGTTTCCTCCCTTGAGGTAGCCCCGAAACTGAGTCACTAAGGTTGGGATTGGCTAAGCATAGCTTTCCAAGCCCGCCTGTAGCATATGTAACTTCCCTTTCTCAAATTAATAGAATAGCCTAACTTACGAAAAAAAACATTTTGACTTATTTCATTTGGAAGTATATTATCTAGGCCTGCATTATGTGTAGCTAGTCATGGACCAGCTATTTTATTTATTAATAATATTAAAATATGAGTTATAGTTAAAAAAAATTGTCTTGTTATTTTATTCCAATGTTATGGTGTGGTATGTAACTATAATAAACCTAAAATACCTCTCCTCTGGAAATATCTATGATGTGAATTTGGGCCTACATTATGTGTATCTAGTCATGACCAACAATTTTGTTTATTAATAATATAAAAATATCGGTTATAGTTTAAAAAAATATATCTTATTCTTTTACATATAATGGTTGTTATATATTTCCCCATCAAGGGTGTTCACACTATGCTAGTCTAGATGACTAGACAACTATTATATGTCATCATGAATTCCAAGTGACGAGCATGGTGACATGAAAATTGATATCCACACACTCCAGCATTGAAGGCAATATCCGCCCTATTCCCCGATGGTCATTCTCCCTCGATATTTGTACGTTATCCTGACTCAACCTTCATTGTAGCAGTATGTTCTCCTTTTTCAATAATTGTGGTTATTTCATACATTCTCCTAGTTATTTTGGTATGGTGCAGTTGTCTCTTCACACACACAGCTCCTATGGAGTCATAAATAAGTATCTCTTTTTTCCATCACAAGCTAATACAACATGGCATTATCATCATAGGGGATCTGATAGAGCCTCATTGAAAGGTGTTCGAAAGTCATGTTGGTTGGAGGTTCTTGGGAGCTTGTTTCAAAGGACTAACAGTAGCATCCATCATGCCTCCAATCAGGGTTAGACTAGAATTATCACATGTCGAATTGTGTTGTATAATTTAATGTCATATTGGTTAGTGTAAATGTAGAATTGTGGTGTTGTTCACTCTCACGCACCCGGTGCATATGGAGGTAGTTGCAGAAATACAATGGGAATCAGTTTGGATTCCTCTTAGAATACAGGGTATGGCCAGCATCACAAGGAAAGTGTTACATTTTTCTACTCTAAGAATAAGTATGGAAGTGTGAGATAATTTTGTCTAGATCATTGCATGTGCAATAAAATAGGGACATTGAATTGCACCTGTGCAGAGGAATAAAGGAGTTCACAGATATTTTGGCACTTTAGTCTACACAACTAATTTAAGTATCAATATAGGGATATTGTGCATTTCTTTGGGACTTGCAGTGGTAAGGATGGAGTTTTTTTGCTCGTGGTTGGATTATTGTGGCTGAAGGTTCATGGTTGGTGGTTCGTGTTGGGTGCTACATTACACCAAATCCTTTGGTTGTGGTTGGGAATGTCAATCAGGTAATTTCCTTGAATGAAATATTTACACAATGTATATCTTTTTTTGCATTTGGTTGCATGTACATTGGCAAGGTAAACATTGTAATGAGGCCTTGACCATCAAGCGACCATTTTCTAGTGCATATTATGGTAGAGTTTTTTGGTTAGCAGATAGCAGATAGAACTTTTATAATCTCAACACATTAAACCTTTTCTAATATGACGGTTTCCTAGCAAGCATGCCTATAGAAAATCTTGTTACTCTTTGTAATACTCTATTCTAGTAATTCAGTGACGAGCTTCAAATAAAAAAATGGTTGTTGTAGATTTTATTTTGATGGATATTTAATAAGTATAGTGATGTTGTTATTTTGTATGGATGTCCATTTCTCTAAAAAATAATTATAAATTATATGCTATAAAATATTTCAAATACAATATGACTTACTCTATAATCATATAAGTTATTTAAGAGGAATGATATAATTAACTAATGTAATTGAAATAAAAAATAATAAATGGAAGCTATAAAGGAAGCAACATGAGTTGTTAAAATGGGAGAATAATTTGGCTCTAAAATGGATGTAAAATTCGACATTAAATTGGAATCCATACTTGGAGCTATTACTAGCTCTAAATAGGAAGCTAAATTGGTTTCTTGATAGGAATAAAAATTGAAGGCTAATTACGAAGCAAATCCCAACAAGAAAAGGAAGAAAAGAATAGACCTAAAAAAGAAGCAAACATAGGTGCTAAATAGGAAGCAAACCTTGCAACTAAAAATAAGAAAACCTTGAGGCTAGAAAGGAATTAATTATGGAAGAAAAAAAGGATGAAACAATGGAAACCAAACTAAAATCACCCTAGAAGAAATTTTGGAAGAAAAAAATTGGTGTTGCCCAAAAAGAAAAAGAAAAAGAAGTAATTTAGGTAGAAAACAAAGAAGTAATAATGGAAGAAATAATAGCAGCTAAACTTGGAATTACCTGATAAGTAAAACATAATTAATTTAGGTTTAAAACAAAGAAGCAATAATGGAAGCAATATTAGAATCCAAACTTGGATTTCCCTAAGAAGCAAACAAAGAAGCAATCCAGGTATAAAACAATGAAGTAATAATAAAATAAACAAAAGACATTATAATGGAATCCATATTAGAATCTAAAGAAGATGCCATAATGGAAGAAAAGCTATATGCAACAAGCGATTCCATATTGGAAGAAAAACTCGAAGCAACAAATGACATTATAATTTATCTGTATTTAAGAAATTGCGTGAGGTTTGTGAAATTTTGCAAGTCATTCAATTAGGGTTTAAGCCTATTTTGTGAAATTATTAAATACATCAACATGAAATTTAAATTGATTTTTTTCATTAAAACATAAGACAATATCACCATAACAGTAAAAACACAACAACAATTGATGAAGGAGTTCACCCCTCCTGGGTTATTTCTCCTTGCCCATCTTCCAATGGTTGGGCCTCTTTCATTATGCTCAAAACATGGTGTTTACATACATTTATAGTGCTCAAATGGTTGTAAGAATATCTCCAATGGCTTCAGAACTATCAAAAACCCATATCTATCCTCTTTATGCTCCCAACAATGCCAAAAACTCAAAAATTTATGATCCCCCCAATTTTTCCAGCAATTCATCCTACAATTTCAACCTGCTTGCAAACCGCCCAACAATTTCACCCCAAAAAACGCTAATTGAGCGACATTTATACCAACATCTAGTGAAAATTGTGGGACAGTTAATTTGCATAATGCAGCCTATATACCTAATTTTTATTATTATTTTGGGGATGAATATTTTAATATTAAAAATGGGGAGGGGGGGCTAAGCCCTGGCCCTTGGTCTCGCCCCTTATTTTCGTGGGTGCGGTGACCAAAGCTAGGGATAACCTCGACCCACCCCCAAATGCGCCAACCATCAAGTTTAAATTAAGCTTTGAAATCATTATGGTTAAGTCACAATACATAGTGCGTTGGTAGAGTGTCGGTCTTGCCACTTAGAGGTGTCGTGTTCGATTCCGCCAAAGTGCTTTCCGCCTATACCTAAAGTTTTGGTCAGCCACCAGGGTGCCACGTGGTGACCTCTGGTTGGCCCACGTAGAATTACATGGTTTCTCACACCATTAACCAATGAGAATGATCCATATCAAACCAATGAAAATGTGACAAATGGTGCATTGAGATTAGCCAAAAAGATCTAGTCAACCATGCAGAGTCAGGGTCTAGTCAACAGTATGAACTGTTGACTGGAAAACCATGTACATCCCAAAAAAAAAAAATATATCTGTTTCCAAAACTCGACAGAATGTGATAGCAGGATCATACAGAGTTGATTTTCGTGAAACGAATTGCGTCGAATTCAGAATGACGATATCTACGCAAGCGCACATTTTTCTTTCCATTATGAGAACCTTGAATTTTGAGCATAAAATTGATCCACTGGATCATTCCTCCCCATTAGAATTTTTTGGACCACAAAAGATAAATTTTAGTAGAAAAATAGATGAGGGTACAGTTATCTCACCCTTAAATTCTCAATCCATTTGGCTTTGCTTGGATTTGTACCCTTGAGCCCCACACGAATATATTCCACGTTTCCTCATTTTGATGTCCTTGGTTTTTTTTCAAGCATAGTGTCTTACTGCAATTCTTCAAGATATTCGGAAGAGAAATATTCAATTGAAGGCATTTGAACATTCTCTCCTTGATCTTGAATCAAATTAGGTTCATACAATCTTAAATTCTCAACATTAACAATTGCATAAATTTTCATGTATGAAGGAAAATCCAACTTGAAAGCATTATTACCAATATTTTCCAGAATTTTGAATGGACCATATCGAATTGGTTTCAGATTTTTACCTTATTCTTGGAGTCTCTATTTGATAATGTGAATCCAAACTTCATCAACGACTTGGAAATTGTGATCTACACGATGCTTATCATGTCTTGTCTTGTACTTGACTTGACTCTTCTCTAGTTGTTCTTGAACTGTTCGATGTACCATTTGAACTTGTTCAATGAATCTTTTAGCTTTTTCTATGTCACTATGACCACCGATAGCAACATTTTTCCCAAAGATAAAATATAAAGGAGCTTTAGGAAATTATCCCAAAAATTCCTCAAATGGCGATGTTTGACTCGAATAGTACTTGGCCCAGTTGTAAGCATCATGAATATAGAGAAAATGTTCATCCCACAACTTAGGATGTTTTCTGCAATAACCACAAATAAGATGTATGACCATTTTGTTCACCACCTATGTTTGGTTGTATGTTTGCAGATGAAATGTTGTACTCTTTTTTAATTTAGTGTCCATGAGTCCCCAAAAGCTTGAACGAAATTTCCTAACAAAGAAATAATTTTGATCACTCACAATGGATGTGGGAAACCCAAAATGCACCCATACATTCTGAAAGAATAACCGAGTAGTTTGTTCAACTCAAACCTACTTTTTACAAAGCATTAAAATACACATATTGTTGAACCTATCCACAACTACATAAAGATAATCATGGCCTCTTCTAGACATAGGTAGACCTCCTACAAAGTCCATACAAACACTCTCCCATGGACGATAAGGTACAGGAAGTGGTGTATACAATCCCAACTTTCTATTTCTAGGCTTACTAATAGCACATAATGAAAATCCTCTTACAAATTGTGACACACTTTCAAGCATACGAGGCCAATAGAAATACCTTTGTAATTGCGCCACTGTCTTACCTACACTGAAATGGCCAGGAATAAGAGAAGTATGCACTTCCCTTATGATGTTGACTCTCTCCCCCTTTTGAATACAAAGTTTTCCAAGATGGTACAACAAGTTATCGTGCATATGGTAATCCAATTCCTCTACTTGGTTAACTTTACACAAAATCACATATACATATTTGAAATCACTATCTAAAGAATATTGTTTAACATTTCTCTCATGCATGATAGAATTATGCTTAAGAATATGGATGCACTAATAATTGGTCCAAAAAGTATATCAGCAACCTTGTTATAGATACCTTTCTTATACCTTATCACCAAGTGGCATTGTTGAAGAAAACCCATCCAGTGAAAGTGCCTTGCTTTTTTCAAATTTTTTTGTGATTCCAAGGATTGCAATTGCTGATGATCCGTGTGAATGATTGTTTCTTTACCCATCAAATAGTGTTTCCACTTTTTCACACTTTGCACCAATGCATACAATTCGTTGTCTTATCTAGGATAGTTAATCATTGCACCATTAAAAGCTTTTGAATGAAAACATGTGGGCTTACCATGTTGCATTCGGACTGCACCCATGGCATAGTCACTTGCATCAGTATGTATCTCAAATGATTATATCAAGTTCGGAAGTGCAAGGATAGGAGCTAAACTAATATTTTCCTTCAATGCATCAAATTCTTTTTGCTGCTTACCTCCCCACTGAAAGACGACCTGCTTCACACTTGTCAATGCATGTAATGGAGCTACAATAGAAGTGAATTTAGCAATAAAATTCCTCCAATATTGGGTTTCTCCCAAAAAAATTCTAACCTCTATCACTCTTTTGGGCCTTGGCCAATTCAAAATCACATCAACCTTTGAGGGATTTATTTTCAACTCTCCTCCTCCCACAATATGACCCAAATAGACTAAGGAAGTTTTCCCAAACTCACATTTCAAAATATTTAAAACAATCGGTCTTTCTTCAAGACATATAATGCTTTTTTGACATGTAAGACATGTTCTTCATGGGACTTATTAAAAATTAGTATTTCATCTAAATCTACTATCATAAATTCATCTTGAAAAGGCCTCAACACATCATTCATCACACGCATGAAAGTAGCAGGAGAAGTACAAAGCCCAAAGGGCATAACCAACCATTCAAATAAACCTTGCTTTGTTTTAAATGTTTTCTTCCATATGTCTCCTCCAGAGATTATGATTTGATGATAGCCATTCCTCAATTCCAGCTTAGTCAAATACACGGCATCTTTCAATCAATCAATTAAATCATCAATTCCAGGAAGTGGGTAACAATTTTTTACCGTAATTTTGTTCAATGCACGGAATTCCAAACAGATGCACCATGTTCCATATTTCTTTAGCACCAAAACAATAGGTGAACCGCATGGTGAAGTACTTGGTCGGATGATTACTTTTTCAAGAAACTCTTAGATTTTTTTTTTATATTTCTTCCCTTTCCATCACTTACATCTCATACATGCCAATGTTAGGAAGAGGACAATCTTGCTCCAATTCAATTTCATGTTGGGTTCCTCTTTTGGGAGGAAATCCCTTAGGCTCCTGAAACATCTCATCATATTTCTTAACAACCTCAACCAAATCAAATTTTAACTTTGAATCACAACCATGAAAGGATTCATTATCAACATCAATCCTTTGTTTGACCATTAAAAACACAAAATTCTTCCTATAGTTAATAAGTCTCTTCATTTTTCTTGCATTCACAAGTGAAATATTTAGCTTATGTCGATGTGCTCTAACAATTTACTCAATACCATATTTGAGCAAGTGATACTTACTTTGATGGTAATGAAAAATATCTTTCCTATCATAAATATATGGGCTTCCAAAAATAATACTGAAAATATCAAGTGGAACTACATCAAGTTCAACTTCACCAAGGAATTTTGTTGTAATTGAAAATCTAAGTATGTATTTCCTTGTTACCTACAAATTTTCTTTCTTACATATCCAACCTAAAGTATAAGGTTTTGGATGAGGAATGGTCTCTAATTCAAATTCTGGACTAAATATTCAGAAATAATATTTTCTTGTGAACCACTATCAAATAGTGTATCAATTTTGGTACTCTTTGAAATAAACCAAATATGGAAAATTTCAATTCTCGTTTTCTCATCTTGAGTGTCATTAGGAAAATTTGAAGAACTATTTATTTCTATGTCCTTACCTTTCAAACCCATCACTGTGATATTATTTATTTTCATCTCCCGAATCAGATCCTAAATCATTTTGTGTAGTTGCAGCTATCTTTTTCTTCCCTTTGTTTTTAAACTTTTTGGGTCTCATCTCAGGATGAAGTTTCCAACACTATTCTTCATCATGACCATCTTTTGCACAATTCTTGTAGTTAATTTTTCTCCCTCTTTCTTGATGGAAGCATTCTTCTTCCCTTGTCCTTTGAACTTACCCTTTCCTTTGTCTCCACTTTTAAATCGATTTTTATTGCCCTCTTGTGGAACATTTTTCCCTCTTGCTTCTAGGTGTGTAGCATGTACACAAACCTCATCTAAAATTGTAGGGTTAAACATGAGTATGGTATGTCTTAAAGCTATACAAACCTCCAATGTACTTCAGCAAAGTATCTCGAGATGATAAATCTACACCCAATATTAGTGCTTTTATTATAAACTCTTGAGTATAGATTTTCACACTTTAACCCTTTAATTACCTAATTTTTTGCCAATCCATGATAGCTTTTGGCAGGTATGCTAATGGATAGAATTTTCTTCTTATTGCAGCAACAAAATCATTCCAAGAGGTTAAGACTTTACCATGTTTCTTCATGTACTCTTGATTTTTGGCTTCCCACCAAATAAGAGTTGCACCTTCCAACCTTAATGAGTTGAATCTTGGTTTCATCATCCTTAATCCTTTGTATCCTAAAATACACTTCAAGTTTACGAACTCAATTATCTAATATCTTATAATTTACCTCACCATTATACATAGTCAATTCTAATTTTATGTCAAGTTTCAACAATGGAGTTTTGTCATGTCCCTTTGGAGAATGTGGAGGTGATGGTGAAGGAGTTGTTGTGGAAGAAGAAGATGGTGAAGATGGTGGTGAGGATGGAGGTGAATAGAATGGTGGTTTCCATGGTGGTTTTTTACCATTCCCTTTTGGAGGCTTATGCCCATATCCTGTTGTAGGTTTGGAGCTTTCAGCTTGCAACCTTGTGTTTCTATCCTCATAGATAACTTTCACCATTTGTGTAATATAAAAGAATTCTTTCCCAAAGGCTTTCTCATCGTTTGACATATTATAAGGCTCTCCTTATGTGACATACTTGTTGAAGCTTAAACTGAAATTTTAGGTAGAATTTGTGGTGGATATTGTGGCAAACTTTCTCTTCTCCTCCTTGACCTAACTTGAGGACTTACAACCACGAGTTTTCCTTCTCATCTCTTGAGCTTAAACCTTGTAAGCATCACATAAAATTGCAAATAATTAAACCCTAATAGAAACAAATAAAACCTAAGCTATGATGCCAAACTGATTTGTATTTAAAAATTTGCTTGAGGTTGGTGAAATCTTACAAGTGATTCAATTAGGGTTTAAGCCTCTTTTGTGAAATTATTAAACACACAAACATGAAATTTAAATCTATTTTTTTGTAGAAAAACATAAGACAATATCACCATAAGGGTAAACACACAACAACAATTGATAAAGGAGTTCACCCCTCTTGGGCTACGTCTCTTGGTCTAGCTTTTAATGGTTGGGCCTTCTTTCATTATGCTCAAAAAATGGTGTTTACATACATCTACAGTTCTCAAAAGGTTGTACTAATAGCTCCAATGGCTTCAGAACTATCAAAAACCCCTATCTAGCCTATTTCTACTCCCAAAACCGCCAAAAACTAAAGAATTTATGATCTCCCCAATGTTTCTAGCAATATGTCCCACAATTTCGACCTGCGTGCAAATCGCCCTACAATTTTACTCCAAAAAATGCTAATTGAGCGAATTTTCTGCCAATAACCAACGCAAATTGTGAGATAGTTAATTTGAATAATGCATCCTATAGACGAATTTTTTTATTATTATTTCAGGGTTGAATATCTTAATATTAAAAATGGGGGGTCAGGCTAAGCCCTGGCCCCTAGTCCCCCCCTTATTTCTGTGGGCATAGTGACTAGGGCTGGGGCTAGCCCTCACCCACCCCCAAACACACCAACCATCAAGTTTAAATTAAACTTTGAAACCATTAGGGTTAAGTCACAATGCAAATCACATTGGTAGAGTGTCTGTCTTGCCACCCAGAGGTGTCATGTTCGATTCCACCGAAGTGCTTTTTTCCCATACCCAAAGCTTTGATCTACCACCAAGGTGCCATGTGGTGACCTCTAGTTGGCCCATGTGGCATTCCCTGGTTGTTCGAACCATTAACCAATGAGAATGCATCCAATCAAACCAACTAGAACGTTACAAGTGGCACACTATGATTAGCCAAAAAGGTTCAGTCAACCATGCACAGTCAAGGTCCAGTGAGGAGTATGAACTACTGATTAGCCAACCCTATACATCCTAAAAACATTTTTTTTATTTTTTTCCAAAAATGGACAGAACTTGATTGTAGGAGCATACGTATTCATTTTTTCGTGAAACAAGTTGTGTCGGATTCAGAACAACGATATCTACGCAAGTGCATAAGTTTCGTTCCATTATAAGAACTTTGAATTTTGAGCATAAAATTGATCAATTGGATCATTCCTCCCCACTAGAAGCTTTTGGACCCCAAAAGATCACTTTTAGTTGACAAATAGATAAGGGTATAGTTCCCTCACCCTTCCAATCTCAATCCATTTGTCTTCACTTGGATTTGTACCCTTGAGCCCCACACGAAGATATTCCACATTTCCTCATTTTGAAGTCCTTGTTTTTCTGTCAAGGATAGTTCCTTGCTGCAATTCTTCAAGATATTCAAGAGAGAAATCTTTAATTGAAGGCATTTGAAAATTCTCTCCTTGATCTTCAATCAAAGTAGGCTCATACAATTTTAAATTCTCAACATTAACAAATGCATAAATTTTTATGTATGAAGGCAAATCCATTATTACCAATCTTTTCCAAAATTTTGAATGGACCATATCAAATTGGTTTCATATTTTTACCTTATCTTTAGAGTCTCTCTTTGCTAATATGAAGCCAAACTTCATCACCGACTTGGAAATTGTGATCTGCACGATGCTTATCATGTCTTGTCTTGTACTTGACTTTACTCTTCTTCAACTGTTCTTGAACATTTTGATCTCCCAATTGAACTTTTTCATTGAATCTTTTAGCTTTGTCTCTACATTTTACCATCAATATGAATAGATTTCCCAAAGATAAAATCTAAAGTAGATTTAGGAAAGTATCCCAAACTTGCCTCAAATGACGAGGTTTTAGTCGAAGAGTGCTTTGCCTAGTTCTAAGCATGTTGAACATAGTGCAAATGTTCATCCCATAACTTGGGATGCTTGCTGCAATAACCACGAAGAAGATGTATCACCATTCTGTTCACCACCTCTGTTTGGATGTTTGTTTGTGGATGAAATGTTGTACTCATTTTTAATTTGGAGGTGAAAACATGAAGTTGGGAAACACTTTTTTCCCTTTTTTGACATTGAAAATTGTAATTTTCTATGTTTTTTCAACTTCAACTCCACTAAAATCATATTTTCAATGAAAATTACACTTTGAAATAAAAACAAGATTTTTTGTAGAGAATTGTCTTACCTCCATACTCATATTTTTTTTTAAATATTGACATATAGAGGGGAAAATTTTTTGTTTACTAACTGCATTTACTTGAAATTTTCAGGAAAAAATAATTAGTCACTTTGTGAACCCTAACTATTTTTAGGGATGGTTATTAACTTTTTGGAAATAAACCATATCATCATAATCTACATAGACCGCGCTACTGCAATGACTATTTTTCGGTAATTTTCAGATTAAATCACTATTTTTTTATTATTTTTTGAAATGGACGAAGACAAACAAATGGTGATGTTTCAGTACATTTTATGAGCCCTACATTTTATTTTCAATGTGATCATCAATAATGAAAATGGGAATACCCTTTTGAAGAAGACAGGGAGAGGAATTGAAATATGGTTTTTTTGATTTTTTTGGTGTTGCCAATTTAAATTTATTGAATTTTCATTCACTGCAATTTTCTGAACAATGAAATTCCACAGTGACACAGTTTAGTATAAAATTAATATCAAATTGAATTTTTTAAAGGAACTCCACAAATATTACATCATTAGAGACTAGATTCAGAGATGAATCTAATGGTACCAGGTTTGAAAGATAACATTCTGTTTTTTTAGGTGTTCCGCCCCTCCAAAGCTGTAGGTTCCTCAAAACTGCAAATTTTTCTGGGTTTTTCGTTGACCAGAAACTCTTGAGTGAGACATTTAATAAACTCTCAGGCAAGAAATGTTAAACTCTCAACCGAGATTTTAAACCACCACAGGTTAAATTTAACCGTGCGGGTAAACTCTCGCTCGAAATTTTTGAAAACTCTCGGCCGAGAGTTTGCGTCTGAGAAATACACCTGACACAAAATTCATTCCCAACTTACCTATATATAGCTTAGAATACCTCTACACTCTCAGTCTGTGATTGCGCTTCATCTGTTCTCATTCTTAGATAGTCATCTTCCTCTAGCTGCCATTGCTGGTGGTAGACGCCTCTTTGTTATTAATTAGTCGCATCCTAAACTATTGTTGTTGTGTCATTCAGATCCCAGCACATCCTCTTACTTACAGTCCATTTGTAATCAAAGCAGCAAAATTTTATATTGGGGGATCATCCAAGATGGAAAAATATATGGAAATGGTGGATGTGGGTATAAGGATCGCTATCAAGTTGAATTCTCACTACCCTCAGACATCGCAAATGTATTATCATCCAACTTCAAATAATAATACTCACTCTGATATAACTTGCCCCAAAAATAAGGTCAAGGGTGCCTTGTCTCATGCCCTGCAATTTTCTGCATCTAACAGTGATATAATTTTTGAGATACTCTATATTGTTTTTTAGGCATTGTTTAGGCTTTAATTTCTTTATCTCCTTCTGCAAGGAAGACAATTTGATGGAGACTATCCCTGTGCCCCAATTTTTAATCAAATTTTCTTTCATCCTGTTTTCATAGAATATTTTTATGCATGATATCAGAGAGCACAATATCTGGGTATTCTTCTGTTATTTATGGTTTAAATGCAATATTAGTGCTAGTTCGGTGATTTATATTATTTTTTTCATTGATTTTTATGGCTTAAATATTGGAAAATGTTGAACGGTTGTAGCATTCAGGCCGCGGATTTCCATACTTCCTGTTATGTTGGATCAATTTCCAGAAATCTATTTTTAATTTTTTTCCTTTTGATATGAAAATAAAAATGGGGAGGGTTACAAAGAAAACAAATTTGTTTAAAAACAACAAAAACAAATCTATGGCACTTAATGTCCAACAAGAAGAATGGAATGGCATCAACAAAGGCAGGCTAACTAGACATAAATTCTAAAATCACAAAGGCTACGAGTCAGACTAACCATATTTTGTGATTTCCCAAACGCGTTGCTATGTGTTTTTGATCTTTTTACCTCCAAAACCAACCAAATCCTAAATCAAATCATATCAAATGGGAGGATTGTAGCCCAATGGTGGGAAAGAGAATTAGTGAGGACGTGATGAAGAGTAGTAGGTGGATGGTAGAAACCTGGTATGACGGAGGCCATTTCTGTTGTAGCAAGGCCAATTCGACCTCCAGGATGGTGTTATCTCCACTAAAGGGTGGATTTCTATTCTGTATTGGAAGATATTGGATGATTTTCTAGCTTCTGAAAGAACTGTTTGGAAAGTGTACAAAAATTTGGCTAGGTACATCCGCTCCCACTTGAATCTCACCCATGTTGTTGTGGTAGGCTCAGGCCATCTTTTTCTGACTGATCAAAATCTTACTTCATATATCATGATTGAGTCACATAGTTGGCTGAAACAAAACTATGTGGATCTTGAGCTGGATTAACCAAAATTGTGAAAAGAAGAAGTTCTGAAGTGAAGTGCTTAGCACTAACTATAACCAATCCAAAAGCACACCATCCAGAACAAAAAAAAGTATGGGAAGAATCTCACTTTGTAAACCTCAGTGATGATATTACCATGGAAAATGAGTATGGCTGGCTCTTTGAAGTTGCAGAGTTGCATTCTCTGAGAACAGGAAAGTGAATGAGGTATTATAGAGCTTAGGGGGAGGGTGGTTACACCCATAACTTCCACTCTCAAATATCAACCGTCTTTCAAGCCCTAAACCACATCGACAGTCAATCTATTATAATAGTAATTACAACATTAATTACTTTAACATTTTTAAACAATTTCATACTCCATAACCATCAAATACAACTGGTGAAAGTTACCACCAGGCACCATGTACTGTGATAGGTGTCCATGAATATACCTCAGCTGGTAATAATAATGCATTGTGTGTATTCAATGTAGATCGGTATAGTGAACTCTCAAGGTAAATGAATATACATATCCCTGTAAAATTAAATAAATTGGAACGTTATAAACGTGAATATAAAGTTTAAAATATGTCGGATATTACATGTATTAACAAGTAAGATCAGGGTGAGCACATATCTTTGTTTTTGCATTGATACAACGCTCTAGTGTTTCTCACTTTGATCTTATCGGAGATGCACATATACTATATAAAAGAATCTAAACTCTCGGATGAGAGTTAAAACAACTCTAGGCTAAGAGTTTTTATACTCTCGTCCGAGAGTTTTATAAATCATTAAACCCGATAGTTTATGTCAATAAAAATCTCAGATGAGAAAATATTTAACTCGCGTACAAGAGTAGTTTAACTTCGGTCAAGCCCAATCTAACTCTCGGGAAAAACATTAAAAATCTCCCGGACGAGAGTTCTAAAAACTCTCGGTTGAGAAATTGAGTTTACTATTTTCTCGAATGAGAAACTAAAAATTTCACCAAAATTTTGGCCATCCACCAAAAAGTGTTTCCCAACTTTAGGTTTTCACCCTTGGTGTCCATGAATCCCCATAATCTTGACCAAAATTTCCTGACAAAGAAATAATTTTGATCACTCACAATGGATGTGGGAAACCCAAAATCCACCAATACATTCTGAAATAATAGCTGAACGGTTTGTTCAGTTGTATCCTTCTTCTTACAAGGCATTAAAATACACATCTTGTTGAACATATTCACAACTACATAAAGATAATCATGACGTCTCCTAAACATTGGTATACCTCCTACAAAGTCCATAGAAACACTCTCCCATGGACAAGAAGGTACATGAAGTGGTGTATATAATCCCAAATTTCTATTTCTAAGCTTACTGATAGCACATAATGAACATCCTCTTACAAATTATGACATACTTTCAAGTATACGAGGCCAATAGCAATACACAAGGGCTTCACTGCGGGAGCAATACTATAGCACGTGGGTTCATATTGGGGGATATATAATGAGGAAAAAATGACATAATATATTGGGGGTATATAGGGGGTAAATGGTTTTTATATTGGAAGGTATAAAAAATGGAGCTCAAAGTTAATCAAAAAATATAAAGGGGTATAAAAATGTTAATGAAAAAGTGGATACCTACAATATATAGTGAAAGTAGGGGCTTTTTAAATTGGGAAGGTGTATTGGGTTTATATTTGTAGGGGGTTAAATAATGTGATTTTTAGAGGAATTTTCCAATATGTAATCAAATTAAGGGTATTGTTTAATATGCTATGATCGCATGTGATATGTTATAGGTTCATCGAGTGAAGCCCCTGTGTAGCAATACCTCTGTAATTGTGACACTGTCTTACCTACACCAAAATGACTAGCAATACGAGAAGTATGTGCTTCCCTTATAATGTTGACTCTCTCCCCTGTGGAATACAAAGCTTTCCAAGATGGTACAACAAGTTGTCATTCATATGATAATCCAATTCCTCTACTTGGTTACCTTGACACAAATTTGCATATACATCTTTGAAATCACTATCTAAATAATATTGTTCAACATAGCTCTCATGTATGACAGAATTATGCTTAAGAATAATGGACACACTAAAAATTGGTCTATAAAGCATATCAACAACCTTGTTATACATACCTTTCTTATACCTTATCACCAAGTCAATTTGTTTAAGAAAACCCACCCATCGAAAGTGCCTTGCTTGCTGTAGCTTTGTTTGTGATTGAAAATACTGAAATGGTTGATGATCCATGTGAATGATTGTTTCTTTACCCATCAAGTAGTGTTTCCACTTTTTCACACTTTTCACCAATGCATACAATTCCTTGTCATATGTAGGATAGTTAATCACTGCACCATTAAAATTTTCTAAATGAAAACAGATGGGCTTACCATGTTGCATTAGGATTGCACCCATGGCATAGTCATGTGCATCAGTTTGTATCCCAAATGACTATCTCAAGTATGGAAGTGCAAGTATAGGAAATGAACTGATATTTTCCTTCAATGCATCAAACTTGTTTTGTTTCGTACCTCCCCACTGAAAGACCTGCTTCACACTTGCCAATGCATGCAATGGAGCTGCGATAGAAGATAAGTTAGCAATAAAATTCCTCCAATATTGGGCTGATCTCAAAAAAATTCTAACCTCTGACATTCTTTTGGGTCTTGGCAAGTTCAAAATGACATCAACCTTGGAAAAATCTATATTCAACTCTCCCCCTCCAACAATATGACCCAAATAGACTAAATAATTTTTCCCAAACTCACATTTCGACATATTTAAAAACATTTTTTCTTTCTTCAAGAAATCTAATAATTTTTTGACATGCATGACAAGTTCTTCATGGGACATGCTGAAAATTAATATGTTATCTAAATATACTATCACAAAGTCATCTAGAAAAGGCCTCAACACATCATTCATCACATGCATTAAAGTAGCAGGAGCATTTCAAATTCCAAAGGGCATAAACAACCATTCAAAAAAACCTTTCCTTGTTTTGAATGACGTCGTCCATATGTCTCCTTCAGGGATTCTGAATTGATGATAACCACTCCTCAAGTCCAGCTTAGTAAAATACACAAATATTTCATTTGATCAAGTAAATCATCAATTATAGGAAGTGGGTAATGGTTCTTTACTATAATCTTGTTCAATGCACACAAGTCCATGCACATGCACCATGTTCCATATTTCTTTGGCACCAAAAAAATAGGTGAACCACATGGCGAAGTACTTGGTCAGATAATTCCTTTCTCAAGCAACTCTAGAATTATTTTTTAATTTGTACATTTTCCATCATTTACATCTTGTACATGCCAATTTTACAAAGAGGACAATCTTTCTTCAATTAAATTTCATGTTGGATTCCTCTTTTTGGAGGCAATCCCTTGGGCTCTTGAAACATCTCATCATATTGGTTAACAACCTCAACCAAATAATATTTAAACTTTTAATCACAACCGTGAAAGGCTCCATTATCAACATCATTCTTTTGTTTGACCATTAAAAGGACAAAATTCATGCTAGACTTAATAAGTCTCTTCTTTTGTCCTGCATTCACAAATGAAATATTTAGTTTATGTTGTTGTGCTCTAACAATGTATTCAATACCATCTTTGAACAAGTGAAAAATTTTTTCATGGTGATGAAAACAGCTTTCCTGTCATAAAGATATGGCTTCCCAAAACAATACCGGAAATATCAAGTGTAACTACATCAAGTTCAAATTCATCAAGAAAGTTGGTTGTAATTGAAAATCTAAGTATGCATTTCCTTATCATCTGCAAATTTCCATTCTTACATATCCAACCTAAAGGATAAGGTTTTGGATGGGGAACGGTCTCTAAATTCAACTTCTTGAATAAGCCTTTAGAAATAAGATTTTCTTGTGAACCAATATCAAAGAGTGTATAATTTTTGGTATGCTTTGAAATAAACCGAATATGGAAAAGTTCAATTCTTGTTTTTTAATCTTGAGTATCATTAGGACAACTTGAAGAACTAATTATTTCTATGTAATTATCTTTTAAACTGATTGTTGTGATCTTTCTTCATCTCCCGAATCAGATTCCAAATCATTATGTGTAGTTGCAACTGTATTTTGCTTCCCTTTGTTGTTAAACTTTTTGGGTCTCATCTCAAGATGAAGTTTACAAAAATGTTCTTCATCATGACCATCTTTTTCACAATGCTTGCATGTTAATTTTTCTCCCTCTTTCTTGATGGAAGAAGTCTTCTTCCCTTGTCCTTTGAACTTGCCCTTTCCTTTGTCTCCAATTTTAAATGGATTTTTATTTCCCTCTTGTGGAACATTTTTCCCTCTTACTTATAGGTGTGTAGCTTGTATACAAACCTCATCTAAACTTGTAGGGTTAAGCATGAGTATGGTATGACTCAAATAGCTATGAAAACCTCCAATGTATTTCAGAAAAGTATCTTGAGATTATAGATCTACACCCAATATTAGTGCTCTTTTTCTAAACTCTTGAGTATATCTTTGCACACTTTGACCCTTTAATTCCCTAAATTTTTTTCATGTATGCTACTGGATCGAATTTTCTTCTGAGTGTAGAAATAAAATAATTCAAAGAGGTTAAGACCTTACCATGTTTCTTCGTGTCATCTTGAATTTTGGCTTCCCACCAAATAAGAGTTGCACCTTCCAACCTTAATGAAGCAAGTTGAATCTTGGTTTCATCATCCTTGATCTTTTGTATCCTGCAATACACTTCAAGTTGACGAATCAAATTATTTAATATTTCATAATTTACCTCACAATTATACATAGGAAATTCAAATTTTATGTCAAGTTTCAACAATGAATTTTTTTTCATGTCCCTTTGGAGAATGTGGAGGTGTTGGTGAAGGTGTTGTTGTGGAAGAAGATGATGGTGAACATGGTGGTGAGGATGGAGGTGAAGAGAATGGTGCAGCCAATGGTGGTTTGTCACCATTCCCTTTTTTAGGCTTATCACCATCTCCTCCATCTCCTCATGGAGTTTTGGAGCTCTCACCTTGCAACCTTGTGTTTCTCTCCTCATAGATAACCTTCACCGTTTGTGTCATATAAAATAATTCTTTCATGAAGGATTTATCATATTATAATACATTATAAGACTCTCCTTAATGTGACATAATTGTTGAAGATTCAACTGCAATTTGAGGTAGAATTTGTGGTGGAGATTGTGGCAAACTTACTCTTCTTCTCCTTGACCTAACTTGATGACTTGCAACCACAAACTTTCCTTCTCCTCTCTTGATCTTAAACCTTGTAATCATAAAATACACTTGCAAACAATTAAACCCTCACAGCAACAAAGAAAAACTAAGCTATGATACCAAACTTATCTGTATTTAAAAAATTGCATGAGGTTTGTTAAATTTTGCAAGTGATTCAATTACGGTTTAAGCCCCTTTTGTGAAATTATTAAATACATAAACATGAAATTTAAACTGATTTTTTTCATAAAAACATAAGACAATATCACCATAACAATAAAAACACAATAGGAATTCATGAAGGAGTTCACCCCTCCTAGGATACGTCTCCTGGTCTAGCTTCCAATGGTTGGGCCTCTTTCATTATGCTTAAAAAATGGTGTTCACATACGTTTATAGTGCTCAAATTGCTATGTTGATAGCTCCAATGGCTTAAGAACTTTCAAATACCGTTGTCTAGCCTCTTTCTTCTCCCATAAAGGGCCAAAAACTAAAGAATTTATGATCTCCCCAAGTTTTGTAGAAATTCGTCCTATAATTTTGACCTGCCTACAAATTGCCCTACAATTTCGCCCCAAAAAATGCTAATTGAGAGAATTTTTTGCCAACAACCGGTACATTTTGTGGGATAGTTAATTTTCATAATGTGGCCTATAGATCAAATTTTTAATTATTATTTCGGGGTTGAATATTTTAATATTAAAAATGGAGGGTTCATGCTAAGCCCCTTGTCCTACCCCTTATTTCTGTGGGCACGGTGACCAGGGCTAGGGCTAGCCCCAACCCACCCCCAAATGCTCCAACCATCAATTTTAAATTAAACTTTGAAACCATTATGTGGTTGTAGAGTGTCGGTATTTCCACCCAAAGGTGTCATGTTCGATTCCATCGCAGTGCTTTCCACCCATACCCAAAGTTTGAGTTGACCTCCAAGGCACCACGTGGCAACCTTTGGTTGGCCCACATGGAATTCTCTGGTTGGTCGAACCATCAACCAATGAGAATTCTCCAAATCAAACCAACCAAAACATGACAACTGGTACACCGTGATTAGCCAAAAAGTTCCAGTCAACCATGCACAGTCAGGGTCTAATCAGCAGTATGACTACTAATTAGGAAACCTTGTACATCCCAAAAATAATGGTTTTATTTTTTTCAAAAAACAAATAGAACATGATTGCAGGAGCATACGGAGTCAGTCTTTCACAAAAATATGGAGCAACGAGATCTACACAAGCACATAGGTTTCGTTCCATTCCGAGAGCTTTGAATTTTGAGCATAAAATTGATCCACTAGATCAATAATGGAAGCATATTTTAGCGTCAATTGGGAAGCCAAAACAGAAGATATTTTTTATGTCATACCAGAAGAAAAATAGGAAGCAAAATTGGGACCAAAAGTAGAAGTACTAATGGACGTAATAATGGAAGTAATATTTCTCGACGCTAAAACTGACGGTATTTATGGCATTATTTATGGATCCCAAGTTAAAATGAATTGTACCTTTGGGTTTTGTATCTCCAATTGAACCCAATTCGCAGGCTCAAATACACTAATATTAGCACTATTTTCAACTCTAATGTCATGTTTTGTTGTAGTTTCTAAAGTATGAATTTTTATGATAAAAAATAGAGAAGGTGCATAAAAAATATAATTCAAGTTTATACATAGCATTAAATAAATTGATACTCAATAAATTTTCATAAAATGTCAACTCAAAGGCAATAAAAACATATAAATGTCATCAACTTTTCACATGGCATACAAATAATATTTGAAATTTTAAAATTTTTCTCAATATGTGACTTCGAGAGCCCTTGCATGACACTATCCTCACCTCTTGTTATTATTTCCTCCATATTAAATTCTCACTATGACCAATATTCCAGGGTTTTAATGGATTGTTAATTTTCCTTCAAACAAATTAATTTATTCAACCTTATCCATTCACTATCCCTCTATTAAGTTTCCTTATTTAACACATAATTTTTTTTAAGAGACATGCATGCACAATTAAATTTATCCCTCAACATGGCCAATATATGGATGTTTCATGCCTATACATGTCTTTTTAGTGTAAGTATTGTAGCCAAATCACCACCATGTGTTATGGAATATTGCATGAGATAATGATATGAGCATGTTCATGTTGCACTTAAGGGGTGTGGCCCATTGATTATTCCACTTTCTACTTTGTTGATCATTTTTGTTACTTGAGGGAAAAAACATTTATCCCATGATTTGATGTATTTGTGAAGGATTGATGTGTCACAAAGGAACCCACACAAAAATGAACTAGAAGTAGATCAAAACCAAACCTTGTAGTGGCCTACTGATTCACTAGATTTATGACCTCTTTCTAGGAAATGTTATAAACACCATGTGTAATATCTATATTTTCACCTCAGTGTGTCTTATTAACTCTACATTGTTCCCTTTCTCTCACTTATCACATTTAGATGGACATCAAAAGTGTTTTATAAACTTTGCAAATGTGTACAGTTGAATTTTATCTCATTCAAATTGATGTTATAATGTCTTGTGAAATTTTCAAATATGTATGATTTCATTTAAATGACTTATTACAATAAAATTTTCAATAATCTCTTAGTTTTTTAGGCATATTTTATACAAATTTAAGAAATGAATTCATAAGTCAACAAATTTAATCTTTCTCAAATTTTTAGTCTTATTTTATAAAAAATTAAGAAATGGATTTTAAATTGCCACAAATCAAATCCAAAATCTATTGATAAATGTTGATATTTAAGGACGCAAGTGTTCAAACTTCTCATACAAAATAAAAAGTGGAAATTGGTTAATGCAAAAATTATCGCTTGTTGAAATCTCAAAAAAAAAAAACGATTTTAGTGAGTTTAATTGTTTAATAACTAATATTTAGGTAATGAACAAATTTTTCATGTCATCATCAACAGTGGGAGTTATAAGAGATGAAAATTTATAATCCAACATCTCATCATATGGGCACCATCAAACATCTACAACTATACCCCCTTTTTTGGTGTCAACAAAGAAAGGATGCTTGAGTAACTTATATGTGTAACATATAGCATCCAACCAAAGGATGATGTTACTTATACTATATCATTTCCTTTTGTTGTATTTCTGGACTCTGGATTTATTAAATTTTATTACTTACCAATTCTAACCTTAAGACTAGGATTATCAAATTTGGTTATAGGGGAGGAGACATGCATGCCTAATTATTCCACATAATAAGGGATATGATAAATGATATTCTCTTCACAAGTATCACTTGAGAGGAGTGCTAGAATTTTTAATATTTTTTAAGTAGGAACATCCTTAACCAAAATAAATCCACATCGACTAATTTCAATTATTATATTAGAAGATTAAATGAGCATGCAAAATCATTGTTTTGTTGTTGCATTGCTACAATATTTTCCCATTGTTAGGTTTTTGTGACACCGTATAACACCACCCTATAGTTATGTTTCTATGAAACCATTTTTGCAACACCACCCTATTATTACATTGTTGTGACACCACACTATATTTTTCTTTAGTGACATTATTTCTACAATAGCACCTTATTGTTACATTTCCATGACATCGTTGTCGCAACACATCCCTATAGTTATTTTATTGCAAATTGGATGTTTTTTTTCTGCTGCAACTCTATTTAATACTATGGATCATGACTTGTAGTGATTCCATGTGTTTCAAATGGTTTTTGGTGAGTCAATGGACTATTTGTGTGAAGAAGTAGTGATGGGATTGGGAATTATAAAAATAAGAAATGATTAGTTGGGTAATTGGATGAGGAAATGATGATTGGATGGTGAGTTGAACTGTCATGATTGTTCAATGTCTAAAGGAATGATGGCTCGACTAAAAAACAATTGAGGAATCCAAACCACTATGATGATTCATCCTCGTAATCATCATTTATCGGCATGGAGTGGACAAGAGAAAGGGAGAGTTGAGACAGTTGGAAAGAGAAGAGGAAGATCTTGAGAGACTAAAATAAGAGGGAGCTTGAGGAGCTAGAAAAATAGGTTGGGCTAGAGGAGGAGAACAGCTATTGAGTTTGGTGTGAAATAGATTGTGCATATGCTGAAGCATAGCATAAAATAGAATTTTATACTAATTATATGAACAAATTTTGGTGTATGTGAATAAGCGAAAAAAATAATATATTGCCTCTTAAATTCTCTACTATGGATTGTTCTCAATTTCCTTGTTGTATGTACTATTTTTTATTTTTATTGTGCTAACAAGCCATTATTTGTGCACTTTGTGGGCAGAAAAATATATTCTTATGGTGATTTTGCATAGTTTGTAAGGTCCTTCCCACATTAGGTTGTATCAAATCTTGTTTAAGCTCTTGAGATTGGTTCTTTATTAGTGTATCTACAATATGTGCTTGTGGTTAAACCTATGACAGGTTGTTCAATGTAATTTTTAAATGGGAAGTTGTGAAAACCTAAGCCATAATAAGGCCTATGAATGTTAATCAAGTTGAGGACCACTAGAAAACTTATAGGAATGTTACCACGTAGACATCAAGCAACATGAGGAGGTGTAGGGAATAGATAATTGGATAAATTTAGAATAAGAATAGAAAATTTAGAAAATAGAAGACTTGGGGAGGCCAATGTAGACTAAGAGGTGAAATATGAAATTGAAGAAGAAGAAAATGTTGATTAAATGTACCTAGAAATATGGTTAATATCCTTTCTGGAAGATATACATAGCACAAAAGTGGTAGTTTCATATTATGATGGTAGTTTTAAGGATGAGACTCTCATTTATTAGATATGAGAGCTTGAAAGGTGTTTTGAGTAGAGAATTATCATGACCCTAATCATTTTCAATTTTTCATGACCAATTTAAAGGGTCATGCTACACTTTGCTGGGATATTTTACAAAAGAATAAGGTAGACAACAAGCAAGAGAATATTAAAACCTAAGGGAATTTGGTGAGAAAAATCAAGGAGATTTAATTATTACCAAAAAAAATATTTTAATTAACTACAAAACCTAAGGCAAAAAGAGTTGACTGTCTATGAGTACATGAAGGAATTTTTCAAGCTTCCACTCAAGGAAAGGATTAAAGAACTTGAATATAAAAGAGTGGCAAGATATGTGAACGGATGAAAGTATCAGATTCAATATTAGATTAGCACAAATTTATATTAGGTTGTGGATGAAGCCTATAGAATTTCCATGTAGGTGGAAGAGAATATTGGTATAAAAGAATAACATAAATTTCAAGAAAAAATGACTTACATGCATAGGTAGAGCAAGTGTTGCTAGAGGAAATGAAAACAAAAATATGAATCCATTAGTATCCAAGGAAATAAAGGAGGAAATGGCACTATAAGAGGAACATGATTAAGAAGAGGAAAACCTAATTACATTATTACATGCTATAGATGTGGAGTAGAGGGGCATAAGCCATATAAATGTCTAGAAAAACATATTTTAGGAAGAAGAGGTGAAGGATGAACATAGGTCACACATGAAAGTGAGCCAACCACCGTTGGTGAAAATGTCATGGTCCTTCAATAGGAACAAGATGAGAATTTAATGGTCCAAATGGTGTTTCTTAAACATGAAAAGAAGACAGTAGATGAACCTAACTAGAGAAGGAAGGCTTTCAGCACTAAATGTAAAGTTTAGGGAAAATGTTGTAATCTAGTCATAGATGGTGGAAGCGTAGAAAATTTGGTATCCAATAAAGCTATAAATAAGTTAAAATAAACATGTATTCTTCATCCCAATCCATATTGTGGTTCATGGTTACAATTTTGATAACAAGTGACCATCAAAAACCAATGCTTGTTAAACTTTCAAATTGGAAGATTAGTGAATAATATTTATGTGATGCAGTGGAGATGGATGCATGTCATGTGCTTGTCAAAATACCATGGTTATTTGATAGGAATTTTTTTCATGATGGAAGGAAGAATACATATGAATTCACAAAGTCTATACAACAATATAAGTTGGAACCAATGCTAGAAGGTCCAATGATAGTAGTAGGAAGAAATAACAGTTAAGATGTGAGTAGGAGCATCTAAATTATCTCATGCATAGCTAAGAAATTTTTGAAGGAACAGAAATATTTTCACTTTTATTTTGCCATAATGTCAAAAAAAGTCCACAAAGGTAGGAAATGGAACTTTATACCACCATAAATTCACCCTTTTTTGAAGGAATTTGCGGAGAATTTTGCAGATGATTTACTAGTAGGATCAACTCCCATGAAAAATATATTACATTAGATTGACATGACACAAAAGGAAAGTATATCTAATAAAGATCCTTATTAGATGACTCCAATAGAAATTGAATAAGTGAATAAGAAGGTACAATAGTTTCTTAGCAAAGGATTTATTAGAGAATGTTTAATTACGTGTGTTTTCCTAGTAGTGTTGTCACCTAGGAAAGGTGGTGAGTAGATAATCTATATAGATTCATGAGTTATTAATTGGATCACTATCAAATATAGATTTACCTTACTTATAATGGATGACATCGAGGATTGATTGAGTGGGGCCATGATCCAGGAGGATATTTGTGGCCACCCACCTATTCCACTTAGACTCCCACAATTTTTTCTTTCAGTTTTTCAGTTTCCTTAATTGTAGCACAATTTACTATTTTTGCAATTTTTTCAGGTCCTAAACTTCGAGAGCCATTTTGAGGCCCTAAACAATGTTTTTTTTAGAAAATCACCTCTGGAAAATTTTAATTTTCAACTTAAAATTAACTATAATTAGTTTTATTCCTCGAATAGATCTTTCTAATGAGGTATTGTGTGCATCAAATGGAGATAGTATGCCAAAGTTACGACCACAAGAAATTGATGTGCCAATTTACCCCAACAGGACCCATAGTTTGGTGTTTCATCTCCTGGGGTTATGTTTTTGTATGTTTAGGGTTTTTCATTATTTCTCAATAATAAATAGGCCTTATATCCTCATTGTAACATAGTTCAAAGGCAGGTAGCCACCACATCTCTTCTAATAGATAAGCTACCATCACCCTAGCTAGTTTATGTTCATTCTGTCTGTAAGCATGTTTCAATTATTTTATATTGATGAAATGAAGTTTTATTTTTGTTTCATATTTGTGTTTATGCTCATTTTTTTATTCTATTGCATTCCTGCATAAGCTTAGATCAGTGGTATCAGATCTGTCTTCTCTTTCTCGATCCTTCTTTGCATGTCCCCAACGATGTCGGGGTATAAGGAGTTAGGGCTTGAACTAGTTAAACCTTTGCAAGATCAGCCTCGCAAAGCCCTACGATCGTCCATGGGGGAAGAAAAGAAAGATGATGGAGTAGGATATCCTATAAAAATATTACTCGAGGAGGCCCTCTAGAAACAAAGGAACACGATAATGGATCAATTTTCCCAGATCCTTCAACATTTTCCCACCGATGACGCATCTACATCCGGAAACCAATATGGATGCACCACTCCGTCTAAGGTACAAGTAAACTTTGACATTCCCATATTTGAGGGCCAAATAGATGTAGAAATCATAGATATATGGTTGAATCTATTAAAAGGATATTTCTCGATTCATGACTTTTCCGACTGGGAAAATATTACTTTTTCACTCCTCAAATCCACCCCTCATGTCAAGGACTGGTGGGAAACCTACTGTGAGAAAAAGGACGATGGGGTACCCTCTCTGTTCTCGGTCGCACCCACTTAGAATTATTTTCGATATTCCATAAAGGAAAAATATTATCCCATGGGGAGCTATGAGGAAAGGTACATACAATTGAATATGTTGTGGCAACAAAGCGATTAAGATGTGCATGAGATGAGGAATCTGTTCAATACCCTGCACACAAATTTGGGTATTAAATATTCAGAAAATCATTTGCTGCAAAAGTACCATAGTTGTCTGCACAAATACATTTAGTAGTAAATGGAGTTCCTCGACGTCTCCTCACTTGGTATGGCATACTGGTGTGCTACCAAGATTGAGCAAAAATTTAAACAGAAGAAGTGAGACTTTGGATCTACGAATCAAAAGCAAGGGAAAGGTTCCCCCAAACTATATAACAAAGGACAAAGCTAAGGCAGGGTAGCCCAAGAAAACCTATTGAATATGCAAGAAAATAACAACACCGTGAAGCCGAAGAAGGGCACGGGAAAGTGGTGTGAGTTCCATAAGATCTCCACTCACAACACAAGTGAGTGTCGAGCCAAGAAATCACTGGTGGACGAGATGAAGGCTTCTGAATCATATGCATGTTCGAACTTTGAGTCAGAACCTGACAAGGGGAATGAAAAAGGGAATCAGATTATTAATGTGAATCCCAATGCCATAATTTCCACCATGAAGATCTAGAAGGAGGAACCTGAAGATCCAAAGGAGGAGGAGAATCTCTTCCACTCCCGGATGTGGGTAAAGGTTTCCCCACTAAAATTCATTTTTGACAATGAGATTCAAAAGAACCTCATTTTAGCAAAGGCTGTGAAGCAGCTAGGCTTTTCAACCACAGCACACCCACAGTTGTACACCATTGGGTGGCTTCACGAAGGACGGGATGTTCGCATCAGCCAGTAGTGCCGCCTTACATACAACATCAAGCCCTTCATGGATGAGGTGTTATGTCACATTTACCCTCTTAATGTTTTTGATGTATTATTAGGCCAAACATACTTGTGGAAGTGACATGTTTTGTATGAGTCAAAGCCTCGCACTCTTATTGTTACCTTCGAAAATAAGTTGTAGAGGATACCAAAGGTAGCACCGCCTACCACCATCTCTTTTGTTACTGCAAAACAATGTAGTAAGCTCATTTCCAAAACTAAAAAAATTGTTTTCCTAATGATCCGCCCTCAGGGAAAGAAGAAGACTATGTCCACAACCTCCAGAAAAGGCCTCTCCACGTGACAACAATAGATGGACAAGGTAATGGAGGAGTATGAGGACATATTCACCTCCCCTGCAAGGGTGCCTCGGCATTGTCAAGTCAAGCACTCCATCGATTTGACCCTAGGTTTTTCTCTTCTCAACCAACCAATTTGTCAAAATAAATCAAGAGGCAGATTCAACAGCTGCTTCAGAAAGGTCACATTGGACTAAGTTCATTGCCTTGTGGGAACCTGATCATGTTGGTGCAGAAGAAGGATGAAAATTCTATAATTTGTATTGATTATCGGGTGTTGAACAATATCATTGTCTAGAATAGTTACCCGATCCCACGAATTCATGACCTTCTGGACCAACTCAAGGGGGGGGATATTTCAGCAAGATCAACATGAAGTTCGGGTATCACCAAGTACCAATCGAACCCTCTAATCTGTGGAAGATTGCCTTCAAATCCAAGGAGGGAATTTTTGAATGGCTAGTTATGCATTTCAGATTGATGAATGTTCTTGAAACCTTAAGGAGTTTGATGAAAAACATCTTGTGTCCATTCACCAACTCATTTTTAGCGGTATACTTGGATGACATCCTGATCTTTAGTGAAATTTGGGAAGAGCACCTCCACCACATCCGACAGGTTCTCCAAACACTACAGAAACACAAGTTGTGTGCCGATTTGGAGAAATTCACTTTTGGAATGAACTAGGTTCAATATCTGGGATACATTATAAATGAATGGGTACTGCATGTGGATCCATCCAAGATCCAAGTCATTCAGGATTGGCCAACCGCAACCACTCTAACAGATCTCTGTAGCTTTATGGGTCTTGCCAATTTCTACCACATATTTGTGTTGGGGTTATCTCATATCACTTGGACCTTGAGTCAAGTCACGAAGGGAGGAGACAAAGTGAAATTATTTTGGTCTGAATCTCAATAGAAGGTGTTCACAGAGTTGAAACATCACCTCTGCTCTGCACCAGTACTCACATTACCAGACTTGCAACAACCATTTGAGATCGAGACAAATGCCTTTGAATATGCTATTAGGGCATTCCTTACTCAACAGGGGAATCTAGTGGAATATCACAGTGAAACACTTTCAGACATAGTTTAGAAGTATCCCACTTATGACAAAGAGATGTATTCCAATGTGCAGGCCTACTGACGATGGAAGCATTACATTTTGGGGAAGGAAATGGTCATCCACACAAACCACCGACCCCTGTAGTTCATACATACATAAGGTAAGTTGTAGAATGATCGCCATCAGAAGTGGTCCACATACCTACAACAATTCCATTTGAAAATCAGGTACAAGAAGGGAAGGACCAATAATGTTGTAGACTGCCTTAGCTGACCACCGATCATGGTGTTAACCATCGTGCTCTTTGTGGGCACAAGACTTCTGATTGTCTACTTCTCTACAAAAGCAACCAAGATTTTGGCCACACATACCAGCCGCTCTTGGAAGTTCAACAAGTTCCATATTTTCACCTATAGGATGAACTATTATGCCACCTGGGAAACATTTTATTTTCCTTCACGCGAGTGTGCTAAGATGATTTGGGAAATGCACTACATTCAGGTGACTGGGAATTTTAGGGTCAAGAAAATATTGTTAGTACTGTGGAAGTATTTCTATTGGCAGAACCTTTGACAGGATGTTGGGAATTACATCAAATCCTGCATTTCCTGCATCATTTCCAAACTGACTATCAAGAATCAAGGCCTTTATACTCCACTACTTACCCCTAGTTGACCTTGGGAATCCATCTTCATGGATTACATATCAGTCCTTCCTTCTACTAAACATGGCAATGATTTTTTTTTTGTGTTCATCGACATATTCTCGAAGATGGCCATTATGGCAGCCTACAAGAAGAATATCACAGTATAAGCCACTGTTAAACTCTTCTTTGAATGAGTGTGGGTACACTTTATAATCCCCCAGTATATTATCTCAGATCGGGACAACATGTTCCTTGGTACATTTTGGTCCAGTCTCTGGTCAATGTTGGACACCAAGTGCACTAAGTCCATGGCTTTCCATCCCCAAACTGATGTCCAAACATAGGTCTTCAACAAGATGATCGTACACATTCTACGCATGTACAACTAAAATACTCCACACACATGGAATGAGAGCATCCCCTATGTCCAACACAATTATAAATGAGCTCTCCAAATCTCGACTGCCCACAGCCCCTTTCAGGTGGGCTTGGGATTCCAACCATTATGTCCCATTGATGTGGCCATACCATTTGCAGCTACTTAGGCAGATTCAACTCATGTCCAATCCGAATTCGACAAGGCAAACAACTTCATTGAGCACATTAAGCACATCCTCTAACAAGTCCATGACATATTGGAAAGAGCCAATGATAAGTACAAACATCAACATGATCATCATCGGGTGCCACAGAAGTTCTAGGTGGGTGATAAATTTTGGCTACATTTGCAGAACGAGTGCCTCGTTGGGCCCCAATGCAATATTCTCCCACTCCGATATGGGTCATACACCATCACCAAGTCAATAGGGGACAATTTCTTCGAGCTTAATATTCCACCATTCTTAGTTTTCACCCAGTGTTCAAAATGGACCACCTTCAGCCATACTTTCCACCATTGTTAGACACATGCGACATTGCAGAACAACTCAAACCAATAGAGTTAAATCGAGATTTCATAGAATAAGCCACAAATGATCATATCATGGACACGTAGATCAAAAATATCTGACAATAAAGGATCCAACTATATCTAGTTTTCAAATCAATCCAACTCCTTCACCAGGGCAAGCGACTCACCAAGGACAAAGTTCAGCAGAAGTTTCCTCATCTCATGGAGGAAATCAACACAATGGGGAACATTACTTCATAAGGGGGGGGGGAATGATCCAGGTGGATATTGGTGACCACCCACCTATTCCACTTGGACCCCCACCATTTTTTCTCTCATTTTTTCAGCTTCTTTAATTGTAGCACAATTTACTAATTTTGGCATTTTTTCGGGTCCTCAACTTCCATAGTGTTTTGAGGCCCTAAACGACATTTTTTGGAAAATAACCGTTGGAAAATGTGAGTTTGTCTCAAAATCCGCTATCAACAGTTTTATTCCTTCGAGAGATCTTTCTAATCAGGTATCATGTACATCAAACGGAGATCGTATGCCAAAGTTACAACCCCAGGAAATTGATGTACCAATTTACCCAAACAGGGCCCATAGTTTGGTGTTTCATTTCCTAGGGTTAGGTTTTTGGATGTTTAGGTTTTTCCATTTTTTCTCAATAATAAATATGCCTTTGAGGCTCATTGTAACACAATTCATAGGCATGTAACTACCACATCTCTTCTCAAATATAAGCTACCATTGCCCTAGCCAGTTTATGTCCATTATGTCTGTAAGCATATTTTAGTTATTCGATATTAATGAAATGAAATTTTATTTCTACTCCATCTCTGCGTTTATGTTTATTTTTTTATTCTATTGTGTTCCTGCATAATTCTGGATCAATACAATTACTTTTCAAAGATCAATTTGAATATTGCATATCATCATATTTGGATAAGAGAAGGTGATGAATGGAAGATGACATTCATGTCTAAGGATGGATTCTTTCAATGGTGGGTCATGCCATTTCAGTCAAAAAATACTCCTAACACATTCATGAGACTTATAAATGAAGTCTTGGAATAATTTTTGGGAAATTATTTTGTTTTATACCTATATGACATTATGATATTCAGTAAGATGAAGGAATAACATCTCGAGCATGTGAAAAATGTCTTATAGAAATTGAGGGAAGAGACTATTGAAATTTTTGAAAATGTGCATATTTTTTAAGGAGTTAGTGTACTTGGGACTTGTAATATCCAAAAAAGGTTTGAAGATGGATCTTGGAAAGGTAAATAACATTTTTCATTGGACAACACCTATGTATAACTTTGATGTGAGAAGTTTTCATCATTTAGCATTTTTTTATAGGAAATATATGCAATGCTTCAGCAAACTTTGTGTTCCACTTACAAAATGTATGAAGGAAGGAAATTTCCAATGGAAAACAGGAGCCATGATATCATTTGAGAAATTTAAGAGGAAGGAAAATAAACAACCATTTTTGGTGCTTCCATATTTCAATAATGTGTTTCAAGTAGATTGTGATGCAAGTGGTTCAACAATTTGAGCAATTTGAGTCAAGAAGGAAGACTGAATGCATTCTTTATAAAGAAGCTAAATGATCCTAAGAAGAAGTAATATGTTATGATCATGAGTTATTTATTTTTGTGCAAGATTTGAATAAATGGAAACATTACTAGATATCAAAGGAATTTGTTTTATTTATTGATCATAAAGTGCTATAGTTCATCAATACTCAAGGTAAGCTTAATCGAGAACATTTTGAATGGATATAATTTTGAAATTTTATATGTTTGCTTCAAAACATAGGTCTAGAAAATAAAATAAGGTTTCATATGAAATAATTTGGAGGATAATGTTGTTGAATACCTTTTTACTGAAGTTGTGAGCTTGGAATGTATGAAGAGGATGTGTATTTTGCAGAAGCCTGGAAGGTATGTAAGGAACCTTGGAGTATTGATAATATTTTTTGTTTATATTTCCACATCCAAGAAGGATTCGTGTTTAAAAGTTAATATTTTCGTACTCCATGAAGCTCATTGCACCTAAATATTTTTAAAGAACTACACAGTGGAGGTTAGTGTGGACTTTTTGGTGTTGACAAGACCAATGAAGAAGAGATAATTTTGGCCCAACATCAACAAGGATGTTAAGAAATTTGTTGATTTCTATAATATTTGTTTGTTAGAGAAAGGAATGAGTGAGAACATAATATTATATACTCCACTACCAGTATTAGAGAGGCATTGGAAATATGTACATATGGACTTGATTTTTGGTCTACCAAGAACATAGAAAGGTAAGGATTTTGTGATGGTTGAACTAGATAGGTTTTCGAAATTGGTATATTTCATACCATGAAATTAAATCAATGATGTTATTAAAGTGCCTATTTTATTCTTCCAATAAATTGTGAGATTATATGGATTGTTAAGGATTATCACTTCTAACAAAGGTAACAATTCCTTAGACATTTTTGGAGGTTACTTTGTAAGAAAATGAGTTCCAAGTTTCTTTATAGTTCCATATACCATCCACAAATGGATAGACAGATAGAGTTGGTTAATAGGAGTCTTGGGAATTTGCTGAGGATTTTGAGTGGAGAAAAATTGGGACTATGGGATTTGGTTTTGGTATAGGATAAATTTTCTTGCAACAATTCAATCAACATGTTTATTGGAATGAGTTAATTTCATATTTTTTATGCTAGGTTGATAAGGAGAGTTATGAAGTTACCAAATATATAAGATAAAAAGAGTGGTGATACAAGTGGATTTGTAGAGAACATGTAGGAAATGCATAAGAAAGTCAAACAAAATATACAACATAGCAATGCTAGATATAAGTAAGGGGAAGATCTATGAATGAGGAAAGGGACCTTTAAAGCAAAAAATTTGGTGATGGAAAATTTAAGGAAATACATATTTCCTAGAGGTATATATAGTAAACTCATGTGCAAGAATATTTCACCATTTCGAGTCTTGGAAAAGATCTTCTATAATGCTTACATATTTGAATTATCAGAGAAAGTTGGCATTTCACCGATATTTAATGTTATTTACTTTTACAATTTTCATACAGGAGAAATGAGTGATGAAGGATGTGCCCTAGATGTCTAGAATAAATAATTTCCCATCAAACCAACTAAATAATTAGAGTAAGTCATGGCAAAGAGAGTTAGTAGGAGCACCCAAAATAAGGAGTATCATGAATTTTTGGTTAAGTGAAGGAATAGAGTTTTTGAGGATTATTGTGGGTTTTTGAAGAAGTTTTGTCATGTCTATGAGTATTTTTCTTCTATGGAATGGTTACAACCACCTATACATGAGTTATAAGCTCATATTTTTATTATCGAGTGTCTCTGATGGAGGAGCTTCCCTTGGCCAAAAGAAATCTACATCAATTGATTTTAGTTAGTACCTTAGGAGATGAATTAATTGTGTTGCAACATCATTATATTGTTGTGTTGTTGCAATACCATCTTGATATTACATTGTTACGACACCATTGTTGCAATACCTTTGCTACAAGACCGCACTCTTTTTACATTGTTGCGACAACATTGTTGCAATACCACCCCATTGTTATGCTACTACAACACTATTGCTACCAAATTACCTTGTTGTTATATTGTTGCAACATCATTGTAGTGAAATCATTGTTGCAAAACCACCCTACTGTTACATTGTTGTGACACCAGTGTTGCAACACCACCTTGTGATTATGTTGTTGCAAACTTGAATATGTTCTGTGATGCAACTTTGCTAAATATTAAGGATCATGACTTACAATAACTCCACATGTCTCAAAGGGTTTGTGTTGAATTTATGGAGTACCTATGTGAAGAAGTAATGATCAATTTGGAAACTAGACAAATAACTAAAGATTGGTTGGGGAACTTGTAATGAATCCGGGTTGAAAGTTCATGCAATAAAGGTTAATAAAGAAAAAATAAGACCTAGTTCATGGGAAATGTACTCCAATTTGAGTGTTTGGAAAAGCACTATAGTGGGCATCACTTTCAGTTTATTAATTGCTAAGGAAATTGGAAAAGGAAAAGAGGTATTAATTGGAATTTTATTTATGAACTTATATGAAAATAGGAGAAAAGGGAGATGTGGGGTCACAAATTTGCATGAGAGGGAAACTAAAGGTAAAATGAAGGAAATTGAAGAAATTAGAGGCAACAATAATAAAAAGGAAACAAAGGATCAGTTTGGATCCTTTTGTCATTTTTATTTGGAATTATTTTGAGAGAGAGAGAGAGAGAGAAGAGCACCAAGAGGAGAAAGCAAGCAAGCAAAGGAAATACAAGGAAAGAAAAGGAAGGAAGAGGAAAAGTAAGGACGAGCAAGGAAGGTTGTATCAAGTAGCTTCAGTTGGAGGATTTTGCAGGTAACAGGTTGCATGTGTGATTTCCTAGCTGAGGTGTGAATGCATGGTACATGAATTTGTTTATTTGTTTCATTTTTTGTCACTGACATTGGCTTCTCCTGGTTTGACAGTGGTGTCATCCTTACCTTGCCATTTTCTAGATATCCATGGTGTGATGGGACTATTTTCTTGGTTGATCTTTGGATTTTCGGAAGGTTTTGGAACTGGATGAGTTGGTCTCAGGAAAATTCCCAAGGGTTGGAGGTGGAGGTGGTTTAATCTCTTGGAAACCCTCAACAGGTTGGTGGAGACAGGAAACTTCCTCAAGGTAATGGTGAAAAAACTCTGAGGCATCCAATATTGTTTTGGATTTGTGATCTCTTGAATGGTTTTGGTAGGATCACGGTAGTTAGAGGGTGGATCTGGTTTAATATTTAGGAATCCCTGGTTGTTTATGCCTTGAGATCCTATATTCATGCTTTGAATATGGCACAGGTGTGATTGGCTAAAATAAATATTTGGTTGAACCCAATATATGGTCGAGTGGTAAATGGAATTCCCTTACTCGATTTATTTTTGCACAATTTAATAAGATTTATTTTCCTATTGTAATCTATGATCACTTGTACTATTTATTGTGATGATTTTATGGCTATTATTTCATGGTTAATAATCTGGTTATGTGTTGGTTATAAGCATGGATTTGTAATGTGCTCTGGTTATGACATGTTCATAATTTTATAAGTTTTTGTTGGCTAATGAATGCATGGGCTGAAAAGGGTTAGTGCAGATATTATGAGAAGGAATTAGACCTTTTTGGCAATTCTCAGATAAGTTTCAGACTCCTATGATCATATAGAAATTCATAACCTGTAGTTTATATGTTCACCATATGTTTGAAAAAATGACGGTCATGGTTAGACTTGGTTAGGCCAAGTTCTCATTCAATTTTCATATGAATAGCATTTTCATCATGTTATTTATCATTCTAATAAGTTACAAGAAGTTATGGGCAGTGGTCTATAGGTTGGCCAAGAAAAGTGGCTCAGATCTCGAGACCCCGCCCTCTAAATTGGGAATTCCCAAGTTATAACCGCATTGAAGCAATGTCATGTATGTGTTTGGATCCCTAAAACCACACTCATGCACGCTTGTGCATGCATTTGGGATCCAAGGTCAGTGAAAAGAAATCCAACTCAGGGTTTGGTCACCTGGGTGGTCCTTTGGGCCTTGAATGTCATGTAAGCCTTGTAGGATGTTAATTTATGCTCCATAAGTATTAGTTGTAGGGCCCACTTCTTTAACTAAAGCTTGGAGGTCAAGTCATGTCCTAGTAACCCTTTGTCTCATGTTTACCCTGGCACGAAAGTGAAATTTAGTAAATGTGGGAGGGGATGGTTACAGGGTGGTATTAGAGCATGGTTCAAATACTTGGACTGGATGGGATAGATGCATGTCATTATGAATACATTTTCATGGTTATGGTTGTCATGCATGAGGTCATTATATATAGTTAGTACTATCATGCATGATTTCGACATATATATATATATATATATATATATATATATATATATATATATATATATATATATATATATATATATATATATATATATATATATATATATATATATATATATATATATATATATATATATATATATATATATATACATATATATATATACATATATATATATATACATATATATATATAATATATATATATATATATATATATATATATATATATATATATATATATATATATATTTATATTTATATTTATATATTTATATCTTGCTAATATAGAATGATTTTGTAGAAGAGATATCCTCCCTTGAACTTCATTGAGGTATGTTGATTATGTTTATATTGGTTTATATGACATGGTATGTTTTCAAGAAGAAGAATAAGATCATATATGACTAGCATAATGGTCGATTACAGTTCATGGCACTCTCCTTATAGATCATATGAGAAACCAATAGATGAGTACTCTACTGAAATAGAAGATATGTTGAGAATTTTAAAGGAATAAATCATAATTTTCAAGGTGGATAATGATAGAATCATGCAGTCACGAGAAAGTCTTGTCATAGGTAAAGAAAAGAAAGTAGAGGTCAATGTATTTATCCTTCATATTTTTTCATATTTGCAGAGTCAGGGACAACCACGAATAAATTATGGAAAAGAGGAAAAAAATAATGGGGAATATGGTAGCAGATCTCTATTAGGGAATAGATTATACAAGAATGAAACAGTCATAGATGGTAGGTTCTTGGATACACCTGATAATAGAGGTAGTGGTTATGGATTCTATTCTAGAGATGGTTCATACATGTATCATGGTCATCATCGCTATCATCCTTATAGGAGGATTGATAGGGAATACTTGCCATATGAGTTCAAGAAATCAAATCCTCCTACGTTTGATGTAGATATAAGAAACTAGAAGATGCAGAGGCATGGTTACTTGGGATGAAGAAGTTATTTGAACAAAATTATTATACAACGAACATGAAATTCAGGATAGTTATTTCCAACCTCAAAGGGAAAACAGACACCTGGGGGGGGAGACATAAAGCTTTTTAGAGGTATCATGATAAAATCATTGAGTGGTATGAGTTAAAAATACTCTTCAGGAAGAAGTACTTATCTAAGAGGGATTATGATGGAAAGGCCAAGGATTTCTATGAGTTGAAGATGGGATTTATGATAGATGAGGAGTACACAACTAATTTCATGTATTTTTTGAGGTATGTGTCTTACCTCAAGGATGAGAAGAAAAAAGTTCAAAGTTTCATTAGTGGGCTACCATTAACATTCAAGGATGGTATTGAGTATGCTGAGCCTCGGTCACTAGAGGAAGTCATTATGAAGTTGAATAATTTTTATGAGAAATTAAAGCACAAAGTTGAGTGTAATCATGATTGGAAAGGGAATGAGAAAGCTAAAGGGAAGTTTCCATTGAAGCGATCAAGACCTCAAGATGCATGTGAGAAGGAAAATGTTTCTCCTTACAATAAGTTTAATGTGGTAGAAAAGCGACGTGGACCTCATCCTGGAGAGCAACAGAATAAGGGCAGTGGAAAAGATTCATTGCAGTGTTGGATTTGTGTCAATGATCGTCACAAGAAGGATTGTATGTTGTATTAGGGTGGCATACCTTAGATCTATAGTTCTCAGGAGGTGCATATAGTTGAGGATGTTGGTCATTTCATTCCTCATATATATGCATCATTTGATAACAAGCAAGTGTATAACTAGGCATCCATTATTGAGATGGAAGGTAAGCTATGTGATCAAGTTGTTTCCAATTTGATTGATCATGGATATAATTATAGTTATATTTATCTTGGCATGGTGGATCAGTGTTTTTTGAGAGAAGAAGTGCATCTACAATATTGGTTGGTGCAGTTGGCTACAAGTACTAAGAAAAAATTTCATCATTGGGTAAGAGATTGTGCATTTGAGCTGAATGGTATGCCTACATCAGCACATCTGAATGTGATTCCTTTGGGTTCGTATCATATTATTTTGGGTATGTATTATTTTTTCCTTAACGGGATTAAGGTGCATTCTTACAAGAAGGCTATCAATTTCTTGGATGATGATGGAGAGAAGAGAAACTTGCAAGGTAAGAAGAATCCTACATTAGTGATAATGGTCACAACTATGCACGCTAAGTGCACTTGCATGAAAGGTTGTATATTGTTTGTAGTGCATGTTTCCATTTACAAAGGTAAGGATGTTAAGGATTCGGAAGTCTTGAAGAGGTATCCAGTTTTGTGGTAGTTTTAGGATGCATTTCTCATAGAAATTTCAAAGTTGCCTCCTCATAGGGAAGTGGATTTCTCTATTGATTTGGTACCAAGAGTAGCACCAACATCAAAGGCACCTTACAGTATGATCACTATAGAGTTGGTGGAGATGAAGCTAAATTTGAAAGAAATGATTGACAAGGGATACATTACGCCAAGTGTATCGCCTTGGGGTTCACCAATATTGTTTGTGAAGAAGAAGGGTAGTACTCTTAGGTTATGTATTGATTACAAGAAATTGAACAAGGTGATGATCAAGAACATGTATATATTATTGAGGATTGATGATTTATTTGATTAGTTGAAGGGAGCATCATTGTTCTTGAAGATTGGTTTGATATCAGGATATTATCAAGTATGCATCAAAGAAGAGTAAATTTACAAGACTTATTTTTGGACAAGGTATGGGAAATATGAGTTTTTTGTGGTTCCTTTTGGTTTGAATAATGCTTCATCTACTTTCATGTGTTTAATGAATAGTTATTTTCTCCCTTATCTGGACAAGTTTTTTATAGTATTCTTTTATGATATATTGATATTTTCTAAGAATGAGGAAGAGCATGTAGAACACCTAGCAGTAGTGTTAATATTTCTAAGAGAGAATCAGTTGTATGCCAATATTAGTGACTGTAGATTGTTTCAGACAAATTTTCATTATTTGGGGCATGTTGTTTGCAAGGAAGGTATAGCAGTGGACCTAGAAAAGATAAGATCTATCATGGAATGGGTAGCTCCTAGAAATGTGGATGATGTTATATCATTCATGGGATTAGTAGGTTATTACAGGTGGTTCATTAGGAACTTCTCACGAATTTCCTTTCCTATTACATATTTGTAGAGAAAAGGAAAGAAATTTGAATGGACATTGGAATGTGCAGCTAGTTTTGAGAAATTGAAGCAATTGAT
Organism: Pinus albicaulis; assembly: GCA_034641835.2. NCBI lineage: Eukaryota > Viridiplantae > Streptophyta > Pinopsida > Pinales > Pinaceae > Pinus > Pinus albicaulis. The sequence continues at coordinate 560,104,329 of CM076574.1, forward strand.
TACAAACTCTCTAGTTCTAAATATTGAAAATATAGATAAAAATTTTGTGGTGTGTACAAATTATTTCAAGAGAGGACTTAGTGGAGACTTGATGTAGTAGGGACATGTGGTATGTTATGAATCAAGGAAATTGAATGAGCACGAGTAGAATCATGTGATGCTTGATGTTGAGTGGGAAATGATCATACATGCATTGAAGATGTGGAAGAACTATCTTCTTGGAAGGATGTTTCTTTTGATGAGTGGTCACAGTGGATTGAGAAACTTATTTGATCAACCTAATATGAATGTCAGGCAAGCAAGATGGTTGGCAATGATTAGTGAACTTGACTTCAAGATCAAATACATCGAGGGAAACAAGAACAGGGTTCAGATGCTCTTAGAAGAAGAGTGTAGGTAAATCACATTGTATTTATGAATTCATATGGTACATATTTGTAGGAGTGGATATTGCAGGAAAGATAGCAAGATGAGAGATACCAGCAACTTAAGAATAGGTCATAGAAGTACATTATAGGTGATTAGGGTGTGGATTATCATCTCATGGTATATTTATCCTATCCAAATATGAAAGGAGAATTTATTTGATATATAGGATATATGTGCCAAACAAGTGTGAACTCAAGAAGCTTATCTTGATGGAATTTCATGCCAAGGCATATTCAGGTCACCCGAGATATTAGAAGACTCTAACAGCTGTGAAGAAGTTCTACTATTGGTTGAATCTGAAGAAAGAGTTATTTTATTTTTTCGCAAGGCATTTGTATTTTCAACAAGTAAGAGTAGAGTGCAAGCATCTAGGTGGTTTATTACAATCTATTTTGATTCCAGAGTGGAAATGGGAGGTAATTTCAATGGATTTCATCGCAAGCTTTCTAAGGACATATAGAAAAAAAGATTCCATCATGGTTGTGGTTGATAGGTTGACCAAGGTAGATCACTTCATTCTAATGAAGTCTACTAATTTAGCTAGTAAGGTAGCTCAGGTCTTCATTAGGGAGATGGTGAGGTTTCATGGTGTTCCTAAGAAGATTGTATCTGACAGAGATGCCAAGTTCACTTCTAGGTTTTGGAAGGAATTGTTTGCAGGTATGGAGAAAAAAATAACATTTAGTACAACTTATCATCCACAAAAATATGTAAAAATAAATAGGGTTAACATGATTCTTGAGGATATGTTGAGGATGTACGTCATGCACCAAAAATGAAAGTGGTAAGACTATCTTCCACTGGTAGAGTTTGCGTGCAATAATGGGTATCAAGAGTCCTTAAAGATTAGTTTTCTTAAAGAAATTTATGGGAAGATTTGTAATACACCCTTTATCTAGCATGATTTAGTGAATAGGGTGTTGATTGGACTGAACATGTTGGCAAAGATGGAATAGTAAATGTAGGTTACCAAGAAGAATCTAAAGGCGGCACAGGACAAGAAAAAGAGTTATGCAGATCGACACAGGGAATTTAAGGAGTTTCAGGTTGGGGAGCATGTGTACTTGTGCATCACTCCCAAGAATATATCCTTGAGGATTGGACCATGTGCCAATATGGAACCTCAGTATTGCAGGCCTGTTGAGATCCTTAATAGGATAATACCAGTGGCCTACAGACTTGCACTTTCACCAAAAATTAAATTCCATAATTTTTTTCATGTTTCATTGCTTAAAATATATGTGAAGGATGTTGATCATGTGATTGATTGGTCTATATTGCAGGTGGAAATAGAAGGAGAATTATAGTCAGAACCTCAGTTCCTATTGCAGCAAAAACAAATCATGCTTCGGAACCAAGAAATCGAGAAAGTTAAAGTGCAGTGGAAGCACTTTGGCCTAGATGAAGATACAGGGGATATGTCTAATAAAATGTGAGATATGTATCTGTCATTATTCTTCAGTTGAAGAAAAGGAGTTTTGGTATATGTGCATATCTATGTATGGTTTTTATTGTAAATTCCATGATTAGTTATGTTATAAATCTCCAATAAGCAGTATTAATCTCATGTTGGTTTTTTTTTCCAGTAAGTTATTCATTGTAAATATTGCATCAAGCTAAGTTATAAAGCTCCATGGGCAGTATGTTTTGCTTTTTAGTAGTATTATTGGTCATAGGTGTCATATAACACACATGGCAGTGTTCCCCTAAGGGGGAGGGGTTTTTAATAGCCCTGGGCTAAAAGTTCATTAATAAAGGTTAATAAAGGAAAAATAAGACCAAGGTCATGGGACATGTATTCCAAGATAAATTTGGGGAAAAGAATTATAGTGGGCATCACTTTCAGTTTACTAATGCCTAAGGAAATTGGAAAAGGAAAAGAGGCATTAATTGGCTTTTTATTTATGAAAATAAAGGAAAATTGGAGAAAATGGAGATGAAGGGTCACAAATTTACATGAGAGGGAAATTTATGGAAAATGAATAAATTATAGGCAACGTTAATAATAAAAATGCATCAAAGGAAAAATTTGGATCCTTTTCTTAGTTTTTCTTTGGAATTATTTTTAGAGAGAGAGAGAAGAGAATCAAGAGTAGAAAGCAAGAAAGAAAAGTAAATACAAGGAAAGCAAAGGAAGGAAGAGTACAAACAAGAAAGGTTGGATAAAGCATGTTCAACTAGAGGATTTTGTAGGTAATAGGTTGCATGTCCGATTTCCTAGCTGAAGTGTGAATGCATGGTACATGAATTTCTTTATTTGGTTCATTTTTTATCATTTCCATGGGTTTTTCCTGGTGTTACATCATCCTTCCCTTTCCATTTTCTAGATAGCCATGGTGTGATGGGATTACTTTCTTTGTTTAGATTTGGATTGGCATAAGGTTTTGGAACTGGGTGAGGTGGTCTCAGGAAAATTCCCAAGGGTTGGGGGTGGAGGTGGCTTAATCCCCAAGAATCCCTGGACAGGTGGGCAGAGATAGGAAAATTCCTCAAGGTAATGGTGAAGAAACTCTAAGGCACCCAAGCTTGTTTTGGCTTTGTGATCTCTTGACTAGTTTTGGTAGGATTGCGGTAGCATGAGGGTGGAGGCAATTTAATCTCTAGGAATACTTGGTTGTTTATGTCTTGATATCCACTTTCATTCTTGCAATATTTCATGGGGGTGAGTAGTTGAAATAAATATTTGGTTCATCTCAATCTATAGTTGAGTGGTACGTGGAAGTCCTTGAATCGGTTGGCTTTTGCATAAGTTAATAATGGTTATTTTCATATTGTAATCTATGAACACTTGTACTTGTTATTGTGATGATTTGATGGTTGTTATTTCATGGTTAATAATCTGGTTATGTGTTGGTTATAAGAATGGATTTGTAATGTGCTCTAGCTATGAATTTTTAAGGATTTGATAAGTATTTTTTGGTTAATGAATGCATGGGCTAACAAGTGTTATTGAAACTATTATGAGAGGGCATTAAACCTTCTTGGTTTTTCTCAGATAATTTTTCAGACACCTATGATCAGATATGCATTCATGACCTATAGTTTACATGTTCACCATACGTTTGACGAAATGACTGTCATGGTTAGACCTAGTAAGGCAAAGTTCTCATTCAATTTTTGTATGAATAGAATCGTCATCACATCATTTATCATTCTCAAAATTACAGAAATTTTTGGCCAATGGTCTGAACATTGGCATGGAAAAGTGGCTCATATCTAGGGACCACACCCTCTGAACTGGATTTTTTTTGCTATAACCACATAGAAGTAGCATGATGTGTGTGGTTGGAGCCCTATAATCACATTATTTCAGGCTTTTGCATGCGATTGGGAGCCTATATCAGTGAAAAATAAATATGGCTCGGGGTTTGGTCACATATGGTGGTTATTTGGACCCTGAGTATCCTGTAAGCCATGCATGATTTTAATTTGTGGTCAATAAGTCTCAGTTCTAGGACTCATTCCTTAACTGGAGCTTGAAGGTCAGGTCATGTTATAGTAACTCTTCATCTCATGTTTACTCCTAGTAGGCTAGTGAAATTTGATAAATGTGGGATGGGGTGGTTACAATACTAGAAAAAGAAGAAATGATTAGTTAAGTAATTAGTAGAGAAAATGATGATTATTTTGGGATTCGAACCACCATGACTACTCAAAATCTGAAGGAATGATGGATGGATTGGGAAAAAATTGAGAAATTCCAACCACTATGATGATTCAATGTTCCAATCATCATTAAGGTGCATGGATTGGATAGAAAAAGAGAGATTTGAGGAAATTAGAAAGAGGAGAGGAAGAGCTCAAGAGAATGAAACAAGAAGGAGCTCATGAAGCTAGAAAAGTAGGTTAGGATAGAGGACAAAATAACAGTTGTTGAGTATTGTGTGAAACAAATAGTGCATATGTTTAGGATTAGAACATAATAGAATTATACATTTATTATACATACAATATTTTGTGTATGTGAATAAGTCTAGGAAAAAAATTGTTGTCTCTTATCTTGTATCCTATTAATTTCTCTCAATTTCTTCATTACATATGTTAGATTTTATTTATGTTGCATTAGCATACCAGTAGTTATGCCTTCTATAGGAAAATATTAGGTTTTCATAGTGGTTTTGTCCAAGCTATGAGGTCCTTCTCATGTCAATTTTGATTCACTTAGGTTAAAAGAAGGGAAAATGGAAATGGAAAAACACCAATCTAACTGAGTGTTGAAATTGTTGATATTTTGCTTCACTTCATGTAAGAGAAGGGAATGTGGAAGGAACATATACTATTCTAATTAATAACCATCACAAAATCCCATGATGGGATTATTCCATTTGTTTGAAATGGGATCCATGCTTAGGTCATGGAACATATATACCTTATGTAAAGACAATGATCAAATCCAATGTGTCACCACCAATGGGAAATTGTTGATGTGATGTTCCTCTTCTATACATTAATGATTTCTAACGTCTAAATGATTTGTACCAACTACCCATAAAATTGTCCAAAGACATAATGGTTACCCTTTATTTACTTAAGCTAAAACACAATTTCAATTATACAAAGTTGTTTTTATATAATCCAATGCACCATCATTATAAGAAAAGAAGATTTTTCACTAGAGTCAAATTTTATTCATTTCATTTTTTTAGTTAATGCTAATTTCTTCAATAATCATGTTTTCCTGTTTACATGTATGTTATAACTACTTACAATTGTGACCAATCGTGGTTGACACGTGGTTGGGTTTCATCATATTTAGTTTATGTTATATTCTCATATAAATCAATGTAATATCCTTCATCGTTTATATATTGAAGCTACATTGTTATATAGATGGATGAAATATTCTTCATCATTGACATATTTTCAATAATTAACCTTTAATTAGCCAAATAGATAGATCACTACTTTTACAATTTGTAGGCATGTTGAAAGAGATATTTATTGGATGTTTAATCACAAAGAGACCATAAGACTTCATCATTAAACTTTGCCAAATAAAATTTGGAAAAAAAAATCATTTTTTTTTACACCACCTATATTATTATTTTGAAATATGAAGAAAATTTGACTAATTAAAAAAAAAAAAAACATAGTTATAAAATATATATTTTTTTTTTAAAACAAACCAAAAACATATATAAAAAATAATATTTTTACAGTATATATATTTACACCATAAGGCGACATTATTTGAAAACAATTCTCCTAGGTGCACTATGTCCATGTTTAAGCCATTGGATAAAATGTTAGACTATTTGAAAACAACTCTCCTAGCTGCACTGTGTCCATGTTTCAGCTATTGGATAAAATGTTAGATGATTGAAATGTTTTAGGCCATTAGATCAAGTAAATATTTTTATATATGTTTTTTATAATGTTAGTTTTTTTCTTTTTAATAAGTTAGATTGAATTTAGGTTTTGGTGACTTTTAAGTTAAATTGTTGTTATTAAAAATTTGTTAGATTTTAAAAAGGAAAATAACTATTTATATATTTAAATATTACATTTTTGGGCTACTATGCTCTCCAACAAAGTATGATAGAAAGGTTGTAATGTCATGTTTAACATTTTGACTATGTCAAATTACACAAAAGTAAAAATAAAAGTAAATTAAATAAAAAGATTGACTTAATGTAATGAAAATTTTAACTAGGTCAAAATACAATAAAAATTAAAAATAATAAAATAAAATAATGATAAACTATAAATACATCCCATGGTATTGACCCATAGTATTCATGTAGAACGTAGTTTCTTTATAGGGGAACTAAGATGGCCTAAATCAATCTTTATTGTTGTTATTGTTTTTGCTACAACTATTTTATTATTATAAAAATACATGGTTTTTTTGTTATGTATTATTTATATTACAATTGTTTTATAATTCATGCTTATTATTTCATAATATATAAAAAATTAAATTAATATTGAATTTTTAAAAAATATGTGATCTTTTTTAAATTTCCAAATTATTTGAGAGGACATGATTTATCTTGAGCAATAATGATGAATGTTCAAAATTATTATTTCTTAAATAACATTAAATTTACTTTTAAAGGGGTCGATAACAATTATTTGTATCAAAGTCAAGGATACAAAAGAAACGACACTTGGTGAAAAGAAGCATCCAACCTTACAACAAGCCCTAAAAAGGCATAACCTTGAATGTATGGAATCCATTTTCCTTGATTCACATGAGAAGTGCAATGAAAAATCTTGGAATTTGGAAAAAAATATCACGAAGCTTATCTCATGTTACATTCGTTTAGATTTGAAGTATATGGAAGAAGAAAACCAAGACAATGGATATTTATCAAGAATGTATGATTCTTTAGAAGGAAACGACGTTGACAAGGCTATGGAGGACCAAATAGAAGAATTAAAAACAGAAGATGACCCTTCAGAAAATGGGTTACTCAAGGATTTTGGAATCCAGATGAGCTACATTATCTCACTGATTCAATAAAGCGCTCAAAAAGAGACAGACAATAGTGATATAGAGACAATTTATTCATAAACAAGAGAAAGCTAGAATTATAACCCGAGATAGGGTTATGGGAAGAGAAGCATTATAATTGTAAGGAATCAAAGTTACATGAGTAGTAGTTCACTCAACATAATTCTCCACTTCTTATTCTAGAGGATAAAGTTCCTACTACCTCATCAATTGAAGAAGGCCCACATGAGAAAATCAGAAGAAATTCCTCAATGTTATTTTCATTTGACATTCAGTCACTCTTCTTTCTTTTTTCTAGTAGTCTCTTTACCTCTTCCCCTAAATTCAATGACTCAGAAAATACTAGACAAAAGACACTTACCTATTGCAACCAGTTGAAAAAAAAATGTATCTCTAAAGGGTCACTCGAGGAGGAATCTATTATTTAGAAGATCGGGAAAATTATTTCATTTCAAAACAAAAATGTACTATCACTAGGGAAGGGAGTTATTACATTTAAAATTTGTTCCCATTCTTGTCACTACAAAATTTGATTGCTGCTTTTTATTTGATGGGAAAATAAATGATCTTTAAAAGGCACTAATGTCTTGAATTATTATCCTTAAAGAAGTCGCTAGATTCCGTGATTATGAGCTGATTTTTTCTTCCTACTTTTGAGTCTTCATGATGTTTATTATTTTGACTAAGGTGAAAAGTTCCAAAGAACTGGAATATTGGTCGTTCAAAGAGGAATTATGGAAATATGATTGTAGATAATTTATTAATATAAATTAGTTGAACTGAGATTAATTAATCATCCCCAAGGGTTAAAAGGGGCCCAAATGTCTCTTATCTATAAAATTGACGATTAAGATAACTCTATGCTCTATGTCCAAATGATAGGTGAAGGTGGATTTACCATACTTAAGCTTCTTAGTAGTCTCTAATGAAGTACAACATGTCATAGTGATAAGTTTTTACTTCATTAAATAATTCTAGTTGTAGAGCAGAGTGAGAGTTCTAGGAGTAGTATCAGAGGAATTCAACATTGCGAATGTGATAGAAGCAAATAATTTCGTGTAAGAGTGAAATATGCCCAACTTGGTCATAAAAATCAAGTGCATCCTTCATGCAAAAAATAAATAAATAAACATGCAAATTTTGTCATATAGAGGTCTTGAGTTCTTTGGCCAAAATGTCTCATCCATTATGAAAAAACACATGTTACATGCAATTAATAACAAGGAAGTTGTTCCACATCAATTACCCAATATGGATATTTTGATTTGAGGTCCAGTAAACATAATTATCCACCCCTTATTATGGAATATCAGGTGGAGCCGAGAAAGTTCCTATTACCTCTTTTTTCTTATATGTTATTCTTTCCTATACAACAACCTTACGGTGTTTCCTTTGCAACATGTGGTGCAATTGCTAGTTTACACTCTATTTGACATTCTCTTGCCTTCTTTTCTCTTCCCCACATAACAAGTTAACCATATTATCACTAAAAACAATCCTAAATATAAACACTTCATTTTATCATTTATTGATTTTTGTTTCTCCAAAAATCAAAATTACTCATAAGGAAACATTCAATAAGGAAAATCAAACATGATTAAGAGAACATATCAAAATTACAACTCTTTCTTAACATGTTGACATCATGTTGTTCTTAAAACTTCATTTGGGCATAAAAGTTTGGCATTGTCATATGCTTGTTAAATTTTGCTAAAATATATTTTGTTTATATATATATATATAATTGATCATAAATTAAAATATGGTAAATTTTTAAAATGAAGGTGTTAAACACACACATGGAATAGATAGAATAGGAAAGATAAGCATGAGATATTATATTATTCATAATTATATACATTTATATTACATTTGTGTGACTCTTGGATTCCATATTCCAAAGTCTCTTGAACTCCCTTTGGTTATCCAACTCCCACACCTAACCCTTTGCAGATTAGGTGTCCAACGTTCCCCTCTTTAATTTGAAGGGGTATGTATGAGTCCAAGAAGAGAGTTGTAATACAGGACGTGAAAAATATGCATGGCAGCATTTGTTTGAATATTCTCTCTGAAATATTGGCATAAGGAGGTGGTTTGACCACCGACACTGGAACACTTAGTGCAGTTCCCAGAACTCTTTCAAATATGGCATGAAGATGAAGTCCTCTGCTGGAGGAAGAGATCCTAATGCTTTGAAGAGGAAAACCTTCAACCTAGAAAAAGGAGGTCTGCAACCTGCATAAAAAGGGAGAACATCAACCTAAAAAGGGAGGTCTCAACCTGTAGTGGTTTAAGGATGACCACCAACTCTGGAATGCTTAATGAAATTCCTATAACTCTTCCAAAACTGGCAAGAAGTTGAACTCTTCTTCTAGAGTAAGTGTCCCTAATTCTCTTAAGATGGAGAAGCTCGACCTGAAAATATAGGTCTGAAACCCGCATAAATGGTTTAAGTTTGGCGATCAACCAAATTCATGCCCAGGCTACAACTTTGAATCGGGTATGGTAGGTTGGGGCTCAGGCTCAGTTGAACTTATGTGTCTCTGGTTACAACTCTGAATATGGTATGGTAGGTTGTGGCTCAGGCTTGGTTGATGTGGCTTTTGAATATTGTATATGACCATCAATTCCCCCCTGTCAGATGTAAGGTGAGATGATGTGAGATGATGGTGAAACCTCAACTGCAATATTTTTCAATACTCTAGAACAAGTTCTCACATATGACTAAAATATCTTCTTGGTTTTTGAGGCCCATTGCCAAGAAGTGATGCATCCAAGATGAACCTTTGTTCTTGCAAGAGACTTGTTTATGAATCATCGGTTTGAAGAATGGGTGGTTTTACGATAGTGCTTACATGGGTGAAGTTCAAAACAATGATCTTTCATATGGCCAACTCAGTCACAATATTGGCATTTAACATTTTGTTTTTGTTGTTGTGGAAGAGGAGCAAAATCTGGAATATATAAAGGTGGAGTTTCATGAAAAAATATTGCACTATGGAACTGTATGGGCTTTGAGTAATATGGAATATGAAAGGACTCATACTTGTCATATCCAAGACTAGTTCAATGCTTGTTATGGACAAGATCTTTCCAAGGTCTTGTGATGGGCTTGCGAAGTGAAGAATGAATTTTCCACACCTATATTCAAATCTGCTTCTGAAATCAATTTTTGATCTGAATCAACCTCAACTTTACTGACTTGATCACTTGTTGGTGGTTGATAGGAGTCAATTTCAACCTCAAATAGAATATTTTTCTAAACAAAAACAAGTTCAAAATGATGCCCACATTGTTGTAGCTCTTCTCGTTGTAGCCTTGTCTCAAGTTGCAAAAACTAAATTTTATCATGTGCATTTTGCAGACAAGTCTAAATTTCTAAGAAAGAGTCTTTTATGATTTGGATTATGTCATCAATAGTAGATTGTATTAAAGTTTTCATGAACTCTAATACTTCACCAATTTGGGTCATTTTCTCGAATTTCAAACTTACACTTTAAAAACTGATGACACCTATTGATCAATGAGGAAGAAGCAACACCTCAATGAAGAAGAAGCAACACGTGGTAAATCAATGACTGTTGATAATATCAATTACATGTGAATATTGTCAACTCACAGAATGAAACATTCGTTCATAGAGGACACTACCCAGAAATATAAATGTTGGCTCGTATTGGTATTGACCCTTTTGCTCTCAATGATATAGGCAAGGTGTTTTCTTGAAATGCTACCCTAACACTCACGGTGAAGCTATAGTAGTATCAAAGGCATAGGGAAAAGGCCCTACGACCATCTATGCATTAGGAAATGACTCTAGAACTGTGAATACAACCTTGGGAGAAGAGTCTCATGCTCAGCACCAAAAATACGACCAGCCTGTAGCTATTTGAAGCACCCCACGATCCACATGCTTAGTCTTTTAATGAATACGCTAAACAGGAAGAAATACGACCAACCAAGGGTTGGTTCTACCTCTCATAACGAAATTTTATTGCTAGTAGCCCTATAGGAATTCTCCCATCGCTTCCAAATTCCACAAACAGAATAAAAGTGCAGAGAAGTGGCTCCACGATTTGATTGGACCAAACCATATGTTGGGTGACTTGGTATAGTTACCGCTTAGTAATGTTGTTGGATTAGTCATTGCATCTTCTAGCAATACCTCTTCCGTTGAGGCGTGGAAAACTTTTACCCAATATTCACTTACTTTCGGCAACCTTTTACCCAATACATTCACATACCAAAACCAAAACTGGGAAATATCATCGAGTCATAAAACATATGGGCTGGGTTCAACACAATACGTAAATTCCCTCAAAACACTGCATCACTCACAGCGCTGCCACCGGACATTAATCCAACCTAGCTACCGAACATGCAGATCAAATCCCTGCAAATCGAACACATAACCTACGACTATGGTAATATGTGCTCTTCCAAGATTAACGCCCACACATCCCACTGCACAAACCTTGAACCAGTGGGAAGGTACACTAATAGATGGAACTTAATCAATTCACGTGAAACAAAGCTAGGAGTTATACCACGCTGAGGAGAGGAGTCGACGGTGGTATGGTGCTCAATGGTGGTATGGGAGTTGTGGTATTAAAATATTTGGGACATAAAAATGAAGCAATAAATACAAAATAAGGAATCACGAATCCAATCCGTTCACCAATTACAAGATCTTCCCATGGGATATCGCATTCAACAACGTTATCCAATACAGTGTCCAGTCTTGTAGGTTTGTAGGAAGAACGGAAGTTGGAATATTTGGACTTTAATCATCTTCTGTTCCCCTCACACACACTAACGTTTTCCCCTGAGAAGTCTTGATCCAAAAACTTCTTCACAGCAACTTTCGTGAACGATAATCTTGGAAATAGATGAAGGCATGGTGAGATCTTCTTAATCCAACCTTGAAGAGAGGAGGAGCGCAGTGTTTAGAGGGGAGAGGGAGTTACAGTGTAGGTGCTATGTATATGAGGCGCCACAGTGTAAATGAGGCAGCGTGGTCCACCAGTAATGTTAGGTCTTCTGCAAGTTTAACTATGGTGGATCCACAACAAATACCTCTACTATGTATGGGGAGGTCGGTGTCCGAGCTTGGGGGAGAAAAACCTTCGGACCATGTAGTGCAATACAAATGGCCTGACAACCAGAACCATTCACTCTGGGAAACAATGATCACTCTGGTCGTTGAGGATTCAGCTCCAATTTTGGCTCAGAAGTGCAAGACATGGCAGATTTGAGCAGGCCATTTCTTATACCATGTTAAACACACATGAAATAGACGGAATAGGAAAGAAAAGCATGAGATATTACTCACAATGATATACATTTATATTATATTGGTGTGACTCTTGAATTCTATATTGGACTCTCTTTAATTGTGGAGCTCTCACACCTTAACTCTTAGCATAATAGATGTCCAACAAAAAAGTATATTGTCTAAAACTAATATTATATAATTATATTTATTAATAATTTAAACATGAATTTTTAATCAACATAAATTCATTTAAATTTTTCATTTATCAAATATTAATAGAAATCAAATTTCTCAAAATACAAACTTATTTTTGTATACAAAATTTATTTTATAAAAAATAAAATATATCTACATTAATTCTTAATAATATTATACAAAAAATTTATATATCTCTATATAAAATTATTCTTATTTTTAATTTTATTAAAACTTTGATAATATATATATATATATATATATATATATATATATATATATATATATATATATATATATATATATGAAGTTCTCAAATATTAAAGTTACAATATGAATCATTATTATTATTAGTTTTTAATGTGATATAGATATTATGAATTTATTTTTAATAAATTGTTTATAATTTTATTACTAAAAGAAAATTTATAATATAATAAATTGAATTGAAGCAATTTATTATTTTTATTTTTCTTTTTATTATTTTTTAATAAATTATTATTATTATTTTTAGTCTAATACTTTACTATAATATTACTACACACCTCTCCTATATTAAATTATATTGAATTGTAGAAGACCCCTCATTAAACATAAATAATTTATGAAATTAAGAAAATAAAAAAATATTAAAATATAAAATAATTATTATTATATATTAAAGAAGCCAATTATATTAATGTTTTTAATTTTTTTATAAACTTATTCACTTTTTATGAAACTTAGTAGTCCCTACCTTCAGCAGGACTATAGCGGTCGGTAGGTCATTGACTCTCAATTAAATCATTTGCTGACCAATTTCTTTTAGGTTAATCATTGTTTAACCAAATTTTTACAATGGCAATTATTATCCATCCAAATTTTAACCAAATTTTATGGTTGGAAAAATGACCTCTTATTAGATGCCTCACTTATCCCAATGTAAAAATATTGTGGCAAGTTATATTTACCCAAAGTCCATGGTTTTTTGATCTTGTGTTAGATGACATCGATGCCACAATAGTCCTCCGCTCCGCGTGTAATTTTTTTGTGTATTTCTGAGATGGACATGTTACTTCTTGAGAGTCCTCTGCGTGTAAGTTTTTTTTGTTTTTTTTACTGAGATGGATGGGAAGGTTAAGAGACCTGCGAGTAGAAAAAAGTAGGTATATGAGACATAAGGAGACAAAAGTAGGAAAGGAATGTCCCTCACATCCAGAAGACCTCGGGTGTGTTTCAAAAAACCAAAATAAAATTTCACTCACTTGTTCCGAGTTGCTTATTGGAGGGAAAAACCCTAAATGAGCAAGTGTGTCAATTTTCCCTACATCTAACAAAGGGCAGGTCTATAGACCAGAGGCTAGGCCAAGGTTAGACTTGCATCGGGGGAATGATCAATGAGTAAGTAGTGCTTGGTATTTCGAATGTTAGGACACCCATAAAAGAAATAATTGATTCACTAATAAAACCCTAGTGCAATCATATTTAAATATACCCAATTCTGGCAGAAAATCTAGTGAAATTATTCCCAAAAAAACTTGATTAAGCCAATTTTGGAAAAAATATGGAGAAATTACAAATAGACCATTAGAGTGGCTTAAATAGAGTGTGGATATAGTGTAGGTAGATGTGGTTTTCCAATATTAGGATGAGGATATATTAGCTAGAGTAGGGAAAACAGTGGCTATATAGAGGGCAACAGTGACACAAGGACTAAGGGTTCTTAGAGATGTAGCTCCATTTTTCCTAACCCTATATTAGAGTAGGTAATTGAACCATATACGATTAACAATTTCATAGGGAGCGACCACAGATATCTCGATAGGGGTTTTACTCAATGACCTATTGAACTTCTCTTCTTCAAGAACTCTAGTTATGGACTCTATGGTGTTGGATCTAAGGGTACGTTGTAGTCGCTACAACACCCTCCAAAAAATTTCACCCTCTAAAACTTTTTGAGCCCCCAAGCATCGAGAAGCGAAGTCAAAACCTGAAGTTCAAATATTTTCAAAAGCCTTAAGTCACTGAGTCGCAGAATAGGTCGTTTTACCCAATTAGCCACCTAGCGACCCTGCGACCTATCAGGTCGCCAAGTCGCTAAGTTGCATATCGCACTCAGGTTTAAAAAATTGCGACCTTGGGACCCTATGACCCCGCAACCCCAGGTCGCAAGGTCGCAGGGTCGCACATGTCATCAACGCGGTCTAATCGCGACCCAGCGACCTCATTTATTACTCGCACACGCGACCCCTTTATAAATAGAAGGGACGCATAGGTCGCATTTCACCCACGCGACGGAGAGCAAAAACGCTTCTGACAGGCCAACTGGAGCGCGATTTTTTCGGGTAAGTTTCCTAATCCTCCTGTTGTTTCCATTTTTTCTATTTGTTGCCCCTTTCCCCCTTATCTTAGCCCTTTTTAAGCCAGCAGCTATCCTCCATTATGACCCTCTTTGAACATGCATTCTTCTCTGAGCCTCCAAACCCTGTCTTTCTTATGCAAACTTGTAGATGAAGCCAACCATCCTCCCATGTGTCAGTCTCATCCTCTAATGACCATTTCATCTTCAATGTATGGCTTTTCCTCCCTATTTCCCTTTATCGATTTAATTTAAAATTAATTAAAAGACCGCATTGCCGTCAAAATCGTCCGCCCAGCCCTAGTGCGACCTCCGACCCCACGACCTTACGACCCCCGCGACCCAGTGACCTCGTTCCCTGGTCGCTAAGTCACTAAGTCGTTAAGTCACGTATCGCCCAAAACTTAAATTTTGTGACCTTGCAACTCAGCGACCCAACGACCCGGTCTCAAGGTCGCATCTTCATGAATTTTTAGACCAGTGTGACTCAGCGACCCTGCAACCTAGTCACAAGTCGCCAGGTCGCAGGGTCACTTTCCTCTGAAGTTTTAAGCCAGTGCAACTCAGCGACCCAGGGAATGGGTCATTCAGTCGCAGATTCACCCCTTCCTTGACCTTAGTTGGGCAGAGTTAAAAGTAATATTAATCATTCATTAATATGGCATCTATCTTATCCTGGGACTATTTTACGAACATGCCAGGGAACCTCGAAGCAGAGTTAGAGTACGTCTCCATCTCTTCAGCCTCAAGTGACATGGGGCCCCCAGCGGTTCGTAGGAAAAACAAGAGCCCAGAGATAGAGATCACAAAAAGTGAAGTACATATGTCTCCTCCCCCTATATATGGGGACACCGCATGTATATTCAGCAGGGGAGAAAGCATGAGTTGATATCAAGTATACCAAGAGTTCGCACAACTTGAGTTTCCAGAGGACCTCCCAGTCCAGCAAGTATATGTGCAAGTTAAGAGGTCAAAGCTTCACTGCGCAGGGGCCCACCCATCTATATTCCCATGCACCGAAATTATTGAATGGATCATACAAAATATCGACCCCATGATGTGGGTGGTTTGGGATCACGAGGGGAAAGCTTTTACAAATTTAAAAGGCCAGGATGCAGAGTACTATTACACACTTCCAGAGCGGGAACAGATGTTCACAGAGGAATGGGCCACTACCCATGCAGTTCCCATAGCAGACACCCTGAGAGGATGGTGGGAAGAATTGGAGAAGTTCAAAGTCAAGAAGGACCAGGAGTATCAAGTAGCAAGCCTTAGAAAGGTCTATAAGCTCGTAGCAGCTATGCTTTGTATAATGTATGGTCATCTCGATGCCACCACTTTCAGCGGTTCTTGGGTATCCCTTATGTACTTTGTTACTGTACATGGCACCCATTTCAATTAGGCCAGCTTACTAATATTAGCCCTCAAAACAAACATATCTGCAGCACTAGCACCCGAGGAGGGATACTCGTCCAAATTTTACATGGCCTCCTATCTATTGGATGCATTTTGTGCCAGGTGCCAATTTGAGGGATGGGCTCACAACTGGGATCAGGAGCGCGCACACCCAATCCACAAGGAGTTGTAGGTATTCTATGACTCCAAATATAAGCACGATATAGAGCCAATCGCACGCAATTTCATCCCTGCACTCTACGGGAAATTGTTTGGTCAAGATACCCCATGCATGTCCTAGCGAGCCATGGAAACGATAATCAAGGTGGCACATTGCTTTCCATTTGTAGAAGGCACCTTCATCTGATTCTTCGGTTGATTCAAGACTCCCCATGCTCTGCCCTGATTCGTCACTGATAGGATGCTACTTCAGGAAACATGTTATCATATGAATTCCGGCTTCTCGAAGGTCCTTACTAAAGGTAAGAAGAAGCCATGGCCCACACTGCCACTCACCATTGGTGCTTATACAGTCAAGGATTTCAAAGAAGTGGAGGCGGAAGCTGAGCAAATCAGAGGATTCTTCCTAGCGCGTTTGGATCACCGAACATACGATCCTGAGAGGATAGTCCCTACCCATTGTAGACGGGCCAAGTTTAAATGGAGCTACCAACATACTGAACGCCCAGCTGAAGATGGGGTAAGAAACTGGTACAATAAGGATAGGGAACTTGCCCCGGAGGCATTGACCAATCGGGAGGACCAAGATGATCAAACTCTGGAAGAGAGAATCCACGAATTAGGAGGATCCTCGTCTTCCCAAGCCAAGAAGCCTCGAACTAACACAGGCCATAGCTCTTCCACCAAACCGAAATAAAAGGAAGCAAAAGCTCAATGAGAAGCTGAAAAGAAAGCAAAAGAGGATGAGGATAAACGTAAAAAAACACCTAAAGGAAAAACAGAGGAAGAAACAGGCGAACGATGCCCACAAAAGAAAAGAAGAGCAGGAGGCGAAAGCAGAAGCTGAGCATCAGCTCAAGATATAATTAGACAAGGTGGAAGTTGAACGCAAAAGGAAGGAAGAAGAGGAAACAAAAGCAGAGGCTGAGCGTCAGCTCAAGATAGAACTAGATAAGGTAGAAGATGAGCATAGACAAAAGGAAGAATAGGATAAGGTAGACGCGGAGCGGCTATTTGAAGAAGAAGCAGAGCAAAAGAGAAGAGAGGAAGAGGATCAAAAATCAAAAGACAATCCTGCCAAAGACACCGAGACACTTCCTCCAGTAACAGGGTTACAGACAGAGCTACCGACCATCGAAGTTCCTACAATCAACCCATGTTTTACGCTCTCAGAACCAGGTACCTCCGAAGGATAGGAGGAGGAAGTGTTCAATCTAACAAGACTCACTTACGACTAGTTCACATTCAAAATCAGGCAGGAAAAGAGGATATGCCTAGCACGGAACCCTGTTGCCATTCACAGCCACAAAGGAAAAGGATATAGTCCTGGATACTAGGACCAATCTAGTAATTATAGCTTCAGCCGGCACTACTTTCACCGCAGCCACAGAAGAAAACGTGAGCTGGATGAGCAAGGAAATCCTCTCCCTATAAAATAAGATTACAAGACTCTGAACAAAGGGAAGCTAGGTCGAAGCAAGAAAAGAGAGCACTAAGGGAAGAAATCCAACAGCTCCAAGACAAGAACACCCTTATTAACGAAGTACCACTCACTGTCCAAAGAGATTTGGTGACATTGGAAACCACCATGGGGCAGGTATACGAGGAAATGTTCACCATAAAGCAAACAATTGCACCTCTACTGAGAACTCAAGAAGAAACTAGGAAGAGGAATGAGCAACTGAAAGAAGCCTCCACCACCTTTTATAGAATGATAGAATGGACAAACAGATATCCGTAGGCTCCAGAAACTTTTCCCAAGAAATATTGGATTCACACTCAGAACGACAAGGTCCAAATTCGCATGAAGGTGCAATCCAAGGATAAATTGTTCAAAGACCTAGAAAAGGTGATGACCGCCTATGAGCATTTGATCAGTGGCATTGACTCGATGGCTGAACTACACCATATTCCTTCTCTAGGTACACTGGGTGAAGAAAAGACATGGGAACAGGTAAACGAGGAAATTTAGGCATTTCTGCAACCTATTAGACAAGCCACCACTACACCTGATCTTTCGGCATCACAGGAGAATTTGGTTAAGTTCGTCGTAACGCAAGTTTGGATTTACACAAAACTGGCTTCCTTATCCAACCAGGTCACAATCAAGAGAGAAACTTTGATCCCAAATGCCTTAGAATGCCTACACAGGTTAAGGGAAGATACTCCTCTGATCTCCCCAGTTGTTGCAGATTATCGTGTAGGGAAAATTTTCCTTAAAGAGAAACAAGTAGATGTTCCCAACCTCGCAATCACACACACACTCCCATGATCAGATCGCAAGGCACAACCTATAGGAGGGGTCACAGGTCACATCTTCCATGGTCAAGTCACAGGTCGCACTTTCCATTTAGGTCGCAAAGCATACCAACAGGCAGGAAGGCAAAAAGTCAAGACACCCAAGGTTCAATTTTTTCTTATATATACTCCCTTCGGGGACTTGTAACAAGATCTTTGTTTTTGGACTCCAAAGGAGAGAAGAGATTTTTAAAGCATTGAACAACCCCTTATGAATGAATATAATAATTTGTCTTAAATCCACTATTAGATCTGATGAGAATCAATGTGTTAATACTATGAGTATTTTTCTGTATATGTCTGATATCTTATGATTAATATATCTATGTTTTCTTCTTATACTCTTCATGCATTTCAGCTCACTGAATGTGTTAATGATGGTATGTTGTTACCTAGGAGATTTTTGTAACTTCATTGTCGACATCTATCTTATTCACGAAAACACCCAAGTAAGCATAAGTTGTTCTTGCGAGGTAGAACTATTTCTTCTATGGTTCAAAAAAAAATTACAAACACGACCTTAATGATATGTTGCTAACATCATCTCCTTTAGCTACGTGTTTCCTTTTGTATCTTGCTATTTGTAGTGTTTTATGCTCATTGAAAATCATCAATATTTCGTCTTGTATCATCTGATAACTGTATGCCTATAAATTTGTCGGGATCACTTGTGTCCAAGAGAAGGATTATTTAGCGGTAGCCCGACCCACACCCTAGATGGGATCCCTAACACAAACAATTCGAAGTCTAATCAGGACTATTTACCGAGGATATCCCCTACTGTTGGCCAGAAAAAATTTCCCGTCAATAGATTTGGCGCTAGAAGGAGGGCCTGATGGCAGCCTCCCAACACACAAGTAACATCCCATTACAAACTCTCCAAGGGGAGACCATACATGACAACACTGGTCCTCCCCCTTTGGAAAACTCCTAGGAGGATGAACCCCCTTTTTTCGAGGTTACTTTAGCCCAGCTAAGGGCCCTGCACCCTATCGCCCATGACCTTGTCACGGGTTTACAACGAGCCCTGGTCACTAGTTCCTTGGCAAATCCTAGAACTCCTGAAGCTAATCATACACGCCAAGGAACCCTTGTCAACTCCCTTCCTCAGCTTGTGGTTCTTATGATCAAATATTATGTAGACGCAGTTGAGAGAAATTCCGAAGCCCCCCCAGATAGCCCTAGGGAGGGGGAAGAAGACGGCCCCGAAATCACTGAACCTCAACCCACCACCAGCCCCCAACCCGACCATACTTTGCATGATAACATGCAATACAATGACCCATGCAGGGGAGGAGCCGGGAGATGCCAAGGTAATAGAGGCCGAGGCCATGGGCGAGGCCGAAATGTTGACCACTAGCCCCACTGAAACCATAACAGGTTTCCTTTTCTTTACAACTGGAGAAACATCAAAGATACAGGAAACCGTGGAGAAAACCAAGACATGCAATCCCACCATGATGGCGAGGCTTCTGGATCTGGCATGGGTAGCGAATCTGAAAATGAAAGAGGCCATGTTTACATACCACACCATCAACGGGCCAAACATGTACAACCTTTGGCTTGGATGGCTCAATCTCCCTTAGGTATCCAAGGTCCACTCCATGACATGCCTCGCCATCCTAAAAAGTATCTCCCCAAGTTCGACTCCGAGAAAGGTACTTTGGCTGTAGACCACATTAGCAACTTTTACCTGTCTTTATAGATGATGAGAGTGCAGTATGACGACGTAGCATGTCGGATTTTTCCTCATACTCTAGAAAATAAAGCCGCAACATGGTATCGGTCCCTCCCTATTGCTTCCATTCCCTCATGGGAACACTTCCGTCGTACCTTCCTATAAAAAATTTCAGAAGATAAAACCCCCTCGATGCTCCTCACAGAGCTCAACACACTGAATTGTCAGAAGAAGGAGAATTTCAAGGACTTCAATCAACATTTCGCCACTATATTAAATAAATTTCCTCCAAAAATTACCTTAGATGATTCCATTACGATTGACTACTACACTAGAGCCCTCCCACGAGATATCGTCGTGTTTTTGAAACGCAAGGCCAGACCTAACCTGGCAGCAAATTACACCACCGCCCTTGCTATCGAAAAGGACATGCTATCCATAGGTGCCATTGATCACGAAGGGCGGGATGATCAAAAAACAACAACAAAGAGAACCCAATCCTCAGGCCATAAATCTGGAGACAAATATAAGGACCCCTTTGATTTTGAAATTATTACAAAATCCCTCAAGTTGCTGACCAATGAAGTCTCCGACCTGAAAAGGAAAAACAATGATTCTGCCTCAGCTGCTAAAACGCAGAAACCTTTCTTCAGAAAGAGTAACTCTGTTGTGAATCGGCCCCTGTCCAACTCAAGTGCTAGTCTCAATCATGAAGAAATCGACAAGGACAAATTTTGTTATTTTCATCAAGCCTCTCACTCAGAAAAGAAGTGCCCCCAGTGGATTAATAGCATGACTGCAATTTGGTGAACCAACTTCTAGAAGATCAAACCCCCGAGGATATGGAGGAAGAGGCTATTTCAGAAAACAAAGAAATTTCCCCCCCAGATGAAGATATGGGCTCCGCTGTCCTCACTTTCGAGGTCATCTGTGGAGATTCTTCCCTTCCCACCTCCGGGATAAACCTAGCTGATGAACCTAAATCTAAACTCCCTCGAAACTATGGCTTGAGGAGTAAAGGCTCGGTGCCTGAGTAGTCTTTTGAAGAGAAAATAAAAGCCTTCTTAAGGAAAATCCTGCCACCGAACGCAAAAAACCAAGACAAAACTCCTGAAAAATTTAGTCCAACTACTCCCCGAGAAGGCCCCAAGGCTAAAGCTTCATTAGTTTCCCCTAAGAACACCACCGAGTCCGTCTCACACATAGATTCTGGGTATAACATTATCGAGGATATGAAGAAGACCCGGGCCAATATCTCTCTCTACGAGCTCTCTCGCATTGCTAATCGATGAGATCTCATTCTCAAAACCTTTTCCAATCTACCAGCAACCAAACCCGTAAGCATCACGTCAGCCCAAACTGCTCCTAGTCCCTAATCCATTGTGAATTCCGTGAATGCCAACTCTATGGGAACCACGCCACCTTTCCTCCTCTCCTTCGAGATCTTTAACTTCAATGTCCACAACTGCCTCGTTGATTCCGGTGCATCCACGAACTTTATGCCCTTATCCATGTGCAAGAATTTAAACATATGCCCTGATAAAACTGATGTCAGAATCATCCAGCTCGACAGATCTCAAGTCCCCACAATGGGCAAACTAAAAAACTTCATTATCCGCTTATCCTCCGACTCCAGAGTGCATCAATGCATTGACATAGTAATCGTGGATATCCCCGAGGCTTATGGCCTTCTGTTGAGCATAGATTGGTCCAGTAAGCTCCATGGGTACTTCGCCATTGATTGGTCCCACCTTTGGCTCCCGTACAAAGGCAGGAATAACCAAATATGGATCGAGAGTGAACCATACATGAAACATATTGTGACCGACCTGGATGCAACTAATGAACTAGTCAGTTTCGCGCAAGAAGAGCTTTGTATGTGTTTTTTAGAATCCATCCTTGGATGCTATCAAACCCCCCAATCCCCGGTCACTCAAGATGTCTAGTTTGAGCTGCTATTGGCCACTGAAAACCTATCCACCCCAAAAAAGGACCTATTAACAGCTGTTACTCTAGGTAGTTCCTCAATGTGTTCGGAAAGTTTCGCCCAATCAAAAGATGAAACCTGGACCCTGTACTACGATGGTTCCAAAACCCAAGACGGGGCTGGCACCGACTGCATCTTGCTAGACCCCGAGAAGAATAAATTTCTAATTTCCTGCCGGTTAGAGTTCCAATGCACAAACAATACAGCCAAGTATGAGGCATTTCTACTCAAACTCAAAAACGCCATAGACCTAAAGGTCCATTGTTTAAAGGTAATTGGTGATTCTGAGATTATCACTCGATAAGTACGTAATACCATCCATTGCTTGTCTCCACACCTAAAAGGTTATCAGCAAGAGGTATGGCATTTAATTTCTGCTTTTTATGCTTTTGGTATTAAATCTGTACTTAGAAAGCATAATGCAGTAGCTGATACACTTAATAACGTTGCCGCTAGGTTCACCCCACTTAGGGATGGATTTTCTATTGAAGTTATTTACATACCATCCATGCCAGACAACGTCACTAATTTACTCATTTTCAATGATGACCAATAGGTACTAGATTTTCTACTCAATATGGATGTGTTCAAAGATGCAGTCATAGAAGAAGAGGATCATGATCGGCTTTTGTAGGAGGAAATACAACAGCAGAAAGGAAATCCCATACCCAAAGGGATCCTGTCACTCAAAAAGATTTTCGACCTATAGAACTGCTTCTGAGGGTCTCCAAACACGAAAGTGAAAAGTTTCACGTTAGCACATCGAAAAATTAACCTCGAAACAAACAAAGATCCCAAGATTGTCAACCTGGGTAACGAGTGCACCCCTCAGGAGGAAAAAGCATTCACCGAGTTATTCAAGAAGTACCGAGATGTATTTTCCTAGACATATGATGAGCTTCAGACGTATGATACACAGATCATCCAGCACGTCATACCCATGAAAGAAGTAGTGAAGCCTTTACAGCAGAAACTGAGAAAATTACACCCCGCCTTAGAACCAATGATCCAAAAGGAACTGAAGAAGCTCTTGGATGCATGGATAATTTTCAAAGTTAGACATTCGACCTGGGTGTCAAACTTGGTACCTGTACGCAAGAAATCCGGTGAAATCCGTCTATGTGTGGATTTCCGAAATTTAAACAAAGCCTCCAACAAAGACAACTACCTAATCCCTCCTATGGAGAAAATCCTTCAAACTGTATCAAGGTCAGAAATGTTCTCTCTATTGGATGGGTTTTCAGGGTATAATCAAGTTCTAGTGGCTGAGCCCGATAGGCTCAAAACCACATTCAGAACTAAATGGGGAACCTTCGCATTCATATGCATGCCCTTTGTCCTGATTAATGACAGCGCCACCTTCCAAAGAGCTATGGACATCGCCTTCAGGGGACTCATCGGGAAAAGCATGGTATTTTACCTTGATGACGTTACCGTTTTCTCCAAGCGCAGATCTGACCACCTGCACCACCTCAGGCAGATATTTGAAAGGTGTCGGAAGTACGGGATCTCCTTGAATTCGAAGAAAATCATTTTCGCCATTACTGAGGGCAAACTGTTAGGGCACATAATAACTCAAGACGGCATAGTGGTGGACCCAAAACATGCGAAATTCATCGCTCAGATACCACATCCAAGTGGTAAAAAAACTATGCAGTCCTTCCTCAGAAAAATCAACTTTGTCCGAAAGTTTATATCATATTTTACCCAAATTGTGAAACCATTGCAAGGCATGATTAAGAAGAACACAAATTTTAAGTGGCATCCTCCTGAGAAAGAAGCATTCAACAAAATAAAACAGGCCATCGCAGAAGCACCTGCCCTTCATAGTTCGGATTTCAACAAAGGCTTTATCTTGTATACCTTTGCCTCAGACTCATCTTTGGTAGCTGTCCTCACTCAGAAATATGACAACAACAATAAGCGACCTATATCATTTATGAGTACTGGGTTGCAGGGCGCCAAACTAAACTACCCGTATATTTACAAACAAGCTTACACAGTATACAAGGCGATTAAACACTTTAGGCCATACATCTTGAAGAATCATGTCACAGTCTTTGTACCTCACCCGGCTGTGCGCTCACTGTTCGTACAACAAGAACTGGGCAAGAGATGAGGCAATTGGATGACATGCCTCCAAGAGTATGACCTGGAGTTCAAACCAACACACACTATAAAGGGCCAAGGATTGTGTCCCATGGCTGCAGAGGCAGTAGACTCACAGGGTAGCGAGGAAGAAAGTTGGGAACACAAGATCGATATGTATGAAACTGATATCACAGCCCCACAGGATACCTCCTCTTGGTACGTAGAGCTCCTGCAATATCTGAAACACGGCACCATGGGCCCTGCTTTGACTACTAAGCAAAAGGGTGCATTGAGATTGAAAGTTGTATCCTACCAGTTAGTGCAGGGTGATTTGTTTCACAAACATCACAGCGGTGTCTTTCTGCGTTGTTTGGAATGGGATGAGGCACAGAAAGTATTGGCAGAACTTCACGATGGCCCCACAGGGGGTCACTATGCAGGGGACACAACTTCTCACAAGATCATGTGCATCATTTTCTATTGGCCCACGTTGTTTAAATATGCACACGCGTATGTCCGGAAATTCCAGCAGTTCCAATAGTTCACAAATAGAGATATAAGTCCTTCGGCCCCATTACAGTCTGTCGTAGTGGAAGAACCATTTCAACAATGGGGGCTAGACGTGATTGGGGAAATCCTGCCACACTCTTCCAAGCAACATAGGTACATCCTCACTGCCACAGACTACTTCACAAGGTGGGTTGAAGCGGTACCATTACGTCAATTCAATGATCAAGAGGTAATAGCCTTCATCACCCAATGCATCATCATCAGGTTTGGCATTCCAACCTCCCTTGTTTTTGATAATGCAACATATTTCTCATCGTTGAAATTATATGATTTTTCTCTATAAAATGGTATCGTACTTAAACATTCTTCCAACTATTACCCTCAAGGAAACGGGTTAGCCGAGTCAACCAACAAGAACCTAATTTGCATCATCAAAAAGACTCTGTTGTCCCAACAACGAAATTGGTATAGGGCACTCCACAATGCCCTCTAAGTAGATCGAGTCACGTCCAAACCTTCCCTAGGCGCCTCCCCATTCTTCCTTGTATACGGAAAAGAAGCTATCATTCCTCCCAACTTATCTCTTCTGGTCCTCTGATAATCTCAGGAGACTCATGGCACTCCTTGCACTGCTTTACAAGCCCGAATAGACACACTGTTGAAACTTGAGGAGGAAAGGAAAAAAACCCAAGAAAAATTTTCCATCCGCCAAGGACAGATAAAACGATGGTTTGACAAGAAGTCATCCGGGAACAAGGTTTTCGAAGTAGGTGACCTTGTCCTCAAATGGGATAAATCTCATGAAGATAAAGGGAAATACTCCAAGTTCCAGGCATTATGGATAGGCCCTTCCCAGATCAGAGAGAAGGTTGGTTCCCACACTTACAGACTAAAAACTCTTGAAGGGAGGATTGAGGTCCTCCCTATGAATGGACACAACCTTAAGCACTATTTCACCTGAAAACCCCTAGAGGCCTGTTATCACCCTAGTAATTTCTTAGGTCGTGGGATTTTGATTTATAGTTAAAGAAAACTAGGGGTAACCACAAACCTACTTTGGAAATTTATGATCTAGCCTTCCTAAATTTTAGAGAGGGCTCTCTCTTTCAAATTTAACTTTGTTTTGAATTGATATTTTAGGCTAGGTATGATTGGGCACTTGGTTTTTTGTTTGGAAAGTTTGGTGGGAAATAAGATTACTTGGAGACAAATTAAAGAGGGATCTACTATTCCATTGGGCTATGGAATCCAGATGTAGCAAGCAAGACTGAAAGGCAAGGCCAAAAGGATGCTAATGTACTCAGGGCAAGGTAGATAACCCTCAGAGATTTGAATAGTTTGATTTGATGGATGGCTTGCTTTTAGGATAAAGGGAAGTGAAGGATCCTTGGATCCGGAAAAAGGGGAAGGAGGCAGAGGTCAAACAGGACTAGGAGAAATTGAGAATTCCTAAGTCCAGAAATCAGCAGAAAATATTGAAATGATCAAGTAGTTAAGAGAGGGAGCTTTTACACTTATCCTGAAATAATATTCCTAATTAATCATTTGGATAGAATAACATATATGAAATTGAATGGAACTTCAGAAGACGAAACAATGACAATAAGAAATCACTTTACTCATTATATTATCGCAAGAATCCTAAGTTATGAAGTCTAGTTGGCTATTTGTCCAATCTGCTGCTATGAAATCAACACATGAGCCTCCAAAGTACCAGCAAAATTATCTATAATAATCTCAGCAATTTTATTCCACACTTAATACTTCAAAGAGTGAAGTATTCATCCAAATTATTTAGTACAAAATATCCTAGGAAAATCTAGGAATAATTCTAGGAAAATAAAATATCTTAACACACTAAGGGGGACAGTCGCTTAACAACTTAGTAAGCTGTCTTTTTTTCTAGGAAAAATAGAACAAACATTATCCAATCAAAACAGTTTTTTGACTAGGTGTACATGCTTGCTGGCACATTTGGAAGATATTTGTTTTGAAGATTGCTTGATTGATACTCTTTCACTTTATATCTTTTAACGCTAATTTTCCTCCTGATATTATTTATTCGATTCATTTGTCACTTTGCTGCTAGTAAAATGTAGAATTTACCATAGTAAAAACTAGCTGATGGTTTTTGCTCGGATACACTTTGACCCTGTTACTTCTTACACACTTTCAACTGCTATTTTTACCTCTTGACAGCTGTAAGATGAAGTTTTTACTGTGGTAAAAACTATCCCATTATTTCTCTATCTTGCTTGAATTTTCATTTTACTTTTTTACTGCTGTAAAGATTCATATCAGCAGTAAAAACCCGAAATCACAGTAAACTGTTTTTTATTCTTTTCTTCTTAACTTTACTATTTTACAGGTACTTTTTATGTTGTTCTTCTCCTATGTTGCTATAAAAAATCTGTGAATTCCTGCCACTACTGATCACTTGGTATTTTCATACTTCTCAACTTTCAGTAACTTTCATCAGCATCAGTGTACTTTGAGAAATTTGGTTTGATAATGAAAATATGTTTAATTTCATTCTGTAGAAAAAATAAGTTTTCAAAGTAAACCAAGACAACTTTATCAGTTGGAGAACCTTGTGGCAGAGGCTTATTTATTTGTTCTTTGGCATGGGCTCTGATTTTCTTTTCATACTCTATTTGAACCATTAGCTTTTCATTAAAGCCATGAATATCTGGGAGGCCTACTTGTCTCAATATTGTGTATTTTTCCAAAACTTTGTTATTGACAAATTCATGGCCTCACACTTTTCCTTCAAATTTTTAATTATATTCCCTTTATTTAGGACCTTTTTGATTTGGAGAATTGTTTCAGTCATATCTTGTATTTTCAATCCTTCAAGATCCTCTCTGTTTTTGCTGTTCAAAAATGTAATAAGCTTTAAAGCTTGAGATGGTTTATTAGCCAATTCTTCCTTTGTTTTCTGAATTTCCACCTGTGTTGCTTTAAGTAAATCTCTCTTCTCATATACGATTTGAATTGAAGGCCATTGCAGATGTATGCCTTGAATTATGTTTGTCCAAATATATTTCTTAAAGAAAGACACCTGTTCACTGAGATTTACTTGCTTCTGCAAGATCTTTACCTGTTCTTCAAGTCTGTTTGCTCTTTGTTCATGTCCCTTAGAGGTAATCAATGCATTCCTCTTTGATGATTCAAGAGTTTGAATGGCTTTTTTCAAGTTGATTATCTCATTATTCTTTAGGGACATATCTTCCATGGCTTTTACAATATCTGCTTCTTCACCTGCTTGATGTACCTGTTGTGCTCAACTTAGTGTTCCTAAATTGAGGTCATTAATTGTCAACCAGGGCTAGTAAACTGCTGAAGTGTGGTGCACTGTATGTGCCTAGGTATCTGTTTCTCACTACATTTTGTTTAGTGTTTTTATGATGTTTTTGGTTTTATGGTTTTTATGTTGAAAAAGAGCTAAGAAGTTTACACTAAAACAAAGTGAAACTATTCTAAACTAGGTGTGCACTAAAGGACGGAAAATGCAAAGCTTGATAAGGACTCATAGCGAAGAAACAAATCACAACATGAACTCAGTAACCCATATCATGAACTCATCCAATTCATTCATTTAGAGATATGTTGGAATAGCTTGAGAAAAGGATAAGTTTTTAGTGCAATTGAGGTTTTCCTAAGTCAACAATCAACTTACAATGTTACAAAATCTCATCCATGGTTAAAGGTTTATTAGAACATAATTGGAAAAGAACATTTGTAGCACAATAATATTTCTACTCTAAACTAACTTCTAATTCTATTCTGAAAATCAATTTAGCACTACTAGGCCTTATTCAAAATTTATAGATTTCTTTTTAGAATAGTCTTTGAGAAAAGGCTTGTTTGTGAAATTGTAAAAAGGTTGCAAAATACTCAAGGCCTGAAACTGATATTACTAGCTTCTGTCTAGATGATGATGTATTAATATGAAGTTAGAACAAAAGAATTTTTGTAGATAATGAAGACCGTGGTATCTAAATTTAACAACTAATACAATTTAAAATGCAATGGATAACAACTAAACTAGAATGCTAATACAGTGAACTAAGACTAAACTAGAGTGTTATTATCTAACTTGAAATGAATTGGAGTTGAACTAGAATGATACTAATACAGTGAACAAAGTTAAACTAGAGTACCATTATCAAGCTTGAAATATAGTGACAAAATTAAACTAGAATGACATCTACCTCCGGAGTATTGACTGAGCTAAAATGCAACTAATTCTATGAAATACTACAGCCCTGTCTTGTTCAAGATGAGTGATATTTTGGAATAGTTTGTACAAACAAGTCTGGCTGTATCATTCAGTGCAAATGGGCATAAAAAAAAAACATAACAATATGCAGGTAAACTAAAACACCACAGCGAAGTCTTATCCAGGGTTAGTGATATTCTGGAAGAGATTCATGAGAATAGGACTAGCTATAACAACTAATTATAATTGAACAAAAAAACGTAAAGTTCTAAACTGCTACAATTATGCCTCATTCCGGATTAGTGATCTTTTGGAATACTTCATGAGAATAAAGCTAAACTGTAGTATCCAATGTAAGCAAAGTTCAGAAAACTATTTAAATTGAGAATGAAAAAAAGCTACGGCTACTTATCTAAACCAAATGCATAACGCTTCATGGGAAGTAGGGGCCCTCTACCACCAGATCAGCACACGGATCTACTCAAGATTGACTCAGCTTGTGAAATAAAATTATGTCTCTTTCATTAAAGGAGAAATTCTTCAAAACAGAGTATTTACGGCTTTCCAAAATCTAGCAACAAAAACAAAATCTAACCAACAGTTTCTCGGTCTCCCGAGTCATACTTATAATGAAATTACATAACTACTTCTTGAGAAAAATAGGGATAAGTGTCTTTCCCATTCCTAATAAAATTAAAACTCTTATTAACAGTCTTGTGCTTTACTGCGGACATCTGTAGAGTCCGTGTTTTGATAGGAAACTGCCTCTCTTCTTCATGCATAACCGCTTTGATACTTCAACTCAGACTTCGTGGGGAGCAAAAAATGATGAGGGAATGATGTGGAATATGACCATATGTGTTTTTCCCTAAGATGACACCTGGAACCTGCGTAGACATGAAGACAGCTGCAGAATCGGCAACTACCTACAAAATGTCTGCATTCTGTAGCTAGGTGTAGTCAAAAATTACTACAACAACGAAATCATGAAAACATAGCAAGTTAGAAATTATATACAATCTCAAAGAAATTTTAACTAATCTTATTGATCATTTAAGCCTGAAATTAATAATGGACAAAGGAAATGAAGTGGAAAGTGGTGGAAGAGAAGAACATCTTTGAAGCTCAACATAGCCCCACTGCTAGGTTCTTGCATGTCCTCATGCAACTATTCCATGAACTCTGAGACTTCTGCAAGGAAATCCAACCCTCTTCTTCTGCTTTGTCTGGCAGTCAATGGCCTTCTGGGCTTCCTTATGACTAACTTGAATCTCAAATTTGTGAGTGCCCTAGTTAACCTTTTATTTTTCTTTTTCAATTTTTCACTGGCCTTGTACAACTTTTGCATTTGTAGAGACAGAGTTGAGTTCATATCATTTTTCAGCTTAATCTGCTCCCTTAGAATTTCATTCTCATTCTTGATATGCCTATTGAGTACTTCTAACTCATATTTATCTCTTCTTAGGATATCAATTGCAGATTTTGGTGGACTCGGAGTTCTGTCGTTACTTTCTGAAGCTCTCTTCTCTAGTGTCTCAACATAATTGTAAATTTCTTGCTGTGTTGGGTCTATTTTAGGAGCTTCTTCATCAAAATACTCCTCATACTGATGCTCAGGTGTTTCTTCACCCTCAATGTTTATAATTCCGGTTTTTCTAATCTCTGTTTTCTTTAGTATCCCTCTAAGTTTGTGGCTCCGTCATGGTTGAGATGGCCCTTCTCCTTTTTCTCTGGCAGATTTCCTTATTATCCTCTCTTTCTTAAGTTGCTTCTTAATTTGGGCCAATTTCTCAGAAATCATTTCTTCACTATCCTCTTGTATTGTTTTACCAGTTTCAGTTTCAGTTTTGGAGGTTTTCCATCTTCTGCTTCTTTTTGTAGATTTGTCTTCAGGTGGAGGTTCCTTGGGTTCTTCAAAGTGATTTCTCACTAAGAACTCATCCCAATTATCTCCCATTTTTCTCAAATGATATTCAATCAAGATTTTGACTAAACCATGGTGGTATAAGGTTGTTTCCAAAAATTGAACTCTCTTTTGAACACTTGAGGCCATTTTCTTTAAACTATGAAGCAAGAAAAAGGGCAAGTTGATTTCTTCTTCTAAGAAATGCATCATTAACCGAATATGGTAAAAATAGAAGGTACCAAATCTACCTTCACAAGTGATAATTTTTTTCAAAATGAGTAACATGTTCCTCCACTTATTCTTTAATGCCGAGCTAAGAATACCCTTTTTAAAAATGGAAACATCCATACCTGGTGACTTGAGTATTTGCGTCCATGTCTCGTTATGAAATTTTTGAACCACATTTCTCCTTGTAGGTAGTTTCGTTGCCTTTGCAATGAAAGCCTCTGTAACAGTGAATTTATTGTCTCCTATTTCGACCTCGGCTCCATTGAAGGACCTTGCAAATGTTTTAGTCACCTCTTTGTGAAAACCACTAAATTTCTCCAAAAATTGCAACCACCCAGCTTGTTGTAACATTTCTCTAAATTATGGATAACCCTCCAAGTACTTAGTTCCAACCGGTTCAGTCCTCACTATGAGACCCATAGTTTTTCTTTCCAACCTTCAAATTACTGCTCCTTTGCTCACGGTGAAAATGACTGTTAAAGAGATGTTTTTGCCCCACAGATGCTTCCTCTGTTTTACAGACCGAAATGGTTAAGAGTTGGCTACGGGAAAGAGTGATATGGAGTGGTTACAGAATGAGTATAATGAGGTGAGGGTGATGTAAACGAATTAATGAGTTGGTAAATATCTTGGAAGAAAAGACTGCAGAGATATTTTGTAGGAAATTAAAAATCATCATTAAATGCTTTGGCCTAGTGACGTGACTAATCCAATCACCTCAGTACTTTAACTGTTAAGTTTTTAAATGATGATCAGATATGGGATTTGGAATGGTGGAATAGAAGGAATTTTATCCAAAGTTTTTATGAGAGGTTTGTTAGGCATGATCAACACAATTAATTAAAACAACTTTTTGAATTATACATAACTTAACTATACTAAAAATTTTCATGATCTGTCATTATAATAATTTCATAACTTTTACCTTTGCCTTTCCTTTGATTTTTGTGATCTTCATATGCTTTGTTCTCCCCTGAAAATAATTAATCCTTGATTTTTATTGTTGTCATGGATATGCAGGATCATTTTGTTGTAGATCAAATAATTACTGGACAGTGCCTTCAGGATCTCTGGCTGCATAATGTCTGTATGGCTGCAGAATGTCTGACTGATTGCATAATGTACCTATAGAAGACTTGAAACATGAAATGGAATGGTTTGGAACATGAATGGAATGTTGTATGCAATGAGTGAAAATGGATAATGAAATATGGTGTAATGGAATATAAATAAAGTGAATACTGGAGTAAAATGGATCACAACTTATGAAGTGGAGTGGAGTATGAAAAGTAGCCTGCAATTCATGATGTGTATTATTCACTTGCAGAAAAACATCAAACTTAAAAATCTAGGATGGAAATGAGGTGGACCATGGAGTGAAATGAATGAAGTGTGGATAAATGAATGAAATGGAGTATGGATGAATGGAGTGAGATGGATCATAAGTGAAATGGATCTGCACTTATGATTTTGTAATAACTGCTTGCAGAAAGAACAGATTTGAAAAGCTAGAGTGTCAGAAAAATTCTGATTTTCATTCCACCTTTTCTGTATAAACATGCCAATCAGTGATTGGTTTTCATGTTTATACTTTATTTATTTATTTTTTATTTTTTATTTTTTTTTCAATCATCTGACTTCAGAAAATTTAATTAAGTTGATGAAGAAGAAACATTCTTCTTCATTAACTTCACATCACTGTTTTCCTAGAATCTCTTGACAAATTCTTCTCTTGAGAGTGGTTTGTGATACAGCTTCAATCTATGACCATTCACAAGAAAAGTGACCTCTTCTTCATCTATTGTCCTAATTTTTATTGCTCCATTGTCAAAAATTCTTATAATTTCATATGGCCCAAGCCAATGTGTTTGGAATTTACCTTGGAAATCCTTGAACTTTGAATCAAACAAGAGAGCCCAGTCACCTTCTTTGAATTTCTTTTCCTTGTACTTATCATGCCATCTAGTCCTTTGATGTTGGACTATACTTTTTTTATGAACTGCATCTTGTCTGATCTCATCCAATTCATTAATCTGCTCCAATCTGTGCTTTTGTGCCTCTGATAGATCAAGTCCTAGCTGAATTGCCATTTTGAAAGTTTGAATCTGGAACTCTATGGGAAACAAAACTTGCTTTCCATAAAAAATTTCATAAGGAGTATGGCCTGTTGTGCTTCTCCATGTAGTTCTATAGGCCCACAAGGCTTCAGGAAGCCTATCTACCCAATCTTTTCTATGTAAATGGACAGTCTTTGTTAGGATCCCTTCAATAACCTTATTAGTAGATTCCACTTGACCATTTTCTTGTGGATGATAGGGAGTAGATTTTCTATGTCTGATTTTGTACCTCTCCATCATTTGTTCCACTAGCCTTGATGTAAATTGAGCTCCTTGATCTGTAACAATTTCCCTTGGGACACCAAAACGAGTAAAAATATCCTCGATAAGAAAATTAACTACAAATGCTTCAGTAGCAGAAAGTAATGGCTTGGCCTCTACCCATTTAGTAACATAATCAGTGAAAACTAATATATATTTCTTTTGTCTTGATGGAGGACTAATAGGTCCTACAAAATCCAAAGTCTATTTTTCAAAAGGTTCAATATGTACCTGAGGCTGCAATGGCATCTCACCTAAAGGAGAAGGTTTCCCTACCCTTTGGCAACTGTCACACCTTTTAACATACTCTTTAGCATCTTTGAAAAGGGATGGCCAATAATATCCCAAATGAAGGATCTTATAGGCTGTCCTTTTATCAGCAAAGTGTCCACCACAAGGTTCATCATGACATGCCTTGAGAATCTTAGGCATCTCATCTTCCTGAACACATCTCCTAATGATAAAATCTGGACCTGTCTTGTATAACTCATTAGCAACCCATGAATATTTTGCACTATCATAAATGATTTTTCTTTTGTCTCTTGCATTCATTATTGAAGGAAATTTCCCTGAAACTAAATAATTAGCAATGTCAGCAAACCAAGGAGTTTGAGTAGAAATTGCAAAAAAAAAAATCATCAGGAAATTGATCTTCAATTGGGGTGTTGTCTTGGATTTTTTGGAGTCTAGATAGGAAATCAGCTACTGTGTTTTGTTTTCCAGGCCTATCTAGAATGGTAATGTTGAATTCTTGTAAAAGAAATAACCATCTTATGACTCTGTCATTAGTAATTGATTTTTTCATTAAATATCTAATTGCAGAGTGATCTATGTGAACAAAAGTTTCATAGCCTGTTATATAGTGTCTGAATTTGTTTATGGCATGAACAACAGCTAAAAACTCTTTTTCAGTTACAATATAGTTTAACTCTGAAGGAGTCAAATTTTTACTGGTATAGTAGATGGCATAAGGAATCAGGTCTTTTTGTCCCAATACTACTCCTAGAGCTGTATCTGAGGCATCTGTTGAAATATGAAAAGGTAGCTTCCAGTTAGGTCCCATTAAAATAGGTGCTTCAGAGATTTTTGTTTTCAGGGTCTCAAAGGCTAACTGGCAATTGAGATTCCACTTGAATTCACAGTCTTTTCTAAGTAATTTGAAAAGTGGAGATGCTATCTTGGTGAAGTTTTCTATAAACCTTCGATAATATCCTATAAATCCAAGAAAACTCCTAACATCTTTTTGGCAACCTGGAATAGATAAGTTAGAGATGACTTCAACTTTTTACCCATCAACTCTAATCCCATCCCCTGAAATGTGATGAACCAAAACAATTCCTTCAGTAAACATCATAAAACACTTTTCATGACTTAGTGAAAGATTTGCTTCTTTACATCTCTTTAAGACGTTTTCCAAGTTTGCTAAGGCTTCTTCAAATGTGTTTCCATAAACTGTGAAATCATCCATATATACCTCTACACAATCATGTATTAGATCTGAAAAAATTCCTAGTACTGCCCTTTGAAATGTTGCGGGTGCATTGCATAGTCCAAATGGAAATACTCGGTAAGCATAGGTACCCCAAGGACAGGTAAATGTGGTTTTGTCTTGATCTTCCAATGCTACTTGGATTTGATTATAACCACTAAACCCATCTAAAAATGAGAAGTACTTTTTTCCAGCTAATGTGTCTAACACCTGATCTATGAAGGGTAAGGGAAAATGATCTTTAAGAGTAGCTTTGTTTAATTCCCGGTAGTCAATACATACCCTCCATTTACCATTTTTTTTTGGCATAATTACCAAAGGAGAAACCCACTGACTATCTGAAATAGGATAGATAAAGTTGACATTCAATAATTTCTGCAATTCTTCTTTAACAATCTCCCTAAGATTTGGATTCATCCTTCTCTGAGGTTGTCTGATTGGTTTACAATTTTCCTCTATGTAGATGTGATGATTGCAAGTCTTGGGGCTTATCCCTTTCATATCAGTGTACTCCCATGCTTATGCAGAAGAATGTCTCTGTAATATCTTGACTAGCTCTTCTTGTTGAGATTTCTCTAGGTTCTTGTTTATGTTTAAAGTTTTGCCTGGAAATATCTCAATTGTAGAGCTGCCAAATTTATCCATGGAATAGAGAGACATCTGCCTTGA
Organism: Pinus albicaulis; assembly: GCA_034641835.2. Taxonomy (NCBI): domain Eukaryota; kingdom Viridiplantae; phylum Streptophyta; class Pinopsida; order Pinales; family Pinaceae; genus Pinus; species Pinus albicaulis. The sequence goes on from CM076574.1 coordinate 560,140,054, forward strand.
TGATAAAAACTCAATGTTGGATTCTTCTTGAATTTTTTCATGTTTATATTCCGAAGAGGATTCAAAGTTTTCCAAGGTATTCAGAATTTGGCTATCTTCACTAATTTCTGAAATTGTGAAGAGAGGTTGTAAGTCTTCTTCATCCTCTATCCATTGAGTATCATCTAATTCTGTAATTGTTCTTGCTGGAGGATACAAGGTAAATTTCTTGGTTGAAATACCATCAGAGATATACATATCACCGGATCTACAACTAATGAAAGCATCAGCTATAGCTAACCAAGGTCTTCCTAATATAATAGGGTGTCCTCCTAGATTATTCTTAGGAGTTAGGATCATAAAATCCACAGGATACTCCCAAGAATCTAGGGACACTGGAATGTCTTCTATTACCCTATCAGGTTTAATCACAGATCTGTCTGCTAATTGTAATAATGTGGGTGTAAAAAGAAGATTAGGAAGTTTCAGTTTATCCATGATTTGTCTACTCATGATATTGATTGCTGCTCCTAAATCAATGAGTGTGTTTTGGATCTCAATTCCATTGATGTTAATTTTGACAACTGGATTTCCTGGGTCTAGATACTTTGGAATAGCAATCTTACCCATCATGATATCTGTTATTTTTCCTGCCAGTTGAATTTTCTTTATCTCTCTTATTCTTTTTCTTGTTTTCTTCATGCTCAACTCCTTTATTGTTTTTGCTAAGATTGTAATTTCCTTGATGGCTTGCAATAATGGGATATTAATACAAACATTTCTCAGCTCATCTAGGAAATCATAATTAGGCACCATAATTTGTTTTTCTACACCCCTATCAATTTGTAATCTTTCTGGGAAGGGAGGTGTAGAAGTAGATGTTGATGGATGCTCTAATATAGGAGTTGAAATTATTGGTTCTTTTTGTTTTTATTTTTCAATGTTTGAGTCTTGGAAAGTTGTGTTCTCTTCAAGACTTTTATTTACCCGTAGAGAATCTTCCTCAGAATTTTCTTGCTCTTGTATGATTACAGAAGGTTTCCTCTTTTCAAGTATTCTTCCAGACCTAAGTTGAACATCACTAAGGTCTAAAGGAGTGATCAAATAAGTTTGAAACTGTTGGCCTTCTATCATGTATGTGTTCTGAGGATTTTTATTGTCGGAGTTTGGTATGGGTTGGGCAAAAAACTGATTTGTTTTCTAAGGAAATGGTAATGGAAGTGGTTGATTTTGATGTTGTGGATTTTGAGGATTTTGTTGAGGAGAGAAATGTGGATATGGTGGATAGGATGGTGGATATTGGTAATACTGAGAGTATCTTCCATAGGGATTTTGTGCTCCTTGCGCCCAGGTTTGTGATTTATTTTGAAATTGGGGCCAAGGTTGCTGCCAAGAATTCCAATTTGGTGGAGGTTGATTATACATTTGATCATGAAATCCTTGTGTTTGAGGTCCTTTCCAAGGCCTTCTAGAGACAAAATTGAGAGATTCTGTGGAACTTGTAGGAGTATCTTCTTGAAAGACAGCTTTAAGACCAGGAAGTGAAGGAAAACTCTTGGTCTCATGTTTTTCTGTACAAATTACACAAGTCTCCACAACTTTGGCATCCAAAGGGCATTCTCTCAGGACATGTTTCTTTCTACATTTGGGACAAAAGATTGCTAAGGCATCAGATTCATTTTTTTTCTTGTTTTGTAACTTAAGGGTGTCTATTTGTTCACTAAGACTCCCCAAGATATCAGATTTGAACTCATCAAGCATATGTCCTATTTCTGGCCTACTTACTGTCCCAGAAGCAGACTTACTTGCCCTTGCAAGAGCAGGGTCTCTTGGTCCTTTTACAGTTTTAGATTTCCCTCTTGAAAGGTTGATACATAATTCAGCTATTTCAGGTAATGTGAGCTGAGATATATCCCCTTTTCCCATCATTTTAAGGATATCTAACCATTCATCCCTAATGTTTTTCAACAAGAGAGATTTTAAGGTGTCTTGGTCTATGTTTTCCATTTTTGCTCTTTTGATGTTGTAATGAAATCTCTCCAACAAATCTTCCAAGTTTTCATCTTCTTTTTGTAGCATCTTAAACACTTCCTCCTTACGATTTATTGGCATACAATAATCCAAATACCTCTCTAGAAATACTTGTTTCATCTCTTCCCATGTCCTAATAGAACTGTTGATCAAACTCATAAACCACTTCAATGATGCTCCTTTCAATGTTGAAGGAAATAGTTTAAGTTTTTGAGCATCTTGTAAGTAGTCATAAGTTCTACACAGGACTTCAAATTCAAATAGGAAGGTTTCAGGATCTTCAGTTTTAAGTCCATAAAAGTTTGGAAGGACAGAGGGTGAAATTTTTTTCATAGTTGCATTGGTTTCTTCATCTACTATAGGAAACCCAAAAGAGCTTCCCATCTCTCTTCTACCTCTTCCTTTGCCTCCTTCTCCTTCTACACCTCTACCTCCTTCTCCTCTACCTCTACCTCTACCCCCTCCAAATAGTGTGTGTTCTCCATTAAAAACTCCTCCTCCCCCTTCTTCTGCCATAGTTGATTCTTCTGTAGAAGTTGAAAAGTTTATGTCCCTAGCAGGGGTTCCTGAATCTCCTTATAAGACAGGCTCAATGGGTAACGTAGAAGGTCTTTCTAATGGAATATCTGATCTTAATTTCTCTGGAAGTCTAGGATCAGTAAAGGATGGAATGTGGGTTTGAGTTGGAGGTGTGCTGGCTCTAGGTCTTGGTGAGACAAGTGGTGTTCTAGGAATCAAGCTTCTATTTCTTATGAATCTACCCCTTGAGTCTCTTTCTCTAAGCATATCATTGTTTTTTGGTGACAAGAAACAAGGCTACCTAGTTACACTTCCCCGGCAACGGCGCCAAAATATTGTGCTCAACTTAGTGTTCCTAAATTGAGGTCATTAATTGTCAACCAGGGCTAGTAAACTGTTGAAGTGTGGTGCACTGTATGTGCCTAGGTATCTTTTTCTCACTACGTTGTGTTTAGTGTTTTTATGATTTTTTTTGTTTTATGGTTTTTATGTTGAAAAAGAGCTAAGAAGTTTACACTAAAATATAGTGAAACTATTCTAAACTAGGTGTGCACTAAAGGACAGAAAATGCAAAGCTTGATAAGGACTCATAGTGAAGAAAAAAATCACAACATGAACTCAGTAACCCATATCATGAACTCATCCAATTCATTCATTTAGAGATATGTTGGAATAGCTTGAGAAAAGGATAAGTTTTTAGTTCAATTGAGGTTTTCCTAAGTCAACAATCAACTTACAATGTTACAACATCTCATCCATGGTTAAAGGTTTATTAGAACATAATTGGAAAAGAAAATTTGTAGCACAATAAGATTTATACTCTAAACTAACTTCTAATTCTATTCTGCAACTCAATTTAGCACTACTAGGCCTTATTCAAAAGTTATAGATTCCTTTTTAGAATAGTCTTTGAGAAAAGGCTTGTTTGTGAAATTGTAAAAAGGTTTCAAAATACTCAAGACCTGAAACTGATATTACTAGCTTCTGTCTAGATGATGATGTATTAATATGAAGTTAGAACAAAAGAAGTTTTGTAGATAATGAAGACCATGGTATCTAAATTTAACAACTAATACAATTTAAAATGCAGTGGATAACAACTAAACTAGAATGCTAATACAGTGAACTAAGACTAAACTAGAGTGCTATTATCTAACTTGAAATGAATTGGAGCTGAACTAGAATGATACTAATACAATGAACAAAGTTAAACTAGAGTACCATTATCAAGCTTGAAATATAGTGACAGAATTAAACTAGAATGACATCTACCTCCGAAGTATTGACTGAGCTAAAATGCAACTAATTCTATGAAATACTACAACCCTGTCTTGTTCAAGATGAGTGATATTTTGGAATAGTTTGTACAAAAAAATCTGGCTATATCATTCAATGCAAATGGGCATAAAAAAAAAAACATAACAATATGCAGGTAAACTAAAACACCACATTGAAGTCTTATCCAGGGTTAGTGATATTTTGGAAGAGATTAATGAGAATAGGACTAGCTGTAACAACTAATTATAATTGAACACAAAAACGTAAATTTCTAAACTACTACAATTATGCCTCATTCCGGATTAGTGATCTTTTGAAATACTTCATGAGAACAAAGCTAAACTGTAGTATCCAATGTAAGCAAAGTTCAGAAAACTATTTAAATTGAGAATGAAACAAAGCTACGGCTACTTATCTAAACCAAATGCATAACGCTTCACGGGCAGTAGGGGCCCTCTACTACCGGATCAGCATGCGGATCTACTCAAGATTGACTCAGCTTGTGCAATAAAATTATGTCTCTTTCATTAAAGGAGAAATTCTTCAAAATAGAGTATTTACGGCTTTCCAAAATCTAGCAACAAAAACAAAATCTAACCAAAAGTTTCTCAGTCTCCCGAGTCATACTTATAATGAAATTACATAACTACTTCTTGAGAAAAACAGGGATAAGTGTCTTTCCCATTCCTAATCAAATTAAAGCTCTTATTAACAGTCTTGTGCTTTACTGCAGACATCTGTAGAGTCCGTGTTTTGATAGGAAACTGCCTCTCTTCTTCGTGCATAACCGCTTTGATACTTTAACTCAGACTTCGTGGGGAGCAACAAATGATGAGGGAATGATGTGGAATACCACCATATGTGTTTTTCCCTGAGATGACACCTGGAACCTGCGTAGACATGAAGACAGCTGCAGAATCGAAAACTAGCTATAGAATGTCTGCATTCTGTAGCTAGGTGTAGTCAAAAAGTACTACAACAACGAAATCATGAAAACATAGCAAGTTAGACATTATATACAATCTCAAAGCAATTTTAACTAATCTTATTGATCATTTACACCTGAAATTAATAATGGACAAAGGAAATGAAGTGGAATGTGGTGGAAGAGAAGAACATCTTTGAAGCTCAACAGTACCTGTGTGGTGGATGATCCTGTGGCAGAAGTATCTTTAGATTGCACTGACACTGCAGTTGCCAGTGACACTTTTGGGGATAAATGTTCTGCCAATGTGGAAGGGGCAGCTATGCCAACCATAGGAATAATAGTGGGAATAGTTTGCACATCAGCTTCCTTTACTGCTTCTTTTTCTTTTATAAGGATGTCCATCTGATCTTCCATCTCTTTGACTTGGGCAGTCAGTTTTAGTATTAACTTGGCCATTTCTTCTTTTTCGGTTTATTCTTGGAGGATTTCCTTTTCTTGAGGATGTTCATTTTGGAGAAGTTTCAACTGTTTCCTCAAAACAATGATATCATCATTTTTTTGCTTTATCAAGGCCTGAGCAACCTGTATGTTTGCTGGATCTACTCCTATCCGAAGGACTAGATCTTCTAAGGACTTAATCCTTAGTTCTTTTTCCTGTAAATAGGCTTTTTCTAGCTTCATCTGGTCCTGCATATTAAAAATGGTGTTTTGTAATTGAGTAGCACTCCTGGTCTTATCCACTATTTTTGAATATAGCATTTCAGATGTATGTCTATGGAACTCAATTTGATCCAGCTCATGGATATTATATGAATCAACTTCGAAGTCTATCTTGTTGTAGTCTAAGACTGTCTTTGGATTTGCAAACTTTGGCTGGAGGTAGGACATGATAATTTTATTAGTAGAATAATCAAATGTTGTTAAGAATTTGTCCTTGTTACCTGGCTTTTCTTCGAGAAATTGAGAGTAAATTTCTCTTTTTATCTCCTCATTTTTCTCCTTAATTTTTTTATACCTTTGTTTGATATCTGAATATCTTTCATCTGTTGTTTTGGAGGAAGAGGGAATTTCAATATTGACCTGTTTTTCAATCATTTGACTGTCGTGCTCTTGTGCTACAACCTGTCCTTTCTGAATTTCTGTTAAAATCTCAGTGACAATTACTGTGGCATCTTCTTTATCTACCTGCTAATCATCTATATCATTTACTTCAATAGCCTTTGATTTTTCATCAGTGGTAATCTTAGCCCTTTTATTGTAAATCAGTTTGATTTTTTTATCAGAGATAGTTTCAGCTGAATATCATTCTTCATTCCTGGTCCTTTTGTTTGAACATTCTGATTGTTTGGTGACTATTATAGTCTGTGAATTATTGTCCTTTTCACTATTTTTGTATCATCAGTAGGATCTATCAATGTGTTTGGCATCCATTCCATTTGATTGGAAAACTTCTCTATATGTGGTTTTGAGTCATGTATAAAAGGTTGAAGCTTGCATTTTACCCTTATAGCATTAAGGTAACCCTGGGGATCATAATTCCATTTAAAACTCTCTTGAAACTGATACTCTAATAATTTTCTAGATATTTCTTTCTCATCCTCCCGATTTTTTACTATGAAAGGACCAATCTGGCTCTTCAACTTAAACTAAGTCTTTTTCTTTGATGCCATGAAGTTTATAGCATCTGCATTTAAAAATTGTCTCAAATATTCCAATGCAAAAATCCTGATGGTTAAAAATTTAGGTAACTTATATGGGGACAAATTTGTTCCAAATATTCTTAATTCTGTGTGTCTCTGATATAAGTACCAGTCTCCTACTTTGCATTGTTCAGATAGCTGTAGTATTCTCTTCATTTCTGCACTCACTCTGGGTTTTTCAGACTTGTAAATCAAATTCATGCATGTCCTAATGAATAAGTCTGAAAATTGTTTATAACTAAATTCATTTCCTTCCTTTTCTGAGCAAGGATGTCCAAAATATCACTGATAGAGGTTGGCCCTCTACATCCATATTTTGAAAATCAAAGGGAAAATGTTCTGCTTGAAAAAATAGAAAAATATGGAATAGATATGATGAATATCTAAACACTCCTTCATTAGGAAATTTGGTTAGTTGGTAATGTATGATATCAACAATGAATCTAGTAAAATCAAAGATCATGGCAGGAGGCTACCCAGGGGATAATGTAGAAAGGAAACCAAGTATAGATGCATCAGTAAATTCATCATTAAAATATCCTAGAATGAAGGATAGCATTGAGATCACTTGTCTAGAAGCTTCAGGAAAATCAGAAGTAGAATATGGTGGATTCACCTTAGGAAGGTCCACATATTCAGGCATCAAATTCTGAAAGACTGAAATTTTTTTAGGAAAATCCATCTCTAATTACAACTGGGTTAACTCTTCAATTGACAAGGGCACTACTCTGGGATCAAGTTTCAACAGAAGCATCTCATTTATGGATTCTGCTATGATGGAAAATAGAATTTCTCTATCTTTGTTTACTATGGCTCTCTGATCAGGAACATAATGCATTTGACATAATTTGACCAAGTCCTGGGCTAGATGAGTAACAAGAACTACATATTTGGGCAAATTGGATTCCCACATAGGTATGTCATCTTGATTTTTATTCAGAAATTTATCATAACACCAATTATGAATCTCAAACAAAATGAATTCTACCACTGTATCATCAATATTGTAATCTAAATCAGTTAAAGGAATGTTTTATTCAGAGGAAACAGGTGGTTGGAGAGGTCTAACAACTTCAGTTGAATCAACTGTTAAATAAGGATTTGGCTTGTTGATCTTTGAGGATCCAGGCTTGGGAAGCTTGGTTGTTACAGGTTTTGAGGCTTTGGGACCTCCAGTTTTGGGTGTAACCTGTTTTTTAGTCAGTTTTGGCAATAACTAAGCAAGATTAAACTATTTTCTTTAGTTAATTTTGAAATAGAGGGTAGTTGAGCGGATCTGGGACAATTTTGGGAATCTAGGAATCTGGGAATCTGGCGAGCGTTTTAGGATAGAAAACACAGGTTTTCTGGGTGTATAGGACTAAAAAAAATGGATTTCTGGCTTTCTATGCACTTTTTAAATCTTTTGAACTGTGGAAATTGTCTCTTAATGACCAAAAATTGAGAAAATGGCTTAAAAACAAAGTCTTAGGCCAAAGGAAATTTCTGAGAAAAAATTGCAAGGGTTTGCCTTGTTTTTTCAGTGTTTGGGAACTTAGGACTGGCAATTCTTTTCTCTGTAGCTTAATTGGTCTGATTTAATGGTTCAATTTGAGAAATTTGCTGGTCAAATTTAGGAAAATACCTAATTTACAGGTTTTTTGATAGTCGAGGAGGGTTTTCTGGTGGCTTTGGCTTTATGCTGGATCTTTTGTCGTAGTGGAAAACTTCATAGATTTCTCATATGAAACAATAGTAGTAAGGTTGAGCTTCAGGGCTACAGACTGGTCAACAGGGACTTGAATCTTCTTTATACAGTCGGGGCAAGAGCTTTTAACCAGGTGAGAATGAAAATAATGCATAAAACAATGTTTTATCAAATTTTAACCATTGAATATAAACCATTATATCTAGCATTAATGATAGGTCTATTTAAAAGGCGGGAGCAGATTTTCCGAAAACAAACAATGGGTTTCGCGTTGCTCTTAGGTGGTAAGTGGTTTATTGCATTTCGAATGCGATCGTATCAGAATTTGACACGACGCATCGGGTGGTATTCAAAAACAACTTTTATCGCGCAACTTTTAATAAACATTGGTCGGTCACATTCGGAGCGCGATAATGAACGTGCACCATTAGATATGCTTCAATGATGTGAACGGTTAAGATTATTCTTAGTGTTTTGGTGAAGGATGGGTGGGGTCCAGGCGCTTTATGGAGTTTAGTGTGTTAATATATAACAAAACCTTTTATAAAATATGCGATTTATAACCAAAGTTTAGTTATATATAGAAACGTTTATATGCGCGGGGGTAATGGTAAAATAGACCTATATAAAGTGATTTTATATAGTCCAAAAGGGGTTTATCAGGAAATTTATATATATAAATTGAGTTTATATATATATGGTAAATGGTTCGTGGGGCGGGTTAAATCATGGGTTAATCTTATATAAAACCTCAAGTCTTACATGATCATGAATGATTAAAAAGGTAAAGGTCTTTGTTTGTGTGATTTCCAACTTTAACCTTGGGTTAAGTTGGGGAAGGATAATAAGTGAATTACAAAGATGCAGGGAAATCACCTTTATAAAAACTTAGGCTTAAAATGACATAGTCGAAGTAGTATTTTTTCCGCTTTAGACATATAAAATATGCGGAAAGTGATTTTTTATTTTATTTGTATTATATAGTTATAGACTATTGAGATGTCTATTCACTATAGGGGGCGGGGTATTTACATAGTGCTAGTTTAGCCAAAGGGGGTTTATTGTGGGCGTTTATTTAAAACATGTGGGATAATAAACTTTGGCTAAAGATTTAAAATAGTGGGTTTGTAGGGGATATCTAGTTAAAGGGGGATTATATAAATATGAGAAGGTTATTTTTATAGGGAATTAATAAAACAAGTAAGAAATTAATATGACAAAGGGGAAAATGACTACTCAAAATACACAATTATAACTAAGGAAAGTGAAAATCAAAGCAAAGCTTTATTATCATAATTTTATCACTTTAACTTAGGATATAAAATATTTTTGAGGGTTTTTATGCTTTATGATATGTAGGCAGTTAATCAAATGGGGGCTTTATGTATCATTAAGTAAAAAATGGAGTCTTTACTTATGAGATTGCATGGTGATGAATGCATGAATGGTAGATAATGAAAATTAGGGGTTATTATAGGAATTCAATCATTTTTAACTTAACAGTCATTGAGCCTTGGGTCCGGTCCCAACAGAAGTTAGAGAAATGCTCTGAGCCTCTTTGACTGAAAGTCTAGAATGCATAATAACTATAGGGGAGGGAAATTAGTTATTGTAGCCTGGTGAAATATATTTACAATGATTTTCCCACCTTCTTCTACCTACCCAATCTTTAATCTAACATTTTTTTCTTCCATTTGTGCAGGTGCATTTGAGCTAGAAACCTTGAACATTTTATTTTTTCTTTGAAAGCAGTAAAAACTATATAATTCTACCTTATTTCATCCAAGGACCCAGATTAAACTATTGGGTTCCTTTTTACTCTATACCTATCTACTGAATTGTCAAGATTAAATTGTCTCACAACTCTTTATTATCTATATAAAACAAGTAAATTGAAACATGACAAGTCAATATTAAGCAGTTTAACTCATCATGGATTATGGCATTTATTGACACTCTGCCATAATCAACTGTAAAAAGTAAAAAGTAGTGGCATTTAGACTTGCACACTTTCATGCTTTATTCATATTTTTCCTTTTGGGGTGTATTATTTTTTCTAAGTCCTTTGATTTTTCTTTTAGGACTTTTTACCTTTTTTTTTATTTTCTATTTTTTATTTTTCTTTTATTTTTACAAAATATGGGAAAAAAACTTGCAAAAGGAAAAGTATGTACATATTTACAATACTATCAAAATTAAATTCCAAATTATGAATCCTATATTTATATGACACTAACAGGTTCGTCGCTACACCCTGTACCATAGTTTGTCTTGTTTTTTGTCGTTATTTACCTTTCTGGTTTTCAATAAATCACTTGCTCCACACAGGCTCCTATTAACCATTTATTCTCTTTGGCATCCAAATTTTGAAAGGGGATATAGAAGTTACCCAAGTGGCATATTGAGTCAAGATCTATACTGGTGTATTATCTCCTCCCAGAGTGTAAAAGAGGCAAGCATACCTGTGATGGGCACTCAATGGCGAGAACATGACTAAGGCCCTCGAACCAAGATGTGACAGCTTACCTAGTATGCTGGCCCAAGGGACTACTATGCAAAAGGAAATGTTCAGTTAAATTGATTACTAGATGGAAAAGGGAGGGGTCAGCCTCAGGTGACAAACGGAAATCCAAGAAAACCCCAAGTCTCCAAGAATGAAAACATGATAAACCAGCACCCAAGGGCAGGCAGATAGGGAGAGAAAATGTGCAAGGTTCAATGACGGAAGAAGTGGGACCCATGGGGTGAAAGGAACAGTGCGCTATGCTCTCCCACCCCCCTCAAGATGAACACCGGCAGAGATTCTGGACCCTACCATTGAATCGCCATTTGTTGTAGCTGCTACAACACCCTCCAAAAAATTTCACCCTCTAAATTTTTTTGAGCCCCCGAGCATCGAGAAGCAAAGTCAAAACCTGAAGTTCAAATATTTTCAAAAGCCTTGAGTCTTTGAGTCATAGAATAGGTCATTTTACCCAATTAGCGACCTAGTGACCCTACGACCTATCAAGTCGCCAAGTCGCTAAGTCACATATCGCACTCAGGTTTAAACAATTGCAACCTTGCGACCCTGCGACCCCGCGACCCCCAGGTCGCAAGGTCGCAAGGTCACGGGGTTGCACATGTCATCAACGTGGTCTAATAGCAACCCAGTGACCTCATTTATTGTCGCACGTGTGACTCCTTTATAAATAGAAGGGTCACATAGGTCGCATTTCACCCACGCGACGGAGAGAAAAAACGCTTCTGACAGGCCAACTCGAGCGCGATTGTTTTAGGTAAGTTGCCTAACCCTCTTGTTGTTTCCATTTTTTCTATTTGTTTCCCATTTCCCCCTTATCTTAGCCCTTTTTAAGCCACCAGCTATCCTCCATTAAGACCCTCTTTGAACCTGCATTCTTCTCTCAGCCTCCAAACCCTGTCTTTCTTATGCAAACTTGTAGATGAAGCCAACTAGCCTCCCATGTGTCAGTGTCATCCTCTAATGACCATTTCATATTCAATCTATGGTTTTTCCTCCCTGTTTACCTTTATTGATTTAATTTAAAATTAAGTAAAAGACTGCATCATCGTCAAAATCGTCCGCCCAGCCCTAGTGCGACCTCCAACCCTGCTACCTTGTGACCCCCGCGACCCAGTGACCTCGGTCCCTAGTCGCTAAGTCGCTAAGTCACTAATTTTCATATCACTCAAAACTGAAATTTTGCAACCTTGCGACTCAGCGACCCGGTGACCCGATCACAAGTCGCTAAGTCGCAAGGTCGCATCTTCATGAATTTTTATACAAGTGCGACTCAGTGACCCCGCAACCTAGTCGCCAGGTCACAGGGTCGCTTTCCTCTAAATTTTTAAGCCAGTGCAACTCAGCGACCTAGGGAATGGGTCGCTAAGTCACAGATTCACCCCTTCCTTGACCTTAGTTGGGCAGAGTTAAAATCAGTATTAAGCATTCATTAATATGGCATCTGTCTTATCCTGGGACTATTTTACGAACATGCCAAGGAACCTCGAAGCAGAGTTAGAGTGCATCTCTGTCTCTTCAGCCTCAAGTGACATGGGGCCCCTGGAGGTTCGCAGGAAAAACAAGAGCCCAAAGATAGAGATCACAGAAAGTGAAGTACCTATGTCTCCTCCCCCTATCTATGGGGACACCGCATGTATATTTAGCAGGGGAGAAAGCATGAGTTGGTATCAAGTATACCAGGAGTTCGCACAACTTGAGTTTCCAGAGGACCTCCCAGACCGGCAAGTATATGTGCAAGTTAAGAAGTCTAGGCTTCACTACACAGGGGCCCACCCATCTATATTCCCATGCGTCGAAATTATTGAATGGATCAGACAAAATATCGACCCCAGGATGTGGGTGGTTCAAGATCACGAGGGGAAAGCTTTTGCAAATTTAAAAGGCCAGGATGTGGAGTAATATTACGCACTTCCAGAGAAGAAACAGATGTTCACAGAGGAATGGGCCACTACCCATGTAGTTCCCATAGCAGACACCCTAAGAGGATGGTGGGAAGAACTGGAGAAGTTCAAAGTCAAGAAGGACCATGAGTATCAAGTAACAAGCCTTAGAAAGGTCTATAAGCTCGTAGTAGCTATGCTTTGTAGAATGTATGTCCGTCCCAATGTCACCACTTTCAGTGGTTCTTGGGTATCCCTTATGTACTTTGTTATCGTACATGGAACCCATTTCAATTGGGCCAGCTTACTAATAGAAGACCTCAAAACAAACATATCTGCAGCACTAGCACCTGAGGAGGGATACTCGTCTGAATTTTACATGGCCTCCTATCTATTGGATGCAGTTTGTGCCAGGTTCCACTTTGAGGGATGGGCTCACAACTGGGATCAGGAGTGCACACGCCTGCAAGTATTCTGGGACTTCAAATATAAGCAGGATATAGAGCCAATCGCACACAGTTTCATCCCTACACTCTACGGGAAATTTTTCGGTCAGGATACCCCATGCATGTCTTGGCAAGCCATGGAAACGATAATCAAGGTGGCACATTGGTTTCCATTTGCAGAAGGCACCTTCATCTGAATCTTCAGTTGATTCAAGACTCCCCATGCTCTGCCCCGATTCATCACTGACAGGATGCTACTTCGGGAAACATGTTATCATATGACTTCTGACTTATTGAAAGTCCTTTCTAAAGGTAAGAAGAAGCCATGGCCCACACTTTCGCTCACCATCGGTGCTTATACAGTCAAGGATTTCATAGAAGTGGAGGTGGAAGCTGAGAAAATCAGAGGATTCTTCCTAGCACCCTTGGATCACCAAACATATGATCTTGAGAGGATAGTCCCTGCCCATTGCAAACCGGCCAAGTTTAAATGGACCTACCAACATACTGAACGCCCAGCTGAAGATGGGGTAAGAAATTGGTACAATAAGGATAGGGAACTCGCCCCGACATTGATCGATCGGTAGGACCAAGATGATCAAAATTTGGAAGAGAGAATCCACGAATTAGGAGCAGGCTTGTCTTCCTAGGCCAAGAAGCCCCAAAATAACACAGGCCATAGCTCTTCTGCACAACAGAAAGAAAAGGAAGAAAAATCTCAATGAGAAGCTAAAAAGAAAGCAAAAGAGGATGAGGATAAATGTAAAAACACCTAAAGGAATAACAAAGGAATAAACAGGCAGAGGACGCACGCAAAAGAAAGGAAGAGCAGGAGGCGAAAGCAGAAGCTGAGCGTCAACTCAAGATAGAATTAGATAAGGTGGAAGCTGAACGCAAAAGGAAGGAAGAAGAGGAAACAAAAGCAGAGGCTGAGCATCAGCCCAAGATAGAACTAGATAAGGCAGAAGCTGAGCACAGAAAAAAGGAATAATAAGATAAGGCAGAGGTGAAGCAACTATTGGAAGAAGAAGTAGAACAAAAGAGAAAAGAGGAAGAGGATCGAAGATCGAAAGACAATTCTGCCAAAGACACCGAGACACTTCCTTTAGTAACAGGGTTACAGATAGAGCTTCCGACCATCAAAGTTCCTGCAATCAACCCACGTTTTGTGCTCTCAGAACCAAGTACCTCCGAAGGACGGGAGGAGGAAGTGTTCAATCTAACGAGACTCACTTATGACCAGTTCACATTCAAAATCAGGTAGGAAAAGAGGAGATGCTTAGCACGGAACCCTGCCATGCCATTCACAGCCACAATGGAAAATGATATAGTCTTGGACACTAGGAACAATCTAGTAATGATAGAATCAGTTGGCACTGCTTTCTTCACAGCCACAGAAGAAAACATGAGCTGGATGAGCAGGGAAATCCTCTCCCTACAAAATAGATTACAAGACTCTGAACAAAGGGAAGCCAGGTCGGAGCAAGAAAAGAGAGCACTAAGGGAATAAATCCAAAAGCTCCAAGAAAAGAACACCCTTATTAAAAAAGTACCACTCACTGTCCAAAGAGATTTGGTGACACTGGATACCAACATGAGGCAGGTATATGAGGAAATGTTCACCATAAAGCAAACAGTTGCACCTCTACTGAGAGCTCAAGCAGAAACTAAGAAGAGGAACGAGCAATTGAAAGAATCCTCCACCACCTTGGATAGAATGTTAGAATGGACAAACAAATATCCACGGGCTCCAAAAAAATTTCCCTAGAAAGATTGCATTTGCACTCAGAACGACAAGGTCCAAATTCGCATGAAGGTGCAATCCAAGAAGAAATTGTTCAAAGACCTAGAGAAGGTGATGACCGCCTATGAGCATTTGATCAGTGGCATTGAATCGATGGCTGAACTACACCATATTCCTTCTCTAGGTACATTGGGCGAAGAAAAGACATGGGAACAGGTAAATCATGAAATTCAGGCATTTCTGCAACCTATTAGACAAGTCGTCGCTACACCTGATCTTCCGGCATCGCAGGAGAAATTGGTTAAGTTCGTCATAACGCCAGTTTGGATTTACACCAAACTAGCTTCCTTATCCAACCAGGTCATAATGAAGAGAGAAATTATGATCCCGAATTCCTTAGAATGCCTGCACGGGTTAAGGGAAGATATTGCTCTGATCTCCCCAGTTGTTGCAGATTATGTTGCATGGCAAAATTTCCTTAAAGAGAAACAATTAGATGTTCCCTACCTCACAATCACACACATGCTCCCATGATCATATTGCAAGGCACAAGCTATAAGAGGGGTCGCAGGTCACATCTTCTATGGTCAGGTCGCAGGTCGCATTTTCCATTCAGGTTGCAAAGCATACCAACAGGCGGGAAGGCGAAAAGTCAAGATACCCAAGGGTCAATTTTGTCTTGTATATACTCCCTTCGGGGACTTCTAACAAGATCTTTTTTTTTTTACTCCAAAGGAGAGAAGAGAGTTGTAAAGAATTGAACAACCCCTCATGAATGAATACAATAATTTGTCTTAAATCCACTATTGGATCTGATGAGAATCAATGTGTTAATACTATGAGCATTTTTCCGTATATGTCTGATATCTTATGATTAATTTATCTGTGTTTTCTGTTTATACTTTTCATGCATTTCATCTCACTGAATGTGTTAATGATGGTATTTTGTCTACCTAGGAGATGTTTGTAAATTCATTATCGAAATCTATCTTATTCACGAAAATGCCCAAGTAAGCATAAATTGTTCTTGCCAGGTAGAACTGTTTCTTCTTTGGTTCTAACAACTTTTACAAACATGACCTTAATGATATGCTGCTAACAGCATCTCCTTCTGCTGTGTGTTTCCTTTTGTATCTTGTTATTTGTAATGTTTTATGCTCATTGACAATCATCGATATTTCGTCTTGTATCATCTGATAACTGTATTCCTATAACTCTGCATGGCTCACTTGTGTCCAAGAGAGAGAGTATTTAGCGGTAGCCGGACCCACACCTCAGACGGGATCCCTAACACAAACGATTCAAAGTCTAATCGGGACTATTTATCGGGGAGATCCCCTACTGTTGGCTGGACAAATTTTTCCGTCAACAGGGTATCACTAGACTGATTATATTCTCTCTGTCTCTCTCTATTTGCATTTGTCGCTCTATGTTATTGTTCTCCTTTTTCTTAATTCCTGCTTCTTACCATCAATATTGAGTTCATTTTCTGAAAGAAAATTAATATACAATGCAAAGTGTAAGACATGAAATACGATGAACACTATAATATAAACTAAAGTATACTATAAAGGATTTATATGAAACATACCTCAACCTCAACAATGTCAAAGCCATTTTCCCCATAAAATCAAGACACTCGAAGAAGTTTTCTTTAGTTAGGTGATAGTGGCCACAATGCGGCTAGATGACCTATATAAACAAAGCAAATAAAATGTCACCATAGAAAATAACACCTTAGTAACTTAGTATTCAACCTTCATGGAAAGCTTAGGCACAATCATGCCAACTAAGTTACATGCTAAAAAGCTCAAATTTTAGATAACTTGTAAAAAAAAAATTCTACGGTGTGATGTCTAATCCTTGTCATTTTATTCGCAACAACATTTCATTATATAACGCGTGAATTTGGTCAAGTATATAAACAACATGTGCTCAAATAACAACATGAAAGTAAACGTTTCTAACAGTCATGAAAATATTTTAACATAAAACAATGTAAATGATTTCAATCATTATCGTGTAATACTAATTTCATCTTCAAGATTCGGTTAGTTGTTTAAATGGAAATGGTACCAATTATTTTGAATTTCAAACTTAAAACAAATAAAAAATAAAAATAAATGTTCAAAATACAATCCAACAATAAAGAGAGGATATCATGGAATGGAATTTGAAATTATACAAAGAAAAAATTTACCTATCCACCGATGTCTTGCCTGGCATTCCTAAAACATTTTCTTGTCCAAAATAATCATGAGGTGAAATAATCACAACATTAAAAACCATAGGAATCCCTACTAGAAACATTTCCAAAATCGATGGCTCAAGTGCCTAAATGATTTTTAACAACAAATGAATCATATCCAAGACATGCCCTACCTTATCTCCCCATTTTTTCCAATCACATTTCTTGTAACCTACCCACACCAAAGTCAAGTAACAATCAAACGAAGGCATTGAAATTTTGTTTTATCTTGTATATCTATAAAATTTGAATCTAATTTTTTTGAGGAACCTATTAATTCACATTTAAAGCCTTCCTATCATGAGAAGGTATCAATCAAGTAGGACATCAGAAAAATTGACTTCAATGAGGTCCTCAAACAATTTATATAATATCAATATTTTTTTGTTGTGATATCTTGGGTAGAAAAAAGAACATATCTGCAAAAAAAAAAAACATATATTACTTATGTTCAAACTTTGTATATGGTGTATTCTTAGGAATATTTTTAAGATGCTCCTCTGCATTTACCAAAGCGGATTGTAGCTTGGTTAGAATATGTATCCTTTAATTGAGCATCAATTTCTACAAGAAAAAGGTCACAAATTATTATTTCTTGTTTCCAACATGCTACATATGATAAATTGAAAGTCACATAAAACCAAGAACGAACCCTTTTCTAACAAAAACAAGAAAACAAACAGTGCCTCTAATAAAACTTTAGTCTAATATTAGTAGATGAAAATAGAGTGGGTCATTTTTTCTGTAACTCTAGCTTGTCAAGGTGCTCTAGCTCTAGCTCTAGCACTGGCTTCTGGATACTAATTATTGTCAAGGTTAGGTCGCTACATACACAAAAGAGATCTTAATTCTTCATGTGTTCTTAATAATCCAATATGATATGATTTTCATAAGGAAATAACCAATTTTATTACCACTATTAGACAGATTCTATTAGAGTAGAAATGACAGCAGTTTGTAGCTAATAGGGCCATCTCTTGGCACAATAAAAAAATTTTAGGGGAGTGGGAATGGAAAAGTCAAAAATAACTTTTGTAGGGAAGTGGGAATGGAAAAGTCAAATAGAAATTCATTCAGTTCCCTTTTCTGTAGAACCTTCAAGTAGAGTGTTAAAATACAACCCACAAACTAAAGAAGCTAGTCTTTTATTGAGTAATATTGAGCTTCCAAATGGGCTGTCTTTGAGTAAATATGGATCATTTTTTTCTTTTTTGTAGTATAAAATATATATTTTCATCATACAGACTAGAAAGGCATTGGTTGAAAGTCCCCAAAGAAAGAAAAACATACATCTTTTCAAATCTTCCATGTCATTCTGACAATGTGAGGCCTAATGATAAACAATACTTTTGGGTTTCCCTCCATTGTCAGCATAATTTTTACTCTTATTTACTTGGTCTGTAACTTGGAGTAAAAAATACATTCCGAAGCTACCCATATTGACGAAGTTCCAATATTATGCTTTTATTGGAGGAAATTGCGAAGCACAATACAAAATGGAGAAAAAAATTTTGAATGGGTATTAGCCATTGTGATATTTTGAAATTGGAATAAGAATATCCAACAAGAATATTCCATGAATTTGAAATAACAATGATATAAGAGGAAAAAAGGCATAGTCATTTGATTTACATTTATCCTATCTATCTTCCCCACTACCATGCATGAGAGGAAGAATAGAATTCCTAATGTGATATTTTAGTCAAGACACAAGTACTTACATGGACATTAGATTCTAGAAGAATGTTCTCAGGTTTAAGATCCTAGTGTATGATACCATTTTGATGAAGGTATGAAATGATAGAAATAATTTCCACAATATAAACTCAAGCTAAATCCTCACTAGAAAACACAACATTTACATATCAGATAAATTTGTAAAAAACATCAAGCACAATTAGAAAAATAAATATTGAGGCATGCAAAGCAGGACAATGAATATTTGAAATATTAGAAGATACCTAAAGAGCCTTTGCGTTGGATCTTAAAGAGGAGATGCCCACGATTTATAAAATCCAATACAATACAAATTTTATATTTTCTTTAAATGCATAGAATAAGCACATTGTAATGAGATTCCCACCATTTATAAAATACAATATGAGACAAATTTTATATTTTTTTTAATACATGGAACAAACAAAGTGTATGAGAAAAGGTGATTGCTTGCAACATGATCAAATTTTATTAGAGGTTTTGTTTGATTATTATAATCACATATGCACACGAAGCACACAAAGTATGGAAGAGAACAATGAATGTAATTCATTCATAAGATGTTGCAGCAAGAGCATATCAGGAATCACAAGCTTAGACTACTAGAATTTACACAAATACCAACCTTTTGAATGACATATGGTTGATCACCTTGAAATCAAAAATATAGGCTTTAACCATTGGCCCCAAAGTTAGAGTTTCTAACTAAAAACTCCCAACCTACAGCAATACTGGGTTTCAACCTCGATGAACCCCAATCAAGCATGAATCCTGCAACTCTATGTAGTCTAGCATACAAGTCAAAAAAATTTAACCAAAAAAATTGTATCATTCATACCTAATGCTAAGATATCCACTCTCAACACCAAAATCTCAATATGCACACTCTAGACCTTAAGGAAGCACATGGATAAAGTGAAACAGATAAGAGTCCCAATTTTGAGTTGACTCCAATTTTTTTCAGTATTTCCAAATTGAGAATTTGAGCTGGTGAAAATTCACTATTGTGTTAGGTTGGATTGCATCCACATATGGTGTGGATATTGTTGTGTCATATTGGTGTTATAACATTATTTTATTTGTGCTTGATCTGAAGTATTTATGAGGTACCTGTTGATGTTTTATAGGGAATAGACCATATTTTTGGATTAAAATATGGTATGTTGTAACTTGTTACTATATTTTATGTCAACAATATGGGTGTTGAAAGTGGATATCTCATCATTTCATAATGAATGTGATAAAAACATTTTACACAGTGTCATTTATAAACCCTATGACATTTAGGTCACCTAACCACCTACCTCACCTTATAATCAATATCATTAATGATTGCATGGTCATTAATTAATAGACTTATATTATTGGAAATAATCATATCACCCTAGAAATTTTCCTTGAAAGAGTGTAATTCTGGAAAAAGTTTAAATTAATCCACTAATAATCCTATTCATTCAACTTGAATAGATAAATAAGGAGAAACATTACTCATTTTTTTTAAATGGGGATGTGACATCATTACAAGCATATACTTGAAACAATATGCAGGGCCTAAAATTATATATATCAAACTAACATGCATTATCAATAGAGGGAATCAGGGAGAATATTGTGAAATGGACATACTGAAACATATGCTACAATTTACTAGTGGTGGCCCTATGTCATTGGAAAACATATGATAATTGTGCAATGCTATTTTTGGGAAGTATGTGTAGGTTTCCTTATAATTTTTTTGAAGGCATGAAAAGAGAATTTTAAATGAGTAATTATGTGTGTATGTGTGAAATTTTTTTTATACTTAAGCGATTTAATTTCCATATATTGTATGAATGATGTGATGGCCTGGAATTCTCCATTGATTAAATTCAACATTTTCCTAGTTTATTGATATCATGAATACTTTAAATACTTAGGCTTGGAAATTTTCACAAATCCCTGCTACAGGACCTAGTCACAAGGGGAGATTCCTTTATCTTCAAAATAGCCTCACTATATAGCTCAATTCACAATATTAAAGAGATGATTTTTAGTTGGTTAGCGCGAGGGCACATGTTCTTTGGGGGGTAGGGAAACAATGGGGCAATTATTTTGCTATGGATTGTACAATGAATTTGGAAGTTGAGAAATAAATCAAAACCTAAGGGATATGTACCAAACCTATGGTTTAATTCTCATGCCATCATTTGCAATGATGTTGCAAACATTATGTCTTATTTTGTGTATAAGGAACATATGTATGCTCTCATAACATTATATTTTCAATGGATTTCAAGGAGTTACATTCCCGTTAAATCTAACATAGGTCATAAAAAAATGGTGGAGTATTCCTATATTGGGATATCCATCTTGTAATGGCATCATATTGTAGTTCTCAAAAGGACATCAAATATCAAAGTTCAACTATTATGGAGATATATTGATCCTATGAATTGATTATGAGATGTTGATCATATGAATTGATTCTGAAATGGTAAATTTAGTGGGTAATATACTTCCCTACATCTCAACTTAAAATCCATATAATATCAGATAACTATTGCATAACTTTGGAAAGGATGGGATTTCAATAAATAAACATGTAATTGATTTAGGAGTAGGAATGGCCTGACAAATACAAAAAGGAATTGTAAACTCCTAAGTCTCCCAACATATGTGATCATAATATCCCTGCAATTAATACGACTAATAGTATGTAATTACATCAGTGATTATGAAACCATAAATGTAATTATTAAAAATTTCTTATGAAATATATTGATGAAACATTGCTTTCACAAATGGAGAGAAAAAACTATCTTATTTTTATTGTTTCTAGTCGTGCTTTAAGGAAAAAATTACAAGAAACATAAAAATTACAAGAATAAAAAAAAAAATCCAAGTCCTAACAAAAATAAAGGCTAGTGTGGCAAATATTTACAAAGAGTATCGTGCAAGCTACATGGATTAAAAAACCAAATCTAAACTGCAATCCTTAGAAAACAAAGCAGGTTAGCTCTTTAATATGTTTTGGCACAAAGAGACAATAATGAATGTTTTTTATACTTTTTTTAACCATGGGTGGAATATCAACACCATATGGGAAAAATGTCAAGAAAAGAGGGACAAAGCTACCTCATTCCAAGGTATGTCATATTTAAAAGAGGTCCATTTTGAGGAAATTTAAAAAGAGGATGATAGAATAAATTTTAGAGAGATAGTTAAAGATGACTTCATATTTCCCTAGTTTTGTAGGTGAGGTGGTTAATGAGGCACTGATGGATCCAATATCAAAGGAAGAATTACAAACAATTCTTCATTGTTTCCAAAAGTATAAGAACCCCCATGCACTTAGCAGGACAATAGAATTCTTGTAGGGTTTCTATAACTTTATTCAAACATACCAACTATGAATTGCTAAAAAATTAAAATACACAGGTGGGATTTTGGAGATTTCAATTCAAAATTTAAAGATTTAATCCCAAAATTGGAAAAGAATGAAACTGTTGATGATTTCAAACCCATATCACTATGTAATTACATCTACAAAATCATTGCAAAAATTATTGCATGTAGTTTCAAAAGCCACAAAGTTGATTCCATGTCATTATAACAATTTGGCATCCTTCCTGGGAAACAAATCCATTACAGAATATGAGTAACCCAAGAAGAAATTTATAACATAAAACCAATAAATTTCATTCAATGTTAGTGATTTTGTCTTTCCAATGAAAATGATAGAGGAAACTAGCTTTATTTAGGGTTACTCATCCATATAGGATTCAAGGTACAATTGGTTAACTAGATAATGAATTTTCTTTCCTCAATATCTTTGCAATTATAATTGACGGCTCAACCTATTCTTCTATCATGCCTACAAGAGACCATTTTTAGGTATTTCTAGTGGCTCCTCTTCTATTTTTTTACTACAGAGTAGGTGATCTCAACAAAGCTATAACATAGTCAAAAAGAACTATAAGCTTGAAAAATATACAAATAGGAAGAGGCCTAAACCTGGCATATTTAATATTTTTTGATCATGCTTTGATTTTGGGTGATGGGACCAAGACAGATGCAATTAAGATGAACGAAATACAAGACCTATACCATGAGTTTGCAATAGGAATAATAAAAACTAAATATTTCTCCCATGGAATAATGAATTTTCTCAGTTGCATCACCACAAGCATCAAATATTACAGAGGCATTCCCTGCAGTGCCTTCACAACAAGTAGTAGACAAATTTTGATAAACATGGCATGTTTAAGGGGTATTTATCCCACCAACCCTAGTGTCAGCTTAACAAATAACACTAGGGAACAGATGCCACATTTTCAATTTTCATGAAAAATTTTTAATTTCCTGATCATGTATTAGAAAATCTTCTTCCTAGAAAAAATAAATACTTTACGCTGGAATTAATAGGATACCTACCAACATACTGATAGCCATGAAATAGAGAGGGGCAAAGAAAGAAACTTTAATGTTACTACCATGGAGTAAATGTGGTCACCCATGGAGTTCAAAATTTCTAACACTAGAAATACAAAGATAAATTGAGGAAGCACAAAGGCCATAGAGATCAGGATTTGATTTTCCATTTTCCAAATTGACAGTCGGGCTTTAACACAATAACTCTATCTGATCAGCTCCATGTAAAATAATTACCAACTTTGAAGTATTTTTTTCCTCAAATTACACCCAGAAAAATTAAAATGAATAAGTAGTTGCTCTCCATTTTAAAAGAAACGTTTAATATTTTCCTTTTGGTTGGGAAGGTAAAATAACCGGGATATTAGAATATAATTACAATAGGACACATAAAATATGATTTCAATACTGCTAATTTGAAAGTGATACTTTCTCTAGAGGTGAATCATGAAAGGCATACATTTGAAAAAAAGGGTATAAATAAACCAAATTGAGTCAAAATTTCACTTATTATATGAATCAACATAGAACAAAAACATAGAAATCAATGAGAATTATATAATACCGCTTCAAAAATTCAACTTTAATATAAAAAAAACGTGTAGTCAAAGATAGCATTTTATAAAGAAAAGGGTTCTTGAAAAAAGAAAAAAGAAAAACACTTGAGAAAATGGTGCTCAGAAAAAATCCTCAACTTCATTAAAAACAACAATCATTCCATAACAAATTTCTAAATCCTTGTGGCCTAACAACTCTCATCAGAAGTATACTAAAACTAGAAACCATATCAACCTCTTCATCATTTTCCATTTGTACCCCCAATTTTGGGACATTTTGGGATGTTACCCTTTAGTATGTATGTTAGCTAGGTTCAATGTAAAAATTTTACAAGGTATCAGAGAAATCACACAAATCTTGCAAGGGAAAAAGATAAAAAATACAATCTTGAGAGAAAGAACGAAAAATTAATTAGAATGAGTAAAACAAATTATATAATATACACTAAATGGTTGAACTAATGAGCCAGAGTAGTGAATCTAGAGAGATGTGGAAATATCCATGTTTAAACATCCATGCAATTGAGGAAACATCAATGCTTAAGGCAACATCTCCGACAAGGAGGAAATTTCTAACCTCAATAAGGAGGAAACATCTCCAATAAGGGTAAATCTCTTGGACTAAATAGGTCTCCATGTGAGTTATATTTATCTCTTTGGCTTGTCATTGGGAATGATCTCATTTAATGTATGAAGAAGATTTGGAAATAGGTTTCATGCATGTGCAATTCAATGCTTAACAAGGGACACAAACAAATATTGTTGACGATCGACAACCTATCACCTAGCATGATGTGTTTGATAAAGTACCTACCAAAGCTCTTGCTATAGGCATTAAAAACACAAATATCCACATTTTTTGACTTGAACAAACAGGTTTTATTGAAATATGCTTAGATTTTTTATAATCTAGTTGCAGCCTAAAATAATTTTGGTGAAGCAAACTAAAGGATTATGCAATGCTTATGCATAAGTTAAAGATATGTAATGTCTAGTATAATTTAATGTTTTTCATTAGAAAACATGTGACTAATGTAATGTTTGAAGACCTATTCAGTGCTTAGGTAGTTAAAACACCATAACCATATGCATTGTTACAACTATTGAAAGTTGATTGATACAATAAGGGGAGAGAGTAGTACATGAGTGGTTGGAATCTTTCCTCATGCAACCACCTTGTATATTCAAAAATATTAATATAGAATTTATTATTCTCTAAAATATTCTTGTGTCTATTATGTGTGTACACCAAAAATCAACATGGCTTCAAAGAAATCAATTTGTACCTTCAAAGATCTAGATGTTTGAGTGGGACCTATGAATATATTGGTGTTTGGATGGAACCTATGAATATCTCAGTGTTTGAAATTGACAAAAAATGTCATGAAGGAAAAATTATAGTGTGAGTCGATTAAAACATAAAAGGAAAGTTGGAAAATAATTTTTAAAATTTATTTGGAATGTTGAATTTGGAAGATAAACATATCAAGGTAGAAAGGTTTTTATATGTAAAAACTTAGAAAAATATGTAAAGGGAAAAACTGATAATAAATTATCTATGATGCCCATATTCAACACCAATTTTGAGTTTTAAGAACAAAATGGCAAAGTTCATTTTGAATGGCACCAAAAACCAAAACAATAAAATAAAAATGTAAGGCAGCAACATCTGCTACACCCACACATTGACGGCCCATATATGAAATAAAACCAAAGCATTGGCATCCAAATTGACTCACATCTTGACGATGTTGTTGAAGGAGCAACAATGATGCTCATATTGAAGAATGAAAGTTAAACAATAGAGACAAATTATAGCCAAATTACATGAGGCTAGAGATAAATTCTAGAAGTGCCCTAACAAAGTTAGAATTGGAGGAACATATTTGTACATGAATGTAGTGGGTTGAAAACCAAAATGTTGATTACAGACTAAATATTTCTGGTAAGGCACATCAATCTCGAAGAAAAAGATACTAGAAATAAAGATTTTGTGGAAAACCCAAAGAGAAAATTGAAGGTCCACAAAAATCAAAGAATTCATGCCAGACAGATGTCAACATTAATAATTTTTTGCAAGAATGTTGTTTCAGTGAACATAGGGCATCCACAAGACTGAAAATGTAGTTGAAAAAACACATATTAAGTCAGAGACACAATAGATATATTTTAATCCAAAATTATTACAGACATCAAAAAAGGAGAGAAAGTGAATACCCTATTGTTTAAAAAAAATTAAACGTTGTTGTAACCAACATAGTCACTATAGGAAAAAAAAAATTCAAACTTGAGTGCATTTGCATACCACAGGCTTAAGAACATATGGAGATTAGATGTAGCTATTTTGAATACCAAAAGCACCAAAATTATGACCTAGGTGCCAGAAAAAAAATGTGTGTATAGACATGTTTAACCAGGTATAAGGAATCAAACACAAATGACATGTTTTTAAAAAAATTATCTTTAATTTTATGTGGTTGTTTTTTTTGAGGTTTCAGATGAATGTGTTACAAAAATATGAAGATTAGTTGCTTGGAATCCCTTTCTTAGGTCACAATAAATTATTCTTAAGAAATGGTTTGGTCGATATTGAAAGAAAGGCCAATGATACCATAAAGACAAAGAAACAAAGTAGTTGAACCTGAGATATGAGGGCCTAACTAAAGAAAATAATGGTTTCCTGGTCAACCTAGACAAGGATTGGAATTTTGGAAACTTGAAAGGCATGGTTCCATAAAAATTGGAACAAAGATGAAATGCTCAGTATTTATCATTATCTTGGTGAATTCTACATTCAACATGAGCGTGATGAAAAATTAATAGGGCACCAATAGTGGTTTTCTCAATTTGATGGCTCTCTTAGGGAATTCTACATTAAACATGAAGATACATGAGTTTAATTGAAACCTGATAGAATTAAATAGAGGGCATGGGCATCATTATATAATGATACATTAGGATTTAGGACCCTTTTTTTTTTAACTTTATTTTTTCATTTTTGGGCATGGTGGTACATAGTCAAGGCCCAAATTTTTTTGGACCAATCTAGTTCAAAACCGACAAATTTGGGACAAGTGTAGCCTCTAATCCAACTTGATCACTAGTCTTAAAATCTTTTGTTTTGAAACACTACGAGATAACAGGTTCTACTTTGATCTGTTGATTTGATAGTAGTGTTAACTTACAATAATTATATAGGACTTGGCATCATCTACCCCTTTATAAATCCCCAAATTCAAACAATAAGCTTCTCTTTTTCAATATCCTCACGAAAATACATGATGTGCATATCCATTATGGTCCTTTCACCTGTCCTTTTTAATGGACCCTAATACTATAAGGTTGAAGTAACTTTCAACTCCTTGTAAATGATGCCCACAATGTATTGTTTCAACCTATAAGATATCCCAATATATTCTTCCAAGATGGCCCATGTCTCTATCTCATAACAAAGAAGATGTGACTCAAGCCCTAATGACTAGTGTCCACAAATAAATTTGCTTCAAATCTAAAAATAAGCATCCATGCATTGAATTCAACCTTTCCTCTAGCCATTTTCCCATGGAGAAAATTCATTTCCAACCTTATTTTGTAATTGGAACAATTAAAACATATTATTGTCAATTTTTTTCATTTTCAACTCTAATACTTACGTGTGTGTGTGTGTGTGTGTGTGTGTGTGTGTGTGTGTGTGTGTGTGTGTGAGAGAGAGAGAGAGAGAGAGAGACTGAGCAAGAAATCTTCCTATAAATATAATTCTATTGGCATTTTTTATGATAATTAAAATAAAATAAAATAAAATTTCCATTATTTCTAATAAAAATAATTATAATATATTCACATTGTTTTTTATAAAACTAACTGAAATATTAGTATCTTCATAAAGTTAAAATACATAATATTATACCATATTTAATTTCTCAATACACAGTAGACTACAACGAAGCTTTAGATACAATATCTCAATATCCATGGCCTTTTCAATCTTCTAGAATTCAATGCAACATCCAATGCATGAATTAGAAATAATCATCCAAGATGTCTCATAGTCAAGCAAGTAGAGAAAATCTCACAACAACTGATTTAGCAGAAAATCCTTCCATTGACTTGATCTTGTTCCAAAATTGAATATTTGTAACCAATAAGTAGTAGTATGAGTTCATTAGTTCTTAACCATTTGAGTTAATTCAAACATACCCCATACTAACAAACATTTTTTTGAGAATTCATAATAGCTACACCATTTCCATACCAAGTGCATCTTCCTACCCATGCAAACTTGCTATTAGGAATCAATTTTGCATTCAAATGCATAAATTAATAGAAAAAATAATTATATAAACAATAATATATACAAACAAAATATATCGCAATAATCAAAACCTGCCTATAATTTCATCACCTTGAAATGCTTCTTTGGGGTCTTGAAGCCAAGAACAACATTCTTCCAAAACCTGTTGCCACATTTTCTAGGTAAATTCCCCTTGCCATACTTCTTAAGAACTGCAACAATAAAAATTAAGGATCAGAAGAGAAGAAAATTAAAAGATTCTAAACATGAAATAAATTAAAATAATATTAAACATGATTTATTGAGAAAAACTTCTGATTGCTTTAGAAAATATTTTTGAGTCTATGAAAAAAATACAAGGAATTTTTGTTAGAGATGTGATAACAATGATAATACTATTAGTAATGTGTTCACTATTCATTCACAAATACAAGCTTCATAGTGGCATAAAATATTGGCAAAAATGTGTTTGGATTCTATTGAAAGGACTTGTTACAATTAACTAATTTTTAATAAATAAACCCACATAACAATATTTTAGCATAGCAATAGAATAATAGAATGGGTGATCAGAGCCCCTGTCTCAATATTACATATATTCCATGCCATGCATTAACATTAATAGTTTTTAACTTGAGATTAGGATTCGATTTTCCATTTTCCAAATTGACAATCGGGCTTTAACACAATAACTCTATCTAATCAGCTCCATGGAAAATAATTACTAGCTTTGAAGTAATTTTTTTCCTCAAATTACACCTAGAAACAATAAATTCAATATAGTAGTTGCTCTCCATTTTAAAAGAAGCGTTTAATAATTTCCTTTTAGTTGGGAAGGTAAAATAACCAGGATATTAGAATACATTACAATAGGACACATAAAATATCATTTCAATGCTGCTAATTCAAAATTGATACTTGCTCTAGAGGTGAAACATGAAAGGCATATATTTGAAAAAAAAGGTATAAATAAGCCAAATTGAGTTAAAATTTCACTTATTATATGAATCAACGTAGAACAAAAACATAGAAATCAATGAGAATTATATAATACCGCTTCAAAAATTCAACTTTAATATAAAAAAACTTGTAGTCAAAGATGGCATTTTATAAAGAAAAGGGTTCTCGAAAAAAGAAAAAAGAAAAACACCTAATAAGATGGCTCTCAGAAAAAATCCTCAATGTCATTAAAAACAACAATCATTCCATAACAAATTTCTAAATCCTTGTGGCCTAATAACTCCCATCAGAAGTATACTAAAACTAGAAACGATATCAACCTCTCCATCGTTTTCCACCTGCACCCCCAATTTTGGGACATTTTAGGATGTTACTCTTTAGTATGTTTGTTAGCTAGGTTGAATGTAAAAATTTTACAAGGTATCAGAGAAATCACACAGCTTGCAAGAGAAAAAGAGCACAAAGACAAGCTTGAGAGAAAGAATGAAAAATAAATTAGAATGAGTAAAAAAAAGTAGATAATATACTCCAAATGGTTGAACTAATGAGCCACTATAGTGAATCTAGATAGGTGTGGAAATATCCATGTTTAAACATCCATGCAATTGAGGAAACATCAATGCTTAAGGAAACATCTCCGACAAGGAGTAAATTTATAACCTCAATAAGGAGGAAACATCTCCAATAATGGTAAATCTCTTGGACTAAATAGGTGGCCATGTGAGTTATATTTATCTCTTTGGCCTTTCATTGGGAATGATCTCATTATTGTATGAAGAATATTTGGAAATAGGTTTCATGCATGTTCAAGTCAATGCTCAACAAGGGACACAAACGAACATTATTGATGGTTGACAACCTATCACCTAGCATGATGTGTCTGATAAAGTACTTGCCAAAGCTCTTGCTATAGGCATTAAAAACACAACTATCCACATTGTTTGACTTGAATAAACAGGTTTTATTGAAAGATGCTTAGATTTTTTATAATCTAGTTGCAGCCTAAAAGAATTTTGGTGAAGAAAACTAATGGATTATGCAATGCTTATGCATAAGTTAAAGATATGTAATGTCTAGTATAATTTAATGTTTGTCATTAGAAAACATGTGACCAATGCAATGTTTGAAGATCTATTCACTGGTTAGGTAGTTAAACCACCATAACTCTCTTGGAATAAATAGGTGGCCATGTGAGTTATATTTATCTCTTTGGCCTTTCATTGGGAATGATCTCATTATTGTATGAAGAAGATTTGGAAATAGGTTTCATGCATGTTCAAGTCAATTCTCAATAAGGGACACAAACGAACATTATTGATGGTCGACAACCTATCACCTAGCATGATGTGTCTGATAAAGTACTTGCCAAAGCTCTTGCTATAGGCATTAAAAACACAACTATCCACATTGTTTGACTTGAATAAATAGGTTTTATTGAAATATTCTTAGATTTTTTATAATCTAGTTGCAGCCTAAAAGAATTTTGGTGAAGAAAACTAATGGATTATGCAATTATTATGCATGAGTTAAAGATATGTAATGTCTAGTATAATTTAATGTTTGTCATTAGAAAATATGTGACCAATGTAATGTTTGAAGATCTATTCAGTGGTTAGGTAGTTAAACCACCATAACCATATACAGTGTTACAACTATTGAAATGTGATTGATACAATAAGGGGAGACAGTAGTACATGCATGGTTGGAATCTTTCCTCGCGCACCCACCTTGTATATTCAACAATATTAATATATAATTTATTATCCTCTCAAATATTCTTGTGTCTATTGTGTGTGTACCCCAAAAATCATTATGTTTTCAAAGAAATCAAGTCGTACCTTCAAAGATCTAGATTTTTGAGTGGGACCTATGAATATATTTTTATTTGGATGGAACCTATGAATATATCGGTGTTTTAACTTGACAAAAATTTTGTGAAGGAAAAATGATAGTGCAATTTGATTAAAACTTAAAAGGAAAGTTGGAAAATATTTTTTAAAATTTATTTGCAATGTTGAATTTGAAAGATAAACATATCAAGGTAGAAAGGTTTTTATAATGTGAAAACTTAGAAAAATATGTAAAGGGAAAAACTGAAAATCAATTATCTATGATGCCCATATTCAAAACGAGTTTCAATTTTTAAGAACAAAATGACAAAGTTCATCATTTTGAATGGCACCAGAAACCAAAACAATAAAATAAAAATGTAAGGTAGCAACCTCTGCTACATCCACACACTGGCGACCCATATATGAAATAAAACCAAAGCATTAGCATCCAAATTGATTCACATCTTGACGATGTGATTGAAGGAACAACAGTGATGCTCATATTGAAGAATGAAAGCTAAACAATAGAGACAAATTATAGCCAAATTACATGAGGTTGGAGATAAATTCTAGAAGTGGCCGGACAAAGTTAGAATTGGAGGAACATAGTTGTACATGAATGTAGTGGGTTGCAAACCAAAATGTTGATTTCAGAATAAATATTCTTGGTAAGGCACATAAATCTCAAAGAAAAGATACAAGAAATAAAGATTTTGCAGAAAACCCAAAGAGAAAATTGAAGGTCCACAAAAATCAAAGAGTTCATCTGAGACCAATGTCAACATTAATATTTTTTTGCAAGAATGTTGTTTCAATGAACATAGGGCATACACAAGATTGCAAATGTAGTTGAAAAAACACATATTAAGTTGCAGACACAATAGATATATTTTAATCCAAAATTATTACAGACATAAAAAAAGGAGAGAAAGTGAATACCCTATTGTTTAAAAAAAATTAAACGTTGTTGTAACCAACATAGTAACTATAGGAAAAAAATCTTTCAAGATTGAGTGCATTTTCATACCACGGGCGTAAGAACATATAGAGATTAGATGCAATTATTTTAGATACAAAAAGCACCAAAATTATGACCTAGGTGCCAGAAAACAAATGTGTGTGTAGACAATGTTAGCGAGGTATAAGGCATCAAACACAAATGTCATGTTTTTAAAAAAATTATGTTTAATGTTATATGGTTGTTGTTGATGAGGTTTTGGATGAATGTGATATAAAAATATGAATATTAGTTGCTTGGAATTCCTTTCTTAGGTAACAATAAATTATTGTCGAGAAATGGTTTGGTCGATATTTAAAGAAAGACTAATGATACCCTGAAGACAAAGAAACAAAGTAGTTGAACCTGAGATATGAGGGCCTAACTGAAGAAAATAATGGTTTCCTGTTCAACCTAGACAAGGATTGGAATTTTTGAAACTTGAAAGGCATGCTTCCACAAAAAGTGGAACAAAGATGAAATGCACAGTATATATGGTTATCTTCGTGAATTCTACCTTCAACATGAGGGTGATGACAACTTAATAGGGCACCAATAGTGCTTTTCTCAATTTGATTGCTATTTAAGGGAATTCTACATTAAACATTAAGATACATGAGTTTAATGGAAACATCATAGAACTATATAGAGGACATGGGCATAATTATATAATGATACATTATGATTTATGACCCTTATTGGTTTTTTTAACTTTATTTTTTCATTTTTGGGCATGGTGGTACATAGTCAAAGCCCAAATTTTTTTGGACAAATCTATTTCAAAACAAAAAAAATTGGGACAAGTGTAGCCTCTAATCCAGCTTGAGCACTAGTCTCAACATATTTTGTTTTGAAACACTACAAGATAACAGGTTATACTTTGATCTGCCGATTTGATAGCTGTGTTAACTTACAACAATTATATAGGACTTGGCATCATGTACCCCATTCTAAATCCCTAACTTAAAACAAGAAGCTTCTCTTTTTCAATATCCTCACAAAATTACTTAATGTGCATATCGATTATGGTCCTTTCATGTGTTCTTTTTAATGGACCCTAATACTAGAAGGTTGAATAATCCTTCAACTCCTTGTCACTGATGCCCAAAATGTATTGTTTCAACCTATAAGATATCCTAATATATTCTTCCAAGATGGCCCATGTCTCTATCTCATAACAAAGAAGATGTGACTCAAGCCCTAATGACTTGTGTGCACAAAGTAATTTTCTTCAAATCTAAAAATAAGCATGCATGCATTTAATTCAACTTTTCCTCCAGCCTTTTTCCAGTGGAGAAAAGCCATTTCCAACCTTATTTTGTAATTGGAACAATTAAAACATATCATTGTCAATTGTTTTCATTTTCAACTCTAATACTTACGTGTGTGTGTGAGAGAGAGAGAGAACGATACTGAGCAAGCAATCTTCCTAGAAATATAATGCTATTGGCATTTTTTATGATAATTAAAAGAAAAGAAAAAAAGAAAAAGAAAAATTCCATTATTTCTGATAAAAATAATTATAATCTATTCACATTGTTTTTTATAAAACTAACTGAAAAATTAGTATCTTCATAAAGTTAAAATGCATAATCTTATACCATATTTAGTTTCTCAATACACAGTAGACTACAACAAAGCTCTCGATACAATATCTCAATATCCATGGCCTTTTCAATCTTCTAGTATTCAATGCAACATCCAATGCATGAATTAGCAATGATCATCCAAGATGTCTCATAGTGAAGTAAGTAGAGAAAATCTCACAACAACTGAGTTAGCATAAAATCCTTCCATTGACTTGATCTTGTTCCAAAATTAAATATTTGTAACCAATAAGTAATAGTATGAGTTCATTAGTTCTCAACCATTATGAGTTCATTCAACCATACCCCATACTAACAAACATTTTTTTAAGAATTCATAATAACTATACCATTTCCATACCTAGTGTATCTTCCTACCCATGCACCCTTGCTATTAGGAAGAAATTTTGCATTCAAATGCATAAATTAATGGAAAAAAGAATAATTATATAAACAATAATATATACAAACAAAATATATCGCAATAATAAAAATCTGCCTATAATTTCATCACCTTGAAATGCTTCTTTGGGGGTCTTGAAGCCAAGAAAAACATTATTCCAAAACCTGTTTCCTCCTTTTCTAGGTCAATTCTCCTTCCCATACTTCTTAGAACTGAAACAATAAAAATTAAGGATCACAAGAGAAGAAAATTAAAATATTCTAAACATGAAATAAAATAAAATAATATTCAATATGATTGATTGAGAAATACTTTTGATTGCTTTAGAAAATATTTTTGAGTCTATGAAAATAATACAACGAATTTTTGTTAGAGATGTCTGATTAATTGATAACAATGATAATACTATTAGCAACGTGTTCACTATTCATACACAAATACAAGCTTCATAGTGGCATAAAATATTGGCAAAAATGTGTTTGGATTCTATTGAAGGGACATGTTACAATTAACTAATTTTTAATAAATAAACCCACGTAACAATATTTTAGCATAGCCATAGAATAATAGAATGGATGATCAGAGCCCATGTCTCAATATTACATATATTCCATGTCATGCATTAAGGTTAATAGTTTTTAACTTGAGCTTGCAACTCCAAACTCATAAAGGAACCAAGATAATCAAAAAATCTATTTGATAATAGTACTAAAGTATAAATTGTATGGCTATAGAACATTTGTGGAACAACGAACTATATGGCATGGAAGTCGAATAACAAATAAGCCTATTTTTAAAGAGTTGTATTCTATCTTTAACAAGGTCAATATTTCTTTCACAGTAATTGGAAAATGCATCATGAAGTTTGTTGGCACCCAAAAATTCTCCAAAAAAATATTTTATGTAAGCATCTAAAATCATGAAGTTTGTTGGCACCCAAAAATTCTCCAGAAAAATATTTTATGTAAGCATCTAAATGTGTAAAACCAGATGAGAAAAGGATAATTATGTAGCTATTTTCTTCCAAAAATGCCTCCATTAATAAAAGCATACATTTGGGATTTTCAATATTTGAGAAAAAATATTTTTACACGATTTGAAGTGATCCATAGATGTTTTCTTTAGAGAAGTATGATGACATTTTTAAGCACCCATTTGGCTTATTAATTCCCTATCCATGGATGGATGAATTAATTGACAGAAATCTCTTAGAGACCCAAAAAAAAACAAAAAATCTGGACCACCTTGTTTTGATCCTCTCACAGCGTCTGATCGCTCGACTCTTTGCTAACCTTCTACAAAAGTGAGAAGAAACATATAATATCTCCACATAATCTAAGCCTACAGAACCAATAATACTGCACGCCCATATTGTGTACTTTATGGAACTTTATGAAAAAAGGCTCGGTTCCATGGAAAATTTTAGGGGAAAATATTTGTAGGTGGGTTGATTTTCCATGATTTTCCAAAAAAATGATTCTCCAATTTGCATTTTTATAAAAATGATTCGCCCAAATTTTACAATACAAATTATTTTACCTTAAAAATCACCAACATTATATAGAGAGTACATATAAAATCATTATAAAGTTGAATAATTTTACAGATACATCAATAAACATTTTATCATTTGCATATTAGGGACTAGTGAAATTTTCCAATGTTTTTAAACTTAAAGATAATTTTCATCCTTAAAATTTACCTTTGGGCCCGATTTGATTCCAATATTGTCCCCTCGATTGTAAAATCCCAAGCTTGTGGTATTTAATTCAATATTTAAGCTAAATCATTCCTGCTACCTTTCATGTTACACATCAGCCAAATCTATTTCATTTGTAGCAATTGTGTTGGTGCCATAACATGTAAATCAAATTTTTGGAGTGAAAAAAATTAGAAGGTTGGTTTTCAAACCTTCATAGATATTCTATATGTAGATTTTACTATTATAAATAGGGAAAAGGGAGGAAATTGTTTTATATATCAACATGAAGAATGGATAAAAATTATCATGTCAAGATTGGACTTTATATATATTATGTAAATATCAATAAATTTACTTGAACAAATAAAAGAGTAGGATGAGGTTTCAAAGTATAATATTTGTATCACTTTTTGGTCCAACCCTCACTCATGAATGATAAGGGAAAAATATCTTCTTATACCATCGCCAGAACCTTCATGGATCACACACACATTGGCATAATATTAAAGCTAATTGAAATCCAATACCCCTCACCTTCACATGTAATCCCTTCTAATTATGAAATAATCTAGAGGACTTTATCATATTTGAAAAGTAGTTAGCTCACTATTTTTTGGTTTAGGGAAAACATTGGAACATGTAAACTTTACCTTAAATATATAATCTAGGAAAATTTCCATGCCTCTTGTTAGTGTATGTCAGTCCCGCCAGTCACTAATGATTAAATATGCTCTTACAAGGTTGTCAGGGTCTTAAGTCATTTTTTATGGTTTCAGTAGGTCTTCAAATAAAAATTTGGTCACTCGCTAGTGTGTCTAGGTGTGTTACTACTCCTTTAAAAATTCATGATTTGGTCATTTCCATCACTCATTTTGATAAGTCACCAACCAAAAATGTCTCCAACACCATATCAGTCACATCACCATGGTCATCAGTCAACTCATTTCATGAAGTGTCACCATTAGGTCTTAGGGTCAAAATCATTAAAAATCAATAATTTCACCAATAAATCCATCTTTGACGGAGTAGTAATATTGAAAAATGTTTAATAAAAGTTTTAAAATTATAATTTAATTTCAATCATGATGTGATATGTTTCTTAAGTTTTGAAAGATGCAATTTCAAATCAAAAAGTGAAAAAGACTTGGTGGTGCCACTTAACCACCAAAGGTGAAAATTAATTTCCAAAGCTACAAAAGACTAAATGAGCTTCTCATTTGCTCATTTGATCTTCAAGAAACCTCTCTCCACCAAGGAAACTCACTCTCACCCTTAGAGTAGCCATTTTTTGCCTCGGGAAGTGCCATTTCTCCTCTGCGTTGCGCATTCGCTGCACAGGTGATGTGCACGCATTGCAAAAGTGTTGTGCATGCACTGCGCTTTTCCAGAGCATTGTGTTTTCTTCATTATTGGCACAAAAATTAATTAGACAGGGATTATTCATCAAAAACATGGTCCAGTGTATCATTGACAATTAAGGCGGCATCCAAATCACCTCTTGCATCTCCATTTCATGCTTGGAAAGAGAAATTCCTTTTTCTATGGATTTTAGTGCATTTGTTTGGTTTCATGTTCACATTGACAAAATTGTTGAGTAAACCCTAATATTGAAGCTCACTCACCTTCCACCACCTATTATATGCTCTCCTAAACATTTCCCATCATTCCTATCCCTCATTTACCCTATTTTCCTATAAACCCTAGCCTAGACTAGAAATTTCTAGGTTAGGACTGTTTTTTCCCTTTTTGGACCCCTCCCCCTCATCCATTCCCTAAAATTTCACTTTACTCTACTCCCTAAAATCTTTCCCTATCCCCTTAAATATTACCAAGAATTTAGGAATCCCTTAACCACTTCATCTCCCTTCATTCCAAAAAATTGCCCAAATCCCCTGTTTTTCCTTCACTAAACCCTAATTCCCTTTCCCATTGAGCTAGG
Source organism: Pinus albicaulis (assembly GCA_034641835.2). Lineage (NCBI taxonomy): Eukaryota > Viridiplantae > Streptophyta > Pinopsida > Pinales > Pinaceae > Pinus > Pinus albicaulis. The sequence goes on from CM076574.1 coordinate 560,177,411, forward strand.
GTTAGAAATGGATTATGAAACCACTGAGAAAAAGTGGCATTAGGGAGGTCAAATCAGCATGTATGAGCCCATTTTAGCACAGGATATCATTTCCTCAACTTTCCTCAGGAAATCATTTGAGGATGTTGGTCGCCTTGCCTTTTGCCAAAAAGTAGAGGAATTAGGTTTTCATGACAAATTGTTGGGTATATGTTATATTCTTTCCATGACTAGTCATGTGTAGGGGGGTAACATGGGGGGAGAAAGACCGCCTTGTACGTTGCGCCGGGTGTAGCATGGGGGTCATAGGGGGGGCGGCAGCCACCCCTATCAGGGTTCGGTGCAGTGCCCCGAGAAAAAAAAATTGGACCTTATTTTCCTAGGGGCAGACCCACCCATGGTTTTGTGCATGGGTTTGCACATGGTTTTGGGGCATGATGGCTTTCAGCCCTTGGTATTTTGTAGATCCGATCAAGGGAACTACGGTTATGTTCTAATCCACGATTAATGGATTGGGGTTTATGTATGCTTTGGCATGTATATATGTGTGTTGTAACACTAAAAGGAATATAATAAAAAATCAATCTGGTCGTCCCAATTTGGGATCTAGGGGAAACTCTCTGTGTTTATCTATTTTATGTTTTATGCTCTCGCTATTGTTTATTTTTTGTTTTTAATATTCCCTTGCAGATAATTTCTATACAGGGTTAAAACCTACATTTGCTATCAGAGCTATTTCGGCTTCAAGGGGACACCTTTTTTGCTGAGGGTTTTTTGCTCGAGCCTATGGTAGACCCTGTTCAATGGGAGATCTGTAGGATCGATTCTTGCGGTGAAAGAAGATGTCGAGCAGTGGAAAGATAGAGATTGAGAAATTTAATGGTCAGATTTTTGAGTTGTGGAAGCTCAAGTTGGAGGACCTACTGGTTGATAAAGATGAATGGATCACAGTAGATCTAGGTACTAAACCAACAGCAACGTTAGATGAAGACTGGAAGAAGTTGGATCGGAAGGCGAAGATCACAATAAATTGTGTGTCTTAGATTCAGTATTATTGAATGTATCTGGGGAAGCTTCGGCGAAGAATTTGTGGGACAAACTTGGGACTTTGTACCAATCTAAGTCTCTAATGAATAAATTGTTCCTGCGGAAAAAGATGTATAACCTAAGGATGAAGGATGGAGACTCAGTGACAGAGCATCTGAACTCCTTCAATACTGTGGTAAGTTAGCTGTCATTTTTTTGTATTAAAATCTTAGATGAAGATAAGTGCATCAGTTTTTTTTTTTCTCTACCAGACTCGTGGGACAGTCTGTTTATTGCAATAGGGAGCAATACAACTACCTTGAATTTTGATGACATTGTCTCAGCCTTACTATCAGAGGAAATGAGATGGAGAAATATGGAGGGTCAGAATGGAGATGCATTATCTTTTTATGGAAGGTCCCATAATAGAAACAAGAATAAGGTTTCGAGTGGGAGATCTAAATCTAGAGGGAGATCTAAATATCCTGGAAATTTTGTAAAGGTGTGCTGGAAATGCGGAAAGGGAGGGCACTACAAAAAGCACTGCACATCTAAAGCTGCTAAGAAAGGAAAGGGATCTGATGATGCTCCTTCTACAGAGGCAAAAACCACCTCGGATGAAGGTGGGGATGTGTATTTGGCTTCTTCTTCAAATACACATGTAGATCATGAGTCATGGTTAATTGACTCAGGTGCATCCTTTCACTTCACTCCCCATAGAGATTGGTTCTGTGAGTATCAGAAATATGATGGAGGTGGTGTCTTCTTAGGGGATCATAGGAAGGACAAAATCATCAGACGTGGAAAGTTCAAGCTGAAGCTGCAAGGTGGAAGGATTATAACACTTCTTGGTGTTCTACACATTCCTACATTGGCCAGAAATCTGATTTCTGTAAGCTAGATGGATGATGCAGGTGTAAAAACAGTGTTCGAGAAAGATACCTATAAGATGGTTCGGGGAGCACTGGTGTTAATGTGGGGAGTTCGGATTGGAACTCTGTACAAGCATCAAGGTAGCATTGTTATTGATGGGTGCAATAGTTATGTGGTTCCCGAAAGTGGAGCGGAAAGCCTAGCGGTCTCTAGAGAAAAGACCATGCTATGGCATCAAAGGCTTGGACATATTGGAGAGAAGGGCCTTTGGACACTACATGGAAATGGTATGGTAGAAGGTATGTCTAATTACTCTCTAGATTTCAATTTCTGTGAACATTGTGTATATGGGAAGCAGAATTGGGTGAGTTTTCGTCCTGGTGCTAAGAGGGCGAACAAGATATTAGAGCTTGTGCACAGTGATGTTTTTGGACCTATGTTGGTTCCATCACTGGGTAAGTCTATGTACTATGTTTCATTCATAGATGAATTCTCAAGGAATACATGGATATATTTCTTGAGGAAGAAATTTGAATTCTTTGATAGATTTAAAGAATTTAAGGCTCTAGTGGAAAACAAGACAGAGAAGAAGATAAAGGTGTTGAGGGCAGATAATGGTGGGGAGTTCTGCAAGAAGGAATTTGAAGAGTTCTGTAAGAAGTTTGGTATATCATGGTAGAAGAATACTCCATACACACCTCAGCAAAATGGATTTGCAGAAAGAATGAATAGAGCACTGATGGAAAAGGAAAGAAGCATGCTCAGTAGTACTGGGTTACGACAAGAATTCTTGGGAGAGGTAATGGAGACTACATGTTACCTGGTTAATAGATCACCTTCATCAGCGTTAGAAGATAAGACTCCACATGAGGTATGGACTAGTAAGAAACCCTCTCTTTCACATCTGAGGGTATTTGGATGTGATGCATATGTACATGTTCCAAAGGAGAAAAGGAACAAGTTGGATAATAAATCTAAAAGGTGCATCTTTATTGGGTATAAGGATGGCTTAAAGGGTTACAAGATTTGGAACTTGGAAACAAGGAAGGTTGTGTATATCCAAGATGTGGTGTTTAAAGAGGTGAAATATGTTGTTAAACATGAATTCCTACCAAAGGAACCTGAGAAGATAGATTTTGAGCTAAAGGAGGATGAATCAGAATCTACAACAGAAGAAGACTTAGAAGAGGAAGAACCACAAACTCCAGCTGTGATAAGATCAGTTCGGGAAAGAAGAAAACCAGAAAGGTATAGTCTATCTGCTTTCTGTTCAAATTTTGTTTTAACTATAACTGATGATGATCCTAGAACTATTAGGGAGGCAATAGATTTAGAGGATGGAAAACTCTAGAAGGAGGCCATGGTTGATGAAATGTCATTCTTTCATAAAAATGAGGCATGGGATCTGGTGGAGTTGCCACCTGGAAGGAAGCCCATTGGGAGAAAATGGGTGTTTAAGAAGATGAATGTAGAAGGCAAGGTGGATAAATACAAAGCTCGATTTGTAGCAAAAGGTTATTCGGAGGTGCCAGGAATTGATTTTGGTGATATTTTTTCTCCTATTTCCAAAGTTACTTCTATTAGATTACTTTTATATGTTCTTGTTGCATGATTTTGAGGTAGAACAGATGGATGTGAAGACAGCATTTCTTCACGGGGATCTGGAAGAGGAGATCTACATGAAACAACTTGAAGGCTTTATGGTGAAGGGGAAGAAAGAAGTGGTATGTAGGCTAAAGAAGTCTCTATATGGGTTAAAACAGTCACCAAGGATGTGGTATCAAAAATTTGATACCTATATATGGGGACTTGGCTTCACCAGAAGCAAGGAGGATCACTGTGTTTATTTTAAATTAATTGGTGACCATGTTATTTATTTGGTCTTGTATGTGGATGATATGTTGTTGATTGGAAATTACAAAGAAATTATCCAAGATTTGAAGACCCAACTGTTCTCTAAATTCGACATGAAGGATATTGGTGTTGCAAACTATATTTTGGGCATGGAAATTAAGAGGGATCGGGAAAAGAGGAAGCTCTGGTTAAACCAGAGGAAGTATGTCGAGACTATATTGTAGAGGTTCAATATGCAGGATAGTAAACCGATGAATGTGCCAATTCCTGTAGGTACAAATCTGTCTGTTGAACAGTGTCCCAAGACACAAGAAGAAGAGAGGATATGTCCCATGTTCCATATGCAAGTGAAGTGGGTAGCCTAATGTATGCAATGGTCTGTACTAGACCAGACATTGCACATGAAGTGGGAGTATTGAGCAGGTTTCTGTCAAACCCAGGGAAGGAGCATTGGACAGCAGTGAAGTGGGTTTTCATATCTTTGTGTGGCACTAGTGATTATGGCTTGTGCTACCAGGGAAGACCAGGATTGGAAAGAGTGTTGGACATTTGTGGTTTTTTTGATGCAAACTAGGCTGGAGATCTAGACCAAAGAAGATCTACAAGTGGGTATGTGTTTAGCCTATTTGGAGGTGCAATCAGTTGGATGAGTAAAAGACAGTCTGTAGTGGCTCTTTCAACTACAAAGGCAAAATACATAGCATCCACTCATGCAAGCAAGGAAGTAGTTTGGTTGCAGATATTGTGTTCAAGTATGGGGTTGGTGTAGAAATCTATAAGGATATACTGTAATATCCAAAGTGCAATTTCTTGGCTAAGAACCCTGCTTATTATTCAAAGACAAAGCACATTGATGTTCAATATCACTATGTGAGAGATATGGTTGGGGATAAAAGGATGTTGCTGGTAAAGGTGGACACCTTGAAGAATGTTGCAGATGCATTGACGAATTCTGTGAGCACTCAGAATTTCTCTTGGTGTAGAGAAACAATGGGTGTTACAGAACTGGGCTAATGACTAAGCTCTCCTGTGGCCCCCTGTGGAAAGAAAACAACAAGTGGGAGAATGTTGGGTATGTTTTATATTCTTTCCATGACTAGTCATGTGCAGGGAGGTCACAGGGGGGCGGCAGCATCCCCTGTTGGGGTTTGGGGCAGTGCCTCAGGAAAAAAAATTGGACCTTATTTTCCTATGGGCGAACCCACCCATGGTTTTGTGCATGGGTTTGCACATGGGTTTGGGGCATGATGGTTTTTGGCCCCTAGTATTTTGTATATCCGGTCAAGGGAACTACGGTTATGTTCTAATCCAGGGTTAATGGATTGGGGTTTATGTATGCTTTGGCATGTATATATATGTGTTGTAACACTAAAAGGAATATAATGAAAAATCAAGCTGGTCATCCCAATTTGGGATCCAGGGGAAAATCTCTGTGTTTCTCTGTTTTATGTTTTATGCTCTCGCTATTTTTTATTTTCTGTTTTTAAGATTCGTTTGCAGATAATTTATGTACAGGGTTAAAACCTACAAAAACTTACCAATACTTTTCCACCAAATTGAGAAGAGATAAGGTGACCATTGCAGGGGTGGAATTCACTCTTCAAAAGATACCATTTCTACAGCCATAGGGATTCCAAATAATGGAGAAATTTTGTTCAAGAGTAGAGACCTTGACCTTGACAGTTATAAAATGTACTTGAAGCTAGCATAAAAAGCAGCTCCAACACGTCTTTCCATTTAGACAGTTGTTGGACAAGTATGCCCCTCTGAAGAAAATTTTCATGTAATATTTCACATGTGAGGGCAGAGACTCAAGGTTGTATCAGTATCATATTAGACTCTTGATGCATTTCACCACTGTAAGAACCCTAAAATTTCCTCATTAACTTTACAAAATCATGCTAAATATGGTAGAGAAGGTAAGAAGATTGGGAGAAAATCATCATGCTAGTTTGTTTCACCATGGATTGGTGAAGGTCTTGGTTTCCCATCAGCTTATACAGATCAATTTTTCATGGGATGCTTTTATGTATTCAACTTCACTTTTGTCTTTGTTGAACACCTAATCCTCTATGGGTAGGTGTGGAAGGTGAAGAGACACAAAGGAGTCCAAGTGACCTTGGAAGATGAATCCAAGAGTCACACCATTGTATTATAAATGTACATCTATGGTGAATAATATGAGTATCTCATGCTTATCTTTCTATATGTGTGTTGAGTTTCTTCATACACCATGTGTGTGTTTAACATGGTATCAGAGCTGATACGTTCATAACCAGCTCAATCTTGTGTGAGCCATTTGTTTTTGTGGCCTGTGTAAACCTACAAAAATCCAGTGCATTTTTGAAGCATTCAGAAATATTTTGCAACATTCAAAACCTCGCAGATGCAGCATCCCATTGTATCACCCATTGAAGTACACAGCGATTGAAGCTCCCCTTCATTATCAGAATCAGAGAATTCCACAAATAGCTATCTATAATGCGGCAATGGTGACATGTGCTAGTGCAAGCGTTGTTCCTAGAGGTCTGCATTGGGTGGAGGACTGAGATTCCATATTTTTAAAGATTGGTCAATAAATCTTTCTTTAAACTGAATGGAGGCTTAATATGAAGGCGTCATTGCTCTCCTCGAGGGACATAACCTTCAATGGCATCTAAAGGACCTCAAGACGCAGAATCAAAAGCCGCCACACTTTTTTCACCGTTGTCATTGTCTTGCTCATGTATCAACAATTTGAAAGAGAATTTATCCTCAAAATTATTATTGTTTGCATTCTTCTTGCCCTATTTAAATTCTTCAAGAACGTTATTTTTTGGGGGTCGTTCTGGAACAATCTTTGGGGTTTCTAGAACATTCTCAGTTTGAGCCTTGTCGAGGGAGAGAGAACTGAATGCTTCAAGAATGTGGAGAATTATGTCTCAATTCAATTCGAGAGCAGCGTCTGCATTGCAATCAGTTGGCAGAAGGCATCGAAAAGGTCTGGCTGTGTATGATGTGATTATAGTTAAAATTCTTTGGCATTTGGTGTGTCTTTTAAAATTCACTATATTTTTTTTCCCTCCCCACCTTCTCACCACAATGTTGTCCGCTCCCAACATCTCTCGGCTCACGGCCCTCGGCTCTCAACCCTCGTCCCTCACCCATCCCCCTCACGGCCCTCACGCATCCCCCATCTGCCCTCACTGCTCACAACCCAACCCCCTTCTCCACCTCTCAGCCTTCCCCTTACTCGACCTTCCCACGGTCCTCCCCTCACGGCCCTCAGCTCACACTCCCCCACCCCACCCACACTCTCCCACCCCACCCACTCGCTCACGGCAGTGCGTCCCTCACACTCCCCACCCATCCCACCTGCACTCATCCCCGCCCTCACCCCTCTCCCATCCCACAGCCCCCACTCCCAACCCCGCTCACCTCCTCTCCCCCCAGCCTTATGCTGTTTTCCCACCTGCACTCGCTCCCCCTCCCCTCATGGCCTTCACGCTGACCCCAACCCGCCCCTCCCCTCTATGTTTTTCCCCCTTTGGTTTTTTTATTATTTTTACACAGTTCCCCCCCCTCCTAGAAATCACAGTTCTGTGTTCACTTAATTTTCATTTTTCGGCCATAAATTTTAATTTTGTTTACAGATTATCCTCCCCCAGAAAATACCTCCCCCAGTAGTCACCTACCCCAGAAATCACCTTCCACAGATTTCACCTCCCCCAGTAGTCACCTCCCCCAGAATTCACTTCCCCCAGATAATACCTATGTTTTTTCCCCAATTTTTTTTCCTTTAAAAAAAAAAGAAAAAAGTTAAGGAAAAAGAAGAAGAAGAAGAAGAGAGAGAGGAGATGGTATATGAATAAATGGTTATATTGATTTTCTATAAGAGTGAATTTTTTTCTGTATGTTTCTCTATTATGAAAACATGACCAAGATTTGTGGCATGGATAGAAGGATGACTCTCTGAATATATTAACAGTGTGAAGGCAAATGTTGAAAATTGGTCATCATTTTCAAAATAGCAGTGGCATCATAAATTCACTCATAGTTTTGTCTTCGTCTTTATTGTGAGGTAATATAGCAAGCTCAAGACCATATGCTCATCAATAGTGAAGCATCCAAGTTTGTGAATATCTTTTTGTTGAATTAGAGTTGTTGGTGTACAACAGTTCTTTGAAGAAAAGAGAAATCATTTGCCTTAAAGGGTTATTGCATAGTGGTTTTTGCTGCACATTTACAAAATATTTGCGGTGACATTGCATTGCTTCTTAATTCATAGTTGCAGTCAGTGTTTGAAGTATAACGTTTATTTGTTGAGAAATTTTTGAATACTTCTATGATGTGAGTCATTGTTGCTTGCTGGTTAGACGGCCAAGTCTATACCTTGAGGTCCTCCATAATTTGAGTAGCAGAGTTTGTTCTTTGGGAATTCCATAATTGGAAGTTCAAAAAAAAAAAGGTCTTTGAAGTCATTTGTATTTTCTAAAGTAAGTTGAATCACATTGAAAATGGGCGCATTATCAGTTGAAGCCGACACCCTTTATTTCTTGAGCTTGAGTTGTTGAGAAAAATGGCTAAAATCAATGATGAATTAGACTTGTTGCATAACCTCATTCATTCCACTGTTCATGATATGGTAAAAATGAGTAAGAACACTCTTTTAAATATTCAAACTTGCTTGCAAGATGCACAAGACAAGATTGAGTTTTTGCAGTTTGATTCTTAGCTTCAGCAAGATGAACTTCAACAAAAGAGTCACCATTCTGAACCTGTTTCTGTTCAGAAAATTGAGAGGGACTCCCATCAGCAAAAAGAATATAAAGTTGCAGTTGATTCACATTTAGTTCCTTGTAAAAGAGCAGATTTACATGCAGATGTAGCAGCTCAGCCTGCACCTCCCAAGCCCATCACCATACTTTGGGAACAGCTTGTCCACAACAAGCACAGAACAGGGCTTGGATATGACAAGGAGTTGTCCTTTCATATTCCGGACTACTCCAAACCCATCAAATTTCAGAGTTTTGGATTCCTTTATGACAGTTCACATTCATCTGTTCTGGATCCTGCTCCTCCTCCACAGCAACAACAACAACAAATTGTAAAATGCCATCACTATGATCGCGTTGGCCATATGAAAGATCATTGTTTCGATCTTCACCCATGCAAGCACTGTGGTCAGTACACCCATTCTTCACACAGAAGCTTCAGAAACAAGCCTCCTGCAAGAACAAATATTCATCTTGGATGGATCACTTCTTGGCAATGGGCATCAACAGCCAAGAAGATGTTTAAGTCACATGTCAGAACTTGTTCTCGAATATTGAAAAAACTTGCAGTTGATTTTTCGCCATCATCTCACCTTGTACCTGACAGGGGGGGAAATGGTGGTCATCTACAAGCTTTGACGCTACCTCAAGTGAGCCTGAGCCACAATTCGTCATTCCAGATTCAAAGTTGTAGCCAGAGACACAGATGCCCATGAGCATGCCTTTGGTTGGTGGACAGCCTTAAACCATCTATGTGAGGTTGATATTCTTCCTCTTTTAGAACACTTCCTCTAGCAGAAGACTTCAGCTTCTTGCCAGTTTTGGTTGAGTTCTAGGAAATGCATCAAGCATTCTAGTGTTGGTGGTCATCCTTAAACCATCACAGGTTGTAGACTTCCCTTCTTTTAGGTTGAAGGTCTCCCTATTCAAATATGAGGGACACTTCCTCTAGCAGAAGCCCTTAGCTTCTTGCCAGTTTTGGAAGATTTCCAGGAACTATAATAAGCGTTGTGTTCCAGTGTTCATGGTCATCCTTAAACCACCTCTTTATGCCAACATTTCAAAGAGCTAATTCAGCCTAAGTGCTGCCATGCATACTTTGCAAATTTTTATTACAAATCTCTTCTTGGACTCACACATACCGGCCCTTTGGATTAAGTGGGGGAATGTTGAACACCTAATCCTCTATGGGCAGGTGTGGAAGGCGAAGAGTCACAAAGGAGTCCAAGTGACCTTGGAAGATGAATCCAATAGTCACACCATTGTATTATAAATGTCCATGTATGGTGAATAATATGAGTATCTCATGCTTATCTTTCTATATGTTTTTTTAGTTTCTTCATACACCATGTGTGTGTTTCACAGTCTTCTCCAGCTCAATCAAGTAGTCTCTCTACACCCTTGGCTTCACCATCATATCAAGAGGTTGTTTCCTCAAGAAAACCTACCAAAATATTTTTTAGGGTAGAGGTGACACAAACACATTTCATAGGTAAGAGGCTTTTGTTTGCTCCAGATATTGTTGAAAGGGCCAAGCCTACATCGATTGAACAAGGATCATCATCACATCATGAGGCACCATTGTAGGATGAGGAACCATTCCATCATGACACTGATATAGCAGATTTGGAGGTGAATGAGGAGAAAAAAACACCAAAGCATATCATCATGGAGAAGGAGGCTGAAATTAGAGAGCTCAAGGAGAGTTTTTTAAAGGCCAACTTCTCAGTTTCATTCTTGCAGTAGGAGAACATGTAGCTAAATGTAAATCAATTGTGCTTAAATAAGCCTAAAGTTGATTTGACCAAGGATGATGCAAAAGGGAAGGTAGTGGTTAAGATTTATGATTCATAGGATTAGGAAGAGAGGGTTATAATAAAGAGACCAAGGACAAGAGGCCTCAAGAGTGCACTTGAGCAGCAAAAAGTAGCATCTCCACCAAAAACTCAAATGACAGTTGATGAACTCATCTTGGTAGAAATTGAAAAAGACAAGGTAGGTTGGTTTGATAGAGTGAATTTCCACATGGAAATTCTTCTCAAGAAGGAAAATAGGAACAAAAACCTTCAAAGACACATATCCATGCATTACTATACAATAAATCAGGTCTCCCATGTAATAATCAAGTTGTTAAAGAAAAAACTCAAGGAAACCCTAATGAGGAAAAAAGAGAAGGATAAGTTGGATTTTCTTGTTGAAACCTCTCTCATAGCATGAAATATAATCACAGGCCTTCATGGGACAATTTTGGAGAATTTTTGAAGAAATTTTGGAAATTTTTGGTTTTTTCTGACTTTTGGCTAATTTGGAAATTACATTACAGCCAAAAGTGTAGCGCCTTGGCGCTGCAGTTTTTCCTCAGCTATCCAAATGCCAAAAATTCTATATTTCTGGATATATATTGACTTCGAAATGTCATTGATCCACATGGGGTGCCTTGTTTGGAAGCTGGTGAAGAGAAAATTTCAAAAAAGAGGTCAAAAACAAACTTTTTGCCATTGTTTTGGACCAGGCATTGCGTTTTTAGGAGTACTTGTGGGAAAATGCATTTTTATCCCTCATGGAGTGTCCATTTTGATTGCTTGAGGTGTTTAATGACAGCTAGACATCCTCATATTTCCATATAATATTTCATGAATTGACTTGGAACATGGGAAGGCCTTCAAAACTCTCTCACAAGCTGGGTGTTGTACTTTATCAGACATGCGCTGTGCTTTTCCCTATGTGTGAAAATTTCGAGTTTTTTCTATGTAAATCTTGGTTTGATGATTTAATTTATTTACCTTCATGTTGATTTGATGTAATATGATGTTAATAATATTTTCATGGTAATTTTGATGTAATTTTGTACCTCATTAATGAGGATCAGGTCATTCAAACTCTAAATGGAGGGTTTGTTTTAACCTCCCTAGTCTTTAGGGTTTTGTTGAGAGAATCTTGTGAGTTTTTCCTACAGTGACGGATTCCAACCCTGAGAGAGCAAAATTTTTTTTTGAGTCTATATGTATGGATTTTTCATTCATTTTTATTGTTAGACATCAGAGGGTGGAAATATTGTAGCTTGTACTTCATCACTTTTTACAAGAAATCAAAGAACAGTTGCAGTTATTATTCATGAATTATCGTGTTGTGAGTTTGTCATAATTTTTTCTCTCTATTATAGTTTTATATGAATGATATATTTTCCTCCTTACCATATCTATAATCTTCGGTGATTTTCCTAAGAGGTTTTAAGCATAATTCTTTTCATTAAAGCTCTGTTTTGTTAGGAATCTCATTTTGTGTATTTTTCCTTCTTGATTAATGAATTCATGGTGCGCATGCTCCTTATTATATCTTTCTCTTTCAAACCCTACATTACACCGAAAAATTCCTAATCCATCACAAAATCATAGCTAATTTTCTCCTTTATATCTCTTGCAACTGAAACCTTTGATACTTTGACCTAGTTCCCTGATTTTCATCCCTGATCCAGTAGAAAAACCCTAAATATTTAAAAACCCTAGAGCTAAGCTATCTAGCCTAAAATCCATTCTTGCACTAGTAAAAACCCTTGGATGTTTTTTTCATAGAGATATCCCTCTCTAGTTTGGTAGGGATAGTTTCCAAACTAAAATATTGGTTTGAGGTTACCTCCATCGATATCCTTTCAGCCTTGGGACATTATGGAGCCTAACACCTCCAATAATAGAGATAGGGAAAATATGTTAGTGGAAATATATGCATAGAATGAAAAATAAAAAGTACCTCTCTTCATGGAAATGCAAGTGTTAGAAATGAACCAAGTTATCCTCACAACTCAAAAAGAAGAAGAATATTGATGTCTAAAATCAATTATTTTATGTATAAGCTCCTTAAATGATAATAATAAATTATTTCACAATAATAAATAATAATAATGCATGTTCAAACTAGATAAACAACTTGATATCCAAGTTAAAAATTGGTATCTTAAGTTAAATGGATATGACCCTCATAATAAAAAATGTAGATACACATGAAAAGTTAAGTCTTCAACTAAAGGAAATGTTTCTCTTACTAATTAACCAACACTTCTCTTTTTTGGTATTCTTCATAATGCATGTGACACAGTTGTAAGCCCACTCCCAATTTGAATAATCTTTCAACCTTTGAATTTAATTCCCCGTGAATGTAATCAAAGGATATAACTTGAAGATTCTAATCAACTCCATAACTATAATCATCCACTGATATAATACTGAAATTTTTAAGAAATTATAACCTTTCAACCAATATATATCAGCTGTTGAATCCCCTATCACTTGTAATTCTAGACTGTTGAAGTGACACAATTAAAATGACTAACATAAACTAATGATTTGTATTATTATAGTACTAGTTAGGTAGTATTTTTTTATTCCTAGACTAAATTAGTCATTCATTTTAGTCATTTTTATTTTTATTACTTATTATCTAGTCATATATTTTAACCCGATACTAAATTAGTCATTTGTGTTAGTTATTTTTAGTTGGGTCACTTAAGATTTCTCATTTTTGGTAGTATTTCACTTGGTAAAGCTATGGTGAATAATTTTATTAGTCACCTAGTCACTAATTTCTCTTTTTCTACTAGTGGATTGTGAGCCAAAAGACCATGATCATTTCTATTTAGATGGCCTCATGGTGCCAGAAGGAAATTTTTCATGGGTTCTCTCCCTCTAATCAATCTATTTCACTACAATAAAAAGAAAATTCTCCATTTTGCATAGTTTAGTATGTCCAAAATCTAGTGGGGAAGGATAGAGCATTCATCTGGGGTTATAATTCCCAAAAATATATAAATGAAATCCCCCTTTTCATCACTACTTCCTTGTATACACTAAGGAATTAGAGAACGAATCAAGCTAGCCGCAACAAATTGAAACCAACAGACTTAACCAAAACTTATATAATTTGGGCACAACAAACATTATTCATATATATATATATATATATATATATATATATATATATATATATATCAACCTTTCTTTTATATCCCAAACCATCTATTATTTTGAAACACTTTCCAAGTACATGTTTCCTATATCTTTATTCGCCCAATCACAAGTTTAGGGTAGGCTTGGTACTACCACCTAGACATTCATAATAATTATCTTGAGTAGCTTGTTGAATCCATGAGTAATTAAAACAAATATGAGTATGATAAAATAATAGTGAAGAACAATGCTTGACCTAAGGTGTAACTTAATTCATTTATGAGGGAAAATTTAAGTTGTTGTGGAAAAGGATTAATTCATTTCTTGTTGAAGTGAATTGAATTTGTTTAATTAGTGTTTGAATGAAATTGCAAGATTAGGAGTGTTTGTTTGACTAAGAAGGAATATAATGCCATTATAAAATTTTATTTCCCACATGATCAAGGATCAAACTACCAGTTAAAAAAAAAAAATCATCATCCAACTCATGAACTTCTTGAATACAAGTTTTCACATTTGTATTGCCTGCTTTTTTTCTTTTTTTGGCTCTTATTCAAGGTCAGCATTTATTGCAAAGCCAACTCTTGAGTAATGATCCTAGAATCTAAATTTTGGAAGAGTGTTGGAGCTTTTTATTTTAGTGAATCTTTTTTTTTTTATTTAACAACCATCTTCATTTTTTCCTAATATCATCAATCTTTTCTTGAAATTTGTAGATAGGAGCAACAAAAAAAATTCTAAAGTAATTGTTTTTTTGTGAAACAACTGCACGGGTAGACTCTAGTAAGTATTCTTTTCATGCTCTGGAATAGAAGGTGTTGAATTACTTATAGCATCTACATCGTGCAGTACTTTCATTGCATACATTGAATTACAAATTGGAAATGATGGAAGAAATAATATATGTTTATAGTTTCAAATTGAAATTACAATGCATTTTCCCGAACAAAAATAATTGTGTATCAAAAAGTAATGGTCTCTTCAAACTAGATGCATTTTCATATACTGTGGGGGAATGTTTATTTGACTCATTTTAAGTGATCCTACATTTTCATTATACTTAAACTCAGCTATGAAATGGGTTAATAGAACATTTTATATTTTTCTCAAATAACAGTGAAGTTGAAGCAATAGAGTCATGTCAATATGAACTAACATCTGATTTTCTATAGGATTTACATAGAATTACTAATTGTAATATTCCAAATCTGGAACGGCTAGCAAGGCATGACTGGAAAACACATTTTCCAGTAATGGCTGCTATAGAAATTGAAATCAAGACCTGGATCCCTTAGAAAAATGTGTCTAAGTGCTAAATCCATGAGGATGCTCCAAAGAAATCCTTTTAAGTGGGTTAAACAGATCTCCCACACTTGGATGTCCTCAAAAAGATGCCCGATGAAGGGACTGCAGCAATACATGACCATAAAATGGAATGACAGCGTTATTATGGTAAGCCTGAGTACATGAAGATGTAAATAAAAAAAAATTATATAATATAGCAGAAAATTTGTACAATTCTTTGAGGAATCAATCACTCAAGCTGGGCAATGAAAGCCTCAATGAGACATGTACAAGACAATATAGCAACATTGTTATGCAAAAATGTCATATGGCTAAAATAACATAGTTCATTGGAGACACTGCAAAAAAATACATGATAACAGAATGATATGACAATATCAGCTCAAGAAATGAGGGGGAGCAAGCTCTCAACCCCTGAAAATAACAATACAACAATCCTCAAGAGGATTGGCTACAATATAGATACAAATGGAAAATCTGCAGAAATGCCGGAGTTGCTGGGCAGCAGTTGCAACTCAAAAAATAGAAATCGATGAAGATAGTTGATGATGTTGCATAGGGTTCATAGACCTCATCCAATGGATCTCTCAAGTGAAAGGTTGATCCAATCCTTGAAGATCTTACCCTCCAAAATAGTGGTGCAACCCCCCACTGCAAATATGCTCAGAAATAACGCAGTCAAGGAGATGGACTGCGCTATAGGAGATAGAGAATGCTTGGCCTGATGCCAAATATGTTTAATCAGCTCAAAAACCTCCTTCACTGACCTCCGGAGGAATAGGAGCTCCCTCCTCTGAAAGATGAGCCAAGGAAAGGTGTTGTGGAACCCTCCACTACAACACCCAGCAACACTACGTTATACTTCAACAGAAATAACATAGTGACTAATGGAAGTGGCTTTGGCCTTGAGCAAAGATATCCTTCAAGAGGCCTCTCAAGAAGGAGAGGAAATCCTAAGCAGGAATCCCTCATGCTAAACAGCATTGCAACTCAGTTGAACAGCCGGAGACTGCAAATAGTCTGAACAGACAAATATCAATATACTCAAAGATGTCTCACTATGGTTGCCTCTTCCTTCTTTTATGCAAGTGGATGTCTCTTTGCCCTGGACCCCACACATTATGGTTTCTTCCACAAAGAATATTTCTCCCTCCAAAACTACGATGTCTTCTCATGCAAGCTACACCTCTTAGGCAGCGTTGTTGACTTGGTCAAACTTGACCTTGTCCTCATGCATTTTCTCCTTTTCACACTGGAAGGTGAAAAATTAAGCTACTCCATTGATCCCTTTCACACTATGGGGGATTTTATTCCTACTTATGGGCCTTTTACCCAATTTATTCATCTCCTAGATGACACAAGCAAAAATTAATATTCCAATTTGTTGCTTGCAAATTTTGGAATATTACAGTCCTCCCCTCTCAAAGATTTCTTGTCCTCAAGAAAGTGCAAGGATAGACTGAGTTCTCTTCTCCTCTCCCTGTAGCACCCCTGTATGATGATATCCTTCAAGGAAAGTGATGATATCTCATCAATCAAGCCTCCACATTTCCCCTCCTTAGCATGCAAGTTAGTTATCAAGCCATCGTCATGTAAAGGTGAAATACTCAAGATGATATTAAAGTGATGTTTAGATGTCTCTTTAAAGAATGGGATCTGAAATATAATGGGAACTATCTTTCCCATATGGATCCTCCATCTCCAAGCAATGAGCGATGCAAAATGAGTCACATTCCAACTAGGCAACTCCTGGAAACTTTCCTCCACCTTTGGCTCAGGCAAAGTAGGTGGGCTGAAATTCTACACATGGTAGACAATGTAGCCTACCCCACACTATCCATCTCTCCACTTAAGATAAGTGCAGAGTTTCTGCTGGTCCTAGGTTGCAATAAGGTTTCCCTCAAGTAGCAAGAGGAGGAATAGATCTCCAAAGACCTCTCCTCCAACACTGCAAGTCATGTTGGCCCACATATCCCCATATATGATGAGTTGGAAGTCATCATCATATGGCATCTCATCCATCATATGGCTCACCTCATAAAGTGACAAATGTGTTTTTAAGGTAACCATACCATGTCCCATGCTCCCCTTAGAACATGTAGTGCAAGAAGTGTGAGGAATTTTTCCCTCAAAGGACACATTCACCCAATGTGTCTCTCTCCCAATCATGCTCCTCATAAAGACAGAAACAATAGACCCATAGGGAGAAAAGATGAGAATCATTTTTTCTTCCATGTGCAACAAATGAGAAGGACAATGATCCCTCAAATGCAACTAACGCAGCTTGACCCTCAACTGCAATAGAGACTGATAAAATGAGTGGCTTCTCAACCACTTGCCTGCTGCTCCAATCTCCTCATAAGTATGGAGGAAGTGAATGATGTAAGGTGTACAATGAGCATGTCCTCCATAATACATCTCTTCCCCAAGTCCTCCTAGGGGATGGCCATCGATCATGCTTATGGCCTCATCTAAACCATGTGGTCTAGAAAAAACAATGCTCCTCCTTGGAGCATCATCCTGCACATGTATGGTTAAGGGATGCATATATACATCATACAAATAATCATGTAAACAACAATGAATACCCTTACCATATTTTCTGCTCATTCCCATGGAGTGGCTCATAAATTAGTCCCCTCTCATCCTCAAGGATAATAGAGGTGGTTGTGCTAAATCCTCCATCTCTATGTGATCCATGCATCTACTCATATGCTGATATATCTCCTCCTCAAAGCCCATCCAAAAATACCCCTCCATGATGGTGTGGTATGCTCTCATAGAACAAGTAGGATTGAAAAGGAAATCCTCTCGATCTGCTTGTAGCAACTTCTCCTTGAGCTTGGAAGCTCTAGGAATGAAAATCCTACCATGATAGTAGATGACCCCATCTCTGACTGAATATCCCTCCTCATGCAACTGGTCATCCAAGATCATGCAAGTGAAAAGATCCTTGAAATACTCCACCAACAGTTGTGAGTTCCAATATGGATCTATCCTCCATAGTGACAGCGCTGATGGCATCTCATGAAGAGCTCCTGTCATATGGTCACCATCTTCTTTGACACCTCCCATGTCAAAGATGCAAGTTGGAAGGTTGCTATCCTACCCCTGCGGCTTCTGCCACAGCACAGAATCTGAAATGGAAGTGGGTGATGCTGATGTTGAGAGAATGCTCTCTCTCTCCTTGATTCTACCCCAGACTCCCAGCGCTATATCAAGCTCTCCCAAGGTTCCCACTCTTCTAAAATCACTGAGTGGTGCCTCAACAGGTGAAGCATCCATCCTCCTCTGCTGATCCAGTGGTCTCCACGACAAAATTTCTCCATGAAATGAGACATCATCATCAAGAGATGACTAAATAAATGAATGGAAATAACTCTCCATGCTTCCACCACGCAATCCAATCACCTTCTTAGGTGCATCAACCTCCATAAATGAATAGGGATGTATACTCCTCATATCATGATGCTGGGTCTTTTCCCTACCTTCTCCTTATGTCCCCATGGTTCCACACCTCCTCAACAATGGGACATGAGTCATGCCTTGATCTCCACACATGAGATCCTGGGGATCTCCTTGCAAAGATGCAAGATTCCCTCTACCTGGAGCAAGAGCTCCTCCTTCCTCTGCATGAGGCACTAGATAATCTCTATACATGACAAAGTTGTTGCCCTCAATATATGCAAAATAAATGGGCAACCCTCCAATGATTGGATCCCCCTTTGAAAAATAGATCTCCATGCTCCCTTGCTCAAATATGTGAGATGAAAGACTTTCTCCCGGCAAGGTATGGTGCAAGTTTTCGGCCTCCTCCATGGTTTTCTGAAGTGGAATTGCGTTTTCATGCAAGGGTTTTGTTTGAGTTTTCTTGTTTGGCTCCACCATGTGTGTTTCATGAATCCTTCTATCAAATATTTCCATTAATGCCTTAGTGAAACTAGCATAGGATGTAATGTTTACATTTCTCAAAGAAAAGGATTCAAAGATCCACCAGGCATAGGCCTTATCTCTCAAATGCAGCGCTGCAACTTTGATGGCTTCATCTTCAAGAATTTGGTGTTGCTGCAAGAAGGTCTCTAACTCCTCCACCCAAGATTTGGTTGAACATGTAGGTGAACCTTCAAAGATATATAGAATTAATCTATCCTGTTGTTCTCTTCCTTTCACCTTCATCTTGGAAAACTCTGAAAAATTGAGATGATCTCTGAATTTCTGAGTTTGAAACTCATTCTCTTTCAAGAAATTACTAAGGGTTTCCCTCCTAGAAACCTCTTCTTCTCTTTCTATCTCTCTTTCGGCAATCCTGGGCATGTGACTGCGCTATGTATTAGGGTGTGTAGCAGCATTGCTCACACTCCTCATATGTCAATCTAGAGTTTGCTTTAGATTCAAACTCTTTTGGATATTCTCCATAAATGTCCATCCTGATATTCTTGAAGTATTCATGAATAATATGTACATATTTAGGAAGAAGATTTGTAAGCTTATCCCATTTATTTTCTTCAAAATATGGAGTCTTCCTCCTACTCATCTCTCTGTATCCTTCTTGATGAGAATAGGAAGTGCAAGGTCCTTCCTCTTCTTTCTGATTATCCTCCTTGGGGAGGTTCTTCATGGATCTGAGATATGATGAGATAAATCCCATCCTCTTCAATATTTTTATCTCTTAGGCTTAGACTCATAGGCTGATCCAAGACTATGCTCTGATACCATGGTAATATTCCAAATCTGGAACAGCTAGCAAGGCATGACTGGAAAACACATTTTCCAGTAATGGCTTCTACAAGAATTGAAACCAAGACCTGGATCCATTAGAAAAATGTTTCTAAGTGCTAAATCCAAGAGGAGGCTCCAAATAAATCCTTCTAAGTGGGTTAAACAGATATCCCACACTTAGATGTCCTCGAAAAGATGCCCGATGAAGGGACTGCAGCAATACATGACCATAAAATGGAATGAAAGCATTATTATGGTAAGCTTGAGTACATGAAGATGTAAATAGCCAACAATTATATAATATAGCAGCAAATTTGTACAATTATTTGAGGAATCAATCACTCAAGTTGGGCAATGAAAGCCTCAGTGAGACATGTACAAGACAATATAGCAACACTACTATGCAGAAATTTCATATGGCTAAAATAACGTAGTTCATTGGAGACACTGCAAAAAAATACATGATAACAGAATGATATGACAATATCAACTCAATAAATGAGGGGGAGCAAGCTCTCAATGCCTGAAAATAGCAATACAACAATCCTCAAGAGGATTGGCTACAATATAGATGCAAATGGAAAATCTGCAGAAATGCCAAAGTTGCAGGGCAGTAGCTACAACTTAAAAAATAGAAATGGATGAATATAGCTAATGATGCTACATAGGGTGCATAGGCCTCATCCAATGGATCTCTCAGGTGAAAGGCTCATCCAATCCCTGAATATCTTACCCTCCAAAATAGTGGTGCAACCACCCACTGCAAATATGCTCAGAAATAATGCAGTCAAGGAGCTGGACTGCGTTGTAGGAGATAGAGAATGCTTGGCCTCATGCCAAAGATGTGCAATCAGCTCAGAAACCTCCTTCATTGACCTTCGAAGGAATAGGAGCTCCCTCCTCTGAAAGATGAGCCAAGGAAAGGTGTTGTGGAACCCTCCACTGCAACACCTAGCAACACTACGTTCTACTTCAGCAGAAATAACGCAGTGACTAATGGAAGTGGCTTTGGCCTTGAGCCAAGATGTGGAGAAATGAAGTGAAATCCTTCAAGAGGCCTCTCAAGAAGTAGAGTAAATCCTAAGCAGGAATCCCTCGTGCTAATCAGCACTGCAACTCAGCTAAACAGCCGAAGACTGCAAATAGTCTGAACAGACAAATATCAATATACTCAAAGATGTCTCACTATGGCTGCCTCTTCCTCCTTTTATGCAAGTGGATGTCTCTTTGCCCTGGACCCCACACATTAGGGTTTCTTCCACAAAGAATATTTCTCCCTCCAAAACTGCGTTGTCTTCTCATGCAAGCTACACCTCTTAGGCAACGTTGTTGACTTGGTCAAACTTGACCTTGTCCTCATGCATTTGCCCCTTTTCACACTAGAAGGTGAAAAACTAAGCTACTCCATTGATCCCTTTCACACTATGAGGGATTTTATTCCTAATCATGGGCCTTTTACCCAATTTATTCATCTCCTAGATGACATAAGAAAAAATTAATATTCCAATTTGCTGCTTGCAAATTTTGGAATATTACAATGATATTGATACATATCTTCGTAGAATGTGTTGTTATACATCTAAAAATATAAAGGAGTCTGAATGAGGGCTATGGGGGGGTACGTTTTGCATACGTTTGTTATCAAAATGGATAAATATATCAATTGGAGTTTGGTCATTAATAAAAAAGACAAGATATTTTATTTTTAACTAACATGAAAATAAAATTCCATGTTGCATCCTCTTCCATCATGCAAATCCTATTAGTGACCATTATAAACCATTTCTTTAATAAAAGTTCCCAATATGCATTTTTGAACAACGTAATATCTACGTGTCATATATGTGCAAATATATTCAAAAACATTCGATGCATATTGCACATAATATTCATTTAAATGATTTAACGATAGCAAAACAAACAACATCCAATTGCGGTGAAAACCTCTTTAATGAAATTTGCTATTTAGTAGAAACAAAATTCGATGCATAGTGTTTGTGACTTTACATTGTCCAATATTTTTGCAATGAACTTATGCATAGCAATCAACAAACATTTCTTTTTTTAGAAAAATACCTAATATTTGATGTGATACAATATACAATGAATAGGAACTGGCAACAGTATCTCATAAATATGACAATGCCATATGAAAAGGGGAAAATATAGGGTGGACCATTATGTTTGAAATCATGATATTTTTCATATTCAAAGTGAACATCCAATGGTCGTCCTTTGTCATTAATAAATTTTTCAGTTACAATTATGCTCATTCGAGATGCAATAGGGTTAAAGTCATGTCATTCAAAACAGAGACATTAAACATCCATTATGAGCCAATGATACAAAAAAAATATGATGGTGATAAAATTTTGCAATATGAAGGATAGAGCATTCATCTAGGGTTATAATTCCCAAAAATATATAAATGAAAGCCCCCTTTTCATCACTACTTCCTTGTATACACTAAGGAATTAGAGAACGAATCAAGTTAGTCACAACAGATCGAAACCAACAGACTTAACCAGAACTTATATAATTTAGGCACAACAAACATTATTCACACACACACACACACACACACAGATATATATATATATATATATATATATATATATATATATATATATATATATATATATATATATATATATATATAGATATAGATATATTTCAACATTTCTTTTATATCCTCAACCATCTATTATTTTGAAACACTTTCCGAGTACATGTTTCCTATATCTTTATTCGCCCAATCACAAGTTTAGGGTAGGCTTAGTACTACCACCTAGACATTCATAATAATCATCTTGAGTAGCTTGTTGAATCCATGAGTAATTAAAACAAATATGAGTATGAGAAAATAATAGGGAAGAACTATGCTTGACCTAAGGTGTAACTTAATTCATTTATGAGGGAAAATTTAAGTTGTTGTGGAAAAGAATTAATTCATTGCTTGTTGAAGTGAATTGAATTTGTTTAATTAGTGTTTGAATGAAAGTGCAAAATTAGGAGTGTTTGTTTGATTAAGAGGGAATATAATGGCATTATAAAATTTTATTTCCCACATGTTCAATGATCAAACTACCAGTTTAAAAAAAAAAAATCGTCATCCAACTCATGAACTTCTTGAATACAAGTTTTCACATTTGTATTGCCTATTTTTTTCCCTTTTTGGCTCTTATTCAAGGTTAGCATTTATTGCAAAGCCAACTCTTGAGTAATGATCCTAGAATCTAAATTTTGGAAGAGTGTTGAAGCTTTTTATTTTAATGAATCTATTTTTTTTTAACAACCATCTTCATTTTGTCCTAATATCATCAATACTTTCTTGAAATTTTTAGATAGGAGCAACAACAAAAAAATTATAAGGTAATTTTTTTTTTGTGAAACAACTGCACGGGTAGACTCTAGTAAGTATTTTTTTCATACTCTGGAATAGAAGGTGTTGAATTACTTATAGCATCTACATAGTGTACTATTTTCATTGCATACATTGAATTACAAATTGGAAATGATGGAAGAAATAATATATGTTTATAGTTTCAAATTGAAATTACAATGCATTTTCTCGAACAAAATTAATTGTGTATCAAAAATTAATGGTCTCTTCAGGCTAGATGCATTTTCATATACTGTGGGGGATTTTTTATTTGACTCATTTTAAGTGATCCTACATTTTCATTATACTTAAACTCGGCTATGAAATGGGTTAATAGAACATTTTCTATTTTTCTTAAATAACAATGAAGTTGAAGCAATAGAGTCGTGTCAATATGAACTAACATCTGATTTTCTATAGGAGTTACATGGAATTAATGATATTGATACATATCTTCGTAGAATGTGTTGTTCTGCATCTACAAATATAAAGGAGTCTGAATGAGGGCTATGGGGGGGTACATTTTGCATACTTTTGTTAGCCAAATGGCTAAATATATCAATTGGATTTTGGTCATTAATAAAAAAGACAAGATATTTTATTTTTAACTAACATGAAAATAAAATTCCATGTTGCATCCTCTTCCATCATGCAAATCCTATTAGTGGTCATTATAAACCATTTCTTTACTAAAAGTTCCCAATATGAATTTTTGAACAATGTAATATCTACATTTCATATATGTGCAAATATATTCAAAACCATTGGATGCATATTTCACATAATATTTATTTAAATGAGTTAACGATAGTAAAACAAACAACATCCAATTGCGGTGAAAACCTCTTTAATGAAATTTGCTATTTAGTAGAAACAAAATTCGATGCACAATGTTTGTGACTTTACATTGTCCAATATCTTTGCAATGAACTTATTCATAGCAATCAACAACCATTTCTTTGTTTAGAAAATTACCTAATATTTGATGTGATACAATATACAATGAATAGGAACTGGCAACGGTATCTCATAAATATGACAATGCCATATGAAAAGGGGAAAATATAGGGTGGACCATTATGTTTGAAATCATGGTATTTTTCATATTCAAAGTGAACATCCAATGGTCGTCCTTTGTCATTAATAACTTTTTCAGTTACAATTATGCTCATTAGAGATGCAATAGGGTTAAAGTCATGTCATTCAAAACAGAGACATTAAACATCCATTATGAGCCAATGATAAAAAAAAAAAATATGATGGCGATAAAATTTTTCAATATGAAGGATAGAGCATTCATATAGGGTTATAATTCCCAAAAATATATAAATGAAAGCCCCCTTTTCATCACTACTTCCTTGTATACACTAAAGAATTAGAGAACGAATCAAGCTAGTTGCAACAGATCGAAACCAACAGACTTAACTAGAACTTATCTATATATATATATATATATATATATATATATATATATATATATATATATATATATATATTTCAACCTTTCTTTTATATCCTCAACCATCTATTATTTTGAAACACTTTCCGAGTACATGTTTCCTATATCTTTATTCGCCCAATCACAAGTTTAGGGTAGGCTTGGTACTACCACCTAGACATTCATAATAATCATCTTGAGTAGCTTGTTGAATCCATGAGTAATTAAAACAAATATGAGTATGAGAAAATAATAGGGAAGAACTATGCTTGACCTAAGGTGTAACTTAATTCATTTATGAGGGAAAATTTAAGTTGTTGTGGAAAAGGATTAATTCATTTCTTGTTGAAGTGAATTGAATTTTTTTAATTAATGTTTGAATGAAATTGCAAGATTAGGAGTGTTTGTTTGATTAAGAAGGAATATAATGGCATTATAAACTTTTATTTCCCACATGTTCAAGGATCAAACTACCAGTTAAAAAAAAAAAAAAATCGTCATCCAACTCA
Organism: Pinus albicaulis; assembly: GCA_034641835.2. Taxonomy (NCBI): domain Eukaryota; kingdom Viridiplantae; phylum Streptophyta; class Pinopsida; order Pinales; family Pinaceae; genus Pinus; species Pinus albicaulis. Next base: position 560,202,190 of record CM076574.1, read on the forward strand.
TGAACTTCTTGAATACAAGTTTTCACATTTGTATTGCCTGCTTTTTTTCCCTTTTTGGCTCTTATTCAAGGTCAGCATTTATTGCAAAGCCAACTCTTGAGTAATGATCCTAGAATCTAAATTTTGGAAGAGTGTTGGAGCTTTTTATTTTAATGAATCTATTTTTTTTTTTAACGACCATCTTCATTTTGTCCTAATATCATCAATATTTTCTTGAAATTTGTAGATAGGAGAAACAAAAAAAAATTCTAAGGTAATTGTTTTTTCGTGAAACAACTGCACAGGTAGACTCTAGTAAGTATTTTTTTCATGCTCTGGAATAGAAGGTGTTGAATTACTTATAGCATCTACATAGTGCAGTATTTTCATTGCATACATTGAATTACAAATTGGAAATGATGGAAGAAATAATATATGTTTATAGTTTAAAATTGAAATTGCAATGCATTTTCCCGAAAAAAATTAATTGTGTATCAAAAATTAATGGTCTCTTCAGACTAGATGCATTTTCATATACTGTGGGGGATTTTTTATTTGACTCATTTTAAGTGATCCTACATTTTCATTATACTTAAACTCAACTATGAAATGGGTTAATAAAAAATTTTCTATTTTTCTTAAATAACAGTGAAGTTGAAGCAATAGAGTCGTGTCAGTATGAACTAACATCTGATTTTCTATAGGAGTTACATGGAATTAATGATATTGATACATATCTTCATAGAATGTGTTGTTCTGCATCTACAAATATAAAGGAGTCTGAATGAGGGCTATGGGGGGGTACATTCTGCATAGATTTGTTAGCCAAATGGCTAAATATATCAATTGGAGTTTGGTCATTAATAAAAAAGACAAGATATTTTCTTTTTAACTAACATGAAAATAAAATTCCATGTTGCATCCTCTTCCATCATGCAAGTCCTATTAGTGGTCATTATAAACCATTTATTTACTAAAAGTTCCCAATATGCATTTTTGAACAATGTAATATCTACGTGTCATATATGTGCAAATATATTCAAAACCATTGGATGCATATTGCACATAATATTCATTTAAATGAGTTAACGATAGAAAAACAAACAACATCTAATTGCGGTGAAAACCTCTTTAATGAAATTTTCTATTTAGTAGAAACAAAATTTGATGCACAGTGTTTGTGACTTTACATTGTCCAATATTTTTGCAGTGAACTTATGCATAGAAATCAACAAACATTTATTTGTTTAGAAAAATACCTAATATTTGATGTGATACAATATACAATGAATAGGAACTGGCAACGGTATCTCATAAATATGACAATGCCATATGAAAAGGGGAAAATATAGGGTGGACCATTATGTTTGAAATCATGATATTTTTCATATTCAAAGTGAACATCCAATGGTCGTCCTTTGTCATTAATAACTTTTTTAGTTACAATTATGCTCATTCGAGATGCAATACGGTTAAAGTCATGTCATTCAAAACAGAGACATTAAACATCCATTATGAGCCAATGATACAAAAAAAATATGATGGCGATAACATTTTGTAAGTGTCTACTAGAAAAAAAGCAATCTATTTCTCAGATACATTTCAATAATAACATTGAATCTGAGATAGCATCTAACTCACAAAAAATGAGTCCAACTAAGTGTCCTAGGCTTAGTTATCACAAAATAAAACAATTCATACGTACAATAAGTGGATGCAATGAAATAACCAATAGTGTTCTTGAAACAAACAAACATGCACATGACTAGCCTATGCAATTTGCATATAAAAAAGCATCTTCTAATAAGAAGACAAGAATGAAACTTATTGGATTAAAACAAATACTTCACAATATCAGAAATGATAAAAAAGGAATAATGATCACACAAATCCATCAAAGAAATAAAGATGCAAAATACATTTATATGAAATAAGTGCAAAACACACTTAGGAATACATGTGCAGTTTGAACCAAATTGTATTTTGCAAAAAATATCATGTTCCTAACTAAAGATCTACAAGAAGAGCACATTAAATTGACATTGAACAATAGGACCTTTAGTAGTGAAAACATATGTGTTTCTTGCAAAAGAGCACTTGAAAATGGAAAAGTTCCACAATTTTCAACACTTGAACAAATAAGACATAGCAATCAATTACAAAGTGTAAGTCCACTTTCAGATTTAGAAGAAAGAATCGTGTCACTAAGAATTTCATCTGCACAAATTAGAAAATTGGGATACAAGCGATCATAAATTGGCCTAACGTAATCAATTATCAATGTATCATTTCATATGGATGTTGTACAAAAAAATTTCCACGGTATATAAGTGATACAATGACAATTGCAGTTGCATTGAAAGGACGATTACAATACAAAAATGCATATCAAAAAGGAAAATTACGTCCAATTATTTTCATGAAAGAATTGAATGAACTATGTTATATAATTCTATATAATGTTGAGAACATTTGTATAAATGATAATTGGATCCATATTTTATAAGAAAATAATGAAAACACCATACAAAATTGAAATAGTGAAAATGAAAGTGATGCAAACAATGAAGCACATACTGAAATATTGATACATGGATAAATAGAGTCACAATGAATCTATGATTTGCAAGAATATATTATCAAACTTGCACCCACTAAAGGACAATGTCCACTTGGGATTTTCAAGGATAAACATACAAAAGAAATGAACTTTCCAGCATTATTCTATGGTGATGCACGTGATGATGACATCACAAATAGATTTAGCTACCAAAAAATAGTGCAATGGGAGTTGTTGCAAGCAATTGGTGACTTATCATATCACACAACAAAATCGTTTTTCAAGACAATGCGAATAATTATTGATAAAGTGTTCCCTTACATATGGGTACGAATAAGAAAAGGGAAACTAAGAGGGATAAAAATATTAGCAAGAGACGTCAAGTATCGAGAAAATTTGGAAATTTTATTTAAATATGATATTTGATACATAGATTTCATCAAAATTCGCATATCTCCTAAACATTTGGAACAAACTAAAAAAAACATATTTGCAATGATACGACAATTGGGACCTCCAACTTTCTTTGTGACATTTACAAGTGCATAACATCAATGGAAACCATTAGTACATACATGGGTCGCATTGTTTACAGATAGAGCTAGTAAAAATGGTGTTGATACATTAGAAGATGGTGACAATTATCACCTTATAATAAAATATCCAGTCACATGTGGTTAGTACTATAGACACATAATTAATGTTGTAAAGCGAATGATATGTCATGAAAGTTTCAAAATAGAGGAGCCGAACATGAACATAGACTATTATGGATAGAAAATGGTCCAATATATGGAAAGAAAATCAATTCATAATTTGAGAACTTTATTGACAATTACATAAATTTTGATACAGAACATTTGGATCCAAATGTTGCTAAATTGCATAAACATCACCATAAAATAATTTGTAAGAAGAAAAAAAAAATTGTAGATACAATTTCCCCATGCCACCAATTAAATGAACAATGATCATTGAACCGATCATTGTAGCAAATAAAAATCTCAGAGAGAAATCAATATTACTTTTGTAATTTGTGGAGCAAACAAACTATAATGATTCAATAACCCATGAGAACTTCTTTATATAAGTAGGACTAACATAAGATGACTACATAGAACTACTACAATGTAAAGTAAAGAAACCAATAATTTTCCTTAAATGAAAATATTCTCACAATTGGAACAACCTTTTTGGAAAGGATATGCCTGCTCTACGGAATGAAAATAAAGATGCACAATTTTTGCTAAATGAATATGCTGCAACATCATATTGTAGTTTGTATATAACCAAAATTGACAAGTCTATGACAAATTAATTTAGGAGGATACGCAAAAAACATGAGAGAAATGAAATTTATGTCATGCAAATGATACATAAACTTGGAAATACGTTAATTAATCTCCAAAAAATGTAAGCTTTGGAACGGAGTGAATATAGCGCTTTCTTTTCCATTGATTTGTAGTTCAAAAGAATGTATATTCATAAATACATCTCTAGTTGATGAACACACATTTATTCTTAAACCACCTATTCTATTAAAACAAGAACCTGACAATTCAGAGGATGTGATGTGCCACTCCATTATTGACAACTACATCAAACGCCAATGTTCCATTAGCAAAATTTTCCTTGCATAATTTGTATCAAATTACAAGAAAGATAGCACACACATATACAAAAGTAAAAAAACAAATGTTATACAATTTTTTAAATATAAAAAATACAATGATGTTGAAAATTGTTGCAGAGAGAAATTATTGTTGTATGTACCATTTGAAAAATGTGAAAACACATTGAAATAAGACTTCCCTACATGGAAAGATACATATACATTACATGGAAGAACATTTCACACCAATGAATCTAAGTTGACATATAAAATCAATCCAACATAGGGTGATTTAGAGACTGCAACAAATGAACTAAATAGTTCTATGAATACTAATCAAATAAATATGGGAAACCAAAAAAGTAGTTTCCATTGTGAGGAATATGATTTGCAATCAGACTTGCAATTTCTAGAGCAATCTGAGATGAAAAAATAAATAAATCTTGGATTTCAAATAACTTCTCATCCATTTTTAATGGAAAACAATGAGTATTACAAAATCAGAAGAACGTTGAATAGAGAGCAACAAGAAATTTTAAAATACTTTGGAATAAAAAAATGAAGAAACCTTAATGAACTAACTTACCTATTTATTACAGGTGGAGTAGGGGTAGGCAAGACACTCACAACAAAAGAAATTTTCCATATTATTATATGAATATATGATTCACAGAACACAATTGATCCTATGAAACCAAAGGGTCTAATATTAGCATATAAAGGAAAAATTGCATATAATGCAGATGGAAAACAATCCATTCGTCATTACTAATGCCTTTTAAAAAATCCCAATTCTTGCCACTCGGCAAAGAAGTATTAGAAAACTTATCAAATCTATATCAAGAACTGCGGCTAGCTTTCATAGATTAAGTCTCTATGATTGGTAGTTGGTTCTTATATTCTATAGACAATAGACTCAGAAACATAAAACATGTACAAACCAAATACTTTGGAAACATGGACATGATATTTTGTGTTGGTTTATACCAAGCGCAACCTATTCAAGACTATAATTTTTGAACAACCAAGAATTAATGATCAAACAATAAAACATGATTTATGGAAGGATAATTTCAAGTTCTTCCAATTACATATGACTATGTGAAAAACAAATAAGAAATTCATATCAAATTTAAATAGAATGCGAACAAATAGTCAAACATGTGATGACATAACATATATTAATATAACTTGTAGGTTCCCTGTACCAAATGATCCAAAATTTCCCTATTTATTTTACAAAAACAAGGGCGTTGCAATGTATAACAAGAAAATGTTAACTCTCATGCCTGGAAATGAAATTTTAATCTATGCAATTGATGAAGATGAAGAGAACAATGGCATTCTTCCAAGGCATCAACATACAAGTAAATTTCCTTCACAACTTGTGATAAAGTTGAACATGCTAGTTGAATGTGTGTTTGCAATTATTATGCACAAGATAGACTATTAAACAGTGCAGATGGAATAGTTAAATCATATACCCATATAGATAAGGTTGATATTCTATGGATTAAGTTCTATGACCATGATATTTGTCATCGACAATCTAGAAACTGGCTCATTTGTATACTTCAGACATAGCACATGATTGGACACCAATACTATGAATATCGAAATCAATTCTTATGACACCAAACATGGCTCAACTAAAGATACAGAAACACTTCCTAATTCAACTTGCATGTGCATGCATGATACATAGGCCACAGGGTTTAACTTTGGATAGGCTTGCATTTGACCCTACTGGAATACAAGTGCATGACTTAGTATACAAAACTCTATCACATGTGAGAAACATAGAGTCGTTGTATTTGTTGAATGCTCTCATAAGTAATAATTTCAAGGCCAAGCAAAAAATATTTTGTGAAATGCAACGTTTGTAAAGCACTGCAAAATGGCTATTATAATATGACTACTCATCAATACAATCATTACAATCCATCACCATTCTTTCACTAAACACTTGTAACCTTCATGCACATCTTAGTGACATATGTAGTGATTATGACACATTGAAATCTGGCATTGTATGCTTACAGGAAAAATATATGTCATTGTGTATGAAAAATGTGAACTTTGAAAATTTCAACTACATATCAAGTTGTATTAAGCATGGATTGGTGATACTCATAAAAAAACATATAACTATACTTGAACACATCCATTTTTAAGAGCAACTTGTAGAAGCACTGTTGGAAAAAATAATAGTTCATGGATTACAAATTGCAATACTCAATATATATGCATCACCACATGAAAGTTTTAAAAATATTTTGAATAAGTCATTGCAAAATATTTACGCCTTATAGATTTAAATGATATCATAATTATATTAGGAGACTTCAATATTGATTTGTTACAAAGAAATCAGAAAACAAAAGAACTAGAAAGCTACATGAGTAGTTGCAATCTCCATTTTCTCATCAACAAAACTAGTAGCTTGCATAAATCATTTATTGACCATGTGTGGCAATGTAACTAATGTATAATACAACATTTTCATATTAGACGCACATTGGTCAGATCATGACACAATGTCTCTTGTCCTTCAACTATGATATACATATGAAACACATTAAGAAATTTAAAATTTTGACACCATTTGAAATATGTATAGTTTATTTTTTCCATTTTTATTTAACTAAAGAATGCTAGCATATTCCTAGCTAAAATAAACCAAATAATGTGACCATATATATCATGCATCCTATTATACATTTACTTTTTAATTTTTCTTTTATATGGTTTTATATTATTTTTCGTATGTTCCTTTTGTATGGTGTTTATATTCTTGTTTGGAATTATTCACATCTATAATTTTGAAAATGGCTATAATAAAAGGATTCTAAATGGTTATTTAGAATGTTTTTTTAACCAAATATTTCAAATAGGCATAATATATATCCATACATTTTTGAAATTAAACTAAATATATGTTGTTATTCTAAAACTACAATAGGGTAGTCATTGAAGAAGAAAAAGAACAAACAGGTCAAACAACTGAAGAACAATAAAAATTAATTGGCCGCACCAGAGAACAAGCTCAATGAGAAGCTACCAAACAATGCATCAGAAATCATCTCCACCATTTCTTTTACTTCAATTTTGATTGTCACAAATTACTTACGTTCATACAATTAAAATATTTTGTATAACTAATTAGAATTCAATGTGACCATAATTTTTAAACATGATTTATATTTTCACAATTGAAAAATAAATCTAAAAATATGTTATTATTGTGTAATTACAACAGGGTAACAAATAATGAAGAAGTAGAAAGCATAAGTCAAAGACGATGCAAGCTAACAACAAGCTCTAGAAAGGTATGTTTATGACAACTATACAAATATGCTCATTTGTATTTACAATATTAATGCTCACTATATATGCATTCTCTTTCTACAATCAACTAATATACATATGTATAACTAAATGTATATAAAACAGAAAATGTTGGAGAAGCGACAAAGCACTAGTAGCTAGTCCTCTCAGACAACACAACAAAAATATATGTACAGGTTAGTTATTACAAAATATTCATTCATTACTTATGAAAAATGCATTTGATAATATCCAAATCATATTGAAATATGCAATTATTGTTTCTAGAATCAAATGAAATAGTCAGGTCCCCGTGCCATGTCACATGGCTACATGTTATGCTAACTCTGATTGCACAGTTATGAAAACCATCAAGATAAACCATCTTCGCCAGCATTTTTAGAGTTATCACATGGGAATGGTTAGTGCCCATTCCATGTGGTTTATTTTAACCCTGACAGAAACTCGGGTTCAACCCTTATCCAACTGCAGTTTCATGCATGAGTTCAGCCTGCGGTTGCGGTTATGTAACTGCATTGTTTGGGGTCATGTGCCCAACCAAAAATTTATCGTAACAGTTTGTTTCGGTGGTATTTTAGGCAGAATTTTAGATCTAGCGTGCTATTATGAGCAAGAATCACCATTTTTTACTCCAGCTAACTGAATTCCTCCACACTTGGTGGAGTTGTTTTAGGTGAAACTAGACAAATGAGTTGGAGACTCATTTTTCGACCATTCTGAGAGTGTGAATAGTAAATTTCGACTTTCTTGGACATTCCAGAGCCATTGGTGAGGTTTTCAAAGCCATAAGAGGACTTATGAGTGTAATTTTTCTTCAGAGAAGTTCCAAGGTCCAGCAGGAGAATGAGACCTAGCCAGGGCAGCCAAAGGGCATTCTCAGCAAACCAATAGTCATTCTGACTAATTTGAACCTTTTGAATCCAATAGAAGGATTTTCAGAATCTTTTGGAGACTTTTCAAGGCCGAGATGCTTCAGAGAAGTTTTGAGTGAGCCTAGAGCCACAGGGAGCCATCAGGTGTTGGGGGCATAACCAGAGCAGCCAGAGCCCTTTTTTGCAAGTGAATAGTCTATTATGACTATTTTGGAAATTATGAATCCAATGCAGTTATTTTCAGAGCCATTTGGAGACTTCTAGAGCCCAAGAAGCCACAGGGAAGTTTCAGGCAGCCCATGGCCACTAGCGGTTGGAGGCCTAGATTGGGGAGCCATAGCTCATTTTGAGAAAATGATTAGTCTATTTTGGGTGTTTTATATATGATGTAGTTAGTAGAAAAGGTTTTAGGAATAGAAAAGGATTTCTTAAGGATTTAGTGCCACAAAGAAGCTTAGGGAAGCTTAAGGGCACTGATAGAAGAGGTCAATTCAAAGAGAGCCTAAGTCCATCTTCAGAGATATAGCATCCATTCCAAGGGTATGATGGTATTCTAAACCAAATGATACAGTCCAAATAACCATTGGAGTTAAGTATAAACTTTTAAAAGAATTTTTCCATCATAATCTCATAAATCCAAGTCAATTGACAAAGGCTCAAGGAGACGTACCCCGCGACATTCGGGTGAACTCCTTTATTAAATTTGTTGTTATGTATTGATGCTTATTTGCTTCACTTTATGGTTGTTTTAAATGCTTAATATCAGCAAAAAAAAAATTTTAATTCCTCACGCTTAAAGCATTAAAAAAAATTTAAAAACATACACCTGAATCAAGAATTCAATTCCTCACAGTCAAGTATAAGCTAGATCTTAATTTTTTTAACTTAGTGGGAGGTACTTGAAAATCATAACGAGTTATCCACCCATTTCACATTAGATGGTATCAGAACACTAGGTTTCTTTCTTGATAGAGCACAAGGTTTCTTGCTTGCTTTTTTGACTTGAAAGGTGTTTAACAGTGCAAAGAATTTAACTATTTGCAAATTGACTGATGCTTACAAGTTTTAGTTTGCTAGAGGTGAAGGGGAGCTATTTCTAGCTAATTCCAGAAGAGGACAAGAGGGAAGAAGTCTGAAATCATTCTCCTTACCTAAAGGACCTCAAGACAACCCTTGAAGCACAAGAGGGATTGTTTCCAAGAGGTTGCTTGAAGAAGAGATTTAAGCTGCAGAGAAGAGCTTGAATCTACATCCATATTGTTAAGAAGCTTTGTCAAAAAAAATTTGAAGCTTTGTGAATTATTGTTGAAGTTATTTAATTCATTTACATAATGATGACAGTTTCTTCAAGTGAGGTTTCAAAATCCTCTTTTACAAGACTCTTCGATGAAGATATGAAGCGAAACTTCTACATCCTGAAGGATGTGGTGCAAATTCTGTATGAAGATGGAAAGGAAAGCACTAAACTTCATGAGAAATTTCTTGCTATGAAGCAATAGAAAGAAGGACTTATTCAAAGAATGCATGAGATGGAGATGCAGCTCCATCATGCCCAAGAGGCCTTAACCAAACACATGCTTGAGGAAGAGGTAAATCGCTCAAATTTATCTTCAATTTCCTCTTCAGATAGATGTGTAGGTTCATTTGAAAAGAACACTAGAGGTATAGGGTCCAAGTTGATGTTAAAAATGGGTTATGAAGGCAAAGTTTTAGGAAAACATGCACAAGGCATGATTGATCCTATTATGGTTGAGGAAAGGCCTAAGAAGTTTGGTCTAGGCTATGTTCAATCTTATGGCGAAAAATCTACAACAATGAAGGAATTTGAGACAATTCCAAAAATAAATTTTTTTGCAAGTTCAAAACCACAAACATGTCAATTTTGTTTTCAAGTTGAATGCCAATGTTTGAATCCTATGTTGCAGCAAGGTGTTTGTATACATGCAGCTTATGGCGAGCAAGAGGGTTCTGATATCTATCAAGACATGAACATTGATGTTGGTCTTCAAAAGAAAGCTGGAACCTCTTCAAGTTCATCTCCTCAAGAAAGTAAAAAAGATGGACATGCAAAGCAACATTTGAGGTATAATTATTCCCATAGTCAAGTTGATTATGTTTATGTTAAGCATGACACATCTGCATGCATGAAAGGAAGAAAGAGTTGTTGTTCCTATTGTGGTTTTTGTAACCATGAAGTTTCAAAATGTTGGAAGAGGATGAAGGCATATAGGAAATAGTTGAAGCGAAGGAAACTTGCACAGAAGATGCAAAAGACTTGCACACATTTCCAGAAGAAGGGAAATTTCATTGCCCAACGTTGGACATTGCATCCAACCAATCATCCCAAGAATTTGAAGCAAGAGGATAAAAATAATGGTGAAACTGGAACCAAATATTCCATCATTGATGTGAAAATAGATGTTTCACAAGAACAAGATTTTCAGCAGCAAAAATTGCCATGGAAGTGGCTTGGTAAGAAGTGGTTTGACTTCTTGACTCAATAAGACATACATTCATTTGTACATATGCAAATTTGAGTCATGTATGCATGTATTTATGTTGAAAACTTACATTTGTTTGAGCCACCTTTGATTGATGATCAAGGGAGTAATGTTCGACTACCTTCAACTGAAGATTTCTTGCCAGAAATTTCTGGTTGAGCTCAAAGAGGATACAATTCTTGATAGAAGGACAAGAGTATCAAAGAGGGTAAGTGTTGACTACCTTTGAGTTGGGGCTCAAAGGCACTAAGCCAAGCAAGGAAAAGTGTATGGAGGCTGGAAAGGTGAGGGTGTTGTGCTCTCATCTACTGAACAGGTAATCAGTCTTTTGGGGTCCAAAAGATTCCTAATGGGGAGGAGTGATCAGATTTGGATCAAGGACCTAAGTGATAGTTCAAATTTCAAAGTGTTTGAAAGTGTTTCGAACTTGAGTGACCGGATAGATCTCATTTTCCTGATGTTGGCGCCGTGAAGGGTTCGAAAAATTGACACCGTATGAAGAGGTTATCATGTTTTTAAAAGTCCAGTAAACTGCAAATTTGGACATTTGATCAAGGTTGATTGGGAAAAGGTGCAGTCAGCAAAAAGAATATTCTAGGGAATATTCCTGGAATATTCCCCACAATATTCCTTCTGGGCCAGTCGCATGGTGACAAGTGGTAGAGTAATATTGGATGTATGGTTTGGAGGACCAATGAGAAGGCACCACGTGGCCCTTGAATTTGGTTGTAAAATTATTATGGAGGGTCACAGGAGTCAAACCCTGGACCTCCTCACCCTCATGTCGTGCCTTTACCACTCTCTCCACGTTGGTTCTTACAATGTATAGGACCTATGGTATATTTAAAGTTAAATAGTTTTGTATGCAGGGGAGCAGAGGGGCCAGCCCCTCAAGCTAGCCCCTCCCCCATAAGACCTCGCCCCTAGCCCAAGGGCTAAGACCAATGGCTAACATTAACCGATAGATCCCCGTGCCATGTCCGATCGCTACATGTTATGCTAACTCTGATTGCATAGTTATGAAAACCGTCAAGCTAAACCATCTCCGCGAGAATTTTCGGAGTTACACATGGGCATGGTTAATGCCAATTTCGTGCGATTTATGTTAACCCCGACAGCAACCCGGGTTCAACCCTTATCCAACTGCAGTTTCATGCATGAGTTCCACCTGCGGTTGCGATTATGTAACCGCATGGTTTGGGGTCATGTGCCCAACCAACAATTTATTGTAACAATTTGTTTCAGCGGTATTTTAGGTAGATCTTTAGAGCCAGCATGCTATTATAAACGGGAATCACCATTTTTTACTCCAGCTAACTGAAGTCCTCCACATTTAGTGGAGTTGTTTTAGGTGAAACGGGACAAATGAGTTGGAGACTCATTTTTTGACCATTCTAAGAGTGTGAATAGTCAATTTTGACTTTCTTGGACATTCCATAGCCATTGGTGAGGTTTTCAGAGCCATCAGAGGACTTCTGAGTGTGATTTTTCTTCAGAGAAGTTCCAAGGGCCACTAGGGGCCAGCATGAGAATGAGACCTAGCCAGGGCAGACAGAGGGAATTCTCAGCAAAATAATAGTCTATTCAGAATAATTTGAACCTTTTGAATATAATAAAAGGATTTTCATAATATTTTGGAGACTTTTGAAGGCTGAGATGCTTCAGAGAATTTTTCAGTGAGCCGAGAGCCACAGGGTGCCACCAGGTGTTTGGGGCATCACAAGAGAAACTAGAGGCCTTTTTCTGCAAGTGAATAGTATATTATGACTATTTTGGACATTATGAATCTAATGGATGGATTTTTAGAGCCATTTGGAGACTTCTAGAGCCGAAGAAGCCATGGGGAAGTTCCGAGCAGCCTAGGGCCACTAGGGGTTGGAGGTCTAGATTGGGGAGCCAGAGCTCATTTTGAGCAAATGATTAGTCTATTTTGGAGGTCTGATATATGCTAGAGATAGTAGAAAATGTTTCAAGGAAAGAAAATTATTTCTTAAGTAGTTTGTACCACAAAGAAACTCAGGGAAGCTTAAGGGCACCAACAGAAGAGGTCAGGACAAAGAGAGCCTAGGTCCATCTTCAGAGAGATAGTAGCCATTCCAGGGGTATGATGGTATTCTAAACCCAAATTATGGTACAGTCCAAATAACCATTGGATTTAAGTAGAAACTTGTAAAATATATTTTCCATCATAATCCCAAAGAGCCAAGTCAATTGACAAAGGTTGAAGGAGACATAGCCCGCGACATTCGGGTGAACTCCTTTACTAAATTTGTTGTTATGTGTTGATGCTTATTTTATACCCTTTATGGTTGTTGTACATGCTTAATATCAGCAAAAAAAAATGTTTAATTCCTCACACTTAAAGCATTAAAAACAGATTTACACACATACACCTGAATCAAGAATTCAATTTCACACAGTCAAGTATAAGCTAGATCTTAATTTGTTTAACTGAATGGGAGGTGCTTGCAAAGCATAACAAGTTATCCACCCATTTTAGATCATAAATGAACACTTAATTGAGTGAAATGAACAAAAAAATTTACAAGGGAGCAGTATATAAATTACAAATTCATAATATTGCCTAAAACTATTTATGATTATGGTGACTACGATAAAATGATTTCCCTCGATGAATCAAGAGTCATAGAAACCATACCTGAAGTTTGCAAAGAATATTATTTCGTTCTAGATTCAACCGTTAAGAATTTTACAAACAAGAATGAAATATACCCAATTGGTACTGTTGAAAAGTGGCAACAAGAAAATCCTGATTTGATTTTCCCTTGAATTAAATTAGGATAGAATCGAAATTCCAAATCACAAGACAAATTGAATGATTTACAACTCAGTTAGCTTAGTTAATTTGAGTAGAGGGCTTAACTTGAGTTTTGTATAATTAATCCTAAATTTTAGGAGGCTAGGTTGAGTCTAATTTCAGTTGTAACAACTTATTTCAGTTAAATTGAGTTAAGGTCAGTTAAACTAGTTCCAACTATTGGAGGAACTAGTAGGAGGTATAGTAGTGGGGTGCAGCTTCATTGTTCAACCAGTTAACTAATCAATCAACTAATAATTAACTCATGCATGCATGAAATTCAAGTTACCCATTTGAGATTTGAGTTCAAGGGAAGTGTACTGTCAGTTATATAATTATCCAAGTTGTACAGGTGGTGCATGCAGTCAGAGAAGGGCCTATATGGATTGCATAGTTCTGAATGGGATTTCCCTAATTAATAGGGGGGTAATTCCTTAATAAATGTTGCAATGAAATAGGATCTTGGTAGGTAGGAAAATTGGTTAAGTGTTGGCCAGATCAAGTCTGTGAGGCAATGAGATAGATTATACTTGTGCAGAGGTTGCTCAGGCTTGAGAAAACATTGTATTTATTCTTTATTTTCTCATTAATGCAATACAAATAGGAAGGGGTTTTGAGTAGTTTCTTTCCCCTGGATAAATCCTCATGTATGTGTGTTAAATTATGGTGGATGCTTTTGATATATGTTCTCAATTGTGAATTGCTTTCTGCAGATGAGTAGAGTAGATTTGAGTCTCATGTTTTATAAAATTACATGAGAATTATTGAATATACAATTAATTTATACATGGTATCAAAGCTATATTCACAGTAGAGAAGAGAGTTCAAAGTTTTATTTGTAGGAGTTTTGAATTTCAAGATCAATGTTGCAAGTTTTCTCCAGGACTGAGAAGATGACTTCCAGCAAACTCAGGCTCGAGTGTGCTTTGGAAGGAATGACAAATGTTTTGGCATGGAATATTTTCATGAAGGCAGTATTGGATGATAGTGGGCTGCTAGAATACATCAAGAATGATGTAGCAAAACCCCCAGCATATGATGCTCAGGATATCGCTCAGTGGAAGAAGGATGTGGATAAAGCAAGGAGAATCATATTGGAGGGAGTTTGAGACCATATTGTCTCGAATCTCCAAGGGAAATAAACTTCATTTGCGATGTGGAAAACACTGACAGAATTTTTTGATAACAATAGTGACCACAGGAAGCTGGCACTCATGGAAAAGATTCAGAGTATCAAGATGAAAAATACTGAATCAATTCCACAATACTTGAGAAATTTTACATAGTTTCGTGAGGAGCTTGGTGGGGTTGGTGTTTATGTCCAAAAGAATATTTGGTACCTCTATCTTTTTTGGTTATTTCCAAGAGTTGGCACAGTTATCAAGATTTTGTAAATGGTGGAGAGAAACTGCCAAGTTGGGAGCGGTTATGGTCCAATCTAGTTCTAGAATAAATAATGTAAAGCAACAGAGATATAACTTCATCCAAAGTTGAGGATGAGGAGAATTTTGCCTTGGATGGAAAGGAAAATAAAGGGAAAGGGAACAAATCCCAATCCAAAGTATAATATGGTTAGGAGATCAAGAAGAAAGACTTGTCGACTGGTTAGGATGGCAAGAAGAAAAACTTGTCAAAAATCAAGTGCTTTCACTGTCATGAGTTGGGACACTACGCCACGAAGTGTCCACACAAGAAGGCTGAAAAGAGGAGTGAGATACATGCAAAGGGTTTACATTGGGGAATTACACCAAAGCCGCCTTTAATGATAAGAAAAATAGATTGTGATCCGTCCTCCAGATAGTTCAATCAGATTTGTGTGGAAATTTTTTGACAACCTCCATGGACAAGCACATGTATTATGTTATATTTTTATATTATTTATCATGTAAGTACTTTATTTTATTCATGTAGAAGGAATATCGTACATTCTCCATTTTTTTTGAATTTAAAGTACTTGTTGAGAAATAAGCTGGCAAGAAAGTGAAGGCTCTTAGGAGTGATAACAATGGAGAAAATGTGTTGAATGAGTTTAAAAAAAAAATTACAAAGGAAGGCATTCAATGGGAGTTAATAGCACCCCATAACCCATAGCAAAATGGGGTGGCTGAGAGAAAGAAAAAAAGTATTGTGGGAGTTGTACGGGTGATGTTGCATGATCAGGGCCTACCTCTACACTTGTGGGTCTAATCATGCAACACGATGGCATATGTGTAAAATAGGTGTCCTCATTGGATTCTCAGGATGAGTACACTAGAAGAGGATTTTTCAGTAAAGAAACCATATGTGTCACACTTCAGGATATTTGGTTCATCAATTTGTTTTCATGTTTCCAAGGAATCAAGGAAAAATCTAGAGCCAACATCATATTTGGGCATATTTGTGGGGTACATTGATAGACCTCACAACTACCAGGTGTACCTACCATCTCTCAGGATGACATTTGTTTTTAGAGATGTGAATTTCGATGAAGAGAAGGAAATGAGGTGTTCCCTTGAGAGGGAACTTCAATTTCATGCATATGAGGAGCTTTTGGATCCAAAGGAAGAACCTCAGGATGCTTTGGAGCAACCATAAGCATAGGACTAGAGAGTGGAGGCACCCACTCATGGAGATACATTCAAAGAAGGAAGGAATCACATGAGAGAAGCTAAGATATTATTGCATGATGCTAGAGAGAATGTGGGAGCACCCATGTCATATCATAGGAATAGGAGGTCATCGGATCAGTACACTGCCACCTGGCTCTGTAAGTGAGCTAGTTGAGATAGAACCATCATCATTTTAGGAATCAGTGCAGCAGACATTATGGGTTGATGCCATGGTAGAGAAATGTGATTCCATAGTCAGAAATAGTGTTTGGGAAGTGGTCCCAAGACCATAGAACAAGTCACTGGTAGGTTTGAGATGGATCTACAAGGTTATGCAAGCAGTAGACAGAAGCATTGAGAAACACAAGGCCATATTTGTGTCCAAGGGGTTCTCGCAAGTGGAGGGAATTGATTACGAGGATACCTTTGCTCCATTAGCAAGGTACTCTTCTATCAAATCAATTCTAGAACTTGTAATGTAGATGGAATGTAAGATCCATGAGATGGATGTGAGGACAACATTCCTCAATGCCATGATTGAGGAAGAGGTGTACATTGAACAACCGGAAGTATTTGAGACCTTATACAGAGAGTTTCATGTGTATAATCAAGCAAGCATTATATGGATTGAAACAAGCACCATGTGCTTGGTACACCAGGATCGTTAGCTATTTCACGAAGTTGGGCTTCACCAAAATTGAATCAGATGCAAACCTTTACCATATTGGTGTTGAAAGTAAATTTTTTATTATAGTATTATATGTCAATGATTGGATTTTAACCGGTGATAAGATGTTTATTAAATCTTGCAAAAAGGATCGTGCAAGACAATTCAAGATGAAGGACATTGGACACATCCATTATTTCCTCGGTTTGGAAGTATGGAAAGGAGATGGGGAAATATTTGTCTCTCAGGGAAAGTATGCCAATGATATATTGAAGAAATTTTGCATGGAGAGTATCAAACCCATGGACACTCCTCTAGCTGGAAGTTGGAGGAAGGAGGATTCCACTTCAAGTAGGGAAGTGGAGGCCACTATTTACAGGCAGCTTGTGGGTTCATTCATGTATTTGGTGAACACATGACCATAAATGTTTTATGAAGTTAACCAACTTATTCAAGAAATGGTTAAGCTATCCAAACTGAATTGGAAGGTAGCCAAACATGTGCTAAGATACCTCAAATACACTACTCAGTATGGTATTTGGTACAAACAGATAGAGGGAGTGATGTTGCAACGCTTCAAAAATGCAGATTGGATGGGCAGTCCAACAGATCAAAAGAGCACCTCAGGAGAAATTTTCAGTATTAGGCCATTAGTAGTTTCTTGGTACATCATGAAGCAGAGATCGTTTTCTCTGAGTTCAGCAGAAGCAGAAGACATGGTTTACATTCAAGTATCTTGTGAAGCTATCTAGGTGAGGAGGATTACTATTGGGTTATTTGATCAGATGACGGATCCCACTGTGATTTACTATGAAAATCATATTTGTATCAAAATCTCTAAGAATCCATTTTTTCATGATCGATCCAAGCATATTGACATCTAGTATCGTCATCTACAAGATAGTGTGCAGAGGCAGATCATGTTGTTGGAATACATTCCTACAGAGGAACCAGATGCATATATTTTGACAAAGTATTTTTCAAGAGGAAAATTTGAATTCCATGGAGGTAGGAATGGGGTATTTAATAATCCCTTTCTTTCTGAGAGGTTTTGTTGAAAAATGGCAGCAATAAAATTCTGATTTAATTTCCCTTGAAATAAATTAGGAGAAAATCAAAATTTCAAATCACATGACAACTTGAATGAGTTAACTGAGTTTTTATCACTCAGTTAGCTTATTTAATTCGAGTTGAGGGATTTTTTTGAGTTGTGTATAGTGATTCCTAATTTTTAGGAGCCTATGTTGAGTTTAATTTTGGTTGTAACAATTTAATTCAGTTAATTTGATTTAAGGTCGGTTAAACTAGTTCCAACTATTGGAGGAACTAGTAGGAGGTCTAGAAGTGGGGTGCAACTTCAGTTTTTAACTAGTTAACTAATCAATCAATTAATAATTAACTCATGCATGTATGAAATTAGAGTTACCCAGTTTAGATTGGAGTTCAAGTACAGTGTACTATCATTTTTATAATTATCAAAGTTGCACAGGCGGTGCATGCAGTCATAGAAGGGCCTATAGGGTTTGCATAGTTTTGAATGGGGATTTACCTAATTAATTGGGGGTTAATTCCTTGAGAAACATCACAAGGAAATAGGAGCTTGGAAGGAAAAAAATCAGCTAAGTGTTGGCCAATGTAAATCTGTAAGGCGGTGAGATAGATTATACTTGTGTAGAGATTCGTCAGCCTTAAGAAAGCATTGTGTTTATTCTCTATTTTCTTATTAAATCAATACAAATAGGAAGGGGTTTTGAGAATTTTCTTTCCCCTAGAGAAATCCCCGTGTATGTGTGTTAAAACATGATGCATGTTTTTTATATATGTTCTCAACCATGAATTTATTTCTACATATGAGTAGAGTATATTTGAGTCTTATGTTTTAGAACATTACATGAGCAATATTGAATCTACAATTAATTTCTACAAGTACAATCGGTGCACCTGTTACACTAGCCAAAAGGGTTAGATTGCAATACATATTGCATATGAAGGATGGATATTATGAGAATGACAATGCAATAGTATGTATTTTTATACCATTTATTCTTAATTTTTAATAGATAAAATGGATTAATTAACTATATAATTATTGTAAGTTGTCTCTTGCGGTTGAAATTGTTGAATACTTAAGAACAATACTTTATTTCAGTGGAACAATAATTGCAGCAAGGATATTTTCCACTAATCATTTTCAAGAATGTAACAAAAAGGATAGATGTCAAAGAAAAACTATTTTAAACAACAAAATAAACCTTCATAACATAACTTAACACATATGCAATAAAGAATCTCAGGAAACTAACTACATCTACCAATGTTCTAAGTATAACAATAATGTTCTTCTTGCTAACTATCTATTTCACATATAATATTGTGCATTAACATTTGAATATCTTACAAATAGATCAAAGGTGTTAGGGTCCTATAATAATAGGATTCATCATTTTGAATTGACTTTGATTAAGTCTTGTAATATGTACATACTCTTCTTTCTGCAAAATGGTTTTCCCATATTAGAAAAATCAAAAATGTAAAGAGGGTAAAATTTCAAAAATAAAAATCAAAGGACTTGAAAGAAAAAATATCAAAAGGAATAATAAATGAACCCCAAGAAAAAAAGAGATAAAAATATATCATGAAAGTGATGCAAATTCAAATTCCACTACTTTTTACTTCACTTTGCAAAATAATATTGTGTGCAGCTTGTTAAAAGTGCCACAATCCATAAAGGTCAAACTACTTAATCTTGACCTTTCATGCTTTAAATTTCACGTTGATAGATAGAGAACAAAGATCTAGCCAAAATGTTTAATCTTGGCAGATCAGTATTTAGGTAGAGAATAATAAGGAGCTCAACAATTCAATCTGAGCCCTTGGAAGAAATCAGGATAGAATTATTTAGTTTGTTGTTTGAAAGAAAATGAATAAGGGTCTGCAAGCTTAGATGCACCCATGTAAATGAAGAAAAAATGTTAGCATAGAAGATGGGTAGGCAGAAGTTGTTTTCACAAGGCATGGATAGCAGAAAATTGGTCATTTCATTTACTAACTTGGACCTTTCAAAATCATTTCCCTAGTAAAAATACCCCCTTCCCTTCATTTTTCCTTGAACCCATTAGTCACTCATTTTTCCTTACAAAACCCCTTTTCCTAAGTTAAAATGCCCATTTATACTTGGGAAAAGTAAAACCCCTTTACTAATTTCCCTTTTCATTTAAAAATACACCAAAAACCCATAAAAAGACTTTATCCTAATTCTAAATGCTTAAATATTTATGTCAAGACCCACTGTGTAAATATTCATTCCCGATATAAAGTTTTACGTTAAACTTAGTGTATTTAACCACCCCACCCCCCTTCATTTTATATTTCATTTTTAACATTTAACTTATGTATTAGCTCTCCTTATACCTTTAAAAACCGTATTATATTAATTCCTTTATACATATTATTCCCAACCCATTATTTTTTATATAACCTATGGTTTAATTCCCCACGTTGTGATATATTTTGGGCCCGCATATTACTAACCCTCCTGTTATAATATCCCACTTTTCCTAACCCCATTGGTTAATATATTAAACTCTACTTATTACAAAGTCCCTACACCATGCAATTAAAACCATAGTTTATATGCATATTAAGATATCGCATTGGTTGGAAATTTGGAAACCTACCGGTCAAATGGAGGACCATCAATACAATTGAAAGTCGAGATTAAGCGCTGCTGGATGGAGGTAGAGGGGCTTTGAACATTGTGGGATATTTCGCTGTGGAGTGACTCTGTTTGGGCAGGATGGAAATGTCTTGCTGTGCCGTCTCATTTGCTTGACGAATGGACCACGTTGCTCAACCTCCTTCATGGATTGGCGCCCTTGCACATAAGGAAAAGAGACTCGAGAGGTTGGGGGCAGAATGCCAGAGGCTACGTGGTCTCCATGGGATATGTCAAGTTGAGCGAGGGACCACACGTTCCCCCTGACCCAGCACCTTGGCATGGTGTCTGGCGTATCCCTTCATGGCCTAAGATCGATTTCTTTTCTTGGCTTCTTTGCCACTATAAAATTCTCACGTTCGACATTCTGCAAAGGAAAGGATTCCATGGCCCTTCCAGATGTTCTCTGTGTAAATAAAATGCAGAGAATGTTGTTCACTTAATGCTTGACTGCAGCTTCTCTAAGCAGATTTGGCTCTCCCTCATCCACAATCTGGATCCCAGCATCTCGTTACCTTGTTCCACTACTGATCTTTTCTCTTGTTGGGCATACAAGTATCCTGGTCCTCCTCCAAAAAACCGGATTATCAAAACTGCATGGGCTGTCCTCCCAAAGGTAATCTGCTGGCAGATTTGGCTTGAAAGAAATAGAAGAATTTTCAGAAATGCCGAACAGAACCAAAAGGTATTAGAAACCAAGATTAAATGTCAACTGAAAGAGTGCTTGACTGATTTAAAAGATGATTCTAATCTCAGCCAACAGGACGTTTCCTGGGGAGCATCCCTTGATTTGCAATTCCATACAGCAGAGAGAAACGATCCTCCTCTCAAAGATTGGCAAATAAGAAAATTTGAAACTGACTTTCAAGATTGGCTTTTATCTCATTCAAGACACTCTCTCTTCTTTGATGGGGCAGCAAAGGGCAATCCGGGCAAAGCTGGTGCAGAGGCGTTGTTGTAAGTCTAGTTGGGGAAAAAATTCATTCTTATGCTTGGGGACTTGGCCATTCATCCAGCATCCAAGCGGAAGCCTTGGCTCTCTTTCAAGGACTGAAGCTTCTCAAAGACTTAAATATAAGGGAAGCTAATATTATTGGAGACTCACAAATCATCATAAATGCCATGATCTCAAACTCTCCAGCATCGGACCTCAAATTCGCAAGACTGATTGCCAGAATCAAGGGCTTGGAAAACTTTTTTCAAAAGCTGAACTACTATCATGTGCTTAGAAATCATAATAAAGAGGCGGACAGTGAGGCCAACAAAGCTGCCCTCCTCCCTGTTGGGGTCAAGTTGAAAGACGAAGAAGAAACATGGGAACCTATCCCATAAGTTGATTGTTGTCATGTTTTACTGCTTGCTCCTAAATCAATTTGTTTGCATTTTCAAGTTGGGGAAAATATCTAAAATTGAATTTAAAATATCTCTGCAAGGAGGAAGTCCTCAAATTTTAGCTGCACTCTAAATCTCAGCAGTGAGGGGCAACAGGATATAGACACCCTCAATGTAATCAGATTTCTGGCATTTAGGCCAAGTTGAATATAAACACTCCATAACCATTACTGTAAAAAAAAAAACATATCACATTGGTTTAAAAACTCGGCCCCATGCCTTTTAAAACCCGATGCATCCGTCGCATCCTTCCAACCTTCAAATCTCAACCAAATAGATGTAATGGCTAGCATTTCTTATTGCATATCTGATATCCCAATCCTTAACCATACCCCAACCTTGAAAAATGGGTGGTTTGCAAAGCTCAACTCCCTGCTACGTGGCCAGTTTTTATTTGATCGCATCGATCCAAACTTTACCACTTACCATTTTTCACTCGTGTGAAAACCACTGAGTGGTTTTTCCTGCCCATTGCACAAACCACCCTGTCAATTCAAATTAACCGTGCATTCAATGATATAATCACAGTTGATTAAAATGCATACAGCTGCCCTTTGCACCATTTTTACCATTTCGGTTACACCTTCGTGCATAAGAAGCACTGACAACCTATTTCCAAGAAACTAGATCACTTAATCGACCTTTTTTCAAGCCTTTTTCACCAGAATTCAAGACCTTTGCTAATACAAGACATTGCAGAACTTAATTGAAGCATTATAAAGACCAGAAGCTTCAAAGAACCACCATTGCATCAGAAACCCTTCTGCGAAGAAAAATCTTCATTTGTCCCAGGTATTCCTCAAAGAAAAGGCATGTTTCTTGATCTAAATAGAAAGTAATCAATAATTGAATTAAAATAGAAGCCTCTGCAAACTAAAGGAAACCTTTTGTGCCTTTCAAACCTTTCATATAAACCCTAGGCTTCCTTTTGCAGAATTCTAAAGTCCTGAGATTACTTTGGTCACAGAGAATACAACTTTATCAATTAAATCAAGTAGAAGCCTCTGCAGACCTAAAAGGAAAACCCTGTAGCTTCCCAAATCCTTTTTTCTGCGAACCCTGGACCTATTTTTACAGAATTTTGAGTACTGACATTTTTTTTTAATAAAGATAGTACAGTTTGATCAATTGAACAAGTTTATACCTTTGCAAACCATAGAAAAGACCCCTGTTTCATCCTACATCAGTCTGCAAACTGTAATAATATTTCTGAGGTGATCCTACAGGCCTAAATCAGTTTTTCTTAAGTCAAATAATAATCAATTGAAGAAATTTAACAAAATAATTGCTTCCAAAAGCATTGTATCTGTCAATCCTCTACAACACCCTATTGTAGATGTAGAACACACTCCCTTGGCTGACAGAGACTTCAAGATTAATGACATAGTCACTGAATTCAACCTTCTTGAGCTCCACTGTTGGAGCCATGAAAAATCCATAGACCAAGCAGATGATGTTTTCATTTGGGAATCTAATTTTCCAAAATATGTATTCCCACAAACTTTCTAGTGCCTAGAATTAATCATACTTTGTCAATATTTCTATTTCCCTGACCAGAGAGCCATAATAAACCCTGAAAAGGAAATTTTGATTACTATTACTATTGAATCAATCAATCAAATGCTCTAGATCCAATCCAGACTAGATGAAACCCCTTTTTCCATTGAAGCTCTTACACAGTTGTATATGAATCTGGACTTCCCCGAGAGGTTCCAAATATTTCAAAATTTCATGCCTTCATCTATAGAAATTCCCAAGATAAATCCTCCAACCCATCTGCAAAAAAATTTGAGAGAACTAGACATATCATTAACATGTTGTCTTTTATTCTTGGTTATTTCACAGATGAGCATGTTGATGTTGCAGTACTAGGTTTTTTGTCTACTTTCACACCTAGTCAGCCTCCTGCTACCATTTTCAATTTTTCCCAATACCTTGCTGATAATATTCATGAATAGTTGGTAAAAATTCCTGAAGAAGGTGTTTTCAAATATTCCTTAGTCCTTTTCCATTTTGTTTTTATATTTTCAATCAAAGAAATTTTCCATCAATCTTCAGAAGCTTGATGTTGATGGAAACCCATAGTCAGTCATATTTTGGACTCCTTTAATAAGAAAAGACTCCACACAGTCCACCTATACAAAGTTTACTGATTCCTTCATTCATCCTATGGTCAATATGTTGAACAGTAGCATGCATCCCAGAATTAGTGAGGAGATTAAAAAGGTCCTACAGTTGTTGGAGCATAATAGAACAGGAGATTGGTACTTGTACCAAAACCATACTGGGATAAGAGTATATGGATCAAATATTATTCCATATAAACTGCCCAAATACCTCCCAATGAGGTTATTTTCCCTTGAGTATATAAGACAGATTCTTAATTATGATTCAATCAATTTCTTAACAGCTAAAAGAGAAATGTGAGAATATGGAAGTTGCCATCACAAGGTTCATGATGAAGTTTGACACTCTCAGACAAAAAGGCCTTCTAAATTCATTAGTTATTCATGAAAAACTAATGAAGCGGGATTATTATGATAAGAAGATGAGAGAAGTGGCTAAGGAACAAGTCAATAACTCATCCATGCAGGGAATTCCAAGAGGGAAGGTACTTTACAATAATTTTGAGAATCTATTTTACCTACAACATGAGGTGAAACACCTATTTTTCAACAAGCCTACATTCTCAAAATACACAAAGGTCGATGAAATATTCAGGAGGATGGTGAAAATTAAGTTACCAGAGGCGGAACTATGGGGGAAATTGACTGATTTACTATGAAGATCAAAACAGTCAAACAGGGCAGTCAAAAGAGAAAAATATCAATCAAGAAAAGATAAAACAGAGCATGCAGTTTTACAATTATAGTGTACAAGAAAGAACAGCAGTAACAGTGAAAACAGAGACAATTAAAGAGTATCAAATTAAAGAGTATCAGTTTATAGTTAGAGTTAAAGTCAAGACATAAATTACAAAGCAAAGATGAAAGTTGCCAGCGTATAGAACACTCCACTACCTAACAAGAAACCTACGTTGAGCAAACAATTAGAGACAAATCAGCAACAAAATATCAACAATTGAACAGCAAATCAATAAAAGCAGGGACATCTTGCATTAGTTAGATAGCTACCTCTATCTTCTTGAATGAAGATATTTATTTTTTTCTTGATTAATTCCTAAGTTGTTTTAAGATATTTTGTAAGAGTTTTTGTATAAATACTTCACATTTTGAAGTATTGAGTGTGGATGAATTGTTGAATATTTCTATAGTTATGCTATTCTGGAACCTAAGGGTGATTGTACCAATTTCAAGTCAGCAGACTGGATTAAAGAAATAAAGAGATTATATTACAGGATTCATGTGTTGGGCCATTACAGTGAAGTACTTTATATTTGTTCAATTGTTTCTTTTTGAAGTTTTCACATGCTCATATGTTTGCTTATTCTAAATGATATAACTAGAATGTTATTGCATAATATGTTTAATTACACTTTGTATTGAACTGTTGATCATTTATATGTTTTTCTTCTGATATCCAGATAAAGGAATTCTTAATTGCTCCCTTATTTAGATTGACCTCTTTTTTTTCACTCATTATTCGGATTTGAGAACCCTTAATTTCTCTCTTACCCCAATTGAAACCATTCTCACCATAAGCCTAAGGATTTGAAGTGACTAAACTATCTTTCCCTATGAATACTTCCCTTTAGAACCTTGATCTTACTTCTGTTGCTTGACACTTTGACTCCATTATCCCAATGGAATACAGACCTACATCTATCCATCTAAGTAAGTGATTTCACCACCAAACCAAATCCAAAATCAAATCCCAAGTAATCCCACATAACTAGCCTAAAATCAACTAAAATCAATAAAGATAAATCATATGGAGAGAGCCCTCTCTGAGCATTAGGAAGGCTAGATCCTAAGGCTTAAAAGAAGGTTTGTGGTTACCTCTAATATTCTTTAAACCATAAAATAATAACAACCCTTGAGAATTATTGGAGTGATAACAGAACGTATGTTGATGGCATTAGATTCATATTCAACCTCATTTGAGCTTGTTTGTAACTCCATTATCAGTTTATCCACATTGATCAACAATGGAATAATTCATTGTCCAAAATGCAACAGCACTTGTCATTTCATTTACAAACATTGTATAAATGCTACAATACAATCTTTTACAAACAACATTGTGCATTGCACCATCATGGATCCTTTACTATATGATTTACTTCATAATTTAAAACCCATGTCATATGAAGCATATCTGTGACAAAAATCTAGCATTGTCTACATGTTACGTGATCTCAAAATTTAGAGCAGGTTCATACTAAATAAAGATAACATATTGTTACATGTCAGCTAACAGATGAAAGGTATATTAATATATGACTTAACATCTTCCTTTCGAAGATGTCCTCTGTTCAATTGATAATGTTGTTATTTTTTTTAGCTAGTTCTTTGTTACATAGATCACAAAAACAAACAACATGGCAACTATTGGAATCCAATAGTTTGTTCAATGCCATTAACCACCTTAACTTACACATCCAAAAAATGAAAATTTCATATAAATATATTTCTTTATATTATAGTGTTATTCTAATAGAACTATTTAACTTACAATCTCCGCACATTTACCAAAAAGGTGTACTTATGACACAACACTCTTATACATTATATTTTATTATCGTAATCATGCATAATATGTTCATTATCCATATGCTTGATGAAGTGGATTAAGGAAAATTTTCCTATTTTCTTGTCTAAACTCAATTCTTGTTTCCTCCTTTTCTTTAATATTTGAAAGCTGCATTTAATCATGAATTAGATACTTTATCACCAGTATTCCTAAATTACTTGGAAATGAGTTTAATCTCTAATAGTACTCTGAAAATTTGACAATTTTTCCCATCCGTGAATGGAATTATTCTATCTATGTGCTACTTTTACCCATGCAGATTATAAATTTAATGCTTTCTAATATTTTGGCAAATTAAAACAAAATTACTCATAACTTTTTATACATATACTTTTTTTTATTATTATTAAAATTCTATAGTTGGGTTATTTTACACCTATTTTTATTTCTAATGTCATATAATTTTTCTTATTTGAAATCCAATTACTATTTATGTAATTTTTACAAGTGTTTCTCTGAAATTTTGAAATTAATTAGTATGGTTTTGAGCATTCCCTCCTCTTTGAAGAAGTGACGGTGAGAGAGCTTGGTTTTGACACCTTTGGAAATATGTATCATGGATTATCGAAATATGTATCATGGATTATCGAAATATGCAGGCTGCTACATTATAAGCTTCCCAGTATGGAATAAGTGGATATCCTATAGGATATAAATACTTCTCTTTTATTTCCAAGGATGGTAGGATACCCGACTCATCGTGCAATGGAAATGGCTTTTGATAATATTGTGGCTGCAAGCATGAATGCATATGTAGCTTCTATAGTTATGCATGGTGGAAGCCTTACTTTTAACGGTAAAGTATGTAAGATTTAGCCATAGTAAGCTCCATGGACATGACTTTGTCTACTTACTGTGTTAAATTTTGTTTTTGAATATTTTCAATCATGAATCATCATGATGCACTAAAGAAACTTGAAATTGATTTTTTGATAGAATATCTTGTTTTAAATTCCAATAGTTTATATTTTACATAGGCCTCATTACATCAAAACTATTAGATGAATTTAATACTTACTCCCCTCATTGGTCTTCCAATTACTAACTACTTGAATCCTCATTTTAGGCTGAATGGCCTTGCATACAAAGTGTTATAGTGGTACATGTGTAGAATGGAAGGTTAGTTTGCCACATACATTCATAGCATATCTGGAAGATGTTTAACTAAGGTGAGAGGCCACTTTGTAATGTCATTTTCCGTGTTAAAAAATTTATTGAAAATGTATTCAGGGTTAGTCTAACTACAATGCGAAGTACAGGAAGAGATGCTTAGTGCGGGAGGCGGAGGCTTATGGTTCGAGGGTACTCCCATGTTTACAAAATTTATGCAACGATATTTTGTTATAAAAGTTGTGACCGATGATGGAAAAATATGTGTAGTTTATGTTGTCATTGTTTCTCTTCCTCTTAGTGTGCTAAAAGAAAACTTCTTAAAATTCGAACCATGTTTTCCAGAGTGGAAAGAAGCAGTAATTGTAGATTTAGGGATTGGAAATAAGAACAAGGTAACTTTATTCTTTGATAATATATATTAGTTGAATGTTGAATTCTTGGTAATTGTTGGGAACTGGTTGTACCAATTGCTACCAAAATTGGTGTTGTAGATTCATCATATTATGGGATCCCTTCTAATATGGCCCTTGTGATGCAATATCTTTGTTCACCATTTGCTAGTCCAGTAATACTAGGGTCTCCAATATTGGTAGCAAGTCCTCCTCGAAGACCAAATAAGAAAAAAAAATCCTTCGAGGGTGAAATCCTTGTAGAAGACATAGAAACAAAAGAACATAAAAATTATACATTTGATTCTAATGTTCCTTCTGGTGGAGGTTGGAGTTGGAGACTGTGGCCATTTTCATTCAGAAGGCCTAGAACACCTAAAAATAGCAACCCTATGAGATTACTTTCAAATCCTAAGGTGATCATTTACGAAGATGCTTCTTTTCAGAGCCCATCTGATAAATACTTAGAATTAAAGAATGTTTATAACAGTCCACCAAAGAAATATAAGGTGCAGAAAAATTTTTCCAACCTCAAAATAGTTGGCATCATTGAACTTTAAAGAAGGGAAGAACATGATAAACTTTACATTTTTTACTAGTCTTTGGGGGAAGAAACATGTTTGAAGTTTCATTTCAGCTTTTTCCATTGATTTTTTCTTATTAATGTAGTATAATTCCAAGTAGTTATTAGGTTTCCATTGCTTTTAATTTTACAAGTTGATGCTCGAAACTATTTATGGAAATGGAACACACGAATTATTATCCCGGATGTTGATGGAACTATTTCCAAGTAAGTGGCTATTTTATTTCCATGTCTTAGCTGTGAGAGAGTTCAATTTGATCTTTTTTAAAAGTGGGAACTTTAAATTGACTATAACAATAACTGTAAGCATGTTTCTGGTTATGTTTTCTCTTCATTGTCTTTGGTTTTTGGTTTAAGGATGCAGCATCATGAAACTTGAGTATAAATTTTTAATGACCACATATATATAACTATTACATTTACATTTAGGTACGTGGAATTTATGATTTGTACCTAGTCAATTTTTTGAGTGTTAGTGCTCTTGATATAGGCTTCAATTAAGAGTGATTTCATCCCTCGCTTTCCTATCATCAAGTTTTATAAGTGACTTGTTAAAAAAAAAAATTGAATATTTTCAATCATGAATCATCATGATGCACTAAGAAAATTTTCAATTGATTTTTCCAAAGAATATCTTGTTATAAGCTCCAATATTTTATATGTTACGTAGGCTTCATTATATCAAAACTATCATATGTATTCAATATTTACTCTCGTCGTTGGTTTTCTAGTTACTAACTGCTTGAATACTCATTTTAGGTTGAATGGCTTTGCATACAAAGTGTTACAGTGGCCCATGTATAGAAGGAATTTTGGTTTGCCACATATATTCATAGAATATGTGGAAGATGTTGAACTAACGTGACAGACCACTTTGTAATTCCATTTTCCATGTTATCTTATTTCTTGAAAATGTATTCAGGTTCTGGTCTAACTAGAATTCATAAGTAAAGGAAGAGATGCTTGGTGCGGGGGGGCAAGCTTATGGTGCCCTTCTAGTATGGCCCTTGTGATGCAATAACCCAGTTCACCATTAGCTAGTCCATTAGTACCGGGCTCTCCAGTAATGGCAGCAATTCTTCCTGGAAAACCAAATGAGTGAAAATTTTTCCTTCCATTAGGGTCAAACATGATAATATCAATGAATTCTTATTTTGGTTGGATGTCTCAAGGAAGAAATGAAAAGATCGATGATATGAGATGCCCTTCTTTCCTCCAAGAACTAAAGTACAATAAAACTAATGAATTTGAATTGAATTATCTCACATTGTTAGACTTGTGGATGAGTTAAGGTAAACATTTGCAATTTATTTAAATAATTTTATTTCTAAATCTGATGTGACCTTTTAACCTGTTAAATATTTTTTCTTAAAATTAATTAAGCGTATCATATTTTTTTTCTTGTTTTGTATCACTACTGATCAACTTGAAAACACGCTCATGCTCTAGAAGTCGGAAAAAACTAGCACATAAGAGAAAGGATTTGCTTTCCAAAAAGTGTTGTCCCAACTCTCAACATTGATGGCATACATGTTTGCTAACTATGTTATACAAAAGGTGATAATAGAGTTGAGAAAAACTTTGCAGTTTACAGTCTGCATGGTGTTGTTTTATCTGCATCAAGTTTTATAATGCTTGAAGTTGCTATTGATTTTTTAATGTTTTTAACTTCCAGCAGTAGAGGGTACTTCAGCATATTGCAATATTTTGGAAATTAGATGCACTTTTTGTTGGTTTTAAACTATAATTAAAAATTATTTTTCAATGTATGACCTTATAACTATTCATATTGTGAAGCTTGTGTCACTACTTATGTGAGCCCTTGAGGAAGGATTGAACCCCTGAAATACGCGACTACTGGTTGATGAGCTATGTGCTTAGGTTGATGAGGGTTGAATATCTTTGCAACAAGGTGAGGTAGTATGAATACTGAGAAAGTACTCAACAATTCTCAATACACCCACATGGTTGTCGTTTCATACATGTATGCGGTTCACTTAATACTTTATTTTGTAGTTTTTTGAAGTATCAAAGCTACTTTTGAAATGATGTATGAGTGCTACTCTTTTCAGAACTTGTGATAAAGGGTTTTGGAGAATTATTAAAAAAAGCAATGGCATGATGGAATAAATTCTACAATCAGCTTACAACATTGCTCAAGATCACTATGGAAACAAAATGCCACAGGTAATTCCATTTTACTAGTCTTTTAATTGTTTTAATAGTCTCACTCATATTGATGTCTTTATAAATCCATGGGTTTTTCAGTTCATACTTGTTATCGTGTTAAATTTTTTATAGGAGTGCCATAAGAGTTGACATTTCATTTTCTATGTACAAACTCAACTCATTCCCTATACTCGTTTTGGACATGTATCTTTTATTTTGCAACCCCCCTATGCCTATTTTGTTGGTCACTAGGATATGGTTTACGCAAGGATTCCATCATTCCATTCATTGTACCTTTTCCTACCATGTACCTTGTACTTTACAACCCTATTGTGGCTCTTTTTATTTCTAAGTTTACAACAAAACTAACTTCTCAAATAAAGTCCATACTTAGCTATATGAAGCTAGAATTTATTAAATTCCTAAACGCTATTTTATTTCAAGCACATCCATTATATTAGGCATGAATCTAACCCAAAGAAACTTGAAAATTCCACTTTGAACTTAGTGGATAAATAATATCAAAATTGCACAATCACAAGTATCCTCCAAAGAATCTTAAGAAAAGAAATCCTAAGAATAAGTAATCTGCAAATGTGATCAAACAAAGTGGATGAACTGACCTTTTAACCTTCTTGGTCCTAAGAAATCAATGCCTATTCTAAATACCATAGGAAACATATCATCTAGACCTTGACGATATGCTTATGTGGCTTTCTTCTTTGGAGAAATGGATACATTGTGATAACATGTTACTTACTTAGAGGATGCCTTACAATGAAATAGGAATGTTTGACAACAGGGACATATGCTTCAACCTTACACTTGAGGCTTGCTCTATTCGATTAACCTCATTAAACTATACATACACTAAGAACATTAACCCATTGAGCTTGGATTCCCTACCTAAGTAATGTATTATTTCACTTGAAGTGCTCTCTTGCCAAAATAAATCGTCCCTCCTGTTATTAGTTGTGCATTAGGTAGGTATTCCTTGCTTTCTTTTCCTATGGGGGTGAGCATAGCGAGCCACAAAAAGGCTTGTTCCACAAGGTTCCATAAGCTAAGCCAAGGATCAACAAACTGGAATTCATGAGACCTTTGCTAGATGTCTATATTTCATCATGCCTTCTGCTAGCTAAGTTATTTTGAAGATAGAGACATCCATTACCTATTCTCTTTCAATTTTTTTAGCTAATTATTTCTTGGTTAGATCCAATTCTTCCCTAAAATCCTTGTTTTCGATTACAATCAAAGTGTAATTAACATACCATGGGAACACTGATCGGTACATATATCGTTAAGCATTCAGTACGTACATCAATCGGAAGGAATGTTTGCGGGATAGTCATACCCATGATTGCAGAGAGAAGACATGTCTCCATTTAGGAAAAGGCATTTTTTCTTGGCCTTTTCCTAAAATATCCATATTAATGCACAAAATAAGATACAACTAAGGTAATTTCAATGTAATGTATATCCAACCCAATGTTGACTGGATTTACTTGGAAGTGAGAATCAGGTTGGATTCTACATTTCAAAGACATCCAAATTATACAAAGGCAACATAAGAAAGATACTTCAATGCCATCCAAAGTATATAGGTACTTTAATTCCATCCAAAGTATCTATAGGCAACCTAACCATGTTATGTATATTTAGTTAAACACATGAAGGTTTCTATGACTAGAATAGTTTAGTCATTATTATCGCATATCCAAATTTTGTCTAAGAATAACAATACATCATATTACAAGTTATGTTTATGTAGTGTAATGGTAGGAAGCATAAGTAGATAGTAGACTAACCTAAATTTCAGTATTTACTTACACAAGTGATTCTTATAGGAATTACATCATGATTCTTTCATCGCCAATAAACCTCATAAGAACAAAACCCAACCTTAAAATGATGGAAGCAACTTCTTGATAAGCCCAAAAGAAATAGCCAAATTCTCACTATGTTGATAAGCCCAAAATAAATATCCAACTTCTCACTATGTTGAAAGAGAAAATATTCCTTTTGCACCTCTTCCACATTGTGGAAAACAAAACTTGTACCTGGAAAATATGCTTCCTCTTATTTTCCCAGTCAATTCCTCTAGTTTTGAGTATATTATTCGGTCAATTTACTAGGTAAACTAACACAAGTATTTACTTATCAATCTGGGTTTGTAAACTTGGAAGAATGTCCAAAATATATGGATTTCAGATGTAGTCAATTTTAGAAGACAAAATGTAGAAACTGAAATAAATTCATATTACAAATATATTATAGATTCTAAGATTTATGGAAATTCATATTACAAATATAAAATCTAACTAAGTAATTTCTGATTCAATATGTAATAAGTGAGGGAAGAGGCTCCTAACTTAGGAGATCCTGATTGTCCTTCCCCACAGTACTACTTGTTAGTGTCCGGATATGATCAAGATTCAATCCTTTTCCCACATAAATTATCAACATGAGGGCATTAGTTATTTCAAGACTAACAACAAAGTATATGCAGATACAAGCACATGGTTTTATGTGAATCACAGGGTTAATCTATAACACAAATATCATTGTAACAGCGATAAATAAACTGCAGAAATGAAAAACATCCACAAAAATAACGAATCGTAATGCGCAAGAATTAACAAGCCGCTACAAACATAGTGTTGAAAGAAAAAGACAGAAGAGAATTAAGATCAATCACAAGAGTGGGCCCCAACTTGGATCGCCGGGAAACTCAAGTGTTACAGATAAACAACAGCCGTATTGATTAATAAAAGAAGATTAATTACAAGACGAGATTTTTTCGTAAAAGGGGTCTATCATGCCACAACCCATAGGCTCTTTACCCTGTAACCCCCCGGTGATCTCCCTTCACAAGCCAACAACTCATCAAGTTAAAAAAAATACATTGTTGCAACGCACCTGATTTCCCGCCAGAAGAAACCGTAGGCGAAGCCCAAAGATAATGTTGATATATCCAGCATACATACAGAAGCAAGTAAGGGGTTAAGCCGGAAAATGATGGCTCGCGGCCTGGCTCAGTAGCCGTAATGTGCCCTCGTTGTAGCCAAATCTGAAGAAATATAGGAGTTAATACATAAAAAGGTAAAACCTCCATGACAAGTACATCATTAATCAAATATCCCAAAAAATATAGGAGAAAGGGTTTTACCTCATGCTTTTAAGATGAATAATGGCACAAAGAGATAGAAAGGTAGGGTAAAAATGAGAGAAGAAAATATACAAATCCGGTGCCCAACATCTCCCCCCGACTGATCTATCTGCATGTCCTTATGCAGCTCATCATCTCCTCAGGTCTGGATTGGACTGACTGTGATTGGCATGAAGCTCTGCAAGGTCATATTCTATAGCCATCTCTGTTTCTGGTGGCTTATATCCCTCTGTCAAAAAAACGTCTTTCCACTAGTCTGGTTCAATGTTATAAGCAGGAGTATATTGTTCAACTGGCAACCATAAAAGGGGAAATCGAAATATCAATCCCATCCATCTAACCCCACAGAATTGAATACATGCCACATAACGCGGCATTCTTTCCAAGGCACATGTAAAGTTAGGAGCTCCAAATGGTTCTCTTCCCCCGATAGCTGAGGAAGACAACATCCATATTTCCTGACAACTATCCAAGGCTTCCTGGCGAAATGTCGTAATCTGGCTGACACACAGGTCAGCACACCACTTCTGAGTTGCCATCATGTGTTCCTTTCAGCCCTCAATCTGTAGAAATGTATAATGTTTATTGTAAATATTTTCAGACTGACCATGCTCTCTTCTTACCATTAATGGTTTTCCGGCTTGATTTTCTTCAAATGTATCCCCAGCCCTTCTCCATTTAATATGATTGATGGTATAGGAGGTGAAAGCCCTTAAATGGATGTCCCCCATGAATGGAACGGGGTTAAAGGAATAATCATGCTTTAAATAATACCCATGCATGTAGAGCTCACATATTAAATGTTGTCCTATAAAATCATGAAATTTTAAAATACGGATAAATTGAATGGGGTCCTCAATTTTGTACCAAACCTCCTTATATATACTTTCAAGACAAAAGTAAAGAAACTGATCATGAAGAAATAAGGCATACCTATGTGCGGGAGGTCTACAAGCCATTACCTACTGTGCTAGGGAGAACATCTTCTCCTTATCTATCTTTAGCAACTGAATTTCTTCTTCCAACTCTTCTATCCTAGCCTTCTATTTGGCCTGCTTCAGCTGAACCTTGTATAATTGATCTATGTACCCTGTAACGACTCTAGCAGCCTGTTCCCGAACCCTAGTTGTTTCTTTCTTGTGGTCACTTGCTGCAGACTGCCATTTCTTAATTTCAGCGGCCAATACGAATTCTCAACCTTCAAACAATTCTTCGATTGGGCCAGTCTGGGTGGCTGCAGTGGAGACTTAAACCTTCGGCTTTATTGACTTCCATTTGTAGACCTTTACCTTCCTTTTTAGCCGTGAAACTTGCTTCTTCAAACTCCAAACTTCTCTTTTCAGTATGATGGTTTCACTGAATTGCAGTTGGTACCTCTTTTTAAGAGGTAACCTTCTTTCTTCGCATTGTTCAACCCATTCTTATTTAACAGCGAATTCAGGTTCTGGACCTACGACAGGCTCAGAAGGCGATGGAATGCTACCGGCATCTTCTCTCGATTCTTTTGTCAAACCCTCTTAGCCGAGCCCTCGACCCACAGGTACTTCTTCTTCTACATTTCTCCCCGAAACTTTTGTTGTTTGGCCGGAAAATTCATCGACCCCTCTGTGTTCCGATATTTCTATAGGAACTATTGTTTCCTGGTCAACCTCCAATTGTTCTGGTTCAGTAGTGTCTAGGCCAATCTTCGCCATGTCAACAAATTTTAATACCGTGGGAACGACAACTTCTTCCACCAACCGTTTAGGCAAGCGAAATCCCCTTGCTCCTATGGGCATCATGGACTGGAACGGAGAACACGGAACGCATCCCTCATCATCATTCCTGGGTTGGACCGGAACTTCATGCATAATTACCTCAACTGAAGCCAATGCTAGTTCTTGTGGAGCAGCATTGATTTCCTAGCTCAATTCCCTTCTTTCCTCCTGCCCTTCTATTATTACTTCTTCTTCATGGGTCGATACTGGTTCTTGTGGAACAGTATCGACCATCCGACTCATTCCTTCTTCTTTTTCCCGAGGAATCACCTTTGTTTTCACGGTTGGTACCAATTCTTGAGGTCCAATGTCGCTTACGCAGTTCAACTCCTCCTGTTCCGGTCAAATTGGGGGTGGTTCTTGTGTAGCACCCCTAATTGTATCAACATTAATTTTTATTGGGGCAAGTGATGTTGTTTCTAGCGAAACATCATCACTTGCCATTTCTCTGTCTACAATTCCGTCCCTTTGTTCTTCATTAGTAAAGGTTGTCGACTGTATCACAGTATCAATTTCCTGCATAACATCCATAATCCCTTCCTCTGTGGATTCCTCAAGTGAAGCTAGTTCTTGTGTGATAGATTTGTCTGTGCCACTAATCAACTCTTCCATTTTGATTTCCTTTTCTGTGGTGTTTTCCAATGAGGCTGGTTATTGTGTGACAGCCTCATGCTCATTGCCGATTGCTTCCTCCATACTCATTTCTTCAAGTTCCTCCTGATCAATCATCATCTTCTCTTCCTCAGGCTCTTCCTGATCAATATCTATTTCTCTTTCCTCGGGTTCCTCTTGATTGATTTCCTCTGAAGGTTCCTCTTCCACCTGACTAGCCGAAGAGGTTGGCTCTTCTTCTCTAGCAGCGACCATAGCTGGTACATATTCTTCTGAGGATCCACAAATTTCTTCCCAAGAAACCCGCAGCCTACTTATTGCATGCATGACCAATAATCGCACCAATCCATGGTTAGAGAGTACTTCCATCATCCGGTGGGAGTGCCAAGTAGCCTGTGTCGTATGCTGCAATTGTTTTAATAGAAATAATGGCATGTTTAGGGCATGATCATGATTCTGTGGAAATCAGAGGTGCATTAGAATTTTAAAATGATAGTTGAACAAAGTTGAGGCCTAACCCTCACAAGTAATGTATTTAATCACAAAGCCTGCAACTTCATTCCATGGGTACGGTATATTTCTGTGCTCGTATCCCATGCCCAATTGAACTACACTTTCTCCTTCCTGCAAAAACAATTCAGGAAACTCCGGGAGAGAAACCTTTCGAGCAAACCATTGCTACCCCTGTTGTCTAAGCCCGCTAACCTCTGCAATTACTTCCTCTATAATAGGAGTTTCCAGACCTCTAACCCACGAATGATTCTCCTCTAAATTGATTGCAAATTCCATTGTAATACTTCCATCAAATCCCTGTAATCTGTCAAAGTAGACATCCCAACCTGCGTCGACAAAAATTTGCCAAACCTGTGGATTGATGTGAACTGAAACTATGTTTTCAGGCTCATGCCACACAACCAGCCCACCCATACTGTGGAGACTTGTAGCAGCACTTCCTATAGCAGAAAACCATTGGGCAAGGTGGGTACCGGATTTGGAGGAACAGCATAGTGAAAATGGACAGGTGGTAATGGTAAATACGATTGGTAATTCTAAAAAATCGAGAAAAATCATAAAGAAATATGGTAAGTGTGGTAGAATAGGAATAATAATCACTCGTACAAGATAGATGAGACATTTTGCAAATCCCAATAGGTTTAAATGATGGTACCTCATATTGATGTGATCTATAAGGTGTACCATGAGTGAGATGTCATTCTTAACTTATGGGGTAATTATTACATTGTCCTTGGCATGATGACACCCCCCCCAACTTAAATTTTGACGTTCACGGCATTAAAATATTCACATGGGATATTTAATTAAATCAGTACGAGTCACATGAGGCATACCTAATGTCCTTCCTGGATGATGGGATGGTGTAATAGCATCGATGTAACAGCATCAATGTAACAGCATCCGGTGTAACAGCATCGGAGTAACAGCATCGGTGTAACAGCATCCGGTGTAGCAGCATCAGTGTAACAACATCGTAGTAACAACATCGGAGTAATAGCATCAGTGTAACAGCATCGGTGTAACAACATCGATGTAATAGCATCCAGAGTAGCAACATTGGAGTAACAACAACCAAGTGACAGCAACATGAGTAGCTACAACTGAGTAACAGCAACCGAGTAATAGCATCCGGTGTAGCAGCATCGGAGTAGCAGCAACCAAGTAACAGCAGCATGAGTAGCAGCAACCGAGTAACAGCATCTAGTGTAGCATCATCAGAGTAGTAGCAACCAAGTAACAGCAACATGAGTAGCAGCAATCGAGTAACAGCATTTGGTGTAGCAGCATCAGAGTAATAGCAACATAAGTAGGAGCAACTGAGTAACAGCATCCGATGTAGAAGCATTGGAGTAGCAGCAACCAAGTAACAGCAACATGAGTATTCCTTGATTTTTTTACTCCTTAGTTGTAGCTCCTGCAAAAAGACAAGAAAATAGAACAAAATTCTTTATTATTATTATTATTATTATTATTATTATTATATATATTTCTCTTTTTTATTTTTTTATTTTTTAGAGAGATGGTGTAGAGGAAAGATTATCTACACTGATAACCTTCAAACCAGATTTCTTAGAGAGTTGTTTAATAAAAGCATCCTTAGGGGCCGGCCAGTGGTATAGTCTCAAGAGATTTCCATTGACTATAAAGGAAGTACGTGTATCGTCAATTATGACTAGCCTGACTGCTCCATTATCGAATACAGCATTCACCTCATAAGGTCCCATCCACTGAGTGCAAAGCTTTACCTTAAAATCCTTAAAATGAGATTCATAGAGTAGTGCCCAATATCCACTTTGAAACACCTTGTTTCTAATAAACTTATCGTGCAATTTCATCCTTTGCTGCTGAATAGCAGTAGTTCGCTGGACAACCATTGAATGTATTTCATCAAGTTCATTGAGCTGAGCCAGTCGGTGTTTCTGGGCATCTGATAGATCTAATCCAACTTCCAAAGCTGTTATGAGCATGCTGATTTCAAATTCAATTGGAAACAACGGAGATTTCCAATAAACCAACTCGAATGGTGAAAACTTGGTTGTATTCTTCCATGTTGTTCTATATGCCCATAAAGCCTCTGGAAGTTTATGATCCCAATCCCGACGATGGTATACCACAGTTTTTGTCAAAATATTTTCTAATGTTTTATTTGTGCTTTCCACTTGTTCATTCACCTGGGGAAGGTATAAAGATGTCACTCTGTACTTGACCCCATATTTTTGCATAAGCTTTTCTATCTTGTGTGATGTGAATTGTGCTCCTCCATCTAAAACAACCTCTCTTGGAGTACCGTACCGAGCAAAAATTTCTTCAAATAGAAAAAATGAGACTACATGTTCTGTTGCTTTCGCAACAGCTTTGGATTCCACCCACTTAGTAACATAATCAGTACAGACCAAGATGTGGACTTTCTTCTGGGAGGGTGGGTTAAAGGGTCCAACAAAGTCAATAGCCCATTTCTCGAAAGGTTCGAGAACTAGCTCTGCCTGCAAATGCATTTCATATTTTTTACCGGGCTGCCCATTCATTGGCAACTATCACACCTCTTGACATAATTCTGAGCATCATGAAAAATGGAAGGCCAGTAATATCCCATTTGCAGCACCTTATAGCCTATTATTTTGTCCACGAAATTCCCTCCACAAGGGCCATCATTGGTAGCTTTCAATATTTCATAGATATCATCTTCAGACGCACAGCGTCGGATCTACTTATCTACTCCTGTATGAAAAAGGTATCCTGCCATCCAAGAATATCAGGCACTATGATGAATAATCTTTCGTTGTTCCCTATATGAAAAATGAGGAGGCACTTTCCCTGTAGCAAGATAGTTAGCAATATCTGCATACCACGGAGGTTTAGTAGAGATTGCAAAAAGATTTTCATCTGGGAAACTGTCTTCTATTGGTGTGCATTCATCATTGTCATCCATTCTAGATAGGAAATTAGCTACTACATTATCTTTTCCTGGCTTATCTACTATTGTAATATCAAATTCTTGAAGCAATAGTAACCATCTTGTAACACAGACAGGAGTAATGGGTTTATTCATCAAACACATGATTACTGCGTGATCAGTATGGAAAATAGTAGAATACCCGATAATGTAGTGTTGGAACTTATTAATGGCATAAATGACCGCTAAGAATTATTTTTCTGTCACCATATAGTTTAATTCACCAGGAATTAAATTCTTGCTGACATAATAAATTTCATATGGTGTTTTG
The DNA here is from genome assembly GCA_034641835.2 of Pinus albicaulis. NCBI lineage: Eukaryota > Viridiplantae > Streptophyta > Pinopsida > Pinales > Pinaceae > Pinus > Pinus albicaulis. The sequence goes on from CM076574.1 coordinate 560,242,487, forward strand.
TCTACTTGTTGTCCTAAAACATCCCCTCCTGATGTCTGAGAAGCATCAATATGTATGTGAAATGGTAATGCCCAATCAGGTCCTCGAAGGATTGGGGCCGTGCACACTAGCCCTTTAATTTTTGTGAAAGTTGTCTCACAATCTTTGGTCCATAAAAATTCTACATCTTTTGTTAGCAATTGAAATAATGGATGTGCTATTTTAGCAAAATTTTCTATAAAGCGCCTATAATAACCAGCACAACCAAGAAAGCTACGTACCTATGTGGGTGTTTTGGGTACCGGAAAATGTAATATTACCTCTACTTTAGCCGGATCAACTTGAATTCCAGCAACTAAGAGCAAATGTCCCAATACTACTCCTTCCCTCATCATATGGAATTTGATTGTACTCAAATATACGTGGGTCTGTTCACATCTTTTGAGTACCTTCTCCAAATTTTCCAATCCCTCTTCAGATGAATTCCCATACGGAGCAAAATAATCCATATAGATTTCAACACTATCATTGACCAAATCAGAAAAAATTCCAAATATTGCCCTCTAGAAGGTAGCAGGAGCATTACATAGGCCAAATGGAAGGACCCTATATGAAAATGTTCCCCATGGGCATGTGAAATTTTTCTTATCCTGGTCTTCCAGGGCTATCTGGATCTGGTTATATCCACTAAATCCATCTAGGAAGGTGAAGAATTTCTTTCCAGCCAAGGTATCCAAGACTTGGTTAATGAATGGCAAAGGGAAACAGTCTTTTTGTGTTGCCTTATTTAATTCCCTGTAATCTACACAGATCCGCCATTTACCATTATTTTTGGGAACGATAACTAGCAGGGATGCCCATTGGTTATCTGAGATGGGATAAATGAATCCTACATCCAACAATTTTTGTAATTCTTCTTTAACAATACTTTTGAGAGCAGGGTTCATCCTCCGTTGAGGCTGTCTTATAGGGTGGAAATCTTCCTTAATGTAAATATGATGAGTGCATAGGCCAACAGGGATACCCTTCATGTCGGTATAATCCCAGGAAAAATCTTCTTGATGTTCTTGAAGGACTTTCAAAAGCTATTTGGTCTAGGATTTAGACAGGTTAGGATTGATATTAAGTGTTTTCCCTGGTTCAATTTCAATTGGAGTACTATCATGGACTGGGGTCATGGGAATATCTTCTATGTCATCTTCTGGTTCCATGTTTTCCTGTGCCTCACAGCTCATAGAAGATTCTAGAATATATTGAGTTTGATCGGGAAAAAAACTGGAATCATTAATGAAGGCGTTAATGGAATCATCTTCAGTCTCTGTTTTAAATCGAAGGGCCTAGCCAATAGTGAGAACTGGTCTAACATCTTCATTTTCAAGTTCAGGCTCTTCTGCAGGTAGAGGTTTCTGACTGGCTGATGATTTTTCAGATGGGCTTGGCTTCACAGGAGAATAAAGCTTAAGGTCCTTTGTAACTGTCCCATTTGATATGATCATATGTCCAGACCGACACCCTATATAGGCATCTGCAGTTTCCAACCAGGGTCTTCCTAGGATCAATGGGTGACCACCCACTGAAGATCGAGTCTACAATATAAGGAAGTCCACAGGGTAATGCCATGATTCCACTGAAATGATCACATCCTATAATTTCCCTACTGGTTTAATTGTGGATATGTCTACAAGTTCCAGAATAGTAGGGGTTGATTTAATGTTTCCATGTCCTAATGTGTTCATTGTTTCATCAGTGATAATGTTTATGCCTGCTCCCAAATCCACCAATACATTTGGGATTTCAATCTGTACTGTTAAAATCGGGTTCCTGGGATCTCTGTATTTTACAGGCATGATCTTTCCTAACATGATATCAGACAGTCTACCCATTACATGAACAGTTAATGGATCCTTAGGTTTTCTACCTGGTTTCTTTAAGCAATATTTTTTCAAATTCTTTGCATAAATAGGTAAATCCCTCATAGCTTGTAAAAGAGGCATTTTAACAAAAATATTTTGTATTTCTCCTAAAAAATCAAATTCTGCTTGAGGGTCTGGTTTACTCAAGGTCAATCTTTCAAGATATGGGGGAAATGTTAAATGACCTTGATTAGGAATAGCTTGGGGAGGTGTCTGGTTTATTATGTTTTGATCTACATTCTCCCTCACTGTTCTTTGTTCCGGTTCTGTATTTTCACCGTCAAGTTGTTCTGTGATAATGGGTGAATTAGGTGCATTTACTACCCGACCAGACCGTAGATTTATCTCATTGAGCCCTGCGGTAGAAATTTTGTAGGATGGAAGGTTCAGCGTTTCTGTTTGTTGAACCCCTTTATTATTTGGATTTAGGTTGGGTTGGAGAGGAATTTGAGGTTTAATGGCTGGGTTTCTTGGGGGCACATTGGAAGGTAACTGAAGTTGTTGCTGAGGCACAGGTTGAGGAAACTGTCTAGTGGGAGGGGCTCCATGCCAAGTCTGATTCCATGAAGGATTTGGACTGGCTGGAGGAACCCATTGCTGCCAAGGGGGATAATGGTATTGAGGCCACATGGATGAAAATGGTGTAGATTGGGGACCCATACTTAAATTATGAAAATACTGAGATGGGTCCTGCAACATACCTGGATTCACCGCCAGTGGTCGAGGTTGCCATGGTTTCTTCTGCCCCATTAAATATAGCTGGTCCACTGGGCTTTCCTCACTTGCTCCTTGTAAAGCTGCTTTCAGCTCGGGCAAGGAGGGACATGCATTGGTTGAGTGAGTCTGTTTGCAGATTGCGCAGGCTTCCACCGTGTTCAGTGGGAATTCCTTCAAAGGGTGTTTCTTTTTGCACTGAGGGCAGAATATGGCTATGGTGTTCTCCAGCTCTGTCTACTTCTGTTTTTCCTGTAGAGTGTCCATTTGGGCTGATAGCGTACTCAGGATATCGGTCCTCAAATTATCTAACAGATTCCCAATCTCTACTTTTGTGACACCTCCACCTAAGGCCTTTAGTGACCGAATACCCTGTCCACTTCTTGCAGCCCCCCTTGAACATTTGATACAATAATCACAGATATTTTTGAAGCTTTATTTTGAAATATCTCGTTTACCCACTATATTCAGGAGTTGTAGAGAGTCCTCTTTGAGTGCTCTGAGAAGGATGATCTTTAAAATGTCCTTGTCCAAGTCACTGTGTCCGGACCTTTGCAGTATATAATTAAATCGTTCTACACAGTCCTCCATATTTTCATCTTCCTTCTGTGAAAATTTAAATATTTCCTCCTTGATGTCACGAGACTTGCAATAATCTTGATATTTTTCCAGGAAAGCTTTCTTCATTTCGTCCCATGAAGTAATCGTGCTTCCCCCTAAGGCCATAAACCATCTTAGGGCTGTCCCTTTTAGGGTAGCAGGGAATATTTTCAATTTCTGAGCATCAGTCATATAGTCGTATCCTCGGCAAACAATATTAAATCCAAAAAGGAACATATCAGGGTCCTCCGAAGAGAGCCCATGAAAACTAGGCAAGGCTGTCAAAGGTATGGGTTTCATTGGTGCATTGCCTGTAACATTTCCTATAGGAAAATCAATGGATGAACTTACAGAAGCCATAAAGATCTTCCAATACTCACTTGGAATTTCGGTTGGTTTCGCAACTGGTATCTGGAGTGATTCAGCTGAAGATGGTCGCACCACACTTCCCTGGTCCCTTGGTGACTCATAGTCCTTCAAAAATTCCCTTACCAGATCAGAATCTCCTAACTCAGCAACAAGAATTTTCATAGCGCTGCCTTGGTCTCTTGGGGATGAAAACCCTTTTTGGGGTTCTTCTTCCCAGTTAGAGTTGCTCAATTTTTCTGATCCCTTACTTGCCACTTCTTCCCCTTCTGTTGTTGATAAAGATTTCCCTTCCACTGGTACCTTATTTATTAAATCTTCTGTTGTAGATGGAACATCTTCTGGTACCATGGATGGCAATGGTTGCTCCACAAACTGCCCTTCAAACTTCATTTGAATCTTAACCCTAGCAGCAGCACGGGATGATGCCTCAGATCTAAATTTTTCGATAATTTCCTGAATATACGTCTTCCTCCCCAAATCCTTCCCTTTCTTTGGGGGTCTCCCTCTACCCCTCTTGTTCGAATCTTTTTTCATACAAATTGTGTAAACGGTTCATTAAATAAAATCAATCAATAGCTCAGGACCCGAAGTAGGACAGATAACTTCCTCCCCTGGACGAGCGAAGAGATCCATAGGAAATAAAACAAAATGACAAAAGAAAATAAATCAAATTTTAGGACCTGGAGCAGAGTAATAACATACCCTCCCCAGGATGAGAAATTGGCCCCTAAAAAGAAAAACAGGAAAAATAAAAACAACAGGAAAGAAAAATTGAACTACACCCAGGACTTAGGGCAAGGTTTTATAAAACACCTTCCCCAAGACGAGGGTTTAAATTTTTACAGAAAAAAAATTATACAAGAAATAGGAAAGAAAAAAAAGCAAAAAGGAAATACAAAGCACTTACGCTTAGGACTTGAAGCTGTGCAATCGATTCCCACCTCAAGACGAGAGATAGAATCTGAGATCTACTGCAGATCCTGTTCTTGCACCTGTTAGCCTTCCCAAACAATGGCGCCAAAATGTTGGTGTCTAGATATGATCAAAATTCAATCCTTTTCCCACATAAATTATCAACCTGAGGGCATTAGTTATTTCAATACTAATGGCAAAGTATATGCAGATACAAGCACATTGTCTGTTGTGAATCACAGGTTTAATCTATAACAAAAATATCATTGTAACAACAATAAATAAATTGTAGAAATTAAAAACATCCACAACAATAACGTAACTCTAATAGCAATTAATGAGTCACATAAAACACAGTGCTGAAAGAAAAAGACAGAAAGAAGAACGCAGCACCTGATCACAGGAGTGGGCCCAATTCTTGGAACAGGGTTGCGGAAACTCAAGTGTTACAGGAGAAACAGCGAGATGTTGTGTATTGATTAATTACAAGATTTGTATCTGTGTAAAAAGGGGTCTATCGATTCGCAGCCTGTAGGCTTATTTATACCATAACCCTGAGATCCCCCAATTTCTCCCAACAACTCCATTGTTACAAAAATATACATTGTTACAACGGCAACTGGATTACCTAGCAAGAAACTCTAAGAAGCCAAAAGATAACGTTGATACATCCATGGATGTTACGCTGTAGCAGCAAATAAGGGGGGTGCTGGAAAATGATGGGTTGTGCCCTGTCTTGCGGCCTTAACGTGCCTGTTGTGGCCAAATCTGAAGAAATATAGGAGTTAATACATAAAAAGGTAAAACCTCCATGAAAATTACATCATTAATCAAATATCCCACAAAATATAGGAGAAAGGTTTTTACCTCATGCTTTTAAGATGAATAATGGCACAAAGAGATAGAAAGGTAGGGTAAAAATGAGAGAAGAAAATATACAAATCCGGTGCCCAACACCACCTTCATGAAGAGAAACCAAATAACTGATTGACAATAGTTTATGATGTATAAAAAGTAGGATAAGAGGCTCCTAACTGAGGAGGTCCAGGTTTTCCTTCTTTACAATTCTATTCCTTCATTTTTACCATTGCATTGAAACTAGAAATTCAAGAAATAACTTAAGAAAAGAAAAGAAGATGAATTTTAGTTGTTGTTCTTGATCAGATGAAGGAGAATTTAACTTAAAATATTATTTTTCCCTTCATATTAATATTATAATTAAACCAAGAATCATCAGCAAACATAAGAAATATTAACAAATCTAAATGACTGAATAAATTAGAAGCAAAACTAGTTCATGAAAATTATGCTAAATTAACCAAAAAGTGTACTTAACTTGTTGTGGGGGCCCTCCACCCTTGCCTTGCACATTGGTGTGGGGGCCCTCCACCCTTGCCTTGCACACTTGAAGAACTTCTCGACTACAATAAATTCAATCAATCATCCACAGCATGAATAGAAAATATAAGGTGGAACTGGTTCCTCAAATTATCTCAAAATATTCAGAAGTCTCAATATCAAATTATATAAATTATCCATGCTTGAATGGTTCATAAGCTTGGTTTCAATAGAAAAATGATAAAAAAAGTAAGATATAATGCCTCTAACAGCCTTATTCATCCTAATCCCATCCATCTAGGTCAAACTCATCCATTCAGTTACACAAAATCTAGAAAATCCCAAAAAATACTAATTTTGCCCTTTTTCCTAGGGATTTCTGAAAAACAGGTCATGTTTGACCAGTGTTGACTGGGCATGTTTTAGCTCAGTTTGACCGAACCAATAGATGATTTTCCATCCATGGTTCCAAATATTTCCAAATCTATGCTCAACTCGTGCCCAGGTGTCCTGCACATATGACTTCCATGAAACCATTATGGGAATTTTCAGTTCTGTCCAAAAATACTCTTAAAACCCAATTTTTACAAAAAAAATCTAAAAATTGACAAATATAATTTATTTAGCTAAATATGCATAGTAAGGTAAAAATAAGGCATATATGGATCATATAAGGTGGAATATGATGGAAATTAGGTGTATTTTTAATAACCAAAATTGATCAAAATTGAGGGCCAACATCTCCCCCTTGCTGATCTTCAAGCATGTCCTCATGCTTGCTTTCTCCTCTTTGATCTTATGAGTGTTGATGTGCCCACTATCCCTGATCATGTATTCTCTTGTTGTGCAGCCTGAAGAAGACAATCAATTCCCCCATACCTTCCTTCCTTGTAGATGGTGGCTTTTACCTTTCGTCTCTCATATTTGTATTTCCATGTTTTCTTCTCTTTGAGCCATCTATAAGCCTGTTTGGAAATGAGATTGTTATTTGTTTCCATATTACCAAGATTTTTGGTCAATTTCTCATTTTCTTTGAATAATTTTTTTTTTTTTCTTAGTACATCTTGTTTTATTTCTTCAAGTGATCTTCCAAAATCTTATTGACCTCCAACTCCATTGTCAATGCGTCTATCTTCTTGAGGTGTTATTCTTGATGCAGCTCTCTTTCCTCTCCTACAGTATCCTTAGCAAATTAATGTGATGAAGCAGCTCCTACCCATTCATGCTCAAAGTAGGAATATTTCTCTAAAGGCTCTTCTTGCACATCTCTCTCCATTCTTTTCAGTATCTCATTAATTTGTTTTGATATTGTTGGAGGTTCAACAATTTCTACCTCTGGGTCTTTTTCTTTTTCACTTGGCTCTTCATGTGTTTTATTCCTAGGATTACTAGGAACAGATCGGAAGTATCTTTATTTCTCAATCATGACACTATCTTTTGTCTTCTTGGATCTAGTCCTAGGATACATTGGAGAATTCATAATTCCCTAGTCACATGCATTTGCTCAAATTTTTCCTCTGTAGTTTGTCGCTCAAGATGATTTTAAACCATAAATTATTTCCAAATCAATACCTTGCTTCTCACCTGATGTTATACAAGTATTTTAATGATCCCTTGATGATAAATGTGTTCTTCTCTTGCTTCAGTTTTATTTTTAACACCCTCTATCATTTTGATCAATCTCCTTAAGAAGAAATAGGGTAGGTTAATCTTGGATTCTCCTTTCATGTGTTGAAATAGCCTAATGTGGTAAAGATAGACTACACTGAATCGGTTGTCACATGTAAAATATCTTTGGATGATCAATACTAATTCAGACCATGTTTCACTTAACCAGTCCCTTGGATTCACAGGGAACATTTTAAGGATGCATATCTTTTTGAAAGTTTAGAAACCTTGGTGAATCTTAGTAATATATAATAGAATATTTGTAAAATGTTTGATGATATTTTTGTAAAAATATCTAAAATTATGGTTATATTATATTAGTCTATATAATATCTTGGCGATTTTTAAGGCAAAATAATTTCATACTATAAAACTTGGGCGAATTATTATTAGAAAAACTAGAAATTAGCAAATATTTTTTTTGGAAAAAGTATATAAAATTAGCCCACCTGCGAATATTAGCCCCTAAAATTTTCCCTACCTTGGAATTCCTTTTTCTCTGCCCAAATATCCTTTTCTATGTTTTTCTAAGAATAATTTCCAACCTTTCTCTTTGAAATCTAAACCTTTGTTGTATTCTTCTCCTGTTAAGGGAAGATATAGAGCTTGGGAAAGAAATTCTGGGTTTAGTGGTATTGAGAGGTCGCCCACTATTTTTTGTCCCTGTTCATAATTATTTATGAATTCATGTGTAATAATGTCATTATGCCCATTAAATTTATGAAGGAACCCTATCAATCGTGCTTGATACAATTTCTCTGTGGTTTCTTTCCCCCAATTCTCTATCTTGAATTCCTTTGGCTCAATTTTGTTTTCCATGTGATCTGTATACTAATTAATGTACCCTTGGATAGTTAACATCCTCATCATAAACAAAAATACATGTATATATATATACCTCTATCCTTTTATTCATTTAATTTGCATTCATGGAAAATAGGCTTACCTTATCTTTGAAGCTCTCTGAAAAAATGAAAGTATTCCCTTGCTTGATTCTTCTTCAATCTCCTCTATTCTGCTAGAAAAATGAGTCCACTTCTCTTCAAAACTAATAATAAAAAAAAATCTCACTGTGTAAAAGACCATAAAAACACCTTAACAATGTTTTATTGCTCCATAAAATTGTGCTTCAATCTCTATTTTTCCCAAAATTTTCACGAAAATCCCTTCTCTGTTTAAAAAAATCTCACTGTGTATATGAAAAATAGAACAGTGTGTATGAAAAATTTCACTGTGTATGAAAAATATGACTCTGCATTTTTCATATGTAATAATTTCACAAATATGCATGAAGGAATTCATGATTCGAGCTCGAATACCTGATCTGGAAGCAAATTTGTAGATTTCTCTGAGTTAATAACTCGTGTTCCTATGTTTAAAAAATATTATTTTAATTAGAACTCCTCTTCAACATCTCCGAAGATTCATTCATTACATAGGTGGCAAGGTATGTTTAATGGTGATAGGGTTTTCAAATCCATAACTAAATTTTAACTCCTCATAAAATGACACGTCTCAACCAACATCTTCGAGCTTAACTACCCTTGAAATGCGTTCAAGTGCCGATAGAAATCTGGAATTGGTTCTTACCTCTTCTCTTTGTGGAATTTTTGGAGTTTGTTGGGAAGCACGGTCAACTTGGAGCAAAGTAGATCTCGACCTTCAATCTCCTCGTTAAAACCGATGTATTCCTTCCTTATTTCTCCATAGACTTCTTAGTCTTCTCACCTATTTCTTATGTAACTTATTCTCTGTTCAAGGCTTCTCTGATTTACACAAACCTCTCTTTAGATTTTGTGTTTTTCTTTCTTGTTTCCTCCTTCCATGAGGGTGTTGTATGAGTGCATGTGAGTGCACAACATTACTCTTACCTTCTAAGCTTAATTCTTTCTGTGATGGTGGAAGAGAGTCTTACATAGAGATTGGTTTGCGCTATGATGGTGAAATATATCATTACACAGAGTTTGGTGTGCTTGTTTGAATGTGTTTTGAATGTTTTACCACTAGCGGCTCATACTCTGACTTGCGTATCTATGGCTGCCTATGTATCATAATTTTGACTGCATTCTTCTGATTCATGTACATTCTTCCTTCCACAGTTTATATTATTGTCTTATCACCGTGATTTTTCATTACTCGCGTTCTATTATGTTCATCCTTCGTTCATGGCTTCATTCATTTCTTTGCATGCCCACTTTTGTTTGTATTTTTAATGATACATATGTCTTTTCATTCCTTTCCTCATGTTTTCATATTGTATATTGCATTTCATATATTTTTCCTTTCAATTCTTATGTTGCATTTCATACATTTGTCTTTGTCATTTAATATGCTCATCATTAATTTGTTTTTGAAATGACCATATGATAGGTCATTTCAAAATCGAATTTTTCTTATAATGACACTAACTCTTTGTGGTTTTGTAGGCAAGAAAAAAACAATTTCTTATGGGCAAAAATTTTGAGCCTCAATTTTTAATCAAAAATATTTATGTTTATGTTGGAGGATAATGTAGGGGCATATGGTTAATGTAGGACTATGATGAAATTTTTAATGTAGAATGTAGGGTAAGATAATGGATATAATAGGATTATGATGAGGGTAGGATAATGAATGTAATATGATTATGATGAGAGTAGGATGAGGTTAGTGGAATATAGGTAGGGTAAATGTAATATGATGTGGGATATAGGTAGGATAAATGTAGGATGTAGGATGATAAATTTAATAGGATGCATATCCAAGTTAAATTAGTTTTAACAATTCTAGAAAAATATTTCAAAATCAAAGGTTCTAAGAACTTTTTTTTTTACACTTACAGTACTTCTCCTTTCGCATAATAGCTCAATGTCAATGCTAGTTGATGATGACCTTTGCTAGTTCGTCCATACTCGACTCTTTTTAATGATGATATTTCTTCAAAGATGAATTATGATGGAATGTAGATGCTTGTATCTACTTATTTGAACCTATTGATGTAGATTATGTTGTTTCGTGTTCTTTTTTCATCTAATATTGATTCAAGTCCTTCTAATGAATATTAATGTTGTTCAGGTCCCTTCTGCAATGATATTTGAATGATGTTTCAGGTCCCTTTTGCAATGATATTTGAATGATGTTTCAGGTCCCTTCTGCAATGATATTTTGAATTTTTTTTCAGGTCCCTTCTGCAATGATATTTTGAATTTTTTTTTAGGTCCCTTCTGCAACATAGCTACTTAAAATATTTGCATAGTTTTATTATGAAACTTCTCGCTTGCTTATGTTAATGCTTGTCCTCAAGTCATGGAATTCTGGAGGATTATTTCTGAAAACTATAACTGAAAAAAAAAAAAATAATAATAATAAATAAATAGGGAATTCATATTGGTCAAACAAGTTGGTTTTCCGATATGAATTCGAGTTTGTATTGTGCCAGTTTCCTAGATTTTCACAACCAAACTCCTTTATTATTATTTTATTATTATTATTATTCTGGAAGTAAGGAAGGCATATCACTATGTTTTCCATTATTTCAATATTATTTTCTATTGAGACTCTTTTCAGAAAGTCCTCTTTATTGATAGGCTTATTATAGACCTTACACCTATGTCTATTGACTAAAAATGAAATTGTTTCTTCATCATTTTTTTTTTATTTTAACTACTCCATTGTCAAAAATTTCTTCTATCTCATATGGCCCAAGCCATTGAGTTGTAAACTTTGCTTTGAAATATTTGAACTTGGAGTCAAAAATTAATTCCCAGTACCCTTTATGTAAAAATTTATTTTTAATAGATCTATCGTGCCATTTGATACTCTGTTGTTTCACTAGCGATGTATGATCCACTGCTTGTTGTTTATTTCATCCAGCTCATTTAATTGCATGACTCTCTATTGTTGTGATTCTGATAGTTCCAATCCCAATTCTAGTGCAATTTTATATGTATGAATTTGTACTAAATGGGTATATGACATAGTTAAACTTATTTTCTTTTTTTCCAAGTGATGCTCCTATATTTGTATCAGATACATCAGTAGATTTATGAAATGGAAATGACTAGTTTGGTCCTTGAAGAATGGGTGCTACTAACAATTTTTCTTTCAATATTTCAAATGTGTTTTGACAATTTATTTTCCATTGAAACTCAACATCTTTTGCAAGTAACTTGAATAGAGGTAGAGCTATTTTACTAAAATTTTCAATGAATATTTTGTAATAGCCAGAATATCACAAGAAACTTCTTACTTCTTTTATTGTTTTTGGTGGCATTAAGTTCACAATGACTTGTACTTTTGTTGGGTCCACCTTGATTCCTGAAGAAGAAATGTGGTGTCCCAACACTATCCCTTTAGTTAACAACATAAAGCATTTTTCATTGCTGAGGGATAGGTTTGTCTATATGCATATTTTTAAAAAAAATTCAAGATTATACAAACAATCATCAAATGTACCTCCATATACAGTGAAATCATCCATGTAGACCTCTACACATTCATGAATTAGATCAGCAAAGATTTCAAGGACTGCTCTTTGAAAAGTAGCAAGTGCATTACATAACCCAAAGGGTAAAACATTATATGCATATGTTCCCCATGGACAAGTAAATGTGGTTTTATCCTGGTCCTCCAATGCTACCTTAATCTGATTGTATCCACTAAATCCATCAAGAAAAGATAACAATTTATTTCCAGCTAATGAATCTAGTACTTGGTCAATAAATGGTAACGGGAAATGACATTTCAATGTGGCTTTATTCAGTTCCCTATAGTATACACATATTCTCCATTTTCCATTTTTCTTTAGCACCACAACTAAGGGAGACACCCATTCACTATCTGAAATAGGATAGATGAATCCTACTTGTAACAATTTTTGCAGTTCCTCTTTCACTATTTCTTTCATCGTAGGATTCATTCTTCTTTGTGGTTGTCTCACTGGCTTGATATCATCATCAGTATATATGTGGTGAATACATTTCTTTGGATGATTTCCTTGCATGTTTGTATAATCCCAGGAAAAATATTTTGAATATTTCTGTAATAATGCAATTACCTGTTGTTCCTATGATGATTGTAAATTACTACCAATATTTAAACTCTTTCCAGGATTGATTTCAATAATTTTACTTTGTGAGTTGGTAATTGAGTTAACGAGGAAAATAGTTTCAAACGAATTTTGCAATGATTGAATAGTACAATTTTCCTGAAAACATTGATTTAAAATATGATTTGCAGCTTCATATTGTGTTATTCTTAGCTGCTCTGAAATATCAGGTTCTGAGATTAAAAGGTCTATTAGATCCTTATTTTTTTCCTCTTTTCTAAAATTAAAAAATTGATTAATACTTAGAGAAAATTGAATTTCTTGCTGTTGTTGTTCATCAATCCATGATAATAAAGAAGGATATTGTGTTTGAGGATAGAGTGTAACATGTTTCCTTTCATCCCCATGTGTTATGATCATACTTCATGATCTTCATCCAATGAAGGCATCTGTTGTGGCTAACCATGGTCTGCCTATAATTAAAGGATGGCCTCCTATATTTTATTTTGGTTGAAATATTAGAAAGTCCACGGGATATTCCCAGGAATCCAAATAAACAATGATGTCTTCTAATATTCCCTCTGGTACAACTTTAGATCTATCTGCTAGCTCCAAAATTGTAGTAGTATGTCGAATATTGGGCAATTTCAAATATTTCATAGTTTTTGTTGTCATGAAATTTATTGCTTCTCCCAAATCTATTAATGTGTTTGGAACTAAAAAACCATTTATTGAAATAGTAACCATAAGTATCCCAAGATCAATATATTTTTCAATTGTTGTTTTTGCAGACATGAGACTCACTAATTTTCCAATGAGTTGGATTATGGGTAGATCTTGTTTCTTTGTACCAGTTTTCTTAATACATAATTCCTTTATTGTTTTTGCATAAATTGGAATATCTTTGATAGCTTGCAATAAAGGAATTTTGACATAAGAATTTTTTAATTCATCCAAAATATCAAATTCAGGAATAGAAACTGGAATTTTCTGCTCTACTAACCTCTCTGGATAGGGTGGTGTTTGAGTCATAATAGCTTTTCCTTTCTGAATTTTATTTCCTGGATGATATTTTCAGATTGTTCCCCTTGTTCAATTTTTTCTTATATGATTAGTGGAGAATATTTGTGCAATACTTTCCCAGACCTTAAGTTGACATATTTTATAGGAATAATAGAATATGTAGGAAAATATGATGCTTCTTTCACATTCTGTGCTAGTCTCTCCACCTTGTTACTTTGTTACTGGTTGAGATGGTGATTGAGTTGGTCTAGGTGAGGGTTGATTAGAAGGCAGTTGAAGCTACTGTGGTTGAGTTATTAAGGGTGCGATATTTTGTTGTGGAAATGGCATTGGTGGAGGATTTTGCTAGAATTGTTGATATTGAAATGGTTGTTGAGGATATGGTTGTTGATATGGTTTTGGTATTGTTGATATTTTCAAGGATACATTTGTTGAGGTGGTTGTGTTACATAACTATATCCTCATCAACCTTGTGCAGGGTTATTTTGGTATTATTGTAGAGGCCAAGCCTGCCATGGCATCAGAGTATTTCATGAACTTTGAGGATACTAATAATTATGGGGGATTTGTTGAGGGAATTGCCGAGGAATCCTTAGTTTCCAAGGCCTCCTTGGTGCCATAAAGTAAAGATAATTTTTCCCTTGTACTTATTCCATTTTTAATTCTTTAATACTTAGACAGTTTTCAATTGAATGTTTTTCTGTACAAAGTCCACACCCCTAAATACTATCCAAAGGACATTGTCTTAGTGGATGTTTCTTTCTACACTTAGGACAAAATATTGATAATATTTTATCTTGTTGTTATCTCTTTTTATTTTCTTTCAAGACATCAACTTGTGTTCCTAAAGTGCTCAAAAGGTCAGTTTTAAAATTGCTAACAAACTTCCTATTTCTGCTCTTGTTACTCCTCTTGTTGTAGATTTAGAAGCTCTTGATGTAACATCATTTTTTCCACTCTTTTATCTTCCCCTAGAATATTTTTGACATAGTTTAGAAATCTCATCAAATGGAAAGTTTGAGATGTATCCTTTGCCCATCACATTGATAATATTAAGGTATTCATCTCTTATACCTTTAAGAAAAATTTTGTGGATGGTATCAAGATTCAGAGAGTGTTGTTTGAATTTTTGTCGATTGTAGAGGAATATTTCTAAGTACTTGTAGAAATTATACAACAATCATGTATATCATGGATTCAATCCAATCTAACATTGTGCTAAAGCTAGATACTAAATCACTTCTACAAATCAATTGCAGAATTAAAAACACAATCGCCAATCACACCACAACACAGATAATTGCCAGGGGAAATCTTGATGCTCAAAACCACACTATATTCTATTGTATATTCAAAATGGATACATGAAACAACTACATGCAACTCTTCTCATAAGAGCCCTCTTGTACTCAGCTAACTGTCTCACACTGTCCTGCATAAAACTGACCAATACTTAGCCAATTTTTTGCCTCCTGGCAACCTGCCTTGCTTGCGCAACCCCTGATGAATGCAATCCCTATTATTTAGGAATTTTGGTCTTCCTTTACTATGCAAGGATCATGGGAAATCCAATGGGTGTTTTGTTGCATGGGTGAAACCCAATAATCCTACAACTTATAGTCAATTTCCCTTTCACCTAGATCTCAACTGTGTCTCCACTGGAACTGACATGCATGCAGTTAATAATATTAAATCCTCAATTGCATGTGAGATCACTGATTTTCAATTAAATAATATTTAATTCACTTGATCTCTCACTAGTGTATCAAATAGTTACAACTAGCACAACTGAGTTTAAATCACTTAACTAAGTTAAAATGGTTACAACCTGCATTAACTAATGCACCACTGCACTTCGAACTCTCTTACAACTAGAATTACTCTGCATGCCTCACCAACTACCCTCAACTCAAAATTCATGAGTTAACTGAGTTTATCACACTCATTTAACTATTACAAGTTATTTTGATATTAGATTACATTTTATTGTCCATCTTAATTAAGGGATAACTAAAATAGACATGCACCAAATTTATCCCACACCAATGTAGGTGCTACTAAGACCTATGGTCCCACACTAGTGCAAGTGCTGCTTGGACCTTCTGGTCCCACATAGTGTAGGTGCTGAAATTTCTTGTTGAAATTCAACACTCCCTCTCAACAAGAAAGGGATTATCCTTCACCCCGATCCTGCCTCTATGGTATTCGAATTTTCTCCTGGTAAGCGCCTTCGTCAGAATATTAGCATCATGATATTCCATGGGAATGTACTGAAGTAACATTATTTGCCTCTGCACACAATCTTTGAGATGGTGGTACCGGATATCTATGTGCTTGCACCTATCATGAAACATGGGATTAATCAAGAGTTTAATGCAACTCTGATTATCACAATGTATCACTATCGGATCTATCTGAGAACCAAATAAACCAACCAATATCTTTCTCATCCAGATAGCCTCACATGCAGCTTGACTTGTTGCCATGTACTATGCTTCCACTGAACTAAGTGCCACAGATCGCTACTTCCTGCTGTACCAAGAAATGGATGTTGATCCTATGTTGAAGATCCCTCCTAATGTGCTCTTTCTATCTGATGGACTACCTGCCCAATTTGCATTCGTGAAACCTTTAAGCTTCACTCCCTCTTTTCGCCTATACCATAATCCATACTCTGATGTGCCCCTCAGGTATCTCAAGACATGCTTCCCCGCCTTCCAAAATATCTTAGTAGGCTTAACCATATCTTGACTCAGTTGGTTAACTATGTAGCAAATGTCTGGTCTGGTGTTCACTAAATACATTAGCGAACCAACTAACTACGTGTAGACAGTAGCATCCACTACCTCTCCAGAAGTAGCATCCTCTTTCCTCCAATTTCTAGGAAGAAGAGTGTCCATGGGTTTGCGGCTCTCCATGTGAAACTTACCCAGTATCTCTTTGGCGTACTTACCTTGAGAAACAAAAATTTCACCATCCCGCTCCCATATTTCCAAACCAAGGAAATAATGAAGGAGTCCCATGTCCTTCATTTCAAACTCCCTTGCAAGATCCTCCTTGCATGAGTGTATCAACTGCTCATCACCAGTCAAAATTAGATCATCAACATAAAGTACAATAATCAATTCCTTACCCTCAACCACAATCTAGTACAGGTTTGCATCAACTTCACTTTTGGTGAAGCCCAGTCCGATGAAATAGCTATCTATCCAAGTGTACCAAGAATGAGGTGATTGCTTTAGCCCATACAGTGCTCTCTTGAGTCGACACACATGTGACTCAATTTCGAATATCTCGAAACCTTATGGATGCTCTATGTACAATTTTCCCTAAATGACTCCATTGAGAAATGATTTTTTCACATCCATCTGATGAATGTGCCATCCCATCTATGCTGAGAGTGCAAGGATGGATATAATGGAAGAGTACCTTGCAACTGGTGCAAACATCTCATCATAATCGATCCCCTCAATATGTGAGAATCCCTGAGCCACAAATTTGGCCTTGTATTTCTCCACACTTCCATCAACAGCTTGCTTTACCTTGTAGATCCAACCACTATTTTGTCGATCGGCCTTGGGAAAATCTCCCATGCACTGTTCTTGACAATGGATTCATACTCCTCCACCACTGCATCAACCCAAATTGGTTGCTGCACTGCCTCCTGAAAGGAATATGGTTTAGTCACAATACATTTGCTCATAAGAGCCATGTATCCAGTAAACCTGTCTGGAGACTGTCTCTGTCTGCATTGTGAAGTGGGGGCTCCTACATTCTCTGTAGCATCAAGTCTCAATCTATCAGCTTTCGTGGTTCGCCTTCTACCATTTCTGATGGATATCTCTACATGAGCATTTTCTGCCACTCCATGATCCTCTGCATGTGGCTGCTCCACATCTTGAGGCCCATCCTTGGGAACCAAGAGTTCCTCCTCTACATGCAAATCCAGCTCCCTCTCAAGGGAAAATCACATGGCATTATCCTCATCAAATTTTATATCCCATCGCACAAAATTCATTTTGTTGTTTGAAAAATACATCCGATAGTTGTGGGGAGTTTCAGTGTACCCCAAAAAAATCCCAATCTCAATTGTTGGTTCCAGCTTCTTCCTGGTGTCTTTGGTCACCTGCACATAAACAGATGAGCCAAAAATATTAAAATGTGAAACATCAGGTTTCTTACTAATGAAAGCCTCTTTTGGTGCACTCATGCCAAGTATCCTATGAGGACAATGGTTCTGCACTAATACCGTAGTGTTGCATGCTTCCACCCATATATGCATTAGTAGATCTTGATCATGCAACATCACTCTTGTTGCACCCACAATCGTTCTGTTTTTTCTTTCAGTGACCCCATTCTATTGTGGGTTATGAGGCACTATCTGTTCTCTCTAAATTCTTTCATTGTTGCAGAAGTTCTTTAATTCGTTGGAGATGTACTCACCACAATTATCGCTCCTAAGAGCCTTCACTTGCTTCCCCATGTCTTTCTCCACCAGTGCTTTAAACTCAAGAAACTTTGAGAATGTCTGATCTTTCTTCTGCATGAAGTAGATCCAGCACTTACGAAAAAATTCATCCACAAATATCACATAGTACTTATGCTTTGATGTCGAAGCAACAGAAAAATGGTCCACACACGTCTGTGTGAACTCTCTCAAGGATCCCCGAGGCTCGGTTCTAATTCTCATGAAAGGTGGAATTTACATATTTTCCCATAGTACATCCCTTGCATGTGTCTGACTGTGCAAGTGTACCCTTGGGAAGACCCATAGAAATATGTTGCATGACTTTCAATGCTCCGTGGTGAAGATGGCCCAAACTCTTGTGCCATAACTCGCCCTCATCCCGGCTCACCACTTTGTCCGCCTTGCCCATCAATGCTGCGCAACCATCTACATCCAGCTTGTAGACATTATTAACTCAAATCCCAATCTTCTTGGCTTGTCCTGTTGTTTTTTGTTGCAGGAAATATTTTCCTTCACTAAAAATAACATCATAGCCTCTATCCTCCAACATTGCAACTGAGACTAAATTTTTCTTCAAACTTGTTACATGTGTTACATCTTTTAATTGAAAGGGTTTACCTGAATATCTCTGGAAGGTAATGGTACTAATCCCAGTAGCACTGTACCACCCATCATCACCCATTTTGATATGCATCTGGAGATCCTTCTCCTCCAAGCTACTGAAAAGTTACTTGTATCTCATTATGTGAAAGGGTGCACCACTATCCAAATACCACACAAATCCCAATGCACTTGACACCATGCATGCGATTAATGAGAATTCAAGCTCAAATTGCGAGGCCAAAAACCTCACCAACTACAGATCCTAAAGCCTTATTGTTCTTCTTCTTTTGTGGATGGTTAGTAGCATAATTCCCATGCTCGTGACAGTGAAAACACTTCACTCTAGACATGTCGCACTTCTTGCCATCTTTGAACTCGAATTTGGAATAGAATTTCTTCCCCTTCCCTTTCTTCGCCTTGGCAGCCAAAGCACAATCTTCTTCATCTTCATTCTTAGATGAAGATCCATCTCTGGTATTCCGTCTAAACTCCTCCTGCACCAAATCCGACCACATTCATTCCCAATTTGGTAGCTTTTCCCTTCCATTGATAGAGTCTTGATAACTATGCTAACTCTTAGGAAGTCCTAGGAGAGCTAAACTCACCAAATCATCATCAGCGACAGTAATGACAATGCTCCCCATCTCATCCTGACATTGGAAAAACTTTTTTAAATATTTTGGCATGGATTCACCTTTATCCATCTTGATCTTCCTAATTTTATCTTTCAGTGCCAATTTCCTATGGTCACTGTTGCTCTGAAATAGATCCGTCAAAGCTTTCCACATAGCATATGGTGTAGCATTTCCATGTATACTTGAGACAATGTGGTCTCGTACTCCCTCCAGTAGAATCCTCCTAGCCTTTGCCACTTTCTTTTGCCATGCATCAAGATTTGCAGCATCTGTCACAGCGGGTTTAGGAACATCATTATCAATGAATTCCTTCAAGCCATTGTCTTCGAGTACTGCCTCCATCATGTCCTTCCAAGAAATATAGTTATAGATGCTCTTAAGTGCATACTCCAATCTCAAGCCATTTAAAGCCATTTCGATCCTGAATCAACTATAGCACCAAGAAAGTTTTTCTAAAATTTGAATTCTATTCAGTCACCAACTAAGCTCCTCCTTCACTATTGTGATTTCCTGTGCTTTGATACCATGTAGAAATTATAAAAAATTCATGTATATCACGGATTCAATCTAATCTATCAATGTGCTAAAGCTAGATACTGAATCACTTCTACAAATCAATTGCGGAATTAAAAACACAATCGCCAATCACATGAAGTAAAGAAGAATCAATTAAACCACAACACAGATAATTTCCCAAGGAAAGCTTTCTGCTCAAAACCCCACTATATTCTATTGTATATTCAGCATGGATACATGAAACAATTACAAACAACTCTTCTCACAAGAGCCCTCTTGTACTCAGCTAACTGTCTCACACTATCCTGGATAAAACATACCAATACTTACCCAATTTTCTGCCTCCTTAAAGCCTTCCTTGCTTGCAGAATCCCTGATGAATGCAATCCCTATTATTTAGTAATTTTGACCTTCCTTGACTGTGCAAGGATCATGGGCAATCCAATGGGTGTTTTGTTGCATGGGTGCAACCCAATAATCCTACAAGTGATAGTCAACTTCCCTTTCACCTATATATCAACTGGGTATCCACTGGAACTGACATGCATGCAACTAATAATAGTAAATTCTCAGTTTCATGTGAGATCACTAATTGTGAATTAAATAATATTTAATTCACTTGATCTCTCACTATTGTATCAAACAGTTACAACTAGCACAACTGAGTTAAACTGATTACAACCTGCATTAACTAATGCACCACTGCACTTCGAACTTTGTTACAACTAGAATTACTCTGCATGCCTCACCACCTACTCTCAACTCGAAATTCATGAGTTAACTAATTTTATTACACTCAGTTAACTATTACAAGTTATTTTGAGATTAGATTACATTTTATTTTCCATCTTAATTAAGGGATAAATAAAATAGACATGCACCAAATTTATCCCACACTAGTGTAGGTGCTGCTAAGACCTATGGTCCCACACTAGTGTAGGTGATGCTTGGACCTCCTCGTCCCACACTATTGTAGGTGCTGAAATTTATTGTTGAACTTCAACAGTGCTCTTCCAAACTTTCATCTTCTTGTTGTGAAAATCTGAAAATATCTTCTTTTGAGTCTCTAGGTCTGCAATAGGCTTGATAATTTTTAAGAAAAATTATCTTCATGTAATCCCAAGAGGCAATGGTATGTTCTCCTAATCCCATAAACCATTTTAGTGTTGCTGGTTTCAAAGTAGCAGGAAAGAGACGAAGTTTATGTGTTTCATATGTGTAGCCATTAGTTAGACATAAGATATCAAATTCAAACATAAATGAATCTGGATCTTTGGTTTACATTCCATAAAAATTGGGCAAAACATAAGGTGGAATATTCTTCATTTTCACTTCTAGTATTGGGAAGCCAAAGGAAGCTTCCTAATCATTGTTTGATTCTATATCATTTTGTCTTTTGTTACCATATTCTCTTTTTGAATCTTCCTCTCTTTTTCTCTCTGCTTATATTCTCCTTTCTTCCTCTCTTTTTATGTGCTATTCTTTTTGTTGCCTCTCGTAATGAATTTTTTGTTCCAGAGTCATAATTGGTATATTAAATCCTTCTCCTTCCTCCATCATTTTCTCTTCAGTTTTTTTTTATGTTTCAATAAGAGGCTAAATTGGTGTTTCCTCAACTATATTTATTTGTTCAAGAACTGGTTTCTCTAATTTTTTAACAATTGATCTCCCTATTTCCTTTTTATTTTATATGAAATGGGTTTCTTTTGGTGTTTGTTTTCTTTTCACTTCATAGGCTAACAAGGTTTGTCTTTCAATAAGAGTCAATCTTTGTCATGGTCTTTGTTTTTCTTCCAATTCCTCTAAATTTGGTCTCCCAACAACTGGTGTAATTAATCCTAATGGTCCTTCTCCTATGGGTGGTTGAATTGTTGGGGGGTTTTTTTTTATAAATATGCCTTTCTGATCTCTTTCTCTAGGCATAAAGAAACATAACTAAAATCAAAACTAAAGTTTGTTGTTTTTGCAATGTTTGTTTGTTGTTGTTGTTGTTGTTGTTGTTGTTTTTTTTTTTTTTTTTTTTTTTTAAATCTTCCTAATTGACTATATTGATGTATGCTTCCCCGGAAACATCACCAAAAAATTTTGGTCAATTTATTGGTTAAACTAACACAAGTATTTACTTATCAATCTGGGTTTGTAACTTGGAAGCATGTCCAAAATATATGGATTTCAGATGTAGTCAATTTTAGAAGACAAAATATAGAAACTGAAAGAAATGCATATTACAAATACATTCTAGATTCTAAGATTTATGGAAATGCATATTACAAATATAAAACCTAACTAAGTAATTTCTAATTCAATATGTAATAAGTGAGGGAAGAGGCTCCTAACTTAGGAGATCCTGACTGTCCTTCCCCACAGTACTACCTTCCTGAAGAGAAACCAAATAATTGATTGACAATATTTTATGATTTATAAAAAGTAGGAGAAGAGGCTCCTAACTGAGGAGGTCTAGGTTTTCCTTCTTTACAATTCTATTCCATCATTGTTACCATTTCATTGAAACTAGAAATTCAAGAAATAACTTAAGCAAAGAAAAGAAGATGAGTTTTCGTTGTTGTTCTTGATCAGATAGAAGGAGAATTTAACTTAAACTCTTGTTTGTCCCTACCAATAATCATCAGAAAACATAAGAAATATTCACACATCTAAATAACTGAATAAATCTGAAGCAAAACTAGTTCATGAAAATTATGCTAAATATACTAAAAAGTGTACTTAGCTTGGTGTGGGGGCACTCCACCCTTGCCTTGCACACTTGAAGAACTTCTCAGCTACAGAAAATTCAATCAATAATCCATAGCATGAACAGCAAATAGAAGGTGTAACTGGTTCCTAAAATTATCTCAAAATAGTCAGAAGTCTCAATATGAAATTATACAAATTCTTCATGCTTGAATGGTTCATAAGCTTGGTTTAAATAGGCAAATGATAAACAAACTAATAAATAATGTCTCTAACAGCCTTATCCATCCTAATCCCATCCATATAGGTCAAATGCATCCATTAAGTTACACAAAATTTGGAAAATCCCAAAAAATACTAATTCTGCCCTTTTTCCTATGGATTTTTGAAAAAACATGTCATGTTTGACTAGTATTGACCGGGCCTATTTTAGCTCAGTTTGACCTAACCAATAGATTATTTTCCATCTATGGTTCCCAATATTTCCAAATCTATGCTCATCTCGCGCCCAGGTGTCCTACACATATGACTTCCATGAAGCTATTACGGAAATTTTCAGTTCTGTACAAAAATACTCTTAAAACCCAATTTTTACAAAAATATCTAAAAATTGAAAAACATAACTTTTTTACCTGAATAAGCATAATAAGGTAAAAATAAGCCATATATGGATGATATAAGGTGGAATATGATGGAAATTAGGTGGATTTGTAATAAGAAAAAATGACCAAAATTGAGGGCCAACATATATCTCCTATGTTTGTGAGTGTGCTTTGTCTCCAACAAAAAATGTATGGATCTTGTTCGAAGTTGGGACTACCTAGTATGTATTAAAAGTTGTAAATTCTTTTATCCATCTTATTTTATGAATAGGTCTTTTTGCTTCATATAAGCATAGCATCAAACTGAATATCACTTCTGATCAATGCACTGACAAGCTATATTCCTTAGATGTTTGTTGTAGATGTATTTTAAATTTCAGCATTAGCCACATCATTATTGAGTGGCATGGAATCCATTAACATGACCGAACTTACTCAACTAGTGGGGATTATTATTGCAACACTTGTTCTCGTGACTCTTATTATTGTGGACTTCCTAAGAGCATAATCACAAACAAAATCAAGAAGAAGCCATCAATAATAGGGTCTTGATCAGATTTATTGGGACACAAAGTAATAGAATTCAATGGATCTCTTCACCCATGCCAGGTAATAGAAATCCTTAGAAAATTTCTACATAGTCATCAGTTTTAATTTAAATAGAGTAGATTAGTTATGATGCATAGCACATGGGGAGTGGAACTGCCAAAAAATCATGCAGAATTAGCTAAATAATGTTTTGGTTGG
Organism: Pinus albicaulis; assembly: GCA_034641835.2. Taxonomy (NCBI): domain Eukaryota; kingdom Viridiplantae; phylum Streptophyta; class Pinopsida; order Pinales; family Pinaceae; genus Pinus; species Pinus albicaulis. The sequence continues at coordinate 560,266,291 of CM076574.1, forward strand.
AGGTATTATTAATATTGTATTTGGTGTAGTTTGTTGGTGCAAAAATTTTCATTACTGTAATGAATGTTTTTTTTGTAAGCTGAGTAGGACCTTTCATTCATTCATAAAAAGAGCGGGTTACATCAAGATAAAACTTATGTGGCCTCAACCTACCCATTAGGAAACTAGATATGTTTGTCATCGAAAGGCATTATAAGCCAACCAAAATCGAAAGGTTTTAATTCTATCGAATTCGGCCAAATAGGCCATACTATCAAAATACCATAATAATTTCTTCCTTCTAATTCTAAAGCTCCCTATCACTATGATCATCATCAAAATTTAAACAAAAACTAAACTGAAAACAAACATAAGTAGTAATTAACTAGTCCTTAGAGGACTCAATAGGCACAGGGTATTTTGCACTAGACCCTGGCATTTCTGAGTACTGTAGGCATTGAAGTTGCTGCTCAAATCTTCCCAGGAGAACATCCTACTGATGTACCTAAAACTGCAACAACTGAAAATGTTTTTGGATTTCCTAAAGGGTAGGGTCGATATGCATGTATTGAGAAGTATGTATGATGCCTTTAGCCACCAGATTTTTCATCATCCAATAGAGGTGGATGGTATTTTTATATTGGGCGACTCAGCCTCGAGAATTACCAGTTGCGGGGACCAGAAATTTGCAATCCATTTCTTGCTCTTCTTCCTCGACTTGGCAGGTGAGATCCTCTTCCCACCCTGTGATAATCCTTCTAGCTTACTTTGAGATCTCCCTCACATAGGCATGTGCAGATTCCTTGTTATGTTGGGCCTGAGTATTACAGCCAACTCTTTACATTTTCTAGGAGGAAGGTTCTCATTTTTTCCCCTGCAAACATCTCTTCCAACTTTCCCTGCAACCCTTTGTCATTGCTTCCTCTTTAAAAAAAATTCTCACACCATCAACACTTGTAAGGTTGTAAGTTCTAAACGTTCCAACACCGTCCAGACAACCATCCACCCAAAAAGGAAAAGGCCTCCGCTCCTGAAACTTGCCTCTGTGATAGGGGGAAAGACCATGCATAATAGGGAGGAAACATTAGTGTTTCAGATATAGGATAAGATATGAAAAAAAAATTCCTCTCACGCAGCAGTTCTTAACCCTCATACTCTTATTCCCCCAAACCATTCCAGCAAAAGGTATAGTTCGAGGCTAGGCTCTAACAGAAACATTTGACATAACCCCACATCCCCTGGAAAAGAGCCTTCAAAATTTGTTCAAAACCACAATGTAAAACAGAGTAATATCGTTTAGAAAAAAACCCATTCTTCATCCTCATGAATTTTGTGGCAACCCATGCAATTCCAAGACAAAGACATGCATAACCCCCTAAACCCAGAGATATATTTCCCATTCTCTCAAGCATAATTCCATATAGAATCGAGATTGACGTTGACATCCTAAATGCTGAAAAGAAAGAATGCCCCCTAGAATTCCAGAAAAGTGGGACTTTTGTCTTCCCAAACTGATAGTTCCATCGAATTGTATAAACTAGAATCCTACAGACTATCTCCAAATTCTCTTAATTGTAGGAGGAGAAGGAGAACTTCACATACCCCTAGTTTTCCATGTTGCAAATGCTGACGAAGTCCCCTTACCAAGCGTTCCCTCTTGCAAGCTTCCAATGATGTGCCACAAACTGGATGCAACACTGGAGGAGCCAAAACAAATTTACTTCACTAAACAACCTCTTTTGCAACCCAAATTCCCAATTTATTTGATGATGTCATGCTTCATCATGCATTTCACCTTCTACCACGTGGCCGTCATTGTATCTCTTCCCACTCCATCTTTTATCAGTCTGAATGACCTCTTGTCCTACAGAAATCGTCTTAATTACCATAATCATGATCCCCATTGGGATCCTCAACTGGATCGCACCCTGATCAAGGTTCTATTCATCCCCCACCTTTAGATTTCGGTCGTCCTTTTTATCATTCTCTAGGATCCTCAGTAGAGGTTCTAATTCTATCGGGTATCTATTGTTCCACTCTGTTTCCAAAGTGAGTCCCATATGAGCACACCCCCAATTAGCTAGGAAGTTTGTCACTTTGTTTCCATTGCAGAGGAAATGAAATGGGATGATGTGCTTAAAATCATGAGTGAGAGTACTTACCTCCTAGAAAATTCGGATTGTTCTCCAACTTTTACTTAGTTTTTCCCAATTTACTCCCTAGTTAAGACTTTTCATGGTCCCAAAAACTAATGACTAGTCTCCTTCCACCACTAATTACATGTAGTCCAATATTCTTGTAATGATGAGGCCATGTTTAATTGCATTATACTCAGCCTCATTATTTCTTGCATACCCCCAGTCCTATGCATAGATGTATATAGTTTGAACCATATGATTTCTAAAGATACCTCCAAAAGCAGCATCTCCAGGATTCCCTTTAGAAGCCCCATCAAAGTTTAATTTAATAAATCCTGGAGGAGACACCTGATATTTGGAAGGAAAAACTTTGGGTGAGGGGCGTAACTTCCATGATGCAGGGGCCAACATCTGAGGTGCTAGGTTCATAGCTATAATAATACCCACTTCAAGTGATGCAACTTTCTAGTCCTCTAGGAGTCATTTCTCCGATAGGATTGTTTCACGAATGTATTGAATGATTCCTTCCCACACTCACCTTTGAGGGATCTTTTGGATTTTAAAAATTATTTAGTTTTTTTCCTTCCATATAGCCTAGAGAAGGAACCATATTCTTATGGTCCAAGATTTGTTTAAGACTAAGCTCCTAAAGAACCCAGTTCTCCATAACTCCAGTGTTGCTGGGATGCTAGTGTTATCTTTGTCCATATGGCCAATGTATTCGCCAAGTTCTGTTATAAATATTATGCATAGGGACATTGGTTTAGAAAATTCTCCCCATCCTCCCTTTTAGCCTCACACATGCAGCACTGAGATGGCCTGTGAAGCCCCCGCTTCCGCAGTTGATCCTAGGTAAGGATTCTTTGCCTACATACGATCCATATAAAGTGGGCCACTTGTCTCCAATGATGGCTCATCCATATTTTCCGCCAAATGGGATTGTCATGATCATGTGGGTATTCCATAGATAGTATGTAAGCTTCTTCAATCATGAACATACCTCTGAGCATATATCCCCATCTCAAGATGTCTACTCCTTTCAATGTAGATACCTTTCTAGATTGTATTTCTCTGTCAAATATCTTCCATTGATCTAAAATCGGTGGGTTAGGCCAATCATACTTAACTTTCCATTGAATCCAACCATTCTTTATATCTTGTTTCTAGTATTGATTCACCGTGTTTCTATTCAATATATTTGTTTATAAAAATATGTCTACTATATCAGGACGACCGAACAATTTTTCCTATTGTTGCCACGATTCTTGCCAGAAGATAACCCTTCTTCCATCCTGCACTTCCAAGAAAGTGTAATTTCAGACGAGATCCCTATTAATTGAGGAAAGGTTCCAAATTGAGGACCCCTTTAGGGTAAGAGGGGTCCTTAATATTCATTTAATAGTTTGGGGCATCTGGTATTTGAGGGTCCAGATGGATTTCCAGATGTCCTTTCCTCCTTGCATCCATATCCACCAATTTGTTTCTCCCAAGGCCTGATTCAGAACATAAAGTTCCTGAAGCCCAAGACCTCTAGCCATATTGGGCTTGGTCACTTTATCTGAGGGTACTAAAGCCCATTTTTTGGCTTCCTGAGCCCCTTTCCACAGGAACTTTTTGAAAATATCAACTATAGCCATACAAGCCACTTTAGGAGTTACAAGCCCGGACATTTGATATATTGGCATGGATTGAAGGACTACTTTAAGAAGTACCTCTCTTCCAGAAATATTCAGAGCCCTAAAATACCAAGATTGGAGATGGGATTGGATATGGTCTATAAGGTCTTTCCAGCAGGAGATTCTAAGAGAATTTACTGTAATGAATGTTGACTTGAAGGTTATTAAGAAATATAGTGGATATCCAACTTTTCATCATCCCGTTTTTTTTACTACAACTACATATTCATCATACGTCACAAGAGACTTAGCAATTGGAATGTCGAAAGCATCTCGGAGGTTGTTGTTGCATCTTACATTGTTCAGTAGCTCGTAGATGATATTTTTTACTATGACACAACCGAGAAGTTGGAGCCTGTTGTAATTGACCCATGAACCTGATATATGATGTCCCTAATTAGATGTGGTGCCTCACTAGAATTCAAATTTTCCCAAGGACTTAATTGGGTGGGTGGGAGTTGGTGGACCTGGGTGTAACTTTGAAGAAACATATGATCTAGTCATTTCTGATTGGCAGCCAATGGAGATGGGAATCTAACTAGAGGATTTTATTCGAGATTTTCTTGTGGTGTTAGATGGATAATCCTTGCATCGATCACCAACATTCCAAAATTTTGTTGGTTTTCATCTCGGGTCCTATTTATGGCTATGTCATGGCATCTCCATTTATCAATTTATAAGATAGAAGGACACCTTATAGAGGACTCTGGATCTAACAACTCTGATAATTGGTGCATGTCTCTAGGTATTTTCTAGATGAATACAGAGACACCTTGACTGCTAAAGTTTGAGGTGGCTCACAACGTTGCTCAAGATAAATATGGAAATAATGTGGCACATGTATTTCCATTTCAAATGTAATTAAAAGTTGTTTTTCAGTGTTTTATAAATATTGTTTTTAGATCAGAAGTTGAAACTGTTGAGCTTCATTATTTTTTAAGTATCTTTTCTTTATTATTTACTTCCTTATTCTGAAATATTGAAACTTAAACCAGACACAAAGTTTTTGATGTAGACCAATAGATGCAGCTCATTTTAGAACTTGCAGGAAAGTCAATGTAATTTCTTTTTATTTGTAGAAATTCCTTGTAGATTCAAACTGCTAATTTTAATTTACTAAAAAAATAGACTTGAATATACTCTACCAATTTTGAAAACAATAAACAATTGTGAAATGATGAACCATACAAGAGAAAGAATTCAATCAACACATTACACAATGATTTCCTGGGGAAAGCCACAGCTAAAAACCCCTGTTATCAATATATTACATTAGTCAAAAAATGTGATAAGATTACAATTTTTTTCTCAAGCTAGAGAAACCTATGCGCTATCTCTATCTGTCTCACTATGTTAAAATGGTACCAAGAAATGGCACCCAAAGGGGGCTTCTGATTTAATTTTCCCTTAATTAAATTGGAAGAGAAATTGTAATTTCATCTCATGATAGTTTTTATTAGTTAACTAAGTCAGAATGACTGATTTATCTTAGGAAATTCGAGTTGAGGGTCAGAGAGGAGGCATGTAGAGTTATACCATGATTTAAGGGGGTCCAGTTAAAGTTATCTGTGAGTTGTAATTAGTTAAGTCAATTAATTGAGTTAAAATAAGTTTAACTAGTTCTGACTAAGATATGAGCTAGTGAAAGGTCTAATGAATTAAATATGATTTAATTCAAAAGTGGTGATCAATCAGTTAACTAATAATTCACTATAAATAGGTGTTGCATGTCAGTTCTAAGGAAGGCCCAGCTGAGACTGAGATTAAATGGGTGATAAATATCAGTTGTATAATTAGAAAATTTTATAGGTTAGTTATAGAAACATGGGGAGGTTGAGTCATTACACAATAAATTCCAAGGAATTTCCTATTTAATAGGGTGACAATTCCTCCAAGAATGCGTGAGCAAGGCAAGATGAGCAGAGGCTGAGAATTGTTTAAGTGACTAATTTTTCCTAGATCAGAGTGAGATAATTGGGAGAGTGCATGAGTTTCTCTGAGAGAGAAAAGCATTGTATTTTATCATGATATTGAATTTATAAAATATACATATAGCAAGGTTTTAGGCAGTGTGCATTCCCCAAATACATCTTGTGTTGTGTGATTGATTATCTCTTTCTCTTACTTGTTATGTGATTGTGGTATCGTGTTTTTTTTCCACAATTTGTAGAAGGATTCAATATCTTGTTTTAGTACATTGAAAGATCAGTTTGAATCTCTTTATTAGATTTTATACATGGTATCAGAGAGTTATGAATAAAAATAAGAGAAGAACAGATTTTGTTTTAATAAGGTTCAAATTTTCATATTTTTTCTTCTAGATCCAGCAACAGATCAATATGTCTTTCAATGGCTTGAGACTCGAATATGCACTCTACGGAAATTTGAAATACATTGCATGGAAGGATAGGATGGAGGAAATTCTCTAGGACAATGGACTGAAGGATTTCATAGATATTGATGTCTCGGATCCTACAACAGCAAATTCTCAACTTCTTGATGCATGGAAGAAGAATGTAGCAAAGGCAAGAAGGATCTTGTTAGAGATAGTTTGATATCATACTGTCTCGGGTCTCCACGGGAAGTCGAATCCATATGATATGTGTAAGGCCTTGAAAGATATATATCATAATATCAATGACCACTGGAATATCACGCTAAAAGACAAGCTCTTGAAGATCAAAATGGAGAAGGGCGATACGATCGAAAAATACTTGATGAAGTTCACTCAGTTTCGAGATGAGCTTGGAAGTGTTGGGATAATTGTTGCCTCTGATTATTTTGTGAGCCTAGCTCTTATAGGTCTTTCCAAGAGCTATCATAGCTTCCAGGACTCTATGAATGGGAGGGAGAAGCTACCAAATTTGGAGCGACTATGGTCTGATCTTCCACAAGAAGAAATTTGGTGAAGCTCCAAAGATGGATCCTCATTAAAGACTGATGATGAGGAGATTTGTGCCTTGGCTAGAAAGGCAAAGAAAGGAAAAGGAAAGGCTCCCCATTCAAAATATGAATCTGACAAGGTAGAAAAGAAGCGAGACTTTTTAGAGGTAAAATGTTTCAACTATCATGAGCATAGACACTATGCCACAACTTTTCCACAAAAGAATAACAGCAAGAAGGCCTCGGGAAGAGAAACAAGTGAAGCATTGGATTCACAGTTCGAGTTTTACTTCACCTTAATCACATGCATGGTGTCATCAGTGATGGGTTCTATGTGGTACTTGGATAGTGGAGCTTCATTCCATATGACCAGAAACAAATAATTCTTCAGTAGCTTGGAGGATAAGGATCTCTAGATGCACATCGAGATGGGTGACACCAAAAGGTATAGCGCTACCATTGTAGGTATAGTTACCTTTCAGAGGGAGTTAGGTAATCCACTCACATTAAAATATGGCATGTATTTTCCTGGTTTAAAGAATACTTTTATTTTCTGATGCTTTGTTGGAATATTATGGCTATGATTTGATATTCAGTGAAGGAAAGGTGTTCCTTCGTCACAAAGCCACGGGAGAGGTGAAAAATATTGGGGTTCGAGTAAATAATCTCTACAAACTGGATGTAGAAGAATCCGCGGCACTGAGCACTAAAGAAGAGAAGGTAGAAAACCAAGACATCGGTGAGCTATGGCATAGGAGGTTGGGCCATCTACACCACAACGCTTTGAACATCATGTAGCATATTTCTACAGGACTTCCAAGGGGTGCACTTGTACAAAGAGATACAAGAAAATGGTGTGCATTAGAAAGTATACCAATGCCACCTTTCATGATAAGGAAATTCAAGCCAAGGTTATCCTTGAGAGAGTTCACTTAGATGTATGTCGACCATTCTCGACATCTCCAATAGCAAAGAACAGGTATTATGTGATTTTTTTTTATGATTTTTCAAGAAAGTGTTGGATTTTCTTCATGCAAAATAAAGATCATACATTCTCCAAGTTTTGTGAATTCAAGGCACTTGTCAAGAAAGATACATGGAAGAATTTGAAGGCTCTTAGGAGCGACAATGGTGGAGAATACATCTCTAACGAACTCAAGAAATTTTTTGCCTCATAAGGAATTCAAAGAGAATTGATTGCATCTCATAACCCACAATAGAATGAGGTTGCAGAAAGGAAGAACAAAACTATTGTGGGAACAGCATGATCTATGTTACATGATCAGGGCCTACCATTGCATCTATGGGAAGAAGAATGAAATACAATAGTATTTATGCAGAACATAATTCCTCATCAGATACTTGGGATGAGTACACCAGAGGAGGATTTTCCAGGTAAGAGACCAAATGTGTCGTATTTTAAAATTTTTGGTTCATCTGTTTATTTCCATGTAAATGAAGATGTCATGAAGAAGTTAGAGCCAACAACAGAGTTGGGGATATTTGTGGGGTACACTGATACACCTCACAACTATCTGGTGTGCTTTCCAGCAAATAAGATGATAGTGGTCAGAAGAGATGTGAAATTTGATTAATACAAAGCCATGTGATTGTCCCTTGAGAGGGAGCTCAAGTTGCATGCAGTTGAGGAGCTCTTGGCTCCAAAGGATGAACCTCGATATGTGGAGAAACCACAAGTAGAGGAACATAGAGTGGTATAAGCCACTCATGTAGAGCCATCTACCAGAGATGGAAGGAAGCGCACCAGAGAGGCTGATATATTATTGTTGGATACTAGAGATAATGTGGCAACACCCACATCATAGCACAGACAAAGAAGGTCCCCAGAGCGATACACTGGATACATGGATATTATGAGAAAAGGTATTGAGATAGTACCATCCTCTTTTGAGGAAGTAGTGCATCATATAGTAGGGTTTGATGACATGTTTGAGGAGTATTACTCCATTATCAGAAACAGTTTGTGGGAAGTTGTCCCAAGACTAGTGGGGAAGTCAGTTGTAGGATCTAGGTAGTTCTACAAGGTGAAGCAGACACCAGATGGGAGTGTGGATAAACAAAAGGTTATATTTATGGCCATAGGGTTCTCTCAAGTGGAGGGGATTGACTATGATGATACTTTTTCACCAGTCGCAAGGTACTCATCTATTAAATCCATCCTTGCACTCTCGGCGCAAATGGGATGGCAGATACATTAGATGGATGTAAATACAGCCTTTCTCAATGGATTTATTGAGGAACAAGTGTACATTGAGCAACTGGAAGGTTTTTATATCTTAGACATGGAGTTGCATATGGGGAGGCTCAAGAGAGAATTGTATGGGATAAATCAAGCACCTTGTGCTTGGTACACCAGGATTGACAGTTATTTCATTGGTTTGGGTTTTACCAAGAGTGAAGCAGATGCAAAACTATATCATATTGTGGTTGATGGTAATATTTTGATTATTCTAATTTATTTCAATGATATGATATTGACAAGTGATGAGAAACTCATAAAGCCTTGCAAAGAGGATCTTGCAAGAGAATTTTAGATCAAGGACATGGGGCTCTTGAACTATTTCCTTGGATTGGAAATATGGCAAAGAGATGGGGAGCTATTTGTATCTCAAGGAAAGTATGCCTCAAAGATTCTAAGGAAGTTCCACATGGATACTCCTCTAACAGGAAATTGGAGGAAGGAGGATGCTACTTCGGGCGAAGTACTGGATGTTACTATTTACAAGTAGCTTTTGGGTTCACTCATGTATTTGGTGAACACACGACCCGACATATGCTACGCATTTAATTAGTTGATCCAAGCTATGGTTAAGCCTACCAAGCTCTTTTGGAAGGCATACAAGCATGTGTTGAGATATCTCAGGGGCACTACAAAGTATGGATTATGGTATAGACAAACAGAGGGAGTGAAGCTTCAAGGCTTCACCGATGTAGATTGGGAAGGGAGTCCATCCTACATGAAGAGCACATCAGGAGGAATATTTAGCATAGGATCAATAGCAATTTCCTGGTACAACAAGAAATAGAGATTAGTTGCACTTAATTCAGTAGACGTAGAGTACATGGCGGCGAGTCAGGCAGCATGCAGATAATCCATTTCTTGTTGAGAGGGAGCATTGAAATAGCACCAAGAAATTTCACCCAAAGGGGGCTTTTGATTTGATTTTCCCTTAATTAAATTGGAAGAGAAATTGTAATTTCATCTCATGACAACTTGTATTAGTTAAATAAGTTAGAATGACTAAGTTAGCTTATGAAATTCGAGTTGAGGGTCAGAGAGGAGGCATGTAGAGTTCTCCCATGATTTAAGGGGGTCCAGTTACATTTATTTGTGAGTTGTAATTAGTTAACTCAATTAATTGAGTTAAAATCAGTTTAACTAGTTTTAACTGAGAGATGAGCTAGTGAGAGGTCAAGTGAATTAAATATGATTTAATTCACAAATAGTGGTCAATGAGTTAACTGATAATTTTCTTTAAATATTTGTTGCATGTTATTTATAAGGAAGGCCCAGTTGAGACTGAGGTTAAATGGATGATAACTATTAGTTGTATAATTAGAAAATTATATAGGTCGGTTATAGAGTCATGTGGATTCCAAGGAGTCATTGTGCAATCAATTCCAAGGAATTTCCTATTTAATAGGGTGACAATTTATCCAAAAATACGTGAGAAAGGCAGGCTGAGTAGTGGCTGAAAATTGGTTAAGTAATTGACTGATTTTTCCTAGATTAGAGTGAGACAATTGGCAGAGTGCAGGAGTTTCTCTGAGAGAGAAAATCATTTTATTGTTTCATGATGTTGACTTTATACAATATATATATAGCGGGGTTTTAGGCAGTGTGATTTCAATAGAAACATCTTGTGTTGTGCTATTTATTGTCTCTTTCTCTTACTTGTTATGTGATTGTGTGATTGTGTTTTGTTTCCGCAAATTGTAGAATTCAATATCTTGTTTTAGTACATTACAGGATCATTTTGAATCTTGTTGTTATATTTTCTACACATTATTTCCTATATAATCCTTGGCCAATACTTAACCAATTTTTTTCTTGCCTAAGTCCTTATTTCGTTACGTTTTTTCCTTGGGAATTAGCCCCTATTAATTAAGGAAATTCCTCATCCATAAATACGCAATCCTTCATAGGCCTTCATCTGACTGCATGCACCACCTGTACAATTTGGATGATTATATAGATGATAGTATACTGACTTTGAACTCCAATCTCAACTGGGTAACTTGTAGATTTTTCATGCATGAGTTATTTATGGTTGATTTATCAGTTAACTGGTTGATCACAGAGTACATACTCCACTACTAGACCTCCCACTAGTTCCTCCAACAGTTGGAACTAGTTTCATTGACTTTAACTCAATTAAACTAAACTAATTAATTGCAACTCAAAATAAACTCAACCAAGGATCCTAAAAAGTAGTAGCCACCCTACATGACTCAAGTTATACCCTCAACTCGAATTAATTGAACCAACTAAGTCAAACTAACTTAGTTAACTCGTACAAGTTGTCATGTGATGTGGAATTACAATTTTCTTCTAATTTAATTCAAGGGAAAATTAAATTAGAATCTTTCTTGGTGTCATTTTCAACATTATTAACTTTTACTACACCTAGCATCTATTCAAAATTTTAGATGAACTTTTAATCACAACGAAAACTCCACACATTCCTTATCAAATAATATATGGTTGTGTCCCATTATTATTTTTTACTATACTTGTTCCTCTCCTTGAATTTCTCATGTTTAGATGCTTGAAATCATAAATCCCTTTCAACATTCTCACAATCTTACCATGGCACAATGTCATCAACTATAGACTTATACTCTATCTTCTAAGTTAAAAATGTGTTTGAATGTATAAAAATTTGTAGGATTTTCTTAATCAGAACTAAAACTCTTCCATTTTCGATGTGGTTTGGTTGTTGGGAAGGCACTGAAAGAACTTGAACATGGGACCCTTCAATTAGCTGCATCCATTGGGAATTTGGATGCCCAAGAAAACGCCTCAGTAATTTTAAAAAAATATTCCTACTTTAGTGCTTTGGGGTTACTTTGCGTCCATGGCAATAGAAAGCTTGTCTGGAAATCAATTCTGGGAATGGATACTACTACTCCTATATGGGATCTCAAGTAATGTACAATTTCAGTATTAAACATATATATTTGTTCTTTAAAACCATATAGATCATTCTTATTTTCCCTTTTTTAGTTTACGACTGCCAAGTAATAGGTTGTTGGCCAATACATGAACAATCCCAACAGTAGGTGGAAAAAATTGTAGAAAATCTATCAACGGGATTCAATCTCACCTTGTAATGTACTAAAACAAGATATTGAATCCTTCTACAATTTGCGGAGACAAAATTCGATCACACAATCACATAACAAGTAAGAGAAAGAGACAATCAATCGCACAACCAAAGATGTATCTGGGGAAAGAAACTGCTCAAAACCCCGCTATTTTTATACTACATAAAGTCAAGATCATGAAACAATACAGTGTTATTCCTCACATTGAGAAACCTATGCACTCTGCTAACTGAATCACTCTGATCCTACTCGAATCTGGATTGTAATCAAAGCAATTGTGTTCCAATATTTAACATGTTTCTTGCCTCTGTCTGGCCTGCCTTCCTTACGCATGCTTGGGCTAATTGATCCTATATTAATTAGGAAAATACCAATTAATGATTGTACAATCCTTCAGGGCCTTCCCGATGACCTCATGCATGACCTGTACAATTTTATAATAATACAACTGATAGATCTCTTCCATTTAACCTCGGTCTCAACTAGGTCTTCCTTAGAACTGACATGTTGTTGCCATTATGATGTAATATGATGATATTTTGTCCTTGATGGCAACCTGCATGATGAGTTTCCCTTTTGATAGCAACATATTTGTTAAATATGTAAAAATGATGTATCTACAGGTCAGTTCAAATGTGACAGAATAGGAATTCTAGTAGGTGACATAGAAATGATAAAATTAATATTTCACAATGTATACACAGTTTTGATGAAGGCACCCTAAGTGTGCTCGCAGGTTTGATGAAGGAAACCTGCGTATACATCCAGAATTAAAGTATACGCAATTTTGATGAAGAGAAGTCGCGTATACATGTGGGTTTGAAGAAGCCAAGTCATGTACGTACTTACGCACTCATTTTATGATACCAGAGGTCCTCACCATGGTTTTATCCCACAGTATTGAGTGTTGTGTTGTTTATTTTATTCCTTCCAAGAATATCGTCGACACTTGTGTATTTTTGGTTCATGGTATTGAGAAAGGCTGAAACTATATAAGGAGAAGAAGATCATAGTTCAAAGAGTGAAAGTGTATGTGAATTGAAATTACTTTCTAGTTAATGTTGTGATGGTTTCATTTCAAATATAAAGTTTTCTTTGCATTGTTTTACTTATCCTTCATGAGTTTGTTTAAGAGCATGTGATTGGAAAATAGTGTACTTAGTGAAATTATGAGTTCGTCAGAAGCTTAAAAAGAATTATTTTAAATGACAGAACAAAATCAATGGTAAACACAACAAGCACATATAATAGAGCTTAACACGAAGAATTTTGATAAAGGAGTTCACCCCTCCTGGGCTACATCTCCTTGTTCCAGCTTCATAGTGTGACCTTTGTATTAGCTTCAAGTGTGCTCAAATTGCTATTACAAGCTTCAAAACCTCTTGGAACATGTTCCAATGAGTTTATAACATCATAATCTCCCAAAAATGACTATTTGTTTGTTGTATTTGGACTCTAGATGCTCTAGCATTTACCCAAACACCTGTTGGCCCTAGCCTTCAAAAATCTTCAAATGTACTAAAACACCTATAGATCACCTTTTCTACCTCTGAAGCCTACTTCATTGAGTTCCTAGCATGAAAATTAGCCAGGAATGACTTTTACTGAGCTTAGTTTGGTCGAAAACTGAGTAAGTTATGACCAAAACCAACTTTACCCCAATTTCCCCTCCAAAACTGGAGAAACTGCCAGTTAAGTTTCTAAATTTGGCATTCCCGCCAAGTTTGGCGCTGCCTCCGAAAATTCTGCCAGTTTAATTTCCTGGATTAATTAACATAAGCAGTAATATAGGATTAAATTTTAACCTCGCTAATGACGTATTAACGTCATTAAAGCACACTTAAACATTAATTAAACAAGTTTATTTCCGCTGGTTTTTCGTTTGAACTAGCTCTCGATCGCACTCTTCTGGTCACATGGGGAGGGGGTTGGCCCATGGGGCTGGCCCCCTCCAACCTTGAATGGTCAGGCGGTTACAATTAAAATAGATGCAAAAGATGGTATGTGTAAGAACCACCCCGTAGGAGAGATGGTTGAGCGCGCATATGGCAGGCGGGAGGTCCAGGGTTCGAGCCCCGACCCTGCCATATAATTTTTCTCTAAGCCATGAATACCTCCACCGCTAACTTTTTCCATCTGCCATTCTAGGTCCTCCACCACATTGGTTAGTATGCCTCTAGATTTAGCTAACTCCGTCATGGTTGGTGGTTTAAACATAATATATATATATATATAATACCACTACCAATAATAATTCGACCAACCTTAGTCCAAATTTCATATGACTTGTCATTCGACCTTCCAACCTGTCCTGCCATGGGGGGTACGTGGCATTCCACGTGGCCTTTCCCCATTGAACACCATATAAAATTAAATGCTAATTTAATAAAATTTCACTTAGACTTAAGAATAAAAAAAATTCACTTTCTAGTCATCATCGGCGAATCTGGTGGTGCCACTTGGTGCAGTGTCATTCGTTGTTTCTGGAGGATATTTCTACAAATGTTGATTGTACCTGCCACATCAGTAGTGTACCTATTCTTCTCATTTTTTTCCTATTTAGGAAAATGAACAGCAGACGGTAACTCAGTCATACGAACTCAAATTTTGATGAAACAAGTTGCGTCAGCATCCTGGCAATGAACTCTATCTGGTCGTTCGAGTTTGAAGAAATTTCAAGCACTTTCAATTTTTAGCTAAAACTTGAGCCTTAGATCATTCCTTCCCACTAGAATATTTTTCGACCCCAAAATATATTATCAATTGTTCAGCAAGTGAGGGTACAACTCCCTCAGTTTTCCAATCTCCAACCATTTTTCCTTTGAATAATTTTGACCCTTGAGTCCAACTTTAAGGTATTCAACATTCCCTCTTCTTGAAGTTCTAATTCTTCTGTCAAGTATGAGATCTTGTTGAATTTCATCAAGATATTCTAGCGAGAAATCATCTATTAATGGCATATGAACATGATCTCCTTGATCATCAATCAAAGGAGGCTCAAACAATCTCAAATTCTCAACATTAATGACAGAATAGATTTGCATATAAGGAGGAAAATCTAGCTTGAATGCATTTGTACCAATCTTTTCCAGAATTTTAAATGGACCATAACAGATTAGTTTGAGCTTTTTACCTTCCCCTTACAATATTTCTTTTCTTTTGTACAACCAAACTTCATCTCCAACTTGAAATTTGTGATCAACCTGATGTTTTTCATGCCTTTCCTTGTAGCTGCTTTGATTCTTCTCAAATTGCTCTTGTACTGTGTGATGTACCAACTGAATTTTCTCAATGAACTTTCTTTCTTTATCTATGTCACTATGTCGATCTATAGCAACATATTTCTCAAATATAAAGTCCAATGGCGATCTTGGCAAGTAACCAAAACAACCCTCAAATGGCGATGTATTTTTGGAAAAATGTTTTGCCCGGTTGTATGCATGTTGTATGTATTGTAACTGTTCATCCCGCAACTTGGGATGCTTGCTACAATAGCCTCTTAGAAGATGAATTATATTCCTATTTACCACCTCTTTTTAACCATCTCTTTGCGGATGAAATGTTGTACTCTTCTTCAACTTTGTATCCATCATGTCCCATAATTTTGACCAAAAATTCCCAACAAATCGATAATCTCGATCACTTACAATAGAAATAGGAAGACAAAAATGGATCCATACATTTTGAAAGAAACGATTAGCAGTTTGTTCAGCTCTAATAGTTTTCTTACATGCCATCAAAATACGCATTTTGTTGAACCTATCTACCACAACATACAAATAATAATTACCTTTCCTTGACATAGGAAGGCCTCCTACAAAATCCATTGAGATTCTCTCCCAAGGATGAGAAGGAACTAGAAGTGGTGTGTACAAACCAAGCTTCCTATTGCTAGGCTTACATGTTGCACATAAATAACATCCTCTAATAAAATGAGAAACACTTCCATTCATGCGTGGCCAATAAAAATACCTTTGCAGATGCGCTATTGTCTTGCCTACACCGAAATGTCCTGCAATAAATGATGTGTGTGCCTCTCTTATGATATTGTTTCTTTCTCCCTGTGGTATACATAACTTGCCCAAGTATACATAACCTGTGGTATCCACATGATAATCTAACTCTTCACTTTGGTTTCCCTTACTAAATTTCTCATACACATCTTGAAAATCACTATCATTCACATATTGTTCAATGTAACTTTCATGCACAATAGAATTGTGCTTGAGAATAATAGTTGAATTTACAATAGGCCTAGAGATCATATCGGCTACCTTATTGTAGATTCCTTTCTTGTACCTGATAACCAAGTGAAATTGTTGTAGAAAACCCATCCACCTGAAATGTCTTGATTACTGCAATTTGGACTGTGATTGCAAATACTGCAATGGTTGATGGTCGTTATGGATAATGGTCTTTTTTCCCATCAAGTAATGCTTCCATTTCTTTACACTTTATACCAATGCATATAATTCTGTATCATATGTAGGGTATTTATTCACAGCTCCATTAAAATTTTCAAAATGAAATGAGATAGGCTTACCATGTTGCATGAGCACTGCTCCCATAGCATAACACTTGCATCCATTTGGATCTCAAATGGTTGTCTTAGATCTGGAATTGCTAGTACCAGTGCTGGACTATTCTTTTTCTTTAAAGAATCAAATGCTTTCTGCTGAAAATATCCCCAATGGAAGACTTTCTTTATGCTTGTCAATGCATGTACCGGTGTTGTAATAGAAGAAAAATTAGCAATAAATTTCCTCCAATATTGTGTTGCCCCTAAAAATATTCTTATCTCGGTAAATGTAATGGGCTTGGGCCAATTAAAAATGACCTCAAATTTGGAGGGATAAATCTTCAATTCACCTCCTCCAACTATGTGTCCCAAATATACCAATGAATTCTTACCAAATTCACACTTTAACATCTTAAGAAACAATTGCTCTTTTCTCAAAACATCAAGTACCTTGTTCACATGCATGACATGTTCTTCTCTTGATTTGCTGAATATGAGTATGTCATCTAAGTAAACAATGACAAATTTATCTAGAAATGGTCTAAGTACATCATTCATCACTCTCATAAAAGCAGTTGGTGCATTTGTCAAGCCAAATGGCATAACTAACCACTCTTACAATCCTTGTCTAGTCTTGAAAGCAGTTTTCCAAATGTCTTCTTCAGCTATCCTAACTTGATGGTAACCACTTATCAAATCTAACTTAGTGAAATACTTTGCATCCTTTAACTGATCAAGAAAATCATCAATGCGTGGAAGTGGGTAGCGATTATTTACCGTGATTTTTTTCAATGCACGAAAATCGATACAGATTCACCAAGTCCCATCCTTCTTTGGAACCAAAACTATTGCAGAGCCATATGGTGAAGTAGATGGGTGTATGATACCTTTATTCAGCAACTCTTGGATTCGCTTCTTGATTTCCAAACTTTCCATGATTGACATGCGATACATACCAATATTCGGAAGTGGAACATCCTGTTGTAGCTGAATCTCATGTTGAATTGCCCTCTTGGGTGGAAACCCCTTTGGTTCTTGAAACATCTCGCCATGATGACTTACCACATCAAAAAAATCAGATTTCAATTTTTCATCACATTCTTCAAAAGATTCATAGTTAACATCTTCCTTTTTCTTGATCATAAGAAGCACAAAATTTTTACTTGCATTTACTAGCCTCTTCATTTTCCCTGCATTAACTAAAGAGATATTCAGTGTCTTGTGATGAGCTCTCACAATATACTCCATGCCATCTTTGATCAAATGATATTTTTTCTCATGAAGGTAAAATACCTCTTTCCTGTCATACAAATATGGACTACCCAAGATAATCCCTTAAATATCAAGTGGTACAACATCTAACTCAACTTCATCAACAAAGTTTGCAGTAATAGAAAATCTAAAAATATATTCCCTTTTCACCTGAAAATTTTCATTGTTAACTATCCAACCCAAAGGGTATGGCTTATGATGAGGTAGAGTTTCAAGGTTCAGTTTTTTAACTAAGTCTTCTGAAATCAAGTTTGCTTGTGACCTTGTATCAAATAAGGCATCAATCTTTGTATGATCAGAAATTACTCTAACATCGAATAATTATATCCTTGTATCCTCATTTGAAGTGTTATTGTGACTATTTTAGGTACTAGAACTTGCAATCGCTTCCTTTATTTTGTTAACCATGGAAACTATCTTGGTTTCATCTCCTGAATCATATCCAAGATCTTTTTGTGTGGTGGCAATCGTCTTTTGTTTCCCTTTGTTATTTGGTTTCTTTGGTCTTAGTTCAGGATGTAGTTTCCAACAGTGAGCTTCATCATTCCCCTCTTTGGAACAACGTTTGCATGTTATTTTATCCCATTCTTGCTTCCCACTTGCATTCTTATTTCCCTTCCATTTTCCTCCTTTCTCTTTTCCCTTACCCTTAAATGTATTCTTCTTAATACCCTCTTCAGAAATTTTTTTACCCCTTGCTTCAAGATGTGTGGCTTGCACACATACTTCATCTAAGTTATTTGGGTTAAACATGAGAATAGTGTGTTTTAAGTAGGAATGTAGACCTCCTGCAGGTTTTAACCCTGTACGGAAATTATCTACAAATGAATATTAAAACAGAAAATAAACAATAGCGAGAGCATAAAACATAAAACAGATAAACACAAAGATTTTCCCCTGGATCCCAAATTGGGACGACCAGCTTGATTTTTCATTATATTCCTTTTAGTGTTAAAACACATATATATAGATGCCAAAGCATACATAAACCCCAAACCATTAACCCTAGATTAGAACATAACCATGGTTCCCTTAACGGGATCTACAAAATACCAGGGGCCGAAAACCATCATGCCCCAAAACCATGTGCAAATCCATGTACAAAACCATGGGCGGGTCCACCCACCAAAAAATAAGGTCTAAAAAAAAAATTCCCAAGGCGCTGCCGCCCCCCCTATGACCCCCTTGCTACGCCAAGTCCAATGTACAAGGGGGGTTGTCTCCCCCCCTGTGACCCCCCCGCGCATGACTCATTGTGGAAAGAATATAACACATACCCAACATTCTCCCACTTGTTGTTTTCTTTCCGCAGGGGGCCACAGGAGAGCTTAGTCATTATCCCAGCTCTGCAACACCCATTTTTTCTCTACACCAAGAGAACTTCTGAGTGCTCACAGACTTCGTCAATGCATCTGCAACATTATTCAAGGTGTCCACCTTTACCAGCAACACCCTTTTAGCCTCAACCATATCTCTCACAAAGTGATATTGAACATCAATGTGCTTTGTCTTTGAATGATAAGCAGGGTTCTTAGCCAAGAAAATTTCACTTTGGCTATCACAGTCTATCCTTATAGCTTGCTGTACCAACTCCATACTTGAACACAATCTCTGCAACCAAACTGCTTCCTTGCTTGCATGAGTGGCTGCTATGTATTCTGCCTCTGTAGTTGAAAGCGCCACTACAGACTGTCTTTTACTCATCCAACTGACCGCACCTCCAAATAGGCTAAACACATACCCACTTGTAGATCTTCTTTGGTCCAGATCTCTAGCCCAGTCTGCATCAAAAAAACCATGAATGTCCAACATTCTTTCCAATCCTGGTCTTCCCTGGTAGCATAAGCCATAATCACTAGTGCCACGTAAATATCTGAAAACCCGCTTCACTACTGTCCAATGCTCCTTCCCTGGGTTTGACATAAACCTGCTCAATACTCCCACTCCATGTGCAATGTCTGGTCTAGTACAAACCATTGCATACATCAGGCTACCCACTGCACTTGCATATGGAACACGGGACATATACTCCTCTTCTTCTTGTGTCTTGGGACACTGTTCAGCAGACAACTTTACACCTACAGGAATAGGAACATTCACCGGTTTACTATCCTGCATATTGAACCTCTGCAATATAGTCTCGACATAATTCCTCTGGTTTAACCAGAGCTTCCTCTTTTCCCGATCTCTCTTAATTTCCATGCCCAAAATATAGTTTGCAACACCAAGATCCCTCATGTCAAATTTGGAGAATATTTGGGTCTTAAAATCTTGGATAATTTCTTTGTCATTTCAAATAAACAATATATCATCCACATACAAGAACAAATAAATAACATGGTCACCAATTAATTTAAAATAAACGCAGTGATCCTCCTTGCTTCTGGTGAAGCCAAGTCCCCGTATATAGGTATTAAATTTCTGATACCACATCCTTGGTGACTGTTTAAACCCATACAGAGACTTTTTTTACCTACATACTAGTTCTTTCTTCTCCTTCACTATAAAGCCTTCAGGTTGTTTCATCTAGATCTCCTCTTCCAAATCCCTGTGAAGAAATGATTTCTTCACATCCATCTCTTCTACCTCAAAATCAAATGCAGCAACAACAAATAAAAGTAATCTAATAGAAGTAACTTTGGCAACAGGAGAAAAAATATCACCAAAATCAATTCCCAGCACCTGGGAATAACCTTTTTCTACCAACCGAGCTTTGTATTTCTCCACCTTGCCTTCTACATTTATCTTCTTCTTAAACACCCATTTTCTCCCAATGGGCACCCTTCCAGCTGGCAACTCCACCAGATCCCATGCCTCATTTTTATGCAAGGATGCCATTTCATCAACCATGGCCTCCTTTAAGAGTTTTTCATCCTCTGAATCTATTGCCTCCCTAACAGTTTTGGGATCATCATCAGTTATAGTTAAGGCAAAACTTGAATAGAAAGCAGATGGACTATACCTTTCTAGTTGCCTTCTTTCCCAAACTCATCTTCTCACAGCTGGAGTTTGTGGCTCTTCCTCTTTTGAGTCTTCTTCTGTTGTAGAGTCTGATTCATCCTCCTTTAGCTCAAACTCTATCTTCTCAAGTTCCTTTGGTAGGACTGCATGTTTAACAACATCTTTCACCTCTCTAAACACCACATCTCAGTTGTACACAACCTTCCTTGTTTCTGGGTTCCAAAGCTTGTAACCCTTTAAACCATCCTTATACCCAATAAAGATGCATCTTTCAAATTTATTATCCAACTTGGTCCTTTTCTGCTTTGGAACATCTACATATGCATCACATCCAAATACCCTCAGATGTGAAAGAGAGGGTTTCTTACCAGATCATACCTCATGTGGAGTATTATCCTCCAACATTGATGAAGGTGATCTGTTAACCAAGTAACATGCAGTCTCTACTGCCTCTGCCCAGAATTCTTATCCTAACCCAGTACCACTGAGCATGCTTCTTGCCTTTTCCATCAGTGTTCTGTTCATTCTTTATGCAACTCTATTTTGTTGAGGTGTGTATGGAGTAGTCTTCTACCATGCTATACCACACTTCTTACAAAACTCTTCAAATTCCTTCTTGCAGAACTCCCCACCATTATCTGTCCTCGGCACCTTTATCTTCTTTTCTGTCTAGTTTTCCACCAGAGCCTTAAATTTTTAAATCCTTCAAAGACTTCAGATTTCTTCCTCAAGAAATATAACCATGTATTCCTTGAGAAGTCATCTATGAATGAAACATAGTACATAGACTTACCCAGTGATGGAACCGACACAGGTCCAAACACATCACTGTGCACAAGCTTTAATATCTTGTTCGCCCTCTTAGAACCAAAAGGAAAACTCAGCCGATTCTTCTTCCCATATACACAATGTTCAAAGAAATCGAAATCTAGAGAGCTATTAGACATACCTTCTACCACACAATTTCCATGCAGTATCTGAAGGGCCTTATCTCCAACATGTCCAAGCCTTTGATGCCATAGCATGGTCTCTTCTCTAGAGACCGCTAGGCTTTCCGTTGTAGTTTCAGGAACCACAGAACTGTTGCACCCATCAATAATAGTGTTGCCCTGAAGCTTGTATAGATTTCCAATCCAAACTCCCCACATTAATACCAGTGCTCCCCGAACCATCTTATAGGTATCTTTCTCGAACACTATTTTTACACCTACATTGTTGGCTTGAGGGGTCCTAACCCAGGTTCGGTGTGCAAGGTTTGCCAAAAAACCCCTATACTACTGGCCCTTTCAGCAGCGACCTACTTGCGCAGGTCACAGTCTCACTCGAAGTAGTATGGGTGGGTGCTGGAACCAGGTTTTCGCACCCTGAGAAAGGAAGGGTAAGGCAGGCTGTGTTTATTCAGATTATCGAGTCTTTGCGCAGGTTTAGATATGTATCCAATCACATCCATGTGCACTAGATCTATTATTATATACTTCTTATAACATCAACACATCAATACATAACCCGAACAAATTTAGATCTAGATCTACTTCAATACACAGACTTTCGCAGCATAATAGAACCAGAACAGAATAGATCCAATCATTCAATATACAAACCTTCGCAGCATAGAGACAGAAGAGGCATAACACAATAATTATTAGAAATCCATTCAATAGTACTCACAGATTTAGATCTAATAATCCGGCATATTCATTCATTCATCACCCTTACAATTCCCTTCCCAACCTGCGCACACAGCAGCAGGGTCCGCACACAGCTGGACTAGGATCTCCACGCACACAGCCAGCAGGAGTCTGTTCCCCAAAAACCCCAACAAATCACTTACACAACAGATCGTATCAATATCTCATCAAATCCTTGCCTCTTACAATCCGAAATGCTTCTCTGTTTATAACAATCTAGCTTTAACAATCCTATGGTCTGCAACCCATGGTTTTCGAACCCCTAGTTTACCCTTTAACCCCATTACAATGCTTTCGGGGCTTTGACCCACCCCAAAACCCCAGCGCTATACTAAATATAACCAAAATAACCAAAATGGACTGGTTTCGCACCTTGTTTAGGAGACCCCATTCCAACATACATCATCCATCTTGCTTACATAAATTAGATTTCTGGCCAATGTAGGAATATGCAGAACACCAGGAAGTGTTCTAATCCTTCCACCTTTCAGGTTCAGCTTGAATTTTCATGTCTGACAATTCTAGACTTCCTATCATCACCTAAGAAGACATCACTGCCATCATATTTCTCATACTCGTAGAACCACTCCCTATGGGGAGTGAAGTGAAAGGATGCACCCGATTCAATCAACCATGACTCATGATCTACATGTTTATTTGAAGACGAAGCCAAATAAACATCCCCGCCTTCATCTGAGGTGGTTTTTTCCTCTACAGAAGGAGCATCATCAAATCCCTTTCCTTTCTCAGGAGCTTTAGATCTGCAATCCTTTTTGTAGTGTCCTTCCTTTCCGCATTTCCAGCACACCTTTACAAACTTTCCAGGAGATTTAGATCTCCCTATAGATTTAGATCTCCCACTCGAAACCTTATTCTTGTTTCTGTTTTGGGAACTTCCTCGTACAGATAAGGCATCTCCATTCTGACCCTCCATATTTCTCCTTCTCATTTCCTCCGACAGCAAGGAATAGACAATGTCATCAAAATTCAAGGTAGTTGTATTGCTACCTATTGCAATAACCAGACTGTCGCATGAGTCTGGTAGAGAAAATAACAAACTGATGCACTTATCTTCATATGAGATTTTAATATCAACAGATGACAGTTGACTTACCACAGTATTGAAGGCATTCAGATGCTCTGTCACCGAGTCTCCATCCTTCATCCTCAGGTTATACAGCTTTTTCTATAGGAACAATTTATTCACCAAAGACTTAGATTGGTACAAATTCCCAATTTTGTCCCAAAAATTCTTTGTCATAGCTTCCCCAAATACATTCAACAAAATCGAATCTGAGACACACAACCATATTGTGCTCTTCGCCTTCTAATCTAATTTTTTCCAGTCTTCATCTGACATTGTCTTTGGTTTAGTACCTAGATCTACCGTGATCCACTGGTCTTTATCCACCAGCAGATCCTCCATCTTGAGCTTCCACAATTCAAAACTCTGACCATTAAATTTCTCAATCTCTATCTTTCCACTGCTCGCCATCTTCTTTCACCACAAGAATCGATCCCGCAGATTCTTCCACTGAACAGGGTCTACCACAGGCCCGAGCAAAAAATCCCTCAGTAGCAAAGGCATCCCCTTGAAGCCGAAACAGCTCTGATACCAAATGTAGGTTTTAACCCTATACAAAAATTATCTCCAAATGAATCTTAAAACATAAAATAAACAATAGCGAGAGCATAAAACATAAAACAGCTAAACACAGAGATTTTCCCCTAGATCCCAAATCGAGACGACCAGCTTGATTTTTCATTATATTCCTTTTAGTGTTACAACACATATATATACATGCCGAAGCATACATAAACCCCAATCCATTAACCCTAGATTAGAACATAATTGTAGTTCCCTTGACCGGATCTACAAAATACCATGACCCGAAAACCATCATGCCCCAAAACCATGTGCAAACCCATGCACAAAACCATGGGCGGGTCCGCCCACCAAAAAATAAGGTCCAAAAATGTTTTTCTCGAGGCGCTGCCCCAGACCCCGACAAGGGGGGGCTGCCGACCCCCCTGTGACCCCATAGCGCATGACTAGTCGTGGAAAGAATATAACACATACCCAACACCTCCTATATACTTCAAGAGTGTGTCTTGTGAATTTGAGTCTACTCCAAGTAATAAAGCCCTTTTACTAAAATCTTGGACACTTTTACCTTTAAGTTGTCTAAATTTTGGCCAACTCATTATTTCTTTCTACATATAGGCTAATGGATAGAATTTTTTTTTAATGGAAGAAATGAATTCGACCCAAGTAATGGAAATCTTACCATGGATACGCATTTCCTCTTGTGTATTTGCCTCCCACCAAACTAATGCTACTACTTCTAGCCTTAATGAAGCCAATTGGATTTTAATATCGTCTTCTTGCAGATTTTGAATTCTACAGTCAAATTTTTATTGTCGAATCTAATTATCTAGCTTTTTAGCATTAACTTCTCCATTATATGTAGAAATTTCAACTCTGATGTCCAACTTGAGTAACGGAGTCTTACCTTTTGGGATCTTGGAATGAGTATGGGTATGAGTTTTTGTAGTGGATTTGCAAGATGAAGATGCTGATGAGGATGATGATGGTGGTGGTGGTGGAGAAGGAGGTGGTTTTCCACAACTAGCTTTTGAGCTCCTCTCTTCCTCCTTTTTACTGTTTGAAGGTTCTTCTCTATGAGGGTGTTTCAAACCTTCTCCATTTTCCTTTGCCATAAAAGCTTCATACATAATTTTCACCATCCTTTGCATTTATTTGAACTCCTTCTTGACATCCTCTTCCTTAGAATGTTCATGAACTCCTTCATGGCCTGACATTTTGGCTGTTGATTCAAGCTCTATCTCTGCAACTTGTATCTCTTCAACCACTTCATCCTCTTGTGCAATTAATTCATATTGTGCTTCAAGTGTTGCCTTGAGTGGTCCTTTGGGTAAGGATGATGCTATCTCAACCTTCTTCCTTCTTGTCCTAGCTTCTGGACTAGCTATCAGTAGCTTCCCTTCTCCTCTCTGCAATCTCAATCTTGTAAGCATCATAAATTTGCATTATTAAAACCTCTTCAAGTAAAACAAGCAAGAAACCTTGTGCTCTAATACCAACTTGATCTAAAATTACTTGCTAGTTAATGTTATGCTAGTTTCATTTCAGATATAAATTTTTCTTTGCATTGTTTTACTTATCCTTCATGAGTTTGTTTAAGAGCATGTGACTGGAAAACAGTGTACTTAGTGAAATTATGAGTTTTTCATAAGCTTAAATATGATGGTTTTAAATGGAAGAATAGAAGCAATAGTAAACACATCAAGCACATATAACAAAGCTTAACATATAGAATTTTGATAAAGGAGTTCACCCCTCCTAGGCTACATCTCCTTGGTCCAGCTTCATAGTGTGACCTTTGTATTAGCTTCAAGTGTGCTCAAATTTATGTTACAAGATTTAGAACCTCTTGGAACCTTTTCCAATGGGTTTATAACATCATAATCTCCCAAAAATGACTATTTTTTTGTTGTATTTGGACTTTGGATGCTCTGGAAATGACCCCAATGCATGTTGGCCCTGGCCTTCAAAAATATTCAAATGTACTAAAACACATGTAGATCACCTTTTCTGCCTCTGCAAACTACGTCATTGAGTTCCTAGCATGAAAATTAGCTAGGAATTACTTTTACTGAGCTTATTTTGGTCAAAATTTGAGTGAATTATGACCAAAACCAACTTTGCCCCAATTTCTCCTCCAAAACTAGAGAAACTGCTAGTTAAGTTTCTAAATTTGGCATTCCCACCAAGTTTGGCGCTGCCTCCAAAAATTCCACCAATTTAATTGTCGGGATTAATTAACATAAGTTGTATTAGTGACGGATAAGATAGGATTAAAGTTTTACCACGCTTTACGCGTTAATGACGTATTAACGTCATTAAGCCACAGTTAAACATTAATTAAACGACTTTATTTCTGTCAGTTTTTCATTTGAACTGGCTCTCGGTCGTGCTTTTGGTCACATGGGGAGGGGGTTGTCTTGTAGGGCTGGCCCCGTCCAACCCCCAATGGTCAGGCAGTTACAATTCAAATAGATGCGAAAGATGGTATGCGTAAGAACTACCCTGTAGGAGAGATGTTCGAGTGCGCATATGCTAGGCGAGAGGTCAATGGTTTGAGCCCTGACCCCGCCATATAATTTTTCTCTAAGTCATGAAGACCTCCACCGCTAAATTTTTCCATCTTCCATTCTAGGTCCTCTGCCACATTGGTTAGTATGCCTCCAGATTTAGCTAACTCCACCGTGGTTGATATATATATATATATATCCGAATAATACCACCACCAATAATAATTCGACCAACCATAGTCCAAATTTTATATGACATGTCATTCGACCTTCCAACCTGTCCTGCCATGGGGGGTACGTGGCATGCCACATGGCCCTTCCCCATTGGCCACCATATAAAATAAAATACCAATTTAATAAAAATTTCACTTAGACTTAGGAATAAAAAAATTTCACTTCCTAGTCATCATCGACGAATCTGGTGGTGCCACTTGGTGCAGTGTCATTGGTTGTTTCTAGAGGATATTCCTGCAAATGTTGATTATACCTGCCACATCAACACTGTACCTGTTCTGCTCATTTTTTTTCCTGTTTTGGAAAATGAATAGCAGACGATAACTTAGTCATACGAACTCAGATTTTGATGAAACAAGTTGCGCCAGAATCCTGGTGATAAACTCTATCCATTTGTTCAAGTTTGGAGTAATTTCGAGAACTTTGAATTTTTAGCTAAAACTTGACCCTTAGATCAGTATGGTTTTGATTGAATACTTCACTCTAAAGTATATCTGCATTGATTGGGTTACATTTTATTAATAGATCTGAAATAATGATGCACTTATGAATACAATGATGGATCAAGATCTCTAGATCTGAAATGACTATGTATTTTCTTAATCTGTTTGTGAGATGTTTAGATCTGTGATCTGGTGCATGTTTGTTGAATTGAAGGGCATGTTCTGAGTAAGTCTTTTGATCTGAAATTTTACGCAACCCTGAATATTTACAGATCTATATGTTGGTTCGTCATGGTGAAAGCATGTGTACACACAGGTTCGTTTCAGCAAAAGTGTGTATGGAAGTTAGGATTTCTGAAGCTTGATGAATAGGTTGTATAATTATTTCTTCTATATGTCTGATGTCTATCAATAAAGTCTTCATGTAGATATGGGTTGTCTGAATAATGTATATGCTGCTATTTTATTTTGTACAAATATGATCAATGACTGAGTGATTGAATATGATGGATGTTGTTGACTGAATAAGAGTTTTGTAAATCTAACGAAGTATTCCCGAATGTCTCTGATTTGTTCGAAGTCTAATCAGGTTCCTAAATTCAATATATAAATATCTATACATAGGTTTGTCCACAAGAAAGCGCGTATATACGCAGGTTGCAATTGATTCAGTGTGTTGATGCAGTAGTCTAGGTTCAGTTCTGATATTTTGGTTACATTGATCTCACTATGAATTGAGTTGGTAATTGGTTAAGTGATTGTTTTCTTCAATGGTTGGTTTGATTGATTGGTTGATTGATGATTCAGTGAATGATTTGATGTAGTTATGAGTTTCAGTTTGATATATGTTCTTTGGGATTAAATGAGTGGAGTGGGTCCAGTCTGAAAATCTGATAAAAAGAGGCCTACAAGTTACGTTGTATTGAAGTTATTGGATCCAGTGTGAAAATTGATGAAACATGGGGTTGGAGCGTTCAGTGAGGGCATTGTAGCTCCCTTCCAGTAGTTGCTGGTAAACGATATCATGGGGTAGTAGCTCCCTTCCAAGAGTGGATGGTAAACGAGAGCAAGGGGTCGTAGCTCCCTTTCAGTGGTAGTTGGTAAACAAGATCAGGGGGTTGGAGCTTCCTTCCAGTAGAAGTTGGAGAACGAGAGAATGTTGCAGCCTTCTGTAGGTCGGTGCCTACGTTTTGGTATGAGTCTACACCAGTACAAGATTGTAAGCAGTCTTCTTTATAAATATTGAAGACAAAGACGACAGCAACGGTGGTTTTCTCCCAAGTTGGGTTTCCACCTTAAATCCTGGTGTTCATGTGTGTTGCTTATGTGTGATGATTTATTCTATTCTTACTGCACATTCTTACTGCTTACTAAATGTCTAATGAATGAATGATGCACTGATCTAAGTAAATATTTATCTACATAACAAGATCTCTCGAAATACGCAAGTTTCATTAAAGATAGTCACGTGTATATGCTATTTGGATTCATTAAAGTCGCATATAGAAATTAGTAAAGAAAAATTAAAGTTTATAATGAGTTATAAATACTGATTCACCCCCCCCCCCCTCAGTATTTTCCCCAACAATTGGTATAAGAGCAAGTCCTTATATAGAAGCTTGATCGCCTGAAAGAGATCCATCACAATGGGAAGGAATCAAAAGAAGAAGGCTACTCAAAGGAAGAAGATATCTCATAAAATGTGTGCAACAGAAAATGAAGAAGATGAAATAGTTATTGATTGTTGTTCTTGTGATTCACTTCCTTGTGCATGCAATGTTGAAGATAGTGAATACAAAAGTAAAAGTAATGTTATGGATCTAGAAGCAGAAATTGTTAATCTCAAGAATGAAGTTGAAGATCAACCGATTCTATTTAATGAAAGGGAATGTATCTTCAAAGATATGATTTCTAGATTGAATGAACAGTTACAAGAAAGAAATTCAATTGATCAAATAAACAAATAATAGATAGATCAATTTCAAAAGCTACAGAATGAAGTAACCAATCACAGTGAAGGACTTGAAGTAGAAATCATCTCTCTCAAAGCAGATCCGACAAAATCAAATAAGAAGAATGAAGAAATTCTACAAACATTTGAAGAAAAAGAAAATGGGTTAAAAGAAGAGATTCTGAAATTGAATGAACAAGTAGAAGAAGTGATAATGGTCGAAGAAAGTATGAATATGCAATGCTAAATATTGGAGGTTGAGGTAAAAAGTTTAAAAGCTAAATTAGAAGAAAAGGATAAACACTTAAGGTTTCAAGGTAGTACTAAGGTTCTGGATAATATTCTTAGTACTCAAAGGTATCCTTTTATTAAATTGGTCTTTGTTGTGAAACTAGCGTCAAAAAGAGAAGAAAAGAGATATCAACGCCTTAGAAATAAGCCACTTCGAGGGGGCAACCTCCAATACATTACATGAATGAACAATTCTTGGATGATTCAAATTACAAACCCTCCTTTCTATATATAGGAGTCCATGGGGCCACAATGTAATCCTAGTGGGGCCACAATGTAATCCTAGCTGACCTAACAATAATAATTTAAGGGCACAATAATAACAATATGGGGGTTACAAGGGTACAATAATAACAATAAGGGGGTTACACTAACAACAATAAGGGACTATACTAGTAATAAAGGGACCTAACATGCCCCTCTCCTTCAAAAAAGTGTTGTCCTCAACGCTTGAGTAGCTCTGGGTGCTTCTGTATAAAATTCTCATCCTCCCATGTAGAATCTTCAGTGGGTAAGTTCTTCCACTTGATGAGATACTCTAAAATTGATCGATTTCGTAGCTGTCGAGTTCTTGTTTCCATGACCGCATAAGGTTCCAATATGATTTTTCCTTCCTCATCAAGTTCTGGCAATATTGTTTGAACTGGAAGATTTTCACCTATAACCTTCTTTAAGCATGAAACATGGAAAATTGGATGCACTCGTGAAGAAGCAGGAAGCTCCAATTTGTATGCCATAGTACCAATCTTTTGCAACACCTCGTAAGGACCATAGTACTTTGGCGATAATTTATTATCCTTCTTAGCTTGCTTGAGGGACATTTGTTTGTATGGTTGTAGCCGTAAAAATACCCAATCTCCTACATCAAAACTTCTCTTGCTACGATGTTGATCTACCTGTTGTTTCATTGCCAAATTCAGGTTGTCCTTGAAGAGTTGGAGAACTTCTTGTTGATGCTCGATGTGATCTTCCACTGCTTGAACCTTCGAATTTTCTCTTAAAGATGATGTGATGGATGGTGGATGATATCCATAAAGTGCCATAAATGGGGTCATTTTTGCTGCAATATGGAAGGAAGTGTTATACCACCATTCATCTAGAGGTAACCACTTGATCCATTGTGTTTGTTTATCCGATACAAAACAACGAAGATATCCTTCTAAACATTTATTTACTATCTCAGTTTGACCATCGGATTGAGGATGATAAGATGAGCTATGAGCTAATTGAGTACCCAAACAAGAAAATAACTCCGTCCAAAAATTTCCAGTAAAAATGGGATCTTTGTCGCTCACAATAACCCTTGGGTTTCCATGTAGCTTTTGAATTGTGTCCATAAATGTAGTAGCAATTATATTTGCTTTAAATGGATGAGATAATGCACAAAAGTGTGCATACTTGGTGAGTCTATCAACTACCACCACGATGACACTCTTTCCTTCGAACTTAGGTAAACCTGTGATAAAATCCATTGAAATCTCCTCCCAACGTTGACTTGGAATGCATAAAGGTTGTAGAAGACCCGAGGTCTTAATTGTCTCAACTTTATTCTGTTGGAAAACCAAACATTCCGCCGCAAAATTTTGAATATCAGATTTAAGGCCATCCCAAAAAAATTCTTTCTTCACCCTGTGGTAAGTTTTTAAAAATCCTGAGTGTCCTCCTAAAGGAGAAGTGTGCAATTCCAAAGAATATTTTGTTTTAGTTGGGAATTCTTACAAAGACATAAGCGATCTTTGTACCATAAGGAATCATTTTTCCAACTAAATGTATCAGATGTACTAGGATCTTGCTGCAACTTTTGAATGAGTGTCCACACGTCTTCGTCCTTCTTCCATTCATCTCTTGCTTCGGTTATCCAATCTGGTTGGATAATAGAAATGGCACAAAGCAATGCTTCCACCTCTTCATTCTTTCTTGAGAGTGCATTTGCAACAACATTTAGCTTCCCTTTTTTGTAGAATATTTCAAAGTCATAACCCAACATCTTTGTGACCCATTTTTTCTGCTCTTCTGAAGATAGTCTTTGTTCCAAAAAGTGTTTAAGACTATCATGATCAGTCTTTACCTTGAAGTGTCTTCCCATTAGGTAAGTTCTCCATTTCTTTAGTGCATGCAGTATTGCTAACATTTCCTCCTCATAAATAAGTTTATGTAAATACTTTCCTTTGATTGGACGACTTTCAAAAGCAATGGGTCTTCCTTCTTGCATTAAAACATCACCAATTCCATTTCTTGAGGCATCACATTCCACAATAAAGGTTTTTGTGAAGTTTGGCATAGCTAAGACTGGTGCTAGGCACATTGCCTCTTTAAGATGTTCAAAGGCCTTAGTTGCTTCAGGAGTCCATGAAAATGCATCTTTCTTCAATAATGTTGTTAGAGGTGCCGCTATTCTCCCATAATTCTTAACAAACTTGCGATAATACCCTGTTAACCCGAGAAATCCTCGCAACTGCTTTATGGTTGTGGGGACTTTCCATTCCTTAATGGCTTTAATTTTGTTAGGGTCTACCTTAAAACCCTCGTGAGATACAATATGACCCAGATATTCCACCTCTTGTACTCCAAAGAAACATTTGGATGTTTTTGCATATAATTGTTTCTCCCGCAATAGTTTGAGCACCCTGTCAACATGTTCAACATGATCCTTCCAAGACCTGCTATAGATTAGTATATCATCAAAAAATACTAGCACAAATTTTCTAAGGAAGGGTTTGAAAATGGAATTCATCGACCCTTGAAATGTAGAAGGTGCATTGGTAAGGCCAAAAGGCATGACCAAAAATTCATAATGACCCTCATGAGTTCGAAATGCTGTTTTTGGAATATCTTCAGTCTTCATTCTAATTTGATGATATCCTGAACGAAGATCCAACTTGGTAAAATAAATTGCTCCGTGTAATTCATCCAATAATTCATCAATCACAGGAATGGGAAATTTATCTTTAATGGTGAGCTTATTGAGCTCCCTATAATCCGGACACATGCGTCGTGATCCATCCTTCTTGTGTACCAATACTACAGGAGTAGAGAAATAACTTTGACTGGATTGAATTATACCCACCTCTAACATTTCTGCAATCATACGTTCAATTTTTCTCTTTTGGACATAAGGATATATATAAGGCCTGATGTTTGGAGAAACACTTCCTGGAATCAAATGAATAGCATGATCATAATCACGAATAGGTGGGAGTCCTTTTGGAGTTTCAAAACCTTGGAATTATTGTCCAAGACTTTTTGGAGATCTGCAGAAATAGATGATTTTGATGTTGGAACTTCTAGTGAGCATAATTGTGCAATTATGCCTCGTTGTTCTTTCTTTAGAAGCTTTGTCATGACATTAGAGCTTATTATCTTTCCCGGCTTCCCTGCAATACCCCATAATTCAACTTCCTTTCCTTCTTAAAAAATTTCAAGAAAAGTTCTTGAAAATTAAAAGCTATCGTCCCCAAAGATTGTAACCATTGTACTCCTAGTACAACATCAGCACCTCCCATAGGAATCGAAAGCATTGTACTATTCAATACATATTCCCCCATGGTTAGCTTGATATTATGACATTTTCCAGACCAATTTATAGTTCCTCCATTTGCAACCATCACTTGACATTCTAGTGCTGGGTATAGGAAATAATTCAATTCCTTGGATACCGTACAATGAATAAAATTATGGGTACTACCTGAATCAATCAACACTATTACCTTTTTCTTCTTGATATGTCCTTCTATCTTGAGAGTTTGAGGAGCAGTAATTCCTGCCAATGCATTACATGATATGGTTGGACTCATTTCTTCCTCTTCTTGGGTTGGTTCCTGGTGTATATCCTCTTCTTGTTCATTTTCTTCTTCCTCTTCACAATCTATGTAAAATAATTTCTTCTCAGCACACTTATGACCTTCAGTGTATTTTCTATCACAACTGTAGCAAAGCCCTTTTGCTCTTTTTTCTTCCAATTGTTGTGGTGTCAACCTTGTAAGTTGTGGAAATCAAGGAGTAGCAACACTTCCCTCTTTATAGAAGTGAGTGGTAGGCTTCCTTGTCGCCATAATTTTACATTCAATTTTTCTTACCAACATGAATGCCTTCTCCAACGAATCAGGTTCCAAAACACGAACTTCATGTTGGATGTTATCCTTTAAAGTACCTATGAAGAGATCAATCCTGTGTTCCTCTGGAATATCAGTTACCCTTATATTCAATTTTTGTAAGTCCTCAATGTTCTCCCCCATTAAACACTTTTGTTTGAGATTTATCAATTGGCTAAAGAAGGTGTTGCTCTTTGTATCCTCACAATGTGCTATCATTTCCTCCGTAAAAATTGACCAAGTGACAATTTTTTTACGAGAGCAAAGCCATCGATACCATACAAATGTATTTTGTTCTAAATGTAAAGTTTCAATGCGTACCTTTTGTGTGTTTTTCACATTATGGAGATCAAAATATTGCTCCATCTGTAGTATCCATGTTACAGGATCCTTTCCATCAAAATTCCTCACATCCATTTTTGGAATATGGTGGTTCTTCCCGCCAACATTAGATTTTATGAAATCACGATTAAAATTTAATTTTTTCTCATCATGAGTTTCCTCTACTATCTTTTCACCATTAGGAAACATTTCTTGTATCAACTTTGTCAAACCTTCAATGTCTACTTTTAGATCATTCTTCATGTTTTCCATTTTAGCTTCCATGTCATCCATCTTAGATTCCATGCCAACTTCCATGCCATCTATCTTAGATTCCATGCCATTCTTCAAACCATCCATCTTAGATTCCATGCCTTTATTCAAACCATCCATCTTAGTTTCCACGCCTTTCTTCAAAACTTCCATGTCATTTTTTGTTGCTCTTTGCGAGAGCGAAATTTGTTGCACTTGCTCTTGTAATTTTGATATGTCATGTTGCCATTCTTTGTATTAATGAGTAATAGTAGAGCTTTATAAAGGCTTAATGGGTGTTGAATTTTTTTTAGGGGCCATTTTAGAATCCAATACTGAAATCTATTCTACAATATGCCCTTGGAATCAATTCAAATTGATTCTTCAAACAAGACTTATGCAATTCGGAAAAAAAAATACACACCTTTTACTTGCTTTTGAGGAGCTTGATATTAAAATTGAATTATCTCTATAGTTTTGGATCCTCAATATCTTAAATTTAGCCCTGTAGTAGCCCTCTACAGCTTCTTTCAAATGCCAAAGGTCTGATCTGATTTGGATTCTTCAAGACAAAGCTATGTCCAATCTCCGACAATGACCCAATTTTGGACTGGTTCAGTAGAGTGAAATTGTACGACTTGCCACATGTCATTTTTTCTCCTTTGGCTCTAAAATTGATAGACCAAAAACTGCAGTTCATGTACTTGCAGCCACTTTTTACAGCATTCCAATCCGATTCTCAGAGAGAGAGCTAAGAATATTTTCCCACGATCACCTCTTTGAGATGAAATTCAGAAGCCTCAAAAAGCCCTAACTTCCCTAGCTCATATCTCTGAAAATATTACGAACCAATATCTGACATTTTGTGAAGATATTCCTCAGGATTGCAGCTTCGCACTCTAAAAATTTCAGCTACTGAACCTTCGTAGAAAAAAATTTATTACGAAAATACCACGATCACCTGTTTAGGTTAAATTCAGGAGCCTGCAAAATGACCTAACTTGCACAGATCATATGTTCGAAAATATTGCGAACCAAGATCTGAAATATTGTGACGATATTCCTCAAGATTTTGGCTTCGCACTATAAAAATTTCAGATTCTGAACCTTCGTAGAAAACAAGTTATAGTGAAAATTCCACGATGACCTGTTTGGAGTAGCGAAACCCTAGAATCTCAAAGTTCTGATACCAAATGTTGTGAAACCAGCTCCAAAAAGAGAAGAAAAGAGATATCAATGCCTTAGAAATAAGCTCCTTAGATGGGGCAACCTCCAATACATTACATGAATGAACAATTCTTGGATGATTCAAATTACAAAACCTCATTTCTATATATAGGAGTCCATGGGGCCACAATGTAATCCTAGTGGGGCCACAATGTAATCCTAGCCGACCTAACAATAATAATTTAAGGGCACAATAATAAAAATATGGGGGTTACAAGGGTACAATAATAACAATAAGGGGGTTACACTAACAACAATAAGGGACTGTACTAGTAATATAGGGACCTAACAGTCTTGGTTTTCATGAAACTGTTAAAGGAGAATCTAGTTCACAAGAAAGTGCTAAAGATTCAAAGGATATCAATGAAAAACCTTAAGTGTTTAAAGAGACAAAATGTCAACTGACAATCATGAATTATCAAAGGAAGTCATTCGCTCCTAACTATAGAAGTATCAATCGATTTTCTCCTTTGATCAATAATGTTGAATGCTTTGTATGTCATAATTATGGACATGTTGCAGCCAATTGCAAAAGCATATTGTTTCAGTCACAGACAAATAGACACTACACAAAAATATCGAAATCTCCCAGGTACTCAGGTTCCTTTAAGGGTTATTGTTTTTCATGTAACAAATTGGGACATAAAGCTATTGATTGCAATAGAATGAACATGAGGTAAAAATTTTATGATTCCTTTGCTCCCTTTTCTGGTCACATATGATGTTATGCTTGTAACAAGTTTGGGCATGTAGAAAAGGATTGCAGGAACATATCAATGAATCATCAAAGACAACATGGAAGTCAAACAAATGATATCGTAAGACCAAAGAAAGTTGGATCCACCAACATTAATGTTAACAAGCATAAAGAAGAAGAGATAAGATGTGTTATTTCTCTCTATGCAATTAAAGATAAGCATGAATGGTACATCGACAACATATGTTCTCATCACATGACTGGTGATAAGAGTAAGATGGAATCTCTCAAAACATCAATACAGTAAGGTTATTCTTTCAAACGAGGCTCCAGCAAAATTTTTGGGAAAAGTTAGAGCCATAATTAATAAAAATAGAAGGACAGTTGATACCTTATTAGTTCAAATCCTAAAACAAAGCATATTAAGTGTAGTCCAAATGGCAGATAAAGGAAATATAATTGTGTTCACATCAACCAAATGCAAGGTTATGGACGAAGAAACTGGAGAAGTCATAGCAAAGGGATACAAAAACGTTGACAAATTATATGTGTTTAAATATCTGACCTCTCGCATATATGAGGAGGATTCAGACTCAGAATAAAAGAAGACAATGACAATTGCAGTCCATCATTCTTGAAAGAATAATGTTATCAGTAATTTCAATGTATAAAGGATGGCTTGGTAATTCTGATTGTTTATATTTTTGACAGTGCATTTAATGTGACAACAGAAGATAGGTATAGGTGGTACAAGTTTAGGAGGAGATGAAGATGGAGATGTGAAATTTTCATCATTTCACTTTCTGTATGCGGGTTGCATAAACTAAAGCTGTGTATACATGTGAGTTTTGTTGGACACATTTGCGTATGTTTTTCTCTAATAAGAAAAACAGTGAGACACACTCAAGAACAGTTTTTGGTATGTTATTGATAGTTATAATTTTCTCAGTTTGATGTTGATGGTAACAGTCTGCTGATATGATGAATGAATTGATATGGTCAGTCTTGACTATGAGTAGGCAGCATAGGTTCAGGGGGAGCATTAGCCTAACTACTAATGCTGCATTGTTAGCATTATGTTTGCTTATTCTTTAATTCTTGTGATACTCAGGTTCGAATGATGTTGTCATGATACATGGATTGCTTATGATGAGATTATGGATGAGCCCTGATCACTTTTTGCAGAAGATTATCTTTATTTTTCACACGTGGATTTGATGCAAGACTAATGATTTAGATATGAGGATAGAGCGTGCAGATCTTGTTGTTGATGACTTTTGTAGTGAATGATGCCTATTGTACTTGATTCCTACACATGTTACATCATGATTATGAAAATGGAATAAATATAAAACATGAAGACCTTGGTGATAACATATCACATAGATGATTGGTTGATACATATTGATTATTGATGAAGTAGTTTTGGTATGATAATTTTTCTTTCCAAGAATATGATGTTGCTGCAAAGATCCTGAAGACTTGTTTATTGATGTGCTTATGCTACAACTATTGGATGATACTTGAAGACATGGATACATTGTCTTATCTTTCTAATTGGTTCTCTCATATATTGTTGATAAAATTCTATGGTGTTTCCTCATGCTATATGATGCCTCACTACTCTATCTTATTTCAATATGATTCCCACATATGTTTCTACAAAGGAGAAATGGAAATTTCACTTTGATGAAGACAAGAGATTGAGTTGATAGCTGATTTCTGCAGAAATATATTATGATGTTGAAATTGTAGACCCGGCCACAGGTTGATGATATTGAAGTTTACCCATGTTTTTGTTGACAAACATAGTTTGGTGTTGATGGGTACAGTTGCGGTTATGGTTTTCAAGCTGCATTTTCTTAGTTGATATCTATCTACTTGATGAAGATGCTTTGATGTAGAAGGTTGTTGAGAATGTTCAGGATGCACATGTTTAGGGGGAGCATTAGTCATGCTGGGTATAATTCATTGTTGGCATTTTGTTGGTTGTTGAATTATGATCTCTCTCTTGAGATCCCTTGGTCTTGGTTATAAAAAGTCATATATGTAATTTGAAGTAAGGGTCGTGATGAGACCTATGATGTAAATATTGTCATATTCAGTCATGTATGGACTTAGTCAAATATTTAAACCCACTTGTTTGGGTAGTTGAGTCAAATATGTAACTCCTCTTGGTTGGGAGATTGTTGAAATTATGAGTCCTTGGTGATAGGAAAGGTCATACTTAGTTGAGTCATAAAGTCATGTATTCTATTGAAAATATGAAGACTCACCATGTGCTCAGGGGGAGCATGGTCAGTGCAGATTAGATCTACAGAGCTCTTCCTTCTACAAGGAAAGAGAAACCTTGTTTCGACATTAGTTTTCCCTTTGCCCTTGATGTCAAAGGGGGAGAGTATGTTGGTGTTTGGTGTTTTTAAATAATGCTTATGATTGATATGTCTTTCAAGTATCTACAAGATGTGGTGATCAAACACTATCATGTTTGCCATCAAGTCCAAAGGGGGATATTGTTGGCATTATGATGTAATATGATGATATGTTTTCCTTGATGGCAACCTACTTGATGAGTTTCTCTTTTGATAGCAACCTATTTTTTAAAGATGTAAAAATGATGTATCTACAAGTGAGTTCAAATGTGACAGAAAAGGAATTCCAGTCAATGACAGAGAAATGATAAAAGTAATATTTCACAATGTATGCACAGGTTTGATGAAGGCAACCTGAGTGTGCCCGCAGGTTTGATGAAGGCAAACTGCGTATACATCCAGAATTAGAGTATACGCAGTTTTGATGAAGAGAAGTCGCGTATACACACGGGTTCGAAGAAGCCAAGTCATGTATGTACTTACGCACTCAGATTATGATACAAGGGGTCCTTACCATGGTTTTAGCCCACAGTATTGAGCGTTGTGTCGTCTATTTGATTTTATCCAAGAATACCATCGGCACTTGTGTAGTTTTGGCTCATGGTATTGAGAAAGGCTCAAACTATATAAGGAGAAGAAGATCATGGTGCAAAGAGTGCAAGTGTATGGTTTTGATTGAATACTTCACTCTGAAGTATATATGCATGGAATGGTTTATACTTTATTAATAGATCTGAAATAATGATGCACCTATGAATACGATGATGGATTAGGATCTCTAGATCTGAAATGACTATGTATTTGCTTGATCTATTTGTGATATGTTTAGATCTATGATCTAGCGCATGTTTGCTGAACTGAAGTGTATGATCTGAGTAAGTCTATTGATCTGAACTTTTACGCAGTCCTGAATATTTACAGATAAATATGTTGGTTAATCACGGTTAAAGCGCGTATACACGTGGGTTTGTTTAAGCAAAAATGCATATGGAAGTTAGGGTTTTTGAAGCTTGCTAAAGAGGTTGTCTGATTATTTCTTCTAAATGTCTGTTGTCTGTCAATGAAGTCTTCATGTAGATCTGGGTTGTTTGAATACGGTATATATTGCTAGTTGATTATGTACAAATATGATCAATGGCTAAGTGATTAAATATGATGGATGATGTTGACTGAATAAGGGTTCTTTAAATCTAACAAAGTATTCTTGAATGTCTCTGATCTTTTTGGAGCCTGATCATATTCCTAAATTCAGTATATAAATATCTATACGCACGCTCGTCCACAAGAAAGCTCGTATATACGTAGGTTGCAATAAGTGAAGTAGCATATACATTTTGTTTTATGAATGATCAGGGTTGCAGTTGATTCAGTGTGTTTTTGCAATAGTCTGGGTTCAGTTCTGATATTTTGGTTACAGTGACCTCACTATGAATTGAGTTGGTAATTGGTTAAGTGTTTCTTCAATGGTTAGTTTGTGTGATTGGTTGATTGATGATTCAGTGAATGATTTTATACAGTTATGAGTTTCAGTTTGATATATGTTCTTTTGGCTTAAATGAGTGGAGTGAGTCTAGTTTGAAAATCTGATTAAAAGAGGCCTACAAGTTATGTTGTATTAAATTTGTTGGATCCAGTGTGAAAATTGATGAAACGTGCCCCATGGTGGTGCTGAGGGTTAGAGCCTTCAGTGAGGGGGTTGTAGCTCCCTTCTACTGGTTGCTGATAAATGAGATCAGGGGGGAGTATCTCCTTTCGAGTGGCTGGTAAACGAGAGCAGGGGGTCGTAGCTCCCTTCGAGTGGTAGATGGTAAACGAGATCAGGGGGTTGGAGTTCCCTTTCAGTAGAAGTTGGGGAACGAGAGAAGGTTGTAGCCTTATGCAGGTGGGTGCCTGCGTGCTGGTATGATTCTGCACCAGTACATTATTTTAAGAAGTTTTCTTTACAAATATTGAAGATAAAGACAACAACAGTGGTGTTTTTCTCCCGACTTGGGTTTCCACCTTAAATCATGGAAAGCCCTCTACATGCCTCCTCTTTGACCTATAACTTGAATTTCCTAAGCTAACTAAGTATTCCTTACTCAGTTAACTAATACAAGTTTTCAAGAGATGAAATTACAATTTTTCCTCCAACTTAATTAAGGAAAAAATCAATCAGAAGCCTCATATGGTACCATTTATGGGTGCCATTTTATGGATTCCATTTTTGGTTTCCATTTTTTATTTTTCTTGTTGCCAATTTCAACACACCCTCTCAACAAGAAAGGAATTTAATATATCCTGATGTGGTACCTTTGGAATGTTCTACATGCAACACTTCTCTAGTGTTGTTTTCTCCTGAAACTCCTGAAACTGAATAGCCTCCAAAAAGCTGAATCAATATGATGCATATGTCATCAAATTATTTGACTGCTACTAGCTACTACACTATCTACTGGAAACTAAGTGTTTTTGTTGGCTCCGCATTTTTTCCCTCTACATTATTTCCAACTCTAATCTACGCTCCAGTAACTCACATCTATCACTCTGATTTATGTCTTCCTGACATCTGACTGCATCAATCCTACTGATCCTTCCTACTACTGTGTACT
This sequence comes from Pinus albicaulis, assembly GCA_034641835.2. NCBI lineage: Eukaryota > Viridiplantae > Streptophyta > Pinopsida > Pinales > Pinaceae > Pinus > Pinus albicaulis. Next base: position 560,307,342 of record CM076574.1, read on the forward strand.
GTGGGATCCTTGTAGCCAAGTCTGATCCATGAGATAATCCATCTCAATGGATCCTGCCCAAATTTCTTCTCTTGGGATTATATCTACACATCACCCCACCTCTTACCTAGAGGTATGGTTGCACGTGCTCTCTCTGCCCATATGGATCGAAATTTCCCCCTAATGGCGGTCTCTTCTTGAGTGGATGCCTCTACTCAGTCTCTACTCTTCTTCTCCAATTTTGGCTACTCCACAACCTTCTGAGACTACTTCTAAGGCTGCATATTGAGAGGTAATTTGTGCTCCCTCTCAACCACCAAGTCACTAACCTTTGATTTTATCCTCAAAGCTTTGCATGCATCTTGTACCTCAAGTGCATACAGGTTCTTGACTCTTACACTGATCTGTTTCACCCATCCCATGGCGTTGTGTCTAACGAACACCTTTCCTTTTCTAAATACGACATCATAACCACAGTATTTCAATACCACTATAGAGATAAGATTCTTCCTTAGTCTTGGAACATATAAAACATCTGTCAGTATGAGAGGGGAGCCAGACTCCCTCTAAAAGGTAATTGTACCTATGTCGGACATGCAATACCTCCCGTCATCTCCAAACTCTATGTTTTGTTGGAGGTCCTTCTCCTCCAAGTCACTGAAGAGATCTTTATTCCTAGTCATATGGAACGAGGCACCGATGTCTAGATACCACATGCATCCTATTATAGTGTTGGCCATGCATGAATTGAGAGTAAAATCATGCTCAAAATGTGAAGTTAGTGCTTCACCTACTGCAACTGCAGGCTCCTTCTTGCTTTCCTTCTTCTGTGGACAATTTGAGGCATAATGCATGTGCTCATGACAATGAAAACACTTGATCTTGGACAAGTATCTCTTTCCCTCTTCACCTTGGGACTTCTTTCCCTTGGCTTTCTTTCCTTTTCCGACTAATGCAAAATATTCTTCTTTGTTTGTGTCAGAGGTCCCTTCTCTAGTGCTTCATCTTATCTCTTCTATTACCAAGTTAGACCACAAACCCTCTGATCCCGGTGAATATTGGTGGCCACCTGCCTATTCCACTTGGGGCCCCACCATTGTTTCTTTCATTTTTTCATTTTTCTTAATTATAGCACAGCTTACTATTTTTACCAGTTTTTCAGGTCTTAAACTTCTAGAGCCGTTTTGAGGCCCTAAACGACATTTTATGGGCATCAAACCTCCAGAAAATATGATTTTGTTCCAGACTTAATATTTGTGGTCAGCAGTTGTAGTCTTCGGGTAGATCTTTCTAACGATGTATCATGTGTGTCAAACGGAGATAGTATGCCAAAGTTACGACCCTGGGAAATTGATGTATTTACCCCAAAGGGGCCCACATTCTATGTGTTTCATCTCATAGGGTTAGGTTTTTGGATGTTTAGGGTTTTCCATTGTTTCTCAATAATATATAGGCCTTTGAGCCTCATTGTAACATAGATTTCAGAGGCCTATAGCCACCACATCTCTTCTCAGAGATAAGCTACCAGCGCCCTAGCTAGTTTATTTCCATTCCATCTGTAAACAAATTTCAGTTATTTTATATTAATGAAATGAAGTGTTATTTCCAATTCATTTTTATATTTATGTTTATATGTGTATTATATTGTGTTCCTACATAAATCTGGATCACCCTCCTAGTCTGGTAGTTTCTCCCTCCCATTCACAAAGTCCTGGTAACTATAGCAGCTCTTGGGAAGGCCTAGAAGAGCTAGGCTCACCAAATCATCTTGGGATATTTTCACACCAACACTTCCAAGCTCATCTCAACATTGAGTGCACTTCATCAATTATTTTTGTATCGTCTCACCCTCCTCCATATTGATCTTTTTGAGCTTGTCTTTTAGAGCCAACTTCCTCTGGTCACTGCTATTTTGAAACAGATCTGTCAAGGCTTTCCACATATCTTATGGACTCTCTTTCCCATGGATACTCGAGACAATATGATCTCTAACTCCTTCTAACAAGATCCTTCTTTCCTTTGCTACCGTCTTCTTCCATGCATCAAGAAGTTGAGCATCTACTACTACGGGTTGGAGAATATCATTGTCTATGAATTCCTTCAGTTTTTTGTCCTTGAGAACTGCCTCCATTCTGTCCTTCCATGCTATGTAATTTGAATATCCCTCAAGAGCATATTCGAGTCTCAAGCCATTGAAAGACATCTTGATCTGCTGTTGGAACTTGAAGAATAAATCTACAAATTTGAACTTGTTCAAAACAAACTCTATTCTTATCTTCTAATTTGATTCTTGGTGCTCTGATACCATGTAGAAAATCTACCAACGGGATTCAATCTGATCTTGTAATGTACTCAAACAAAATATTTAATCCTTCTACAATTTTCGGAAACAATATCTGATCGCACAATCACATAACAAGTAAGAGAAAGAGATAATAAATTGCACAGCAAATGATGTATTTGGAGAAAGAAACTACTCAAAACCCCACTATTTGTATATTGCATAAAGTCAAGATCATGAAAGAATACAATGTTATTCCTCACACTGAGAAACCTCTGCACTCTACTAACTATCTCACTCTGATCCTGCTCGAATATGGCTTGTAATCAAAGAAAGTTTGGTCCAATATTTAACATGTTTCTTACCTCTTCCTGGCATGCCTTCCTTACACATTATTGGGCTAATTTAGCCCCTCTTAATTAGAAAAATACCAATTAATTATTGTGCAATCCTTCAGGTCCTTCCTAATGACCTCATGCATGACCTGTACAATTTTCTAATAGTACAACTGATAGATCGCTTCCCTTTAACCTTTGTCTCAAATGTGTCTTCCTTAGAACTGACATGAAACAACTATTTATAGTGAATTATCAGTTAAATGATTGATCACTACTTGTGAATTAAATCAGATTTAATTTTTTTAACCTCTCACTAGCTCATCACTCAATTAGAACTAGTTAAACTAATTTTAACTCAATTTTTTGAGTTAACTAATTACGACTCATAAATAACTATAACTGGACCCCCTTAAATCATGAAAAGTCTTCTACATGCCTCATCTTTAACCTATAACTCGAATTTCATAATATAACTAAGTCTTCCTAACTCATTTAACTAATATAAGTTGTCATGAGGTGAAATTACAATTTTTCTTCCAATTTAATTAAGGTGAAATTAAATCAAAAGCCTCATATGGTACCATTTCTGGGTGCCATTTCTGGATTCCATTTATGGTTACCATTTTCAATGTTTCTTGTTTCCAATTTCAACAAAAATTTATGTGCTTATGGAATCAATGTTTATTGATGTGCTTATGGAATCAATGTTTATTGATGTGTTTCTTGTTTCCAATTTCAACAAAAATTTATGTGCTTATGGAATCAATGTTTATTGATGTGCTTATGCTACAACTATTGGATGATACTTGAAGACATGGATACATTGTCTTATCTTTCTAATTGATTCTCTCATATATTGTTGATAAAATTCTATGGTGTTTTCTCATGCTATATGATGCCTCACTACTCTATCTTATTTCAAGATGATTCCCACATATGTTTCTACAAAGGAGAAATGGAAATTTCACTTTGATGAAGACAAGAGATTGAGTTGATAGCCGATTTCTGCGGAAATATATTATGATGTTGAAATTGTAGACCCGGCCACAGGTTGATGATATTGAAGTTTACCCATGTTTTTGTTGACAAACATAGTTTGGTGCTGATGGGTACAGTTGCGGTTATGGTTTTCAAGCTGCATTTTCTTAGTTGATATCTATCTGCTTGATGAAGATGCTTTGATGTAGAAGGTTGTTGAGAATGTTTAGGATGCATATGTTTAGGGGGAGCATTAGTCGTGCTGGGTATAATTCATTGTTGGCATTTTGTTGGTTGTTGAATTATGATCTCTCTCTTGAGATCCCTTGGTCTTGGTTATAAAAAGTCATATATTTAATTTGAAGTAAGGGTCATGATGAGACCTATGATGTAAATATTGTTATATTCAGTCATGTAAGGACTTAGTCAAATATGTAAACCCACATGTTTGGGTAGTTGATTCAAATATGTAACCCCGCTTGGTTGGGAGATTGTTGAAATTATGAGTCCTTGGTGATAGGAAAGGTCATACTTAGTTGAGTCATAAAATCATGTATTCTATTGAAAATTTGAAGACTCACCATGTGCTCAGGGGGAGCATGGTTAGTGTGGATCAGATTTACAGAGCTCTTCCTTCTACAAGGAAAGAGAAACCTTGTTTCGACATTATTTTTCCCTTTTCCCTTGATGTCAAAGGGGGAGAGTATCTTGGTGTTTGGTGTTTTTAAATAATGCATATGATTGATATGTCTTTCAGGTATCTATAAGATGTGCTGATTAAACACCATCATGGTTTCCATCAAGTCCAAAGGGGGATATTCTTGGCATTATGATGTAATATGATGATATGTTGTCCTTGATGGCAACCTACTTGATGAGTTTCCATTTTGATAGCAACCTATTTGTTAAAGATGTAAAAATGATGTATCTACAGGTCAGTTCAAATGTGACAGAAAAGTAATTCCAGTCAATGACAGAGAAATTATAAAAGTAATATTTCACAATATATGCACAGGTTTGATAAAGGTAACCCGAGTGTTCCCACAGGTTTGATGAAGGAAAACCGTATATACATCCAGAATTAGAGTATACGCAGTTTTTATGAAGAGAAGTCGTGTATACACACGAGTTCGAAGAATCCAAGTCGTGTATGTACTTACGCACTTATTTTATGATACAAGGGGTCCTTACCATGGTTTTAGCCCATAGTATTGAGTGTTGTGTCGTCTATTTGATTTTGTCCAGGAATACCATCGGCACTTGTGTAGTTTTGGTTCATGGTATCGAGAAAGGCTCAAACTATATAAGGAGAAGAAGGTCATGGTGCAAAGGGTGCAAGTGTATGGTTTTGATTGAATACTTCACTCTGAAGTATATATGCATGGAATGGTTTATACTTTATTAATATATCTGAAATAATGATGCACCTATGAATACAATGATGGATCAGGATCTCTAGATCTGAAATGACTATGTATTTGCTTGATCTATTTGTGAGATGTTTAGATCTGTGATCTGATGCATGTTTTCTGAAGTGAAGTGTATGATTTGTGTAAGTCTGTTGATCTAAACTTTTACGTAGTCCTAAATATTTACAGATCTATATGCTAGTTAATCACGGTTAAATCGCATATACACGCAGGTTTGTTTAAGCAAAAGTGCGTATGGAAGTTAGGGTTTCTGAAGCTTGCTAAAGAGGTTGTCTGATTATTTATTCTATATGTCTGTTGTCTGTCAATCAAGTCTTCATGTAGATCTGGGTTGTTTGAATACAGTATATATTGCTAGTTGATTATGTACAAATATGATCAATTACTGAGTGATTAAATATGATAGGTGATGTTGACTTAATAAGGGTTCTGTAAATCTAACAAAGTATTCCTGAATATCTCTGATATTTTTAGAGCCTGATCATATTCCTAAATTCAGTATATAAATATCTATACATAGGCTCGTCCACAAGAAAGTGTGTATATACGTAGGTTGCAGTAAGTGAAGTAGCGTATACATTTTGTTTTATGAATGATCAGGGTTGCAGTTGATTCAGTGTGTTGTTGCAGTAGTCTGAGTTCAGCTCTGATATTTTGGTTACAGTGACCTCACTATGAGTTGAGTTGGTAATTGGTTAAGTGTTTCTTCAATGGTTAGTTCGTGTGATTGGTTGATTGATGATTCAGTGAATGATTTAATACAGTTTTGAGTTTCAGTTTGATATATGTTCTTTGGGCTTAAATGAGTGGAGTGAGTCCAGTCTGAAAATCTGATAAAAAGAGGCCTACAAGTTATGTTGTATTGAATTTGTTGGATCCAGTGTGAAAATTGATGAAACATGGCCCGCGGTGGTGCTGAGGGTTGGAGCCTTCAGTGAGGGGGTTGTAGCTCCCTTCTAGTGGTTGCTGGTAAATGAGATCAGGGGGTAATAGCTCCTTTCAAGGAGTGGCTAGTAAACGAGAGCTGGGGGTCGTAGCTCCCTTCCAGTGGTAGATGGTAAACAAGATCAGGGGGTTGGAGTTCCCTTTCAGTAGAAGCTAGGGAACGAGAGAAGGTTGCAGCCTTATGCAGGTGGGTGCCTGCATGCTGGTATGATTCTGCGCCAGTACAAGATTTTAAGAATTTTTATTTATAAATATTGAAGACAGAGACGACATCAGCGGTGTTTTTCTCCCAACTTGGGTTTCCACCTTAAATCATGGAAAGCCCTCTACATGCCTCCTCTTTGACCTATAACTCGAATTTCCTAAGCTAACTAAGTATTCCTTACTCAGTTAACTACTACAAGTTTTCAAGAGATGAAATTACAAGTTTTCCTCCAATTTAATTAAGGAAAAAATAAATCAGAAGCCTCATATGGTACCATTTATGGGTGCCATTTTATGGATTCCATTTTTGGTTTCCATTTTCGATTTTTCTTGTTGCCAATTTCAACACTCCCTCTCAACAAGAAAGGAATTTAATATATCCTGATGCGTTACCTTTGGAATGTTCTACATGAAACACTTCTCTAGTGTTGTTTTCTCCTGAAACTCCTGAAACTAAATAGCCTCCAAAAAAACTGAATCAATATGATGCATATGTCATCAAATTATTTGACTGCTGCTAGCTACTGCACTGTCTACTGGAAACTAAGTGTTTTTGTTGGCTCCGCATTTTTTCCCTCTGCACTATTTCCAACTCTTATCTGCGCTCCAGTAACTCACATCTGTCGCTCTGATTTATGTCTTCCTGACATCTGACTGCATCAATCCTACTGATCCTTCCTATTGCTGTGTACTATGGGATCCTTGTAGCCAAGTTTGATCCATGAGACAAGCCATCTCAATGGATCCTGCCCAAATTTCTTCTCTTGGGATTATATCTACACATCACCCCACCTCTTACCTAGAGGTAGGGTTACACGTGCTCCCTTTGCCCTTATGGATTGAAATTTCCCCCTAATGGAGGTCTCTGCTTGAGTGGATGCCTTTACTTGGTCTCCGCTCTTCTTCTCCAATTTTGGCTACTCCACAACCTTATAAGACTGCTTCTGAGGCTGCATATTGAGAGGTAATTTGTGCTCCCTCTCAACCACCAAGTCACTAAACTTTTATTTTCTCCTCAAAGCTTTGCATGCATCTTGTACCTCAATTACATACAGGTTCTTGACTCTTACACTGATCTGTTTCACGCATCCCATGGCGATGTGTCTAGGGAACACCTTTCCTTTTCTAAATATGACATCATAACCACGGTATTTCAATACCGCTACGGAGATAAGATTCTTCCTTAGTATTGGAACATATAAAACATCTGTCAGTATGAGAGGGGAGCCAGACTCCCTATAAAAGGTAATTGTACCTATGTCGAACATGCAATACCTCCCGTCATCTCCAAACTCTATGTTTTGTTGGAGGTCCTTCTCCTCCAAGTCACTGAAGAGATCTCTATTCCCAGTGATATGGAACAAGGCACCGATGTCTAGATACCACATGCATCCTATTGTAGTGTTGGCCATGCATGCATTGAGAGTAAAATCATGCTCAAAATGTGAAGCTAGCGCTTCACCTGCTGCAACTGCAAGCTCCTTCTTGCTTTCCTTCTTCTGTGGACAATTCGAGGCATAATGCATGTGCTCATGAAAATGAAAACACTTGATCTTGGAAAAGTATCTCTTTCCCTCTTCACCTTGGGACTTATTTCCCTTGGATTTCTTGCCTTTTCCGACTAATGCAAAATATTCTTCTTTGTTTGTGTCGGAGGTCCCTTCTCTGGTGCTCCTTCTTATCTCTTATATTACCAAGTCAGACCACAAACCCTCTGATCCAGGTGAATATTGGTGGCCACCTGCCTATTCCACTTGGGGCCCACCATTATTTCTTTCATTTTTTTCATTTTTCTTAATTATAGCACGACTTACTATTTTTACCAGTTTTTCAGGTCCTAAACTTCTGGAGCTGTTTTGAGGCCCTAAACGACATTTTATGGGCATCAAACCTCTAGAAAATATGAGTTTGTTCCAAATTTAATATTTGCAGTCATCAGTTGTAGTCCTCGGTAGATCTTTCTAACGATGTATCATGTGTGTCAAACGGAGATAGTATGCCAAAGTTACGACCTTGGGAAATTGATTTATTTACCCCAAAGGGGCCCATATTCTATGTGTTTCATCTCCTAGGGTTAGTTTTTTGGATGTTTAGGGTTTTCCATTGTTTCTCAATAATATATAGGCCTTCGAGCCTCATTGTAACATAGATTTCAGAGGCCTGTAGCCACCACATCTCTTCTCATAGATAAGCTACCAGTGACCTAGCTAGTTTATTTCCATTCTTTCTGTAAACAAATTTCAGTTATTTTATATTAATGAAATGAAGTGTTATTTCCAATTCATTTTTATATTTATGTTTATATGTGTATTCTGTTGTGTTCCTACATAAATCCAGATCACCCTCCCAGTTTGGTATTTTCTCCCTCCCATTCACAGAGTCCTGGTTACTATAGCAGCTCTTCGGAAGGCCTAGAAGAGCTAGGCTCACCAAATTATCTTGGGATATTTTCACACCAACACTTCCAAGCTCATCTCAACATTAAGTGAACTTCATCAATTATTTTGATATCATCTCACCCTCCTCCATCTTGATCTTTTTGAGCTTGTCTTTTAGAGCCAACTTCCTGTGGTCACTGTTATTTTGAAACAAATCTATCAAGGCTTTCCACATATCTTATGGATTCGCTTTCCCATGGATACTCGAGACAATATGATCTCTAACTCCTTCTAACAAGATCCTTCTTGCCTTTGCTACCTTCTTCTTCCATGCATCAAGAAGTTGAGCATCTACTACTGCGGGTTGGAGAATATCATTGTCTATGAATTCCTTCAGTTTGTTGTCCTTGAGCACTGCCTCCATTCTGTCCTTCCATGCTATGTAATTTGAATTTCCCTCAAGATCATATTCGAGTCTCAAGCCATTGAAAGACATCTTGATCTGTTGTTGGAACTTGAAGAATAAATCTGCAAATTTGAACTTGTTCAAAACAAACTCTATTCTTCTCTTCTAATGTGATTTTTAGTGCTCTGATACCATGTAGAAAATCTACCAACAGGATTCAATCTAATCTTGTAATGTACTAAAACAAGATATTTAATCCTTCTACAATTTTCGAAAACAAAATCTAATCGTACAATCACATAACAAGTAAGACAAAGAGATAATCAATTGCACAACAAACGATGTATTTGGGGAAAGAAACTACTCAAAACCCCACTATTTGTATATTGCATAAAGTCAAGATCATGAAAGAATACAATGTTATTCCTCACATTGAGAAACCTCTGCACTCTACTAACTATCTCACTCTGATCCTGCTCGAATATGGCTTGTATTCAAATAAATTTTGGTCCAATATTTAACATGTTTCTTACCTCTTCCTGGCATGCCTTCCTTACACATTATTGGGCTAATTTAGCCCCTCTTAATTAGGAAAATACCAATTAATTATTGTGCAATCCTTCAGGGCCTTCTTAATGACCTCATGCATGACCTGTACAATTTTCTAATAGTACAACTAATAGATCTCTTCCCTTTAACCTTTGTCTCAAATGTGTCTTCCTTAGAACTGACATGCAACAGTTATTTATAGTGAATTATCAGTTAACTGATTGATCACTACTTGTGAATTAAATCAGATTTAATTTTTTGGACCTCTCACTAGCTCATCACTCAGTTAGAACTAGTTAAACTAGTTTTAACTCAATTTTTTGAGTTAACTAATTACAACTCATAAATAACTGTAACTGGACCCCCTTAAATCATGCAAAGTCCTCTACGTGCCTCCTCTTTAACCTATAACTCGAATTTCCTAATCTAACTAAGTCTTCCTGACTCATTTAACTAATATAAGTTGTCATGAGGTGAAATTACAATTTTTCTTCCAATTTAATTAAGGTGAAATTAAATCAAAAGCCTCATATGGTACCAATTCTGGGGTGCCATTTTCAAGATTCCATTTATGGTTACCATTTTCAATGTTTCTTGTTTCTAATTTCAACAAAAATTTATAGGATTTTTTTTACAGTGACTATCCAAACTGTGGAAGGATCAAAAAGAAAGCAAGGTGGGAGAAAATGGGCAATGATCGTTGTCCTACCCTGCAACTATGTATATAGCCATCTTACTCAGAATAAATTTCTAGTAAAGGTTTAGTTCTACAGTTGTAAATATTAACCATTCCTTTTCAAATTAAACATGAATTAGAATATTGTCATGATCTAACAACTTTTTCATTTTGGTAGGGCACAAAATTTTACTTTGTTATACATGTCACTTGTTAAGCAGCACCACAATATGAAGAGTAAGCCTATTCGAGAAACCAATCCAGATATTGTGAAAGAGCTTTTGTAGTTGTACACTAGGATGGTTTGAAGCAAATTAGATCTTGTGATCCAATATTCTTTGCATCATTTATTAGAAATGATTTTGTTTCCATGTTCAATATTTCGAGAGTTTTTTTTCTAGACCCAAACTAGATCAGGGAGTGTGGCAACTTCCAAATGTATTGTCGGCGTGTCTTTTAATAACTCATAAATGAACACTACTTGGAGGCCAGTTGAATTACAATAAATTGATGATGCCCCACTTAATTTCCAGGCAAATTAGTTGTATTTAGTCGATGTGTACCGAAATTAAAAATCGGCAGGGACTACCGCTATGACAGCCACCCTTGTTACGCAGTGCAATTGCTAGTTATATCCTTTATCTAAACTTCTTCACTCAACAAGAGAAGGGCGAGAGAGCTCTTTACACTTACTGTAGACGTCTTTGTTTTAAAAATCGAAGAGCTACTACAAATGTATCAATTTTATGGAAATATTATGCACTTGTGTAATTGTGATATTCAAGGATAAAGTTACACATATTTATGAATTATCAAATCATAAAAGGGTTTTAAAGATTTTTGTCCAAATATTCCGCAGTTCACTAACTGTGATGTGTAAGGATAAATTAATAGATATTATTGCATTTTCTAACCATTATATATATATATATTCGATAAAAAAATATTAATTTTTTTCGAAAGTAATTAAAATATTTTAATTTACATAATTATTAAACATAATAAAATTCATTCACAAAGTTGCCTTGTGAGTCAGAATTCGAAAAGTATTTACATCTTATAAATTATTTTAAAAGTAAATAATATTTATAATTTAAGAATTTGGTTTAAGTTTAGAATGTTTTTGTTGTTAATTTTTTCTTTATTAAAGTAGCTAAATAATAATAAGGACAACTATAATTTATTGCTATTTATAAATGTTATTTAACTCATTGATATTATTTAAGGAAAAATACCTCAACTGAAATGATCCATGGTGATTTTTACGGGGAAAAGTTCCACTCCTACCAAATACCCTTGGCTCTTAGTTTGTTTTCTTGATTCCTTACATTCAAGGAAAATGAACTCTTTACCAATCAAGAGAAATTTTATGTCTTACTTCTAAACCAAAAAACAGATTTAAGAAATCCAATGTAGAAATTTGATAGAAATTGCACCCGCTCAAGATTTCAAACTGAAAAGAAAGAGACACAATTCTACTCTACGAATCTGCAGAATGGAAATCACAATTTAGAACAACATTTATAGACATGCAACAAGAAAAACCACAAGGGAAACCAACTGGGAAAAACCCCTCAAGCCTCTTTGCATTAATCAGTTGGATAATGAAACTATTTTAATTTCCTACTGCATCTTTGAACACAACCTGCAAAAGAATAATTGTTCTCTATGTTGAATGAGAAACTTTAGCCAATTATTTTCTCATCTAGCCTCCTATTTCCTTGCGCAATTCCTGAGGAAATTAGCTCCTAAAATATGGGAATTTCCTCCTATTTTCTGCGCAATTCCCAAGGATTGATCTCATGACTACACGCAACAAGTGTACACTCAAACTAGTATACAACTCATGTTACATTTCCTTGTCATCTTCACTTCAGCTGAGGAATTTGAATTTCATGCATGCATTAGATATTTTGGGTTGGTTGATTAGTTAACTGACAGATCTATGAGTTAGACTGTTGTCCCACTGCAAAACTGACCTTCAACTGACTCTATCAACAGTTAGAGGTCGGTTAAATGAATACAACTGAAAATAATTGAACTGGATTGCTAAAATGTAGCAATCAACACATGTGTAACTTAACTCTAAGCCACTAACTCAAATTTACTGAGCTAACTGAGTGAAAGAGCCATGTCACACTAGTTAACTGGCTCCAAGTTGGCATGTTGATGTGGAAACTCGATTTACTTAATTTGACTAAGGCTAAAGTCAAATTGAGACTTTCTTGCTAAACTTTTAACACTCCCTCTTAGCAAGAAAGGTAATTTTCACCACCCTTATCCTACACATACGGAATTATATTTTACCTCTTGAGAATGTCTTTATCAAGATGTTATCATCTTGCTCCTCAGTTGAAATGTGCTATAGCAACATAATTCTACTCTACACACAGTCCCCCAAATGACGATGCCTGATATCAATGTTCTTGGGCCTCTCATGAAATACTGGATTCTTAGATAACTTAATGCAACTTTGATTATCACAATACATCATTGTTGGGTCCATCTCCTAACTGAAAAGACCCACAAGTGTTTTCCTCATCCATATGACCTTACATGCTACTTGACTTACATCCATGTATTCAACCTTTGTTGAGCCAAGTGCCACAGACCGCTGCTTCCTACTGTACCAGGTAATAGTTGTGGACCCAACACTTAAGATAGCATCTAAAGTAATTTTTCTGTCTCGTGGACTCCCTGCCCAATCTAAATTGGTGAAGCCTTGGAGCTTCACTCCATCTGTCATATTGTACCATAATCCATACTTGGTAGTGCCTCTAAGGTACCATAACACATGCTTTGTTTCCTTCCAATAAAGCTTGGTAGGCCTCACCATATCTTGACTTAGTTGGTTTACTGCATAGCACGTGTTGGGTCATGTGTTCACAAGATACATCAAATACCCCAGAAGATGTATGTAAATGGTAGCATCAACCTCTTCACCTGAAGTGGCATTATCCTTCCTCCAGTTTGTAGTTAGAGGTGTGTTCATGGGCTTATAACTCTCCACGTGAAATCTCTAAAGTATTTCAAAGGCATACTTCCCCTTAGACACAAACAATTCACCATCACCTTTCCATACTTCCAACCCAAGTAAGTAATGCATTAAGCCCATGTCTTTCATCTCAAATTGCCTTGCAAGATCCTCTTTATAAGAGTGGATCGACTGCTCATCATATGTAAATATTAAATCATTAACATACAAAACAAGAATAAGTAACTTACCATCTACCATAATGTGATATAGGTTCACATATGCTTCACTCTTGGTGAAGCCCAATCCACTGAGATAATTTTTTATCAGAGTATACCATGCTCGGGGATCCTATTTGAGAACATACAGTGCTCTCATGAGTTTGCACACATGTGTCTCCTGATCATATGTCTCAAATCCTTCTAGAGTATCTATGTAAATTTCCTCCTCAACAACATCATTGAGAAAGGCGGTATTCACATACATCTGGTGGATTTTCCACCTCATCCATGAAACCAATGCTAGAATTGATTTGATTGAGGAATATCTTGCAATTGGTGCAAAAGTTTCCTCATATTCCACTCCCTCTACCTGAGAGAATCCTTTGGCCAAAAATATGGTCTTTTACTTCTCAATGCTCCCATCAGTTGCATGCTTCACTTTGTAGATTCATCTGGAATCAACCACTTATTTCCCTTATGGTCTTGGCACCACCTACCATACACTTTTCTTCATGATGAATTCATATTATTCCACCATGGCATACCCCAAAACAGGATGAGAAATTTCTTCCTCAAATAAATAGGGATTTTCCTTAATGAGTTGTATCATGAGAGCCATGTAACTAGTGTACCTATCAGGTGACCTCCTTTGCCTGCTTTTTGATGTAGGAGCTCCCACATTCTCCCTAGCATCCTACAAAAAACTATTAGCTTCTTTAGTCCTCTTCCTCTCCTCTCTTGAAGATTATGGTTAATTGGGTGTCTCGACTCTCCCTCGTGTCCGCTCCACTGCATGTGGCTTCTCCACAACCTCTTGAAGCTCATCCTAAGGCTCCTCCTTTGGAGCTAAAAGATCATGCTCCGGTGGGATACTCAAATCTCGTTCCAGAGAGCATCTCATAGCGAACTTGACATCTATCCTTATAATTATCATCCTCACTGAAGTAAAATACACATGGTAATTGTGTGGAGTTTCGATGTATCCTAAAAAAACTCCCAACTATTTCGTAGGCTAAACTTTCTTCCTCAAATCCTTGGAGACATGACAATAAACTGAAACTCCAAAAATTTTGAAATGAGACACATTAGGATTTCTCCTAGAGAAAGCTTCCTCCAGTGTGATCATAGAAAGTATTCTATGAGGACTCAGGTTCTACAAGTAGATTGTGGTGTTGCATGCTTCTACCCATAAATGTAATGGCAGCCCCTGATCATGTAGCATGGCTCTTGCTACTCCAATTATGCTCCCGGTCTTCCTCTTAGATACCCCATTCTTTTGTGGGTTATTGGATGTTATTGTTTCTCTTTGAATACCTTCATTGCAACATAAATCCTTAAAGGCATGCGAAACAACTTCACCTCCATTGTCGCTCCTTGGATCCTTCACCTTCTTCCCATTCTCCTTCTCAACCAATGACTTGAATTCAACGAATTTTGAGAAAAAATCATCCTTCTTCCACATGAAGAAGCTCCAACATTTTCTTGAGAAATTATCAATAAAAATAAGATAGTACTTATGTTTTGTTGTGGAGGCTGTAGAAAAGAGTCCACAAACATCAAAGTGGACTTGATCCAAGATTGCATTTGCTCTACTCTCTCGATCATGGAAAATGGATAGACATATCTCCCCAATGTGCAACCCTTGCAAACATCTTGTTGGTGTAGGGAGCCTTTAGGGAAACTGGTGGTAATTTGTTGCTTGATTTTTAAGGAACTATGGTGTAGATGACCCAATATCCCATGTCAAAGTTTTATGACATCTTGACTCTGCACTTTTTCAGCCTTACTACTTAATGCAATGCAATCTCCCACCTCAATTTTATATAGGTTCTTCACTCAAACCGTAATCTGCTTCATTTTCCCAGTAGCTATGTGTCTCAGAAAGGCTTTCCCTTTACTGAAAATAACATCATATCCTCTATCCTCCAATACTTCTACAAAGATCAATTTCTTATTCAAACCAAGTACAAACATAACATCTTTGAGGCGAAGAGGAGAGGCTTTCTCCATATCAAAGGTGAAAATACTAATTCTTGTAGCATTGTACCTCCCATCATCCCCCATTTCGATATGCATATGGATATATGTAACATGCCTAGGGTAAAATGTTCATGTAATAAAAGTTAATAAAGGAAAAAATAATACCACGGTTAAGGGACACTTATTCGAAGTTGAATGTTGGGAAAAGATGTCCTAGTGGGCATCACTAGATGTGTTTATGGCTAAGGGGAAATTAGAAAAGGAAATGGATAAGACATTAAAAGGCAAAAAAATATTTTTGGCAGATCTATTTATGAAAATAAAGGAAATTAGAAGAAAAGGAAGGTGAAAGGTCACAAGTTGCATGTGAGGAGGAAATTGAAGGAAAATAATGGAAAATGAAGAAAATAAAGGCCTCATTGATAAAAACAATTTTGAGGATCAGTTGGTACATTTTTTCAGTTGAGTTTTGGATCTCTCTCTTTATTCTCTCTCTCACACTCTTAGACACTTAGATTTTTCTTGGAGCATTTTAGCATTGGATAAAGAAATGGAAAATCAAGAAAAGAAAAGATAAGGAAATGAAAGGAAAGCAAATATCAAGCAAGGAAGAGCAGGATCAAGTAACGTCAGAATACTTGCAGGCAACAGATTGCATGTATGATTTCCTAGCTAGTTTTGACATGCATGGTATGTGCATGCTAGTATTTGGTTCTTTTGTTATCGGTGACCTGGTTTTTTCAGGTTTTGACAGTGGATTTTAACCTTGCCTTTCATTTTTTTGGATAGCCATGGTGTGATCAGATTATTCTTGTTTTTTAGCTTTGGAATTTCCGGATGGTTTTAGAATTTAGGGCAGAGGTGGTCTCAAGTTTATTCCCAAAGGCCTAGGAATCCCTTGATCGTTCTTGGTGGGATACATGGTAAAGCTTGAGGGTGGTGTCTCAGTAAGGGCCTAGTGATCTGATGTGGATTGCGATAAAGCCTAGAGACAAGGAGACGGAAAATTCCACAAGGTTAGTGATGAGATCCAGAGGCATTCCAAGCTCGGTTCGGTTTTGTGATCGCGGTGTCAATTTAGGTTTGTTGAAAAATCAACAAGAAAATGTGTGTCTAATTTATTTTTCCCTTAAATAAAATAGACAATAAATTGTATTATTATCTCATAACAACTTGTAATAGTTAACTAAGTGAGATAGACTTAGTTAGCTCAATAATTTCGAGTTGAGGTTCATTGGTGAGGCATGTAGAGTGATTCCATTATTTTGGGGGTCCAGTTGCAGTTAATGCACTAGGGTAGTGTGACTTTAATCAGTTAACGTAAAATAATTGAGTTAAATTCAGTTTAACTAGTTATAACTGAGTGATGAGCGAGTGAGAGGTCAAGTGAATTAAATTAGATTTAATTCACACGTAGTGATCTACCAAGTAACTTATGATTTGCTATTATTAGATGCATGCATGTCAAATCTGATGGAGACCCAGTTGAGACAAAGGTTAAAGGGAAGTAAACTATCAGCTGTATTATTAGAAAACTGCCTAGGTGCAGTTATAAAGCCACAGGATGCCCATGAAGGATTGTGCAGTCAAGGAATGTTGGAATTCCTATTTAATAGGAATTATTTTGCCTAGGGATTGCGTGAGCAAGGCAGGATGAAGGTGGGCTGAAAATTGGCTATGTGTTGGTCCAATTGCGCCTAGATCAGTGTGAGATGATTGGTAGAGTGTATGAGGTTCTTGTGATCACACATGCATTGTATTGTTTCATGATTCCTTGGCTTATTATACAATAGAGATAGAGGGGTTTTTAGCAGTTGCTTTCCCCAGGAAAATCTTTTGTTGTGTGATTTATTTACTTCTTTCTCTTACTTGCATGTGATTGAGCGATCGTGATTTATATTCTGCAAATATTGTAGAAGGATTTAGTATCTTTTTTTAGTACATTGCATGATCGGATTGAATCCATTGGTGTAATTTCTACATGGTATCAGAGTGTCAGGAATCACAATAGGGGAGAATAAATTGAGTTTGTGTTGAATACTATTCAAATTTGCAGATACATTCTTCGGAGTTATAAGTTGATCAATATGTCTTTCAATGGCTTAAGACTTGAATATGCACTCGAGGGCAGTTCGAATTATATTTCATGGAAGTACAGGATGGAGGCAGTGTTGGAGGACAACGGGTTGAAGGGATTCATAGATACTGATATTCCAAAGCCCACAACAAAATATTCCCAACTTCTTGATGCATGGAAGAAGAAGGTAGCAAAGACGAGGATGATCTTATTAGATGGAGTTCGAGATCATATTGTCTCGAGTCCCCATGGAAAGGAAACTCCATATTCTATGTGGAAGGCCTTGATAGATCTGTTTCAAAGCAGCAGTGACCACATAAATTTGGCACTCAAGGACAAGCTCAGGAAAATCAAAATGGAGAAGGGTGACACAATCCAGAAATACTTGACCAATTTCACTCAATTTCGAGATGAGCTTGGAAGTGTTGGGATTACTGTAGTTGATGATGAATTGGTGAGCCTAGCACTTCTAGGCCTTCCTACGAGCTGGCATAGTTACCAAGACTCTATGAATGGGAGGGAGAAGTTACCAGATTGGGAGCAACTATGATCGGATTTGGTACAAGAAGAGTTTTGGAAAAATACCAAGGATGGATCCTCATCCAGGACTGTTGATGAGGAAAATTGTGCCTTGGCTAGTAAGGCAAAGAAGGGGAAGGGGAATAATTCCTATTCCAAATATGAGACTAGCAAAGAAGGAAAGAAGCATGACATGTCAAAGGTGAAATGTTTTCACTGTCATGATCATGGACACTATGCCAAAAATTGTCCACAAAAGAAGAAGAACAAAAAGAAGGCTCTGGGAGCTGCAGCGGGTGAAGCTTTGGCCTCACAGTTTGAGTTGGAATTCTCTCTCATCGCATGCATGGTGTCAACTGTGATGGGATCTATGTGGTACTTTTATATTGGAGCATATTTCTAATGCCTGGAAACAAAGAACTATTTAGTAGCTTGGAGGAGAAGGATCTTCAGATGCACATCGAGATGGGTGATGATGGGGGGTATAGTGCTACCGATATTGGTACAGTTAATTTCTAGAGACATTTAGGTAAACCTTTCATATTAAAATATGTCATGCATGTACCAGGCTTGAAAAAAAATTAGTTTCAGTTGCTATGTTGGAGGATCTTGGATATGATGTGGTTTTCAGTGAAGGAAAGGCATTCCTTTGTCACAAAGCCATAGGATAAGTTAAGAAGATTAGGGTTCGTCTGAAGAACCTCTACAAACTTGATGTAGATGGTTGCGCAACATTGAGCAATAAAGTAGGTGAAGTGGTGAGTCAGGATACTAGTGAGTTATGGCACAGGAGGTTGGGTCATCTACACCACAGTGCTTTGAGGATCATGCAACAGATTTCTACAGGTATTCCAAAGGGTACACTTGCATAGATAGACACATGTAAGGGATGTACCATGGGGAAGTATACAAAATCCACCTTTCATGAGAAGGAGAATCAAGCAGCGACAATCCTTGAGAAAGTTCACTCAAACGTGTCTGGACCATTCTCAACAGCTTCCACAACAAAGGACAGGTATTATGTGATTTTTGTTGATTATTTTTCTAGAAAGTGTTGGATCTTCTTTCTGCAGAAGAAATATTAGATGTTCTCCAAGTTTTGTGAGTTCAAATAATTGGTATAGAAATATGCAGGGAAAATGGTGAAGCCTCTAAGGAGCGACAATGGTGGTGAGTATATCTCTAAAGAATTCAAGAAATTCTACACCAAAGAAGGAATTTGGAGAGAATTGATTACACCTCATAATCCACAATGGGATGGGGTTGCAGAAAGGAAGAACTGAACAATTATGGGAGGAGCACAAGCTATGTTACATGATCAGGGAATATCGTTGCATTGGTGGGCAGAGGCATGCAACATAGTGGTATTTGTGCAGAACTGTAGTCCTCATTTGATACTTGGCATGAGTACACCAGAGGAGGCTTTTTCGGGTAAGAAATCGAATGTTTCATATTTTAAAACTTTTTGGATCATATGTTTATTTCCATGTGACCAAATATGCCATGAACAAGCTAGAACCAACAACAGAGGTTTGGATATTTGTGGGGTAAACTGATACTCCCCACAACTATCGGGTGTATTTTCCTGCTAACAGGATGACAGTTGTTAGGAGAGATGTTAAATTTGATTAGGAGAGAGCCATGTGATTGTCCCTTGAGAGGGATCTTGACTTGCATGCAGATGAGGAACTCTTACTTCCAAAGGATGAACCTCATGATGTGGAGCAGCCAAAAGCATAGGATCATGTAGTGGCAGAAACCACTCATGCAGAGCCATCCACCAGAAATGGTAGGAAGCACACCAGAGAGGCTAAAAAATTGATGTTAGATGTGATAGAGAATGTAGGTGCACCTACATCACAATGCAGGAAGAGAAGGTCCCTAAACAGGTATACTGGATACAAGGCTCTTATGAGTGAGTGTATTATGACAGAACCATCCTCTTTTGAGGAAGCAGTGTAGCAGTCAACATGGGTTGATGCCATGGTTGAGGAGTATGACTCCATTATCAAAAAAAGTGCATGGGAAGTGGTCCCAAGACCAGTGGGGAAGTCAGTGGTTTAATCCAGGTGGATCTACAAGGTGAAGCAAGCAACAGATGGGAGTGTGGAGAAATACAAGGCTAGATTTGTGGCTAGAGGATTCTCACAAGTGGAGGGGATCGACTATGAGGATACTTTTTCACCGGTTCCAAGGTACTCATCGATTAGATCTATCCTTGCACTCTCAACATAGATGGGGTGGAAGATACATCAGATGGATGTAAATACAACCTTTCTCAATGGATTTACTGAGAAAGAAGTGTAGATTGAGCATCCAAAAGGTTTTGAGACCTTTGACAGGGAGTCACATGTGTGCAGACTCAAGAGAGTACTGTATGGGTTGAAGCAAGCACCTCGTGCTTGGTACACTGTGATTGACAGCTATTTCACCAGGTTGGGCTTCATAAAGAGTGAAGCGGATGTGAACCTATATCATATTGTGGTTGATGGTAAGCTTTTGATTATTGTACTTTATGTTGATGATCCGATACTGACAGGTGATGAGCAACTCATAACTTCTTGCAAAGAGGATCTTGCAAGAGAGTTTGAGATGAAATACATGGGGCTCTTGCACTATTTCCTTGGCTTCGAAATATGGAAAAGAGATGGGAAGCTATTTGTATCTCAGGGAAAGTATGCCAAGGATATTCTGAGGAAGTTCCACATGGAGGGCAACAAACCCATGGAGACTCCTCTTACAGGAAACTAGAGGAAGGAGGATGCTACTTCAGGTGAGGTAGTGGATGCTACTATTTACAGACGGCTTGTGGGTTCACTTATGTATTTGGTAACACATGACCAGAAATATGCTACACATTTAACCAACTTATTCAAGCTATGGTTAATCCTACCAAGCTCTTTTGGAAGGCGGGGAAGCAATTTTTGAGATATCTCAAGAGCACTACAGAGTATGTATTATCATACAGACAGACAGAGAGAGTGAAACTTCAAGGCGTCACCAATGAAAATTGGGTAGGCAGTCCATCAGATAGGAAGAGCACATCAGGGGGCATATTTAACATAGGATTAACAACCGTTTCTTGGTACAGCAGGAAGCAAAGATCAGTTGCACTCAGTTTAGCCAAGGCAGAGTACATGGCAACGCGTCAGGCTGCATGCGAGGCCATATCGACGAGGAAGATACTTTTTGGTTTGTTTGGTCATCAGATGGATCCGACGGTGATATATTGTGATAACTAGAGTTCCATAAAACTCTCGGTTAATATGTTATTCCATGATAGGTCCAAGAATATTGACATCTGGTACCACCATCTCATAGATTGTGTTCAAATGCGGATTATGTTGTTGTAGTACATTCCCACGGAGAATCAGGATGTAGTCATCTTGACGAAGGCACTGGAAAAGAGAAAATTTGAATACCATAGAGGTAGGATCGGGGTAGCTGATAATCCCTTTCTTGTTGAGAGGGAGTGTTGAAAAATCAACAAGAAAATGTGTCTAATTTATTTTTCCCTTAAATAAATTGGACAATAAATTTTAATCTTATCTCATAAAAACTTGTAATAGTTAACTAAGTGAGATAGACTTAGTTAGCTCAAGAATTTTGAGTTGAGGGTCAATTTTGAGGAATGTAGAGTGATTCTATTATTTTGTAGGTATGGTTGCAGTTAATGCACTAGTGTAGTGTGATTTTAATCAGTTAACTCAAAATAATTGAGTTAAAAACAGTTTAACTAGTTCTAACAAAGTGATGAGCTAGTGAGAGGTCAAGTGAATTAAATTAGATTTAATTCACAAGTAGTGAACTACAAAGTAACTGGTGATTTCCTCTTATTAGTTGCATGCATGTCAAATCTAATGGAGACCCAGATGAGACAAAGGTTAAACGGAAGTAAAATATTAGTTGTATTATTAGCGAACTGCCCAGGTGCAGTTATAAATCCATAGGATGCCCATGAAGGATTGTGCAATCAAGGAAGGTTGGAATTCCTATTTAATAGGAATTATTTTACCTAGGGATTGTGTGAGTAAGATAGGTTGAAGGTGGGCTGAAAATTGGTTATGTGTTGGTCCAATTGTGCCTAGATCAGCGTGATATGATTGGTAGAGTGTATAAGGTTCTTATGAGCACACATGCATTGTATTGTTTCATGATTCCTTGGCTTATTATACAATAGAGATAGAGGGGTTTTTAGGAGTTGCTTTCCCCGGAAAAGTCTTGTGTTGTGTGATTGATTTACTTCTTTCTCTTACTTGCATGTGATTGAGAAATCATGATTTATATTTCGAAAATATTGTAGAAGGATTAAGTATCTTGTTTTAGTAAATTGCATGATCGGATTGAATCCATTGGTGTAATTTCTACAAGGTTAGATCACAGTATGGTGAGGGTGGAGGTAGTTTAACCTATGGATTCCCTTGGTTGTTTTTAAATTGGTTTATCCATAAGATCCCACATTCATGCTTGGAATATGGCACGGGGGTGACTGGTTGAAAGAAAGATTTGGTTCAGCCATGTCTATGGTCAGGTGGTACGTGGAAGTCCCCAACCAGGTTGGATCTTGCCTATGTTTAATGAAAGTTAATTTCTTTTGTTTTTGTACTTTTATTTATGTGGCTTTAATAGCTATTATGTTATGGTTATTCTGTGGTTTTTTGTTGGTTATAAGCATGGTTATGTGACTAGTTCTTGTCATGGTATATTTCATGTTTTACTTGTAACTGAAAGAAAAATGGGTGCAAGTCCTAATTAATGTTAAGACAACTAATGGAAGAGGGTGGTGATCCTTCTTGATAAGTTCCATGTGAAATTCCAGTCCCTTGTGGTCAGTCTTGTATAAATTAACTATAGATTTAATTGTTTCCAAGTGTTTGACAGAATGTCAGTCCCATCTAGGGATGGTCAAGCCTATTCCTAGTATTAGTTTTTGGTTTACAATCATTCCCCTTGGGTAATTTATGATATGAAAGTTATAGTGATTTATGGGCAGAGGTAAAGCCCCAAACCTATAATATAGCCTTAAAATCCGTAGTCACTGGCACAACACTGAGTGAAAAAATCCACAATCACACTGATGCAGGCCCATGCATGCGACTGGGAGGTTCCATTTTCACTCATGCCTTGGAAAGGGAGCGACTATGGGTAAAACTCAGGTAAAATTCAGGTTGGCTCAGGGGATGGACACCTAGAGGGGTTGGGTTACTCATGGAGGGTCCTATGGCACTTGAGGGAAGTGACTAAGGTCTGTTTGATGATTCAATTTCCTTAAGGTCGCCTAGGAGGTTGAGTCTGGTCATAACTTCCCCTCATCTCATGTTTACCCCGGGTAAGCTGGTGAAAGTGGGTATATGTGAGTGGAGATGTGCGTTACAGGTGGTATCATATCATGGTTCAAACACTTCAACCAGATGGACTGAATGCATGTTGTTATGCATGCGTTGTAATGGTTAAGGTTTTCATGCATGAGATCATTGCATGAATTTTATTTCATTATGATGTTATTGGCTTGTTATGATGCTGATGTATTTTCTGAGATAAGCCAGGAGATGTATATCACCAGAGTGAGGTTGCAACACTATACTTTGGGGTAAGAGCGGATCATCATACAATAATTGTATGTTTTTCATGCAAGTATGTTGGCTAATGGTTGTTATGAGCATTAGGGTTATGTACATGCTTTTCATTTTATTGTTGTTATGGTTATATGCATGATAGATTCTAGTTTATCAATGTGGTCTTATGCACATGCGTCAGATAGTCGTAAATGGTAGTAATATGTTGTTATATGCATTGAAATCATATGCCTAATAATTATAGTCATTGCATTTAATATCTTGATGTTATTTTTATCGTGCTCATTTGGATTTCCCTATGCAGATGGTTATGGTCATAGTATTCATGTATGAGTCAATATGATTGTGATATTGTGTCATAATAATATAAATTGATGGTTCCTATGTGATTGTTATGCATGAATGACAATTTCTTATGAGTTTATGATGTGAACATGTTAGCTAGTTATTGTTATGGATATCATGATCTTAATTATGTTTGGGTTGATATGTTGTGAAGTTATATCATGCTAATATAGATTGATTGTGCAGACAAGATAGCCTCCCCTAAGATACATTGAGGTATGAGTTTGATTATGTTGTTTATCTGTTGTTTGAATGTTTGAATAGTTGCATGATATGAGTTTGTATCTATAAAATTGCATGAAGGAATTATCTTGTTTGAGATGGTTGCACTAACACTTATGTGCTGAGAATAACTGATATGTACTTGAGTGTAAGTAGGTGATAGTTGTAGCATTATGTATTATGAATCTTGAATGTGAGTTGATTTTTTATTATGACATGGATGTTAGATTTGGTAAAAGATGATTTCAAATTAATAGGTATGATGTCTTGATATTTGGAACATGTGTGTTTAGTTACAAGGAAGCGTGATTGGCACAACAATGTAAGATAACTGGTATAATATTATATTATTTATACATTGAGAGTTATCTATTTATGGCAGTATGATATAGGGAATTCCATGGAAAAGAGACTTCCATGAAATCTTGGAGAAGGATCAGGTTGAGCTTTCCCTTGGAAGCATGGGGAACCCATGGGGATTGAGTCACGGTGTTTGTTTCTAGTATTGTGTTTTTGGTATTTTTTGATTTGTTGTGCTTGATTGCATCTTTGTTTATGTCTAGTGTATGGCCATACCAATTGGCTTGTGGTGTCATATTGCTATTGGTTCTCATGGCATTCTTATTGGTTTCTTTTGTTTCTTGCCTTTTTTGTTTTGAGGGCCTTGGGGATTGGTTGGGGAAAGAGTAAATTTAGTGGAGCTGGGGAAGAGCTGAATGAAGTACAACATATAATATAAGGCTGGGATGAAGCTCGGTGCATGAGTAAGGGCATTTGAAGGCAAGAGTATGATATTCGGTTGAGTTGGTTGGGTCCATTAGGATAAATGGATGATGGAAAAACAATCATGAGAAAGGTAACAGGAAAGGTAAAGTAAATGGATTTCAGGTGTCAAATGCCTTGGCTATGTTGGGAACTATTGTTCTCAATGTTGTGCATGCGTTGTAGGAAAAAAGGAGTTCTCTTAACCTTTACCTTATGAAAACTGGTTATTATGTTGTGATCATGATTATGATAATGTGTATATATGTATATATATGTATGTGTGTATGTCATTGTCTGAAAGAGTCGTTAGGGGTCATGATTTCTTTATGCTAGTGATTATATATATGTATGTATGTATGCCATTTCTCTGACAGGGTCATCAAAGATCATGATTGTTTTATGTTGATGTTTATATGTGTATATATATGTATGTATTTCATTATCTGACATGGTTGTAAAGGATCATTCTTGTGGAGGAATGATTAATTATGTAGGTGAATGGCATGAAGAGGTTCATGGTTTAAGAGGAATCGAGTGGGAAGAGTACCCATGGAAGATTTATGAGGTCAATATCATGTGGATATGAATTGATATTATGTGATTAAACTATGTATATGTTTATGTTATGGTAGGTAATGTTGATGGATACATCAACGAAATGAAAGAAGTATGATCTGCGACATGTTGGGACAAGCATGGATAAGACACTAGAAGAAAGGTTGCTTGGTAAGGACAATGTGGTCTAAGGGTGTGCAGTACCGATGTTGTGTATAGGTAGCATATGTCGTATTGCATATATATGATGTTGTGTGCATGTTTCATATACGATGTTGTGTGCATGTTGCATATATGATGTTGTGTGCATGTTTCATATATAGTCTTGTGTACATGATTTCATATGTGGTGTTGGTTACTGGTGGTGATAAGTACATGTTGTATGTGCATTTTTATGTACAGATGGTGCTATGTACATGTTGTGAATGTGATACTATGTACATTTGGTGCAGTGTACATGTTGTATATGCAGTGTTATGTACATATGGTGCATTGTACAGGTTATACATGCGATGTTGTTAACATATGGTGCGGTGTGCATGATTGTACATGTAGTGTTACGTGCATGTGGTGTTATGTACATGTCGTACATGCAATGTTGAGTGCATGTGGTGTTTTGTACATGATGTGCAGATCGTGTTGTGTACATGTGGAGCTATGTACACGCTGTACAACCTATGTTGTGTACATGTGGTGCTATGTACAAGTTGTGCCAGTGTACATGTGGTACTATGCACACATTGTGCAGGTGGTGTCGTGTACGTGTGGTGTTGTGTACACTGTGTAGGTAGCATTCTGTACATGTTGTACATGTGGCATTGTTGTACATGTGGTATTTTGTACGTGTCGTACATGTTGTGTTATGTATATTTGGTATGGTGTTACAAGTATTGTGTAGTCATTTTATCGCGACATGTGTATTCATGGTATTGTACTGTGTGTATGTATATATATATTGTTGTTGTACACCAGGTGTAGGTGTAGGTGTGGTTTTTTACATCAAGTGTAGG
The DNA here is from genome assembly GCA_034641835.2 of Pinus albicaulis. Lineage (NCBI taxonomy): Eukaryota > Viridiplantae > Streptophyta > Pinopsida > Pinales > Pinaceae > Pinus > Pinus albicaulis. The sequence goes on from CM076574.1 coordinate 560,333,750, forward strand.
TGTATGTGTTGTGTTGTACACCGGGTGTAGGTGTATGTGTTGTGTTTTACATTAGCTGTAGGTGTATGTGTTGCATTGTATATTGTGTATGTGTATATGTTATATAGTGTGATGGGACAGACATGTGTGGGATTTCATGGGCCCTTGTTGTTGCTATTCAGGGTTGATGCATTTTAGTCTCTAGATGCCCTTGTTGATATTGGGGGCTGAGGCGGTTGAGTCTCAGGATACCCTTGTTGTTGATATTCAGCGAGGAGGCGGTTTAGTCCCTGGATTCCCTTGTTGCTTAAATATAAGGCGTTAGGTGCTTGTCAGGCTTGGCAACCAGTTCAGTGTGTGTACAAAAAGGAAAAAGAACAAAGGTAGAAGAAAAAGAATAATGGAAAGATAAGTATCAGTATTTTACTTCAGTTTCTAATTATGCATGTGATCTATGATTTTGGTTTATGATGGTTACATGTGATTTATGCTTTGATTTATGATGGTTATGGGTTGAGCTAACCGGATGTGATATGTTTAGACATGATAATTTGTTAAAATATCTGGTTTGACTTGTTTCGACAGGAAGTAAACAGGATTGAAAGTGTACCTTACTGATGGTCCACCAATGAGGTATGATGTAAATTAGTTTCAATTCCTTTTATTCTAATGGAAATTATGTGCTTGGTATAGGAAATCAAGGTAATTCCCAGTTTGGGTGGTTGAAATTGGCTGCAAGGATTAGCAACAGTAGAAAAAAGGAATTGGAACATGCAACAATGTGTTGGTAAAGACCTTCAGGAGCATGGCCACTGTGGGACATTGGTACCCAATAGTGTCCATTGATTTCCATGAGCATGCTATGACAGGTATGATGGTTTTGAGGCAGGTATATACCTTGGTTTTTGTATATTTTGATGCGAGGAATCCTTGGTAAGGGATAGATCGCTTGGGATAGGGATGTCGGGGAACTTGGAAGGTGAGTGATTGCATAGAAGGGGGTGATCGGATTTCCCAAGGTACTGTGTAGCAAAGAAGGGAAGGTCGGGGATGGATTTTTTTTGGTCATTAGCAATTCCAGATGGAATTAGACGCACATTGGGAGTGTTCCTTGGAAAAATGATCCGGTAACTATTCACTGAGAGGAAAAGTGCCACAAGATTGTAGCGTTGGACATTGGATGCAGATTTGGCTTTGATAGTGGATTTTGGACTTCCTGGGAAGGAGGTGAATCTTGGCACTACTTTTGAGGGTGGAGGTGTGAACCTATGGACTCCCTTGTTGTGGATGTAGGAAACATATCCTTTTATTTTAAGGTTGAAGCAAATGTGCATAAGTATATGTGGTTGTTGTTAAAAATATTGTAATGGGTTGTGTTATAAAACTCTAGTACACTGTATGATTGTCATGTTTTCAGCAGGTTATTCATTGTAAATATTGCAATGAGCTAAGTTATAAAGCTTCATGGGAAGTATGTTTTCTTTTTGATAGTTTTGATGAGGTATAGGTATGGTTTAACACCAAGGACAATGTTCCACAAGGGGGAGCATTTTGTAACGGACCCGGGCTAAAAATTTCATGTAAGAAAAGTTAATAAAGGCAAATAAGACTATGGTTAAGGGACACTTATTCCAAGCTGAATGTTGGGTAAATATATCCTAGTGGGCACCACTGGATGTGTTTATGGCTAAGGGTAAATTGGAAAAGGTAATGGTTAAGGAATTAAAAAGGAAAAATTTTATTTTTGGCACATTTATTTATGAAAATAAAGGAAATTAGGAGAAAAGGAAGGTGAAAGGCCACAGGTTGCATGTGAGGAGGAAATTGAAGGAAATAATGGAAAATAAAGAAAATAGAGGCCTCATTGATAAAAAGGCTTTTGAGTATCAGTTGGTACCTTTTGTCAGTTCAGTTTTGGAGCTCTTTCTCCTATTCCCTCTCTCACACTCTTGGACACTTAGAGTTTTCTTGGAAAATTTCATCATTGGAAAAAGAAAGGGAAAAGCAAGTAAAGGAAGGACAAAGAAAGGAAAGGAAAGGAAATATCAAGTCAGGAATAACAGGATCAAGCAGCTTCAATAGGAATGCTTGCAGGTAACACAGTGCATGTATGATTTCCTAGCTATTTTTGACATGCATGGTATGTGCATGTTGGTATTTGGTTCTTTTGTTGTCGGTGGCATGGTTTTGCGTTGGTTTTTTTGGGTTTTGATAGTGGTTTTCAGCCATGCCTTGCCTTTTTATGGATAGCCATGGTATGATGGGATTATTCTTAGTTTTGAGCTTTGGAATTGCCAGATGTTTTTGGAATCTAGGGCGGAGGTGGTCTCAGGTTCATTCCCAAAGGCCTAGGAATCCTTTGATCAGTTTTGGTGGGATACATGGTAAAGCTTGAGGGTGGTGTCTCGGTAAGGTCCTGGTGATCCAGTGTGGATTGCGGTAAAGCCTAGAGAAAAGGAGATGAATAATTCCTAAAGGATAGTGATGAGATCTAGAGGCATTCCAATCTCGGTTCAGTTTTGTGATCTCAGTTTTGGTTTAGGTGAGATCACGGTATGGTGAGGTTGGAGGTGGTTTAACCTCAAGATTCCCTTTGTTATTTTTGGATTGGCTTATCCATGAAATCCCACATTCATGCTTGGAATATGACACAGGGGTGACTGGTTGATAGAAATATTTGTTTCAACCACGTCTATGGTTGGGTGTTATGTGGAAGTCTCGAACCTGGTTGGCTCTTGCCTATGCTTAATGAAAGCCAATTTCTCTTGCTTTTGTACTTTTATCTATGTGGCTTTAATGTTTTTTATCTTATGGTTATTTTTGGTTATATGTTGGTTATAAGCATGGTTATGTTATTGGTTCTAGTCATCATTTATTTCATGTTTTACTTGTAACTGAAAGAATAATGGATGCAAGACCTAACGTTAAGATAGCTAATAGGATAGGGTGGTGATCCTTCTTGATAAGTTCCATATGAAATTCATGTCCCTTATGCTTAGTCTTGTATTCATGACCTGTAGATTGCATTGTTGCTAAGTGTTTGATAGAATGTCAGTTCTGGTTGGGGATGGTCAGGCCTAGTCCTGGTGTTAGTTTTTGGTCTATTAACATTGTCCTTGTGTAATTTATGAATTCTAAAATTTACAAGGATGTCTATTCATAGGTCTATCCCTAGCCCTAGAATCTAACCTTAAAATTTGCAGTTGTTGGCACAACATTGAGTGAAAAATTCTAGAGTCGCACTCATGCATGTGACTGGGAGGTTCCAGCCGCACTGATGCCTTCAAAAGGGAATGGTTGGGGGTGAAACTTAGGGAAAAGTCAGGTTGGATTACGAGATGGACACCTAGAGGGGTTGGGTTACTCCTAGAGGGTCCTGTGGCACTAGAGTTAAGTTAGTGAGGTTTTTTTGTGTTTTTTAGGTCCTTAAGGTCACCTAGGAGGTTGAGTCTGATCATAACTTCCTCTCATATCATGTTTATCCTGGGTAAGCCTGTGAATGTGGGTAGATGTGAGGATAGGTGTGCATTAAAATATCTTTCTCCTTCAGGCTACTGAAAAAATCCTTGCACCTTTCTGTATGGAACAAGGCACCGTAATCAAGGTACCACATACTCCCTATAACAATGTTGGCCATCCATGTTATTACGCTAAAGTCTATTTTGAATATGTTCCATCTCTATTATTTCTCCTGAACTCTTCTTGAACTAGATCAGACCACAACCTCTCCCGATTCGGTAATTTTTCCCTTCCATTCACAAATTTCTACTAGCTATGTCAGGATGTTTGAAGGCATAGAAGAGCTAGACTCATCGGGTCATCTTCTGCAACATTCACCCTAACACCTTCAAGCTCATATTGAACTTGCGTGAACTTGGAGAGAATTTGTGGAATATTATCATTCTTATGTATTCTAATGTTTCAAAGTTTCTCTTTCACGGCCAATTTTCTATGGTCACTGCTATTTTCAAATAACCGAGTTAGTGTCTTCCACATAGAAAATGGTGTCTCTTTTCTATGGATAAAACCACATGGTCTCTCACACCTTCTAGAAGAATTCTCCTTGCCTTTCCAACATTCTTCTTCCATTGGGCTAATTGTTGTGTATCATACTGTTGGGGTTTTGCAATGTCAGTTTTAACATATTATAACACACCATTCTCATCGAGCACTGCTTCCATTCAGTCCTTCCAGGCTATGAAATTCGAGCTACCCTCCATAGCATACTCCAATCTAAGTGCATTGAAATAAATTCCCCTGATACTGAAGAAAAAATTGTTTCACTGAAGCTGCAAAATTGAAATTTTTGAGAGACAAGTTTGAAATACTAGTCCTAATGTGATTTTAGGGCTCCGTTATTATGTAGAAATTTGATATAAATTCCAACTGCTCAATATTTAAAACTGAAAATCAAGAGGCACAATTATACTCTACTGATTTTCGAAATGGAAATCACAATTTAGAACAACATGCACAACCATAAGTACGTAGTGACTTCTAGGGGAACCTAACTAGGAAAACCATCTCAAGTCTCTCTACATTAATTAGTTGAATAGAGAGACTATTACAATTTCCTGCTCCAGCTCTGAACACAACCCACAAAATAATAATGTTCTCTCTATTGAATGAGAAACTATGACCAACACTTAGCCAATTATTTGCTCATCTAGCCTCATATTTCCTTGCACAATGGCTAATGCAGGTGGATATTGGTGGCCACCCACATATTCCACCTAGACCTCCAGTCAGTTTCATCAATTTCCTTTTTTATAGCAACATTTACTATTTTTAGCAGTTTTTCGGGTCCTGAACTTCCGGAGCAGTTTTGACCCCCTAAACGACATTTTTTTGAGGTCTGTAGTAGGCCCATAGTCATAGGAAGGGGCTTGCAGTAAAACTTACATTACTTGGAGAGATATTTATGATGACATATCGTACGTGCCAAACGAAGATAATATGACCAAGTTACGACCCCAGGAAGCTGGCTAATCTTTTGGGGTTAGGGTTTTGGTTGTTTAGGGTTTTCCTATGTTGTTAAATAATAAAAATTCCCTTGAGCCTCATTGTAACACAGATCATAGGTCTGTAGCCACCACATCTCTTCTCATAGATAAGCTACTAGTGCCCTAGCTATTTTATATCCATTTTGTCTGTAAGAATATTTTAGTTATTTGATACTGATGAAATGAAGTTTTATTTCTACTGCATCTCTATGTTTATGTGTATTTTTGTATTTTATTGTGTTCCTGCATAAGTCTGTATCAATGGTATCATAGTGATCTACTCTTTCTCGATCCTTCTTTTCATGTTTCCAATGAAGTTCGAGTATAAGGAGTTAGGGCTCGATCTGGTGGAACTTTTCCAAGATTAGCCTCGCAAATCTCGACGAATGCCCATGGGGGAAGAAAAGAAAGATGAGGGAGCAGGAGATCCTATCAAAATATTGCTCGAGGAGGCCCTCGAGAAACAAAGGAACACGATGATGGATAACTTTTCCCATATCCTTCGATGACTACCCACCGGCTGCGCATCTGCATCCAACAGCCACTCTAGAGGTGGCACTCCTTTTAAGGTACAAGTAAAATTTGACATTACCATATTTGAGGGCCAAATAGATGCAAATGTCATAGATAGATGGTTGAATCTATTAGAAGTATATTTCTTGGTTCATGACTTCTCCAGCTGGGAAAAGATTACTTTTTCACTCCTCAAAGTCGCCCCCCATGTCAAGGACTAGTGGGAAACCTACTGTGAACAAAAGTATGAGAGGGAACCCTCTCTGTTCTCGGTTGTACCCACTTGGGATTCTTTCCAATATGCCATCAAGGAACAATATTATCTCGTGGGGAGAATGAGGACAAGTACATACAATGGACTATGCTGTGGCAGCAAACAAATCAAGATGTCCATGAGCTGATGAATCTGTTGCATACCCTACACACAAAGTTTGGTATCAAAGATTTAGAGAAACATTTGGTGTTGAAGTACATCAGTTGTATGCAAGAATACATTCAGGAGTAAATGGAGTTCCTTGAAATATCCTCACTTGGTGCAACATATTGGTATGATGCCAAGATTGAGCAGAAATTCAAACTGAAGAAGCAAGACTTTGGATCTGCAAATCAGAAGCAAGGGAAACGTGCCCCCAAACTATAGAACAAAGGACAAAGCCAAGGTGGGGCAGCCTAGGACAACCCAACAAATCCATAAGCAAAGAAAAACATTGTGAAGCCAAATAATGACATGGGGAAGTGGTGTGAGTTCCATAAGAGCTCCACTCACAACAAAAGTGAGTGTCGGGCCAAGCAGTCATTGGTGGCTGGGCGAAAGGCTTCTAAATCGGATGCATGCTCCGACTCTAAACCATAACTTGACAAGGGGAATGAAAAAGTGGAGTAGATTATTGATGCGGAGCTCAACGCCATCATTTCCATGATGAAGATCTAGAAGGAGGAACCAAAACATCCAGAGGAGGAGGGGCGCCTCTTCCATTCCCAGATGTTGGTAAAGGGTTCCCCGCTGCAGTTCATTGTCGACAGCGGGAGACAAAATAATCTCATTTTAGCAGAGTTCATGAAGCGATTGGGCTTGTCGACCCCAACACACCCACATCCGTACACCATCAGGTGGCTTCACCAAGTACAAGATCTCCATGTCAACCATCAGTGTTGCCTTCCCTACAACATCAAGAAATTCACGAATAAGGTATTATGTGACGTTGATCCTCTTGATGTTTGTGATGTATTATTAGGCCAACCATACTTGTGGAAGCGACATGTTGCGTATGAGTCCAGGCCTCGCATTGTTATTGTTACTTTGGGAAATAAGTTGTACAGGATATCGGAGGTAGCACTGCCTACCGCCATCTCTTTGGTTACTACAAAACAATGTAGTGAGCTCATTTCCAAAACTGGGAAATTTGTTTTCCTAATGACCCACCCTCGGGGAAAGAAGATGACCATGGCCACGACCTCCAGATAAGGCTCCTCTGCATGACAACAATAGATGGACAAGGTCATGGAGGAGTATGGAGACATCTTCACCTCACCCGCAGGGGTGCCTTTGCACTGTAATGTAAAGCACTCCATTGATCTAACCCCAAGTGCGTCGCTACCCAATGGACCAATATATTGGCCCTTTTTTCAGTAGAATGACAAAATAAAGAGGCAGATTCGGGAGATGTTGCAAAAAGGTCACATCCGACCGAGTTCATCACCCTGTGGGATCTCAATCATGTTGATGTAGATGAATGACAGGACTTGGAGACTCTGCATTGACTATCGAGCGCTGAACAAGATCATTGTCCGGAATAGGTACCTGATCTCATAGATTGATGACCTTCTGGACCAACTCAAGGGGGGAAAATATTTCAGCAAGATCAACTTGAAGTTTGGATATCACCAGGTACCAATTGAACCCCCTGATGTGTGGAAGACTGCATTCAAAGCCAAGGAGGGCCTTTTCAGATGGCTGGTCATGCCTTTCGGGTTGACAAATTCTCCCACAACCTTCATGAGTTTGATGGATGACATATTGTGGCCATTCACCAACTCATTTATGGTGGTGTACATGGATGACATCTAGATCTTCAACTAGACTTGGGAAGAGCATCTCTACTACATTCGACAAGTCCTCCAAACACCGCGACAACGCAAGTTGTGTGCCAATTTGGAGAAGTGCACTTTTGGCATGACCCAGGCTCAGTATCTCGGATATATTACTGATGAGCGGGGGATGCATGTGGATCTAGCCAAGATATAAGTCATTTGGGATTGGCTAGTCCCAACCACTCTAATAGAGCTCCGCATCTTTCTGGGTATTGCTAATTTCTAATGTAGGTTCATGTTGGGATTATCTCATATCACTTGGCCCTTAAGTCAAGTCACTAAGGGAGGAGGGAAAGCAAAATTATTTTGGATTGAATCTCAATAGAAGGCATTCATAGAGTTGAAACATCACCTCTGCTCTGCACCAGTGCTCACATTACCAGACTTGCAACAACCATTTAAGATCAAGACAGATGCCTCTGACTATGCTATTAGGGTAGTTCTTACTCAACAGGGACATCTTGTGGCATATCACAGTGAGACACTTTATGACACAGTCTAGAAGTATCCCACTTATGAAAAAGAGATGTATTCCATTATGTAGGCTTGCCAATAATGGAAGCATTACATTTTGGGGAAGGAAACGATCATCCATACAGACCACCGACCTCTTCAGTTCATATAAACACAAGGGAAGTTGTAGAATGATCACCATCAGAAGTGGTCCACATACTTGTAACAGTTTTATTTGAACATCAAGTACAAGAAGGGAAACACCTATAATGTTGCAGACTGCCTCAGCTAATCACCCATCATGGCACTAACCATCGTGCTTAACTCTTGTGGGCACGAGACTTCTAATTGGCCACTTCTCTATAGAAGCGATCTAGAATTTGGCCACACATAAAAGACACTGCTCGAGGGTAAGAAAGTTCCAAATTTTCACCTCCAAGATGCACTGCTATGTCACCTGGGACACCTTTCTTTTCCTTCAAGCGAACGTGCCAAGGTTTGGGAAGCACACTACAATCGAGTCACTGGGAATTTCGGGGTCGAAAAAATAGTGGCAGTACTGCAGAAGTATTTATATTGGCCGAACCTTCGGCGGGATGTCGGGAAGTACATTAGATCCTGCACTGCCTGTGCCATTTCCAAACCAACCATCAATAAGTAAGGCCTCTAGAATCCTCTTTCTACCCCTAGTCAACCTTGGGAATCCATATCCATGGATTACATGTCGGGCCTTCCTTCTACTAAGCATGGAAATGAATGTGTCTTTGTAGTCTCGATAGATTCTCAAAGATGGCCATTATGGCAGCCTGCAAGAAGAATATCACAGCAGAAGCCACTGCTAAATTCTTCTTTGAACGAGTGTGGGTACACTTTGGGATCCCACAGTCTATCATCTCAAATCGAGAAAAAAGGTTCCTCATTACATTTTGGTCCAGCCTCTAGTCGATGTTGGACACCAAGCTCACCAAGTCCACAACTTTCCATCCCCAAACCGATGGACAAACAAAATTCATCAACGTGATAATCATACACATTATGTGTATGTACAACTCAAAGCATCCACACACATGGGATGAGAGCCTCCCCTATGTACATAACAACTATAACCAGGCTCTCCACAGCTCAACTCGCCACATCCCCTTTCAGGTGGGCTTGGAATTCCATCCACTATATCCCATTGACATAGCCATGCCATTTGCGGATACTCAGACAAATTTAGCTCATGTCTAGTATGAAGCAGACAAGGCAAACAACTTCATTGAGAGCATTCAGCACATCTGCCAATAGGTTCATGCTGAGTACAAGCAATGACATGATCAACATCGGGTGCCACACAACTTCTAGGTGGGCGACAAAGTGTGGCTACATTTGCAGAAAGAGCATCTCGTTGGACTTCACCACAATATTTTCCTGCTACGCTATGGGCCATACACCATCACCAAGGATATAGGGGAAAATTCCTTCGAGATCAATATTCCACCATTCCTTGGTCTGCACCTAGTGTTCAATGTGGACCACCTTCGATCCTACTTTCCACCTCTAGTGAACACATCCGACATGGTAGAGCAATTCACACCAACAAAGTTTAACCCAGACTACATGGAATAAGCCACAATTGATCGGATCATTTACACACATATCAATCAAACCCAGCAGCAGAAGATCCAACTATATCAAGTTGTCAAAGCAGGCCAACTCCTTCACCAAGACAAGTGGTTCACGAGGGACCGGGTTCAACAGAAATTTCCTCACCTCATGGAGGCTCTGCATGCAATGGGGACCATTGCTTCCTAAGGGGGGAGGAATGATCCAAGTGGATATTGGTGGCCACCCACCTATTCCACCTAGACCTCCAACCAGTTTCATCAATTTCCTTTTTTATAGCACCATTTACTATTGTTAGCAAATTTTTGGGTCCTCAACTTCCGGAGAAGTTTTGACCCCCTAATGACATTTTTTGAGGTCTGCAGCAAGCCCATATGTTAAAATTGAACAACTAGGTCCAAACTCCATTTTGTGATGCTCATATGAAGATACCAATATTTTTATTGGGTTCCTCTTTCGGAGAGGTGCAAGATCGATCTAAATATCATCTTGATCCGATGAGCAAAACATTTATTTTGAATTTATTTTCTAATACATTCAAATATGTGCAGGTCGGCTTTAAGGTTTTGTACCCCAAAAAATGTGTCACACACCCTCAGTGATTGATATAAATAGATTCAACGTTGGAGGACATTTCACTCATATCATCCTCACACATTCTCTTTCCTCTTCTGATTGGTTCGAGCTCCTTGGAGGCAGTTTTCTGATTCACACGTGGGAAAGAAGGACGAAGATATTTCTGCTGTAGCTAGGGTTTCCACCGCAGGTTTGACCAGCATTGACTTTGGTCAATGCATGGTCCAAAGGAGCTGATTTTTGGTATAGACTTCGATTTCTGCAGTCTGTACATTTTGGCACAAGAACCAAGGTCAAAGGTTGACCATAGATCGTGTTGCATTGACTTTTACTTGTTGTTGTTCTGCGTTGACTTTTCTAGGAAATGTTGAATTTTCTGGGGTTCAATTTGTGTTGACTATTTGGCTAATCTAAGGGTTGTGTGACATTGCTAGTTAGCCGACCGTTTTGAGACTTTGCTGGTTGAAGCATCCTGTTGACCGTCGTAACGCAACACCACCCTTATCTGTTTCTAGCTTGTCTTCTATTGATCTACTAGTATGTTCTATCAACATTTTATTTTCTGGTTTATGTGATTGATGTCTAACATTTAAGAGAAAGTAAATTTGCATGAAGCATAGAACATCTACATAAATTTACATGGTATCAAAGGTGAGGTGAAGACAAAGCCCTAATTTTTAGCAATCACCGAAGAAGAAAATGGGTTCCACAAACTATGGCTTCAACGAGGATGACAAATTGACTGGGAAGGATGACTTCCATGGTTGGAAGATAAAACTGGATCTTAAATTGGAAGACCAAGATGTCATGGACTATGTGCAGGGTAAAATCCAAGAACCTCCATCCACTACTACTACTGCTGCCAAAAAAAAATATAAGAAGGGGGAGATCAAAGCAAAATTGATGATCAGGGACTCAATTCACAAGAGTCTGGTTGCCTACATCTCTAAGCTGGGCACATCTAAAGAGATGTATGATAAGTTGGTCCACATGTTCAAGGCCAACAAATCTAATCAATTCCTATTCTACAAGAATCAATTGAAGAATCTGAAGAAAGGCAGGGATGAGTTTGTTCAATCATATTTTCTGAAGCTGACCGAGATCAGGAACAATCTGCTGGCTATTGGGGAGACAATAGCTAATCGAGAAATGGTACTCACCACACCTGGAGGGCTCTCATCTGAATGGCATGTGTTCAACACTACCATTCTCAATAATAATGTGATACTTGACTTTGACGAATTACAATCAAGATGCATTCAAGAAGAGACAATAATGAAGGAGTATGAAAATGAAGGAAATGGTCCCTACGCTGCTCATTCTAGAAAGAAGAACTTTGGTGGTCCAAAGAACAAAGGAAGAGTAGGGGCCCAAGGAAAGAAGGGCAAGTGTTACACTTGTCATAGGCCAGGTCACTATGCTAGAGAATTCTCGTTCAAGAAGGATTCTCCCGGTGGTGATGACAACAACAACAACCAGAGGAATGGAAATCAAATGAACAATAGGTTCAAGGGAAAGAGGAGGGCTCCCTCTGGCAGAAATGGTCAACTTTTCAAAAGGTCGAGAAACTCCAGGTATGAGGAATAAAATGTTGTTGATAAAAGAAATGAATTCATTCTTGTATCTGCCCTCTCTGCTGCATCTCCACCTGACACTATGGATGTATGGTTGATAGATAGTGGTGCCTCAAGGCACATTACTGGGTTCAAGGAAGCCCTCTCTGATATGGTTGAGAGGGACACTAATCTGGAAATTTTCCTTGGAGATGATGCCACATATCCTATGAAAGGGATAGGGACTGCGACCCTCCACTTGTCTCAAGGTCAAGTCCTCTGCTTGCAAGATGTACTCTATGTACCAAATTTGAAGAAGACCCTTGTGTCTATATCGGCCATGGAAGACAAAGGTTTCAATGTGGCATTCATTGACGGAAAGGTGCGCATATGGAAGAAGAGCTTTAAGGAAGCTATCACGATTGGGTTTAGAGTTGATACACTCTACCAGGTTGGAGGAAGTCCACTGGGAGCGATGACATGTGATACTATTTGACAGACTGAACTATGGCACCGAACGTTTGGAAACCTTCACTACAAGTCCCTTCCCGAAGCAAGGAAGGTGGTAAAAGGGATGCCCGAGTTCTCATATAATCATGAAGGTGTATGTCAGGGTTGTGCCGAAGGAAATCATACAAGGGGACCTTTCCCCTCAAGTTTCATAAAGACATCTGAGGTCTTGCAATTGATCCATTCTGATCTATCTGGTATGCTACCCATGACATCCTTGGGAGGATGTTCTTATTATATGACGTTCATAGATGAATTCTCTCACAAAACCTGGATATACTTCTTAAAGAAGAAGGATGAGGCTTTCATGTGGTTCTGTACCTTCAAAGCCTTGGTGGAAAATATGACAGGGAAGAATATCAATATTTTGAGAACCGATAATGGCACTGAATATGAGATGAACGAGTTCAAGAACTTTTGCATAGAAGCTGGCATCAAGAGGGAGACCACAACTATCTACACTCCTTAACAGAATGGCATTTTTGAACGAAATAACATGACCATTGTGGAATATGCCCATGCCATGCTATGTGACCAGGGTCTACCGAAGTTCCTATGGGGAGAAGCTATGAATACTACTGTGTACATACAAAACTGATGCCCACATTCCGCCTTGGACTCCAAAACTCCCGAAGAGGTTTTCACTGGTAAGAAACCTGACGTCTCACATTTTAGAGTTTTTGGATGTCCTGTTTATTTTCATGTGACGAAAGAGAAAAGGAGCAAGATGGATGCTTCTGGGAAGAAAGGAATGTTTGTGGGCTACAACGAAACTTTGAAGGCCTATAGAGTCTATGTGCCTGGTCAAAGGGAAGTGGAAATATGCCACAATGTCACTTTTGACGAAGATGCTTCCCTAAAGAAAGTAGTCAATCTTCCGATATTTGAGGAAGATCATGAGGCGAGGCCTGGAAATCAAGAAGAACAGAAGGATGACATGATGCTCAATGTTGAAGGATCGATGGACCCGATTGATCCACCTCCCTCACTGTGGAAGAGACCATCATGGCTCAGGGATACTCTCGAGGATGCTGAGGGACATATGGCCCCAAGGGGGACATTCCGTGAAAGCAAGAAGCCGAGTAGATACCAAGGGTATCTTGCAACCATGATTACTATTATACAATCTGAGCCTTGTTCTTTTGAGGAAGCTGTAAAGCATCAAGTTTGGAAGGATGCTATGCACGAAGAGTAAGATTCCATAATTAAGAATGATGTTTGGGATGTGGTTCCAAGACTGGAGGACAAAGTAGTTTTCACCTCGAAATGGCTCTACAAGATCAAGCATGGATCTGATGGAAGTGCTGAAAATTTTAAGGAAAGGTTCGTTGCCCATGGCTTCTCTCAAAAGGAAGGCATAAAATATGATGAAATATTTGAACCTATGGCCCGATATACCACTATTCGATCTATCATAGCCCTTGCTGCTATGCAAGGATGTAATATTCATCAGATGGATGTAAATACCGCATTTCTGCATGGTGCGATAAAGGAAGAGGTGTATGTAGAGCAACCTCTAGGGTTCGAAGTCCAGGATCGGGACACCCATGTCTACAGATTGAAGAAAGCCCTCTATGGGCTGAAGCAAGCACCCAAAGCTTGGTATGAGAGGATAGATAGATACCTGATGAAGCTGGGCTTCACTCGTAGTAATGCTGATCTAAACCTTTACTTCAAGGTTGATAGAGAGAAGCCTCTCATTTTGGTGTTGTATGTGGATGACCTCTTCCTGACAAGTGCTGACCCTCTCATTCATCAGTGCAAGAGGGAGTTCGCTGCTGAGTTCGAGATGAAATACCTAGGACTGATGCACTACTTCCTAGGTCTGGAGGTCTGGCAAAGACTTGGCGAGATTTTCCTTTCTCAAGGAAAGTACATTGTGAAGCTTTTGGAAAGATTTGATATGGTGGACTGCAAATCCATGTCGACACCGATGGAACTCAACTTTAACAAGTTGAGTGGCAGCCCTACTGGGCCCGTATTGGAAAATCCTACTAAGTATCGTCAAATCGTATAGGCCCTAATGTTCTTGGTGAACACCCATCCAGATATATGTTTTGTAGTGAACACGTTGAGTCAACAGATGGTTGAGCCTCATCACACTCACTGGGTTGGTGCCAAGAATCTTCTGAGATATCTTCGGGGCACGATAAACCATGGGCTGAGATACACTGCTGGGAGCGTGACACTCCTTCGATATACTGATGCCGATTGGGCTAGCAGTGTGGTGGATCGTAAAAGAACATCGGGATGTTGCTTCACACTTGGATCTGCTTCGATATCGTGGATGAGAAGGAAGCAGAAGTTGATGGCTTTGAGCGCCGCAGAGGCCGAATATATTGCAGCAAGTATGGCCTGTTGTGAAGCATTCTGGTTGTGAAATCTCTTCAGTGGGTTGTTCGGGCATGTGCTAGATACCACCATGATACTTTGTGATAACCAGAGTGGGATTCACTTGTCCAAGAATCCCGTGTTCCACGATCGATCCAAGCATATTGATATCAGGTACCACTTTATCTGTGATATGGTACAGCTAGGCGCCTTAAGGCTCGATCATATAGGAACTGATGAGCAGGTGGCAGATATACTCACAAAGCCCTTAGGGAAGGTCAAGTTCCTAACCTTCCGTGAGAGTCTTGGTATCGTGGAACGACCCTATGATGAGCGTCTTGTTGGACGATGAGCTCTGGGAGCTCTGGGGGGCTTTGGGGATAGTTTCTCAGAGCTATAAGCAACCACAGGTCTAGGCTTGCCGAACCTTGTTGGTGTGCTTGGGCCCCACCGTTGTGATGATTAAGTTGGTTCACCTCTCATTATATGTGCCTTGTATGCATCCTACCCATTAAGTTTAGGGCTCATGGGAAGTACCTCTCATTTGGCCAATGAGGTGGGAAAAGCTAGAGACTAGTAGGAAAGACTGATGGACGCATCAGATATTGTCGTACTCTCTATCTAGGATGGCATGGTCCAACCACTTGATTTGGGATCAAGTCTAGTGAGGTTTCAGACCTTCTACTGTCTTCGGGTTAGATAAACCAACTTCGAGTTGGTATGAGACTCTTTGGGAGTCTTATAGAGGTTTCAGACCTCTAGGCTGAATATGTCAGATGAGAATGATGTATTTTTTATTGACCCACCTCTGTTCTGAAATAAAGAGGCCAACAAAGCAAGTTACAGCATGATGACGCACGATGTTTGGGTTGCACATGTGGATGGAGTTCTCCCTAGTTGAGAGGGAGTGTTAAAATTGGACAACTAGGTCCAAAATCCATGTTGTGATGCTCAGAAGAAGATACCAATATTTTTATTGGGTTCCTCTTTCGGAGAGGTGCAAGATCGATCTAAAGATCATCTTGATCCAATGAGCAGAACATTTATTTTGAATTTATTTTCTAATACATTCAAATATGTGCAAGTCGGCTTTAAGGTTTGTACCCCAGAAAATGTGTCAAACACCCTTAGTGATTGATATAAATAGAGTCAACATTGGAGGATATTTCACTCATCTCATCCTTACACATTCTCTCTCCTCTTCTGATTGGTTCGAGCTCCATGAAGGCAATTTTTTTTTCACACGTGGGAAAGAAGGACGAAGATATTTCTGCTGCAGCTAGGGTTTCCACCGCAAGTTTGACCAACGTTGACTTTGGTCACACCATAGCCATAGTCATGGGCCTACGAAAAAACCTGTAGTACTCAAAGAGATATTTCTGATGATATGACCAAGTTACGACCCCGTGAATTTGGTTTCCCAAATAACCCCAACATGGCCCAAACTCTTGGCGTTTCATCTCCTGGGGTTAGGGTTTTGGTTTTTTAGGGTTTTGCCTATGTTATTCAATAATTAAAATGCCCTTGAGCCTCATTGTAACACAGTTCAGAGGGTTGTAGCCGCCACATCTCTTCTCATAGATAAGCTACCAACGCTCTGGTTAGTTTATTTCCATTCTGTCTGTAAGCATATTTTAGTTATTTGATATTAATGAAATGAATTTTTATTTCTATTGCATCTCTACATTTGTTTGTATTTCTGTATTTTATTGTGTTCTTTCATAAGTCTAGATCAATGCCTGAGGAAATTGGTTCCTAAAAGATATGAATTTCCTTTTATTTTCTTGCGAAATTCCCACGGATTGATCTCTTGACTGAATGCAACAATTATACACTCAAACTACTATACAACTCATGTTACACTGACTTGTCATCTCCACTTCAGCTGAGGAATTAGAATTTCATGCTTGCATTAGCTATTTTGGTTTGATTGATTAGTTAACTAACATATCTCTATCTCTGAGTCGGACTATTGTCCCACTACACAACTAACCTTCAACTAAATCTATCAATAGTTAGAGTTCGGTAAACTAAATACAACTAAAAATTATTG
This sequence comes from Pinus albicaulis, assembly GCA_034641835.2. Taxonomy (NCBI): domain Eukaryota; kingdom Viridiplantae; phylum Streptophyta; class Pinopsida; order Pinales; family Pinaceae; genus Pinus; species Pinus albicaulis. The sequence continues at coordinate 560,350,417 of CM076574.1, forward strand.
AACTGGATTGATAAAATTTATCAATTAACACATGCATAACTGAACTCCAAGCCTCTAACTCAAATTTACTAAGCTAACTGAATGACAATAGCCATGTCACACAACTGGCTCCAAGTTATCTTGCTGATGCGGTAAAAATCCATGTAAAAAATATATAAGACCACGGTTGATGGGACACGTATTCCAAGCTAAATGGTGGTAAAGACATCCCAACGAGTTTTCATTTAGTCTATTATGGCTAAAGGAAATGGCAAAGGAAATGGCAAAGGCTTTAGAAATGAAAAGTGGCATTTATTGGCATTTATTTATGAAAGTAATGGAAAATAGGTGAAAAGGGAGGTGAATGGTCACAGGTTGCATGTCAGGAGGAAAATGAAGAAAATAGAGGACTCATTAATAAAAGGGCTTATGAGGATTAGTTGGTAAGTTTTTATCAGTGAATTTTTGGAGCTCTCTCATTATTCTCTCTCTCTCTCTCATACTCTTGGATACTTAGAGTTTTCTTGGAGCACTCTTGGAGAGTGTGGATACTTGGCGATTTGGAGAAAAAAGGAAAAAGAAGAGTAGGAAAGCACAAGAGGACATTAGGATCAGCATCTACAACAGGTTCTGAGTGTAGGTACTGAGTTGCATGTATGTTTTCCTCACTATTTTTGGAATGCATGGCGTATGAATGTGGATTTTCCTAGCCTTGCCATTTCCTGAGTAGCCATGGTGTTGTGGGTTTATTTACATTGATTGTTTCTGGTTGGATCTCATGATTCCTTTAGTTTTTGGGTTGAGTTATTAGTTCCTGGAGCCTTTTTTGGAAAAACCCTTTGGAGTCTGACAGGAAACTATTGGGTTGAGTTACTAGTCTTGGAGCCTTGGTTGTACAAATGCTCTAGAGCCCTAGGTGGGTTTAGTTACTAGTCCTGGAGCCTTGGTTGGACAAACACTCTGGAGCCCAAAAAACAACTGGGTTGAGTTACTAGTCTTGGAGCCTTGGTTGGATCAAACACTCTAGAGCCTTGGAGCAGCTTGGATAGAGACCGATCTGTGATGGTTGTGATGTCTGACCATGGGGTGGTATCACTGGTTGAGGGTTGAAGTGGTTTTTCCTCCGGAAGCCCTGGATTGATTGTGATTGATGTGCTTGATGATATCCCACATTCATGATTGGAATAAGGCACACGGGTGATTAGCTGAAGTGAGATTTGGCTCAGCTAATCTATGTTCGGGTGGAACTTAGAAGTCCCATCTCCGGTTGGTTCTTACATTCAATAATGAAGAGCTCGTTCCTTGGGTATTTGGTATGAAAATGTACTAGTCATTATGTGGATTCTATTGTTGTTGTATCGATGGTATTTATGTTGTTAATATGTTGGTTATAAGCATGTAGTTTATCAGTGATGATGTATGGCTCTATCCATTTTTTTACTTGTAAATGAATGCATGATGTATATATGGTCAAATAGAGTGTATTGTAGCTTAGGATGTAGGGGATCAATGCTTCTTAGTGATTCTCAGATAATTAAGAGACCCCTATGTTTAAATCTGTTGTTTATACCTGTAGATGCAATGTTTGTGGCATGTTTGATGAAATTCATGTCATGGATAGGATGGGTCTAGATGAGTTCCTAATGATGTGATTTCTCTTGTACCTTTTTTTTAATGTTATTCATCATCCCATACAGTTTCTTGAAGTTTTGGGTAGTGACCTAGGCTCTCGGGCTAAAAAGGTGGCACAAATCCCAGAGTTGCAGGCACATAACTAACCAAACCGGGCCTTGGGTGCTACCTTGCCTTGGCATGCCCACAGTTATAGGCTTTTAGCCACTACCTTACCTTGGCATGCTCGCGATTAAGCCTCAAATTGGCCAAAAATTCAGTCTCCCTCAGGGTTTATGGGCCTGGAAAGTTGGGTTACCTCCTGAGGTTGTTTTTGATGTTGTGTAAGGTGTGTTTGTCTTATTTCCGTCAGTTCCACTTCCTTAAGGTCATCTAGGAGGTTGAATCTCATATTAGTAGCCTCTCTTCACATGTTTACCCCAGTTGGTTGGTTACTTTGGAAATGTGTTTATCATGCATTTATGTTGATTGCATATATGTTTAGTATGTGTGTGGTCTATATGTGCTTGTTGCATCTGTGTTGTGTTGGCCATGGTGGCAGTGGTGTCACCATGGAAGTGTTGATGGTGTCATTGTCAATATGTTGTCCCGAGTGTATGACTGGTTATGTGTTGCTCATGCTTGTGTATTTTTTGTGCACACTTGCTTACATATTGATACATATTGTACATGAATTGTTTAATTATGCTAGGGTTATATATTGTCCATGCTTCAGTGCTATATGTGTATGTTTTCTTATGTGATGTCATATGTTGAACATGCATTGGTCATTCATGTTTGGTTATACATGTGGAGTGGGTGCATATGGTCAAGTTTTCATTGGTATGGTTGAGGTTGTCATGCATAAGGTCATTGTATGCAATTAGGTCATCATGATGATATTGGTATTTTGTGATGCTAATGTGTTGGCAAAGATAGAGCAGGAGATGCATACCATCAAAGTGAAGTTGCAACATTGGACCTCAAGGAAATAGCATGTCGTCATACAGGTCTGGATGTTGGGCATGTAGGTATGTAGGTTAAGGATTGCTATATTCATTATGTTTATGAGTATTCGTTTCATTCTATTGATGTTATAGTTACATACATTATAGATGCTAGTTGATTAGTGTGGTTATATTTACATGTGTCGGATAGTCATGAATGAAAGAAACATGTGTTGGTATGCATTGCTATTGTTTTTCTATGTTATATAACTTATATGTTGTTGATGAGGATGTTATGGGTTAACTTGTTGTTGTTGTATGATAGTTAGCTTGATGATTAGGTTATATGTTGTTGATGAGCATGATATACAACTTGTTCTTGTTACATGCTAGTGACTTGATGGTTAGGGTTATGACATTCAGCCATGAGTCAACCTAATTATGATTGTATGTAGCGTTATGTCTAGACTGAATGTGCATATGTGATTGTATGCATGAATGACAATTGTTTATGAGTTTAGGGTGTGAACATGTTAGCTAGATATTGTTATGGATATCATGACCTTATTTATGATTGAGTTGATATGTTGTGAATTTATATCGTGCTAATCTAGATTGATTATGTAGACAAGATAGCCTCCCCTGAGATACATTAAGGTATGAGTTTTCTTATGTCGTATACTTGGTGCTCGAATGTTTGATTATGTCATCTATTTGGTGTTTGAGTGATTTGGCGTCTATTACGTCATCTAGTTTATTTATTTAACATGGTATGTTTGAATGTTTGATTAATTGCATGATATGAGTATATGTATATGTAAGATTGCATAAAGGAATGATCTTGCTTTAAGATGGTTGTGCTAACACATATGTTCTGAGATATCCGATATATACTTGAGTGTAAGTAGGTGATATTTGTAGCATTATGTATTATGACCGATGAATGTGAGTTGATTGTTGATTATGACATAGTTGTTAGTCTTGGTAAAAGTTGGTTTCGAATTGGTAGATATGTTGTATTGATGTTTGGTACATATGGATGACATGTGTGTTCAGTTACAGGTCAGTGTGCTTGGCACAAAAAGATAAGATAACTGGTATATTGTTATATTTATTTATGCACTGATAGTTATGTGTTTGTGGAAGTATGATGCAAGGGATTGCAAGGCAGTCTTGAAGAAGGTCCAGGTTGAACTTTCCCTTGGAAGCATTGGGAACCTATGGGGGATTGAGTCATGGTGTTTGTTGCTAGTCTTGTGCTTTCAGTCTTTTATGATTTGTTTGAGCTTGATTTGTAGTTTTGTTTGTCTGGTGCAAGGCCTTGCTTTGTTGTGGTGTCGTATTGATTTTGGTTTTTCATGGTCTTCTTCTTGCTTGATCTTGTTATTTCCTTTTATGTTTTGAGAATATTGGGAATTGGTTGGGAAAGAGAAATTTGATGGAGCTCTGGAAGAGCTGAATGAAACCCAACAGGTAATGAAAGACTATTATGAAACTCGGTCCATGAGTAATCGCAAATAATAAAATATATATATATATGAAAAATGATACCTCTTGGAAAAATGCTGAAGGTAAAGTGAATGGATCTGAGTTTTTTCTCAACGTTGTGCATGTTGTGCACGAATAAAGGAAGTTCTCTTAACTTAGACCTTATGATATCTGGTAATTATGATGTGATCATGATTATGTTGGTGTTTATATATGTATACATGTATGTATGTATGTATGTATGTGTCTGACAAGGTCGTCATGGATCATGATTGTTTAATGCTAACGTTTATATATATATATATATATATATATATATATATATATATATATATATATATATATATATATATATATATATATATATATATATATATATATATATATATATATCTGTGTGTGTGTGTGTGTGTGTCGTTGCCTGACAATATCATGATTGTTTTATGCTAATGATTATATATATATATATATATATATATGTATGTATGTATGTATGTATGTCAGTATTTTCAAGGACCATTCTTATGGAGGAATTATTGCTTATGCAGGTGAATGGCATGAAGAGGTTCCTGGCTATGAGGAATCAAGTGACAGAGTAACATTGACATATCTTTGAGGTCAGTATCATGTGGATATGATTTAGTGTTATATGCTTGTACTATGCCTATGTTTATGTTATGGACAGGTAATGTTGAGGGGTACATCAAGGAAGTGAAAGTAGTGTGATATGTGGCATGCTAGGATAGGCATGGATAGTGGAAAGACACTAGAAGCAAGGTTTCTTGTGGGGTCAGTGTGTTGTCTATGGATGTGCAATACTATTGTTGTGTATATGTTGCGCATGTTGTATATTCAGTGATTGTACCTATGATGTTGTATGCCTATTGTATATATGGTGTTGTGTATATATTGCATTTGCAGTGCTAGGTATATATGGTGCTATGTACATGTTGGATATGTGGTGCTGTGTACCTATCGTACTTTGTGCATGTTGGATATGCGGTGTTGTGTACATATGGTGCTATGTATGTGTTGAATATGCAGTACTTGTACATATAGTGTTGTGTGCGTGATGTACATATGGTGCTATGTACATTTGGTGTTGTGTGCATGAGTGTACATATGGTGTTTTGTGCATGTGGTTCTATGTATAGGTTGTACATGTGGTAATGTGTGAAAGCAGTGTCGTGTACATGTTGTGCATGTGGCGCCGTGGCATGTGGTGTTGTGTACATGTCGTATGTGTACACATTGTGTATGTGGTGCGATGTACATTTGGCATTGTGTGCACGTTGTGCAAGTGGTGCCATGTACATGTGATTTTGTGCACATCTTGTGTAGGTAGTGTTGTGTACATGTGGTACTGTGTACATGTTGTGCATATGGTACTGGTATCATGTGGCATCGTCTGCATGTCGCACATGTTGTGTTAAGGGCATGTGGCACTATGTATGTGCATGGTGTAGTCGAGGTATCGTGACATGTGTATTCATTATATTTTATTCTCTGTGTGTGTGTGTGTCTATATATATATATATATATATATATATATATATATGCATTGTGTTGTATTGTACATCGAGTGTGGGTGTATGTGTTGTGTCATACATTAGGTACATGTGTATGTGTTGTGTGTACACTGAGTGTAGGTGTATGTGTTGCATGTCAGTGTGTAGGCATATGTATTGTGTTGTGTTGTACACCAGGTGCAGGTGTATGTGTCATATGTCGGTGTGGGTGTATGTATTGTGTGGTGTTTTATGCCTTGTGTGGATGTACATGTTGTGATCTACACAGTGTATGTTTACGTGATTGAAGAGAAGAAAATGAATTGGGTGCTTGACAGGTGTGGCAACCAATATGTTGTGTGTATAGAAAGAACAAAGGCAGAAGTAAGGACTGATGAAGGATAAGTATCGGTATTTGACTTCAGTTTTATTATGCATGTGATCTACAATTTTGACTTATGATGGTTGACATGTGATTTATGATTATGTTTTATGATGATTGCATGTGATTCATGATTTTGACCTATGATGGTTGTGTTTTGAGCTAACTGGATGTGATATGTTTATACATGATGATTTGATCAAACAACTGGTTTGATATTTTGTGACAGGAAGTGAACATAATTGCAAGTGTACCTTGTTGACGAGCTACCAATAAGGTATGATGTGAATTTACTTAAATTTATTTTGAATCTAATGGAAATTATGTGCTTGGTATAGGAAAGCATGGAAATTCCTAGTTGGGTGGTTGAAATTGACTACAAGAATTAGTAGCAACAATAAAAGGAATGGACACAGGAAGAAGTATGTTGGTAAAGCACTTCAGGAGCAGGGCCATTGTGGGACACTGGTACCCAATAGTGTCCATTGATTGCTATGAACATGCTATGACCATTATGATGGTTTTGAGGCAGGTATATGCCTTAGTTTTTGTATCTTCTGATGCGAGGAAGCCTTGCCAAGGGATGGACTACCCGAGATGGGGGTGATAGTGGAACTTGGAAGGTGTGTGATTGGAGGGAAGGGGTCAACTCGATTTCCCGAGGCACTGTGTAGCAGAGAAGGGAAGGTCGGGGATGGATTTTTTTTTGTCGTTAGCATTGCCAGATGGAATCAAATGCACATTGGGAGTGTGCCCTAGAACAATGAATCGGTAAATGTTCACTGAGGGTACAATAGCGCAGAATTGTAGCGTTGGATATTGGATGCAACTTTGACTTTGGTAGTGGATTATGGACTTCCTAGGAAGGAGGTGAATCATGGTACTACTTTGGGGGTGGAGGTGTGAGTCTATGGATTCCCTTGTTGATTAATATGCGCACCATATCCTTTTATTTGCTAGTTGAGCACATGTGTATATATGTGTATTATTATAAATAATGTATCAAGCTGGCTTATAAAGCTCCACATATAGTATGGTTATTTGTTGGTTGAAGCAAAGGTGCATGAGTATATGTGGTTGTTATTGTAAATACCGTAATGAGATGTGTTATTAAGATCTAGTATGTGGTATGTTTGTCATGTTTTCAGCAATGGTCATTGTAAATATTGCAATGAGCTATGTTATAAAGCTCCATAGGAAGTATGTTTTGTTTCAACATTCTTGTTGGTTTGTAGGTGTCATTGAACACCGAGGACGATGTTCCCCCAAGGGAGAGGGTTTCGTAACAACCCTGGTAAAAATGCATGTAAAAAAATATATAAGACCACAGTTGATGGGACACATATTCCAAGTCGAATGGTGGGAAAAACATCCTAGCAGGTGTTCATTCAATCTATTATGGCTAAAGGAATTGACAAAGGAAATGGCAAAGGATTTAGAAAGGCAAAGTGGCATTTATTGGCATTTATTTATGAAAATAACTAAAAATAGGACAAAAGGGAGGTGAAAGGTCATAGTTTACATGTGAGGAGGAAAATCAAGAAAATAGAATCCTCATTAAGAAAATGGCTTCTGAGGATCAGTTGGTAAGTTGTTGTTAGTGAATTTTTGGAGCTCTCTCATTATTCTCTCTCTCTCTCTCATACTCTTGGATACTTAGAGTTTTCTTGGAGAACTCTTGGAGAGTGTGGATACTTAGTGATTTGGAGAAAGAAGGGAAAGGAATAACATGAAAGCACAAGAGGACATCACTATCAACATCTACAACAAGTTATAAGTGCAGGTACCGAGTTGCATGTATGTTTTCCTCACTAGTTTTGGCATGCATGGTGTATGCATGTGGATTTTCCTAGCCTTACCATTTCCTCGGTAGCCATGGTGTTGTGGGTTTATTTCCATTGATTGTTTCTGCTTGGTTCTCATTATTCCTTTAGCTATTGGGTTGAGTTATTAGCTCCTGGATCCTTGGTTGGACAAATGCTCTGGAGCCCGCCATACAGTTGTTGGGTTGAGATACTAGTCCTAAAGCCTTGGTTGGAAAAAATATCTGGAGCCCTAGGTGGGTTGAGTTACTATTCCTAGAGCCTTGGTTGGAAAAATGCTCTGGAGCCTGGAAACAATTGGGTTTGAATTACTAGTCTTGGAGTCTTGGTTGGAACAAACACTATGGAGCCCTGGAGCAACTTGGATAGAGACCAATCCATGATGGTTGTGATGTATGATCATGAGGTGGAGGCATTGGTTGAGGGTTGAGGTGGTTTTGCTTCTGGAAGCCCTGGATTCATTATGATTGATGTGTTTGATGAGATCCCACAGCCGTGCTTGGAATATGGCACAGGGGTGATTGGTTGAAGTGAGATTTGGCTCAGGCAATCTATGATCGGGTTGAACGTAGAAGTCCCATCTTCGGTTGGTTTTCACATTCAGTAATGAAGAGCTCATTTGGTATTTGGTATGCAAATGTATTGGTTATTATGTGGATTCCATTGTTTTTGTATCCATGGTATTCCTGTTGTTATCTGGCTATAAGCATGTATTTTATCAGTGATGATGTATGACTCTATCGATGTTTTTAATTGTAAATGAATGCATGATGTATCTATGGTAAAATAGATTATATTGTAGCTTATGATGTAGGGGAGCAACGCTTCATAGCGATTCTCAAATAAGTAAGAGACCCCTATGTTTAAATATGTTGTTTATACCTATAGATGCAATGTTTGTAACATGTTTGACGAAATTCCTGTCATGGCTAGGAGGGGTCTAGATGAGTTCCTGATGACGTGATTGATTTCGTACCTTTGTTTTAATGTTATTTATCATCCCCTACAATTTCATGAAGTTCTAGGTAGTGACCTGGGCTATGGGGCTAAAAAGGTGGCACAAATCTCGGAGTTGCAAGCACAAAACTGACCAAATCGGGCCCTTCCTGCTACCTTGCCTTGGCATGCCTACTGCTATAGACTTTTAGTCGCTACCTTGCCTTGACATGCCTGTGACTAAGCCTCAAATTGGTCAAAAAGTCAGTCTCCCTCGGGGTTCAATGGTTTCGAAGGTTGGGTTACCTCTTGAGGTTGTTTTTGATGCTATGTAAGGTTTGTTTGTCTTATTTCTGCCAGTTTCACTTCCTTAAGGTCATCTAAGAGGTTGAATCTCATATTAGTAGCCTCTCATTGCATGTTTGCTCCAGTTGGCCAACTACTTGGGTAGATGTGGGAAGGGGGTGTTACACAATACCCCTTATGGTAATGGCTAAAACTACTTCTAATATGATTATATGCTTTTTAGTAACATCCAACCTTAATCTCATTAAGGAAACCAAATACTATTCCTAACGATTGTTTAACATTTTATCCAAAAAGTTGCTAAATCTGATATTAGAATAAATAACTTTGCATAAAGTAATTAACTTTATTTTTTTAATGGTGTATTTTTTTTTGTTTTTTCTCTTTACTAATTTTTGAATTGTGGGATTAGCCTTTGGCTAAGAAGTTACAACCTAGGTACATTTAAGCCATCAAAATCACTCTGAAATATCACTAGAATTGCTTCACACCAACCTATAACATGACTGATAATTTTATACCCATAAAGTTTTTAACCTATGTAAAAATAGGGAATCACCAACTATTCTAATTCCCATAAATACTTGAATTCATGCTTCTGTGATCATAGTAATTTATCAAAAATCTTTTGGTTGTCATCACAATGGAAAAAAAATTGTCGACGTGTTTCGAACCAACCAGTGTGGTTCATCTTCAGGACAAGATGAGAGATCAGATCGAGTCATTAAGCTTATATAGATGTAGAGAAGGCCAAGTAGTTGTTGGAACAACAACTAGTTTGATTAGGAAGGAAAATAATAAATGATAAAAAAATATTTTTATCATAAATAAATTTCCTTCCTTGTCAAACTCCCTGTTGTTCCAACAGTTATTTGACCTTCTCTACATTTATATAAGTTTAATGACTCGATCTGATCTCTCATCTTGTCCTGAAGATGAACCACACTGGTTGGTTTGAAATGTATCGACAGTTTTTTGTCCAATGTGATGACAATCGAAAGATTTTTGATAAATCTCATAAATACTTTTCAATAATATATTATTATTATTATCCAATTTTAAGGTCAACTATTCTAATTCTCATAAATACTCTTCAATAATACATTATTATTATTATTATTATTATTATTATCCAATTTTAAGGTCACTGCGAAGCCAGACACCAAATTCGTGTATGAGACTCCTTGTTTGTGGGACAAGGGACCCACCTACACGATTTTACTGTTAATTCTACAGAGGCATACATACTCTACCCCTCTCGTTTTGAACTTGTGAACTTGTGACCTCTTAGGAGGAAACACATACTCTTAACCATTAAACCCAATATGTATAAGTTAAAAGTTTAAACTTCATTTTTTCCACCATAATCGATTTCTAAAATAGCTGTTATTTAAAATATATACTTACCAGAAATAAGTGTATTTGCAAGCATTTACTCTTTTAATACGGTGAAAACAAAAATTTACAATTTAAAACAGTAGCTAAACATTATGAAATTTTAAATCCCAAATTGAAGTCGATATTTTTCTCCTGATGCAGTGTGATGCAGGCCTGAAATTTGATGTCCTATAGGACGTATTTTATGTTTTAGGACGTATTTGATAGCGGCAACAAATTTTTCCACGTTAGGTTTGACGTGCCTTTTGCGCCTGTAACCCGTCAGTTTGACGTTTAATTTGAAATGTAAACTGTAAAAAACTATGATACCTCTAGCATACGTAGAATTACAAGCGCCCTGAAATTATTTGTGGATGAGACGGTGTATCGATACACAAAAGAGTTTGACTTCAAACTTCAATTTGTTTAAATGTTCGGAGTCCCAACTGCCTACCTTTCCTTCCTTCCGTCGGTTGGGAGTAACTCCATCCTACACGGAGCGACCATGATCTACCCAAAATCCATACGAAAGATATATTGATGACCAAATTTAATCAGTTGCTACCATTGTACATCGCTCTTATCTACCCTTCAAATTACAATGTGTAACATCATGTCGGCCACTAATTCGAAAATGCAGTGATGAGGAAATTCCCAGAACTTCGCTTTCACCGTTCAATTTACAGCATTAGTTCCTTAAATCCACCTATTAAAATACAATTTAATAGTATGAAAAAGGAACTATATATCACTATTTCGGTTTCTTCAATGAAATGTGAATTTCAGAAATCAACCAGATCTCCCTTGTTGTTTTTTCAATTGATTGTTGTATTATCAAAATATTAGACATCAAGTGATTAACAAAGTGTCGTTGATAGATTCCATTGAATATCTAACGTCATGGGCAGAGGAGCATGAAAATACTGAGGTTGAATGCGCAATCCCAATCTCTGCAACACATCTTCAATTCTACTCCTTTACAATTGTGTATCCAATGGAAAACCACATTCACCTCCCATGGCACCAATAACAACGATTCCAACAACTTTTGTCCATTTCTCTCATGGTTATGGGGATTCACGATAGTGTCTAAATAAACTCGTACTAATGTTGGGAGTACAAGTCGAAGACCAAGCCCACCATTATCCCCGTATTCTACGACGTCAAGCCTTCAGAGCTTCACTCGACGAAGGGTAAAAATGGAGTCTACGCTTGATCTCTCTGTGTGCTCGAAGAGAAGAAAACATCTGGTGGTTGACCCCGAAATGCCTCCAACATTATTGAAAAATGGAGGAATGCTCTCTCTAAAGGTTTTGACGAAGAGACGTATAAAGGGTGAGAAATCTACCCTTTCTCGTAAATTTTGGATTGAAAATATATTGCATTTATGTAGGCATTTCTGCGTAGTGAAAGAGGCTACCTTATCTCCATTTATTCTTGGTTGTAAGTTTATTTTAAAAGGAGTTAAAGTGGTGAAGATGAACTTCATATGCATGATAGCAGTGAGAATTCTTGAAATATGATTAATAAAACCTCTTTTCTCTTAGGAAAATTATGGACAATAAACATATATTCCGTAACACTAGAAATTAGTATAAAGCAAAAGTAAGTGAAATTAATAGATTTGTCACATTTAAATACCACTGCTGATAGACTAATGAAAAAATGCATAATTTCTGGTTTTGTTCAAACATTATCTACACAATTCATAGCATAAGATATTTATTGATTACAACCATATTCTTCCCTAAACTAAAGGTTGTTTTATGTGGTAATGCTGGTATTTTACTTGGATAAAATTATGGTTCTTCCTCAAAATCCATTCTTCCTCTTCTTCTTAAATGGTGCTCTATGTGGTAATGTTGGTGTTTTATTTGGATAAAATTCCGGCTCTTCTTCTTAGCCAGTTCTTCCTCTGAGCATAACACAAATATAAGGAGACAGAGTTTCCTGTCTAATGGTCAGATAAATGGTCATTTAAATAAAATTTAAGGTAAATTTGTTGTGCAGATGGGTTTAAGGTAAATTTGTGGTGTAGATGCATAGATGGGACTTTTTTTATTTAAGGATTATGGAAATAAAATATATTTATGTTACTGTTATTTATTATTTATTTAGTGTGATGTGATTTTATAAAAAGGTTAATGTTGATTTTTTCTTTTGGAGTAAATATCTTGAAATTGTAATTTTCTTCTGTAAAATCTAAAAAATATTGAGTGCTCTAAAATGTTTTAGATAATTTTTAATTGTAAAATCTAAAAAATATTGAGTGTTTTAGGGTGCTTTATATAGCAAGTTTAAACTTGAAGAGTTGGTCTTAATTTCATTTGGATAGGCATATATTCGTCTAATTCTTCAAAATCGAATGGTTAAAAAAAAGTGCACTTTTTTTTTTGTAAATTTGGTAGATCTTTACTATTTTCTATTTATCATAAAAAGGAAGGTTGTATCATATACAAAGTTAGTGGCCTCAACCTGCACGAAGGAAACCAGGTCTGTTGGCCATCGTAACGTATTGAAAGCCATCCAAAATTGATATTGTTTCCTTTTTCTACTTGCCGCAATGGCCATTTTACTGTTTAAAACATTAGTTAAGTAACAACTGAAAACAAAAACACTATCCGCAAAATTCATTAAAACTTAATCTAGGCTACTACCCATCATAAGAGTCTATCGGTGCTGGATCCTTTGCAGTGGAACCAGGCATGTCCACTTGCCGCATCTGTTGAATTTGCCTTTCAATTCGACCAATTCGAGCTGTCACTCGATATTGTGACACCTTGATGTGTTGGAGCTGAATGTTGATATCCTGAAGTAGTTCAAGTACTGTTGGTGTTGTACTCCCTTGACCTGGATGAAGACTTTGCATTGCTTTGGCCAAGACACATTTCATTATCCAGTATGTATGAACAGTTTGATTAAACAACGAGAGGTGACCTCTAGTATTACCTGGATCATTAACAAAATCCATAATTTCCTCCTCTGCCTCATTATCTTCCTCATTACTGTGACTTTCTTTTTCCCATCCTTGAATTACATTTCTGATTTGTGGAGGATTACCTACAGAGTAAGCTTGCAAGATATTCTCTAATATCTCTTTCTTTGTCTTCCTGCCTCGCTTGCTAGTCTCACCTGTAGTTTTTACAATCTTCTACTTTCCTTTATCTTGAGTTTTGGCCATACGATTCTTCGATTGCCTCTTAACCATAGTTCTGTAATGAAGGTTATGCTGAGTTAAACCTGTATATATTATCTGTGAGCTTGTATAACGGGATGATAGAGGTATAAAGATTAAACTTTGCATTTTAGGAATAATTCTGCGTCTGGCACATGATTCACAGAGTGATAAATACAAATCCGTTGACTGAGATAGTTCGCAAAGTGATATATACAGAGATAGAGACGAACGCATGTGAACATACTCTCTATCTTTCCAACTAAAAGCCATACTAAACAAGCAGAAATCCAAGTATGACGAAGATGATTTATAAAACCTGAACAAAGGCCTTGAGAATTGCCTTCACTATGACTACCAAGGGTTTGCAAGGTTTGCCCCTGCCGAGACCAAACGAGGCAGACATAACAACAACATAAGTTACCCCAAATATCCCCTAAACCTTTATAGAATACCAAATAGAGGTTTTGTAAGATTTTCCCTTGCCGAGACCAAACGAGGCATACAAAAAAACGACAGAGGCTACCCCAATTATCCCCTAAACCTTTAGAAAAGACCAAACAGAGGCCAAACCGCTTGCAACAGTTCTCAAAAAATTTCAATTGCCCAACAGAAGTAAACTCGAAACCATGCATGAAGGAAGTGGAACAATTTTCGAACAATTTCAATTGCCCGGCATAATTAAACTCACAAGCATGCTTGAAGGAAGTGGAAATTATGAAAGAAAAATTGACATTCCTACATGGATTGCAAAAGCGAGGCTGAATAGCCTCCTACGGTATAAACAAATTACAATTCTCGACCATACAACAGATAGTGACAAAAACCATTCCCAAAACCTCAATACCACCTCTATCCTGGCTTCTACAGAGATTTATGGTTAAAAGCATAAAGTTGAAATGAAGAATGACATACCCCTGGACCCAAGCTTGAAACCTCTCAACACTGTCTGCAACAGTTCCAGTCAGGGCGTAATCTTCAGCTGGTCGCCCCAAGTCACTGCTCCTGCCAGAATGAATTGGATTTTTCTGTTTCCAAATTTGCCTCTTTAGGCTTTCCCTCTTTTGCATTTTCCAATGCACTCTTGACATTGCTAGTTGTCTTGTTGTATTCTCCATCATAAGCATGAATGCCACGTACCTCCTCATAGTGTCTAATGAATGTCAGCCAAAATTCTCACACTTGAACCTCCTGCTCGTTCATATCGACCGCCCACCACTTGCCCTATGGCACTTGACACTAAACACCCCAATTAAAGAAAATAGAAAAAGAAAAAGAAAAAAAATGCACTTTTACTGACAAATTTTAAATAAATTCTTTCATCTACATTATGAATCACTTAAATCAAACATAAATATTTTATTAAAAAATATCAAAACCAAAATGAAAATGAAAATGACACTCACAAATTTTTCTAAAACGTAAAATGAAAGGGATAAAAAATACAAAAACGTCATGAAATTTTCATTTGACGGTCCTAAGAGATTTGAAATTCCAGGCCTGGTGTGATGTGATGTTGGTCCATGGTCTTGAACAGTGTTGAATTGACTTGACGTTCTTCGCTTATTGCTTCAGTAACACGGTGTTTTATTCGGGGGTTCTAGAATTTCGTTACATTTTCAGTTGCCCGCAGAAATTCGAGAACGAGATTCTTCCAGAAAGAGCCTATTGAGAATTGATATTATATTCCGGAAAAGACATGGGCAGCAGCACAGTGGAAGCTGAAGGCAGGGTCGGACCGGTAACCTGTTAAAATCAATTTTCGGTTTTTACGCTTGACAATGACTAATTTTGCATTTCTTTCTTCCGTTTGAATAACTTCTTTGAAATGAGTATCGTCCTGATCTCTGGATGAGAAGCTGTTTTCTCAGAATTGCAAAATTTGCAATACCAATTATCTGTTTTTAGGGTTTTCACTTGCAAGGCTAAACTGGGTTTCAGTGCGTTTCTTGATTATTTTTTCATGTTCACTTAGGCTCTAGAGAATGCTCGTAAATATGGAATGTTATCTGATCGGGAATTAAATGGGCACGGGTACTCTGAGAGCAGTCAGAAATTTGGGGATTGTTTGATATTTAAGAAGAGAAGAAGAGAAAATCTCAATTGAAGATTCCGAATTGTATTATGACAGATATGGGCTTTCTTAGACGTTCAAGGTTGCTAAAGATATTGTTTATGTTTGTGCTTACCATTACCCCAATTCTTGCATCCGGGCGCCAGTTTATTTTGCTTTTAGAAGACAAGGAAGTGAAAGAAGGTGCCCGGGGAGAATTAGGGGGAGAAGATAACAACTCGTTGGAATCGGGGGTTATAAAGGAGGACTCGGATGAATGGGATGAGTTCGGGGATATGGAAGACAGATCAGTGGATGAGCTTGATCCCGGATCATGGAGAAAGCTTTTGGAGAAAACTCTGAGCCGAGATAATATTTCATCAACAGAGGAGGGGTTGTATATATCTGCTGTGAATAAGATGATGTTTTCGGTCAGTGAAGGTGAGCCGGAACTCATGAAGGAAGCCATATCCGATCTTCATCTTGCTGCACAGAGTGGTTATGCGCATGCCCAATCCACACTGGGTTTCTTATATGACATCGGAAGTGGGGTTGAGCAGAGTGATGCAAAGGCCTTTTTGTATCATCATTTTGCTGCAGAAGGTGGGAATTTTCAGTCTAAGATGGCACTGGCTTACACCTATTTTCGCCTACAGGTAAACTGTAAAACTAATTTTCTTCTTCCAGTTTCAATTTTAGTCTCTTAGGCTTTGTTGAATGGAAAATTGATATGGCTATAAAACTGTTATATAATTTTCTCGGTGGAAAAATTGAGGCAGATTCCTGGGTTTTCTAAACAAAAACCTCTTTTAATATATTTATTTAGTTTGACAAGCATAGGCAGAACGAAAAATGTTTTCACTTACATTTGATGAGAATATCCCAAACAGGTATCTCATATGGCCTTTCTTTTTTCCATAGATGTATGAGAAATCTGTTAATCTCTATGCGGAACTTGCATCTGTAGCAGTGGCTAGCTTTTTTAGTTTCAAAGAATCACCATTGGTTGAGTCAGTTCGGATCAATGATGGAGCTGAAGAGAACAAAGAGGCACTAAGGAAGTCACGTGGCGAGGAAGATGACGATTTTCAAATTATTGAATATCAGGCCCAGAAAGGGAGTGCAGTGGCGATGTATAGACTTGGTATATTCTACTACTTTGGTTTGAGGGGGGTTCCCCGTGATCATGGTAAAGCGCTCTCATGGTTTCTTAGAGCAGTTAAGAAAGGAGACGCAAATTCAATGGAATTTCTTGGAGAAATGTATGCACGAGGTTCTGGAGTTGAAAGGAATTTTACTAGGGCACTAGAGTGGTTCAAGGCTGCCTCTAGGCGAAAGCGATATTCTGCATATAATGGCATTGGCTATTTGTATATGAAGGGTTATGGAGTAGAAAAGAAGAATTATTCAATGGTAAGCTTCTAGTATTTATATCAGGATATCTTTGAATATTTTTTTTTATTTTCCTCTCTTCCTTCAAGCTGTATGGTTGCTCTTCTTTTAAGACTTTTGGATTCATCTAGTTTCTTAAACATGGTTTCTCTCATGCCAAAATGAAGTTAAACCATTCTGATTTGATTTCTAGTCAATAATAATTATTCATTTTTATGCGAGAAAATTTGCACTTGAGTTGAATCCTAGTAAACCTAGAATTTCTGATAGGAACAGTCCCTTATAAAATTTTCAGTGAAAGAGTTGGATTTGGGGAGACGAGTGATCTTTAATTATGGATTTTGTGAAATGTTTATGTGTCAAGTGAACATTTATTTTTCATGAAACTTTGATCTAAATCATTTAACTGATTGTGTCAACAGATATCCGCATTTAATTGGAAAACTGAAGTCATAGGGATGTTAAAGAGACATGAATGTCATCCTTCTCTATCTGATTATCATCTATATAATAGTGGTTCTGAATTAAAATCAGTTGATCCCTGCTTCCAGATGCATATTATTCTAAAATTCAGGTCTATAATGTTGATATTTGTAAGGCCTTTTGAATATTCTTAATAATCGTATGAATAGTATTTTAGAGTAGTGGGGCTTAGTTATGATAGGCTATAGATCATAGGTTTCACATTATTATGCACGTATTGTAAATTTGTGTTTCTGGTTATATTTTTACAGGCAAGAGAATTCTTCAAGAAGGCAGCAGAAAATGACGACATCAATGGGCATGGGAATTACAATCTGGGAGTGTTGTACTTGAAAGGATTGGGCGTGAAGAAACACATTATGTTAGCTTATAGGTGTTTTATAACAGCAGCCAATGCTGGTCAACCAAAGGCACTCTATCAATTGGCAAAAATGTACCATGAAGGCATTGGTCTGAAAAAGGATTTGAAGATGGTAGGTCACTCTTGCTTTTTCCTTTCATATGCAGTTTTTCATCTTGTTACATCCCTATTTTTTTCATTGTCGATGGTGTTTTCTATAGGTTTCCTAATGCTCTTACAAAGTTCTGTATGTTCAAAGGATAAGGTTTATCTGACTCTGTAGATAATGAGTATGACATTATTTATGGGTCTTGTTTCTTTTAAATTAGTCAAACAAGGGTTACTGATGATGATATTTGCATTTTATTCACCCTAACATGTATTCAGTGATGCCAACCGAGCAGTTTTAACTAGTCAGTAATCAGCAAGTCTAATAAGTAAGACCCTTAGATTCTTTGTTTTAACGAGTTAAGGTTGCAGTATCAATGCTAATCTTATCAAGGATTCTACTTTGGTTGTAGGCCACTACATTGTATAAGCTTGTTGCAGAGAGAGGACCTTGGGGATCCTTGTTAAGATGGGCTTTAGAATGTTACTTGAAAGGCCAAACTGGCAGAGCTCTGCTATTGTACTCGAGAGTTGCTGAACTTGGATATGAGGTTGCACAGAGTAATGCTGCATGGGTTCTTGACAAGTTTGGGGAATATGATATATGCATAGGGAAGTCAGGTTTCTGCAGTGATGTTGAACGACATCAACGTGCACACACCCTTTGGTGGCATGCATCAGAGCAGGGTAATGAGCATGCGGCACTTTTAATCGGGGATGCCTATTATTATGGCAGGGTGAGTTTCTATTTTCTCTAGGGATCTTGATATGAATGCTGGGGCAGCTTGTATAGGTCATGAGAATTCTGCTTGACTGTCTGGTCTTCCTTTCCAGGGCACTGACAGAGATTTTGAGCGTGCTGTGGAGGCTTACATGCATGCTCATTCCCAGGTGAATGCCCAGGCTATGTTCAACCTTGGATACATGCATGAACACGGAGAGGGCCTTCCTTTTGATTTGCACTTGGCAAAACGATATTATGATCAAGCTCTAGAGACTGATCCAGCGGCCAAGTTGCCTGTGATGTTTGCACTTCTGAGTGTATGGATTAGAAAGAACTATGGTGGCAGCTGTTTGGTAAGCCATGATGATAATGCTTTTTTTTTTGTTAACTTCCTACTCATCACTTAGCTAACATGAATGTGATGACATGTTTGAGTGCTGGCTATTGCTCACAGAGTATTTTAGGGGAAGCAATGTTTTGTCCAGCTGATGATGTGAAATGATTTTTATATGGACTGTATCTTTATGTGAATATTGAATCTGAATAGGATGTGTGACCTCTGCAGGTGACACTAATTGATTCTCTCCCTAACATGCTTCCCAACTTAAGAAGCTGGTTAAAGAAGACCCTTATTGATGATGGCAATGTGACTTTAGTTACACTGTTTGCCTGCCTGTTGGCAGTCTTGTATCTTCGTGATAGGCAAAGACGATTAGGTGCTCAAGTAGTTCCTCATCCCTAAGTAAATAATAACTGATAATCGTGACTTTCTCAGGTCAGTCTGGTCTAATTTAATGATCTGTTGCGTATGAACATTTCATACTAGAATGATTGGTGGGCATATTGTGTTTTCGTTGTAGTAGATGAGTATTGTTGTAGAGTCATTGGGCTCATCTGACCATGTGACATAGTTTGAGATAATATAGGGCCATGCGAAGTGACTCCTGAACAAATATCTTGATTCTTGGATGGGAGATGTTTCTCCTTTTTCTTCAGATAAAATGCTTCATTGCGATTCTTTTAGATATGACATCTGTGAGTCACCATCGGACTTGGATAAAATTAAAGAATTGCATCGGTGTTCCTCTACAAATGTAGACAATATCTTCATTAAGAGTAGTGCAAGTTGAGTGCAGGGATCTAATCATGTGATAAAATAAAATAAAATTTTAGGATATTCAGCTTTTTTCCATGTCCTTGAATCATTTGGCTAATAATTCTATTTTTCAACAATCATTGGAAAAAAGATTAGTAGGCGATGTGTATCATATCAGGGCCTCAAAATCCTTTTATAGTTTGGGTTAGCTTCAGGTTCTGCCGCACCAATGTCTCATGAGAGTTCTTATGTTAAAGCAAACACATGTTCAAGAAGCCTATGCGATACATTTTAGGTTATATACATAGAAAGGGATGCCTAGAGAGAAATGTTTTATCTTTCATAAATATGAAGTAGTTTGGGTACAATCAAAACAATCTGTCATAATTAGCAGTGTGTTTCCAGGACATATGAGTGGGGAAAAACATATTGGAACAGGTGGCGACACTTCAATTTTAGAGAAAATTTATTGGTGGTGAGTACAATTTTACTTTTAATTTTAATAAAAAATAAAAAGTAATACATACATATTTTATAAACTCTTAAATTTTTTATGAGTTAATTTTTGTTTCTAAAGAAATACCATCAAATTTTGAAAGCATTACCATATAAATTATTGACAGTTGAAAAGTAACAGTAAAGTGCACATTAGTAAAAAGTAATTATCTTTATAAATAGATGGTTAAGATCCCCATTTTTAGGATGATAGTGAAGATAACCCTTTTGATTTTTTTTTGAGAATAAATGAGTGCTATAAATTATGATATTGATATATTAAATATTCAGTGGTGATGTATCATTTAGCTCATAATCGGAAAATTCAGCACGTTAATTTTTAGTGTCCAATTAATTCTTAAACAAATGGAATCATCCGAAATTGAAATTGATCAATGTCTATGATATTACATTTTTAGGTGTCATGCAGATTTCAATGAATAGAAGCTATATATATTTCCTTTTAAGATGTCATAGGTTCAAAACCAGAGGGGGTAGAGTATGTATGTCTTTGTAGACTTAGTAGTCAAATCGCTGCGCGGAGGTGGGTCCCTTGTCCCACAAACAAGGGGGTCTCATACACCAATTTGGTGTCTGGCTTGGCCGTGACCTTAAAATTGGATTATTATTATTATATATTTTTAAAATGTTTGCTTAATGAATTAAATAATTTTAAAAATATTCTTTCATATTCATTATGTTTTTATAAATATTTTAGTGCACAATTTAAATGATTTTAAAAATATTTACTCATTCAAATGGGAAATGAAAACTAATTTTAAAAAATCATAATCATTATGATTTTAAATTTTTAAAATTTCATGATCATAAATAACTTTAAAAAGTTTTGTTTCATTCAAATTGAAATAAATTAGACAATTTAAGAAATATCAACAAGTAGTTTGCTGCTTTTGAAATTTCTAAAAACATTGATTTCATGAAATCTTTCTAGATATTCTATTTATCTTGTATATTCTCGCAAAAACTTATAGAAACTTATTGATCGGTGTGAGAAGGCAATATGGCCTTTATTTGTTTCATATAATCTCCATGAGACCATTGATTTGTATTGGGACATAAGATCCCTAATTTTGGGCATGATAAGGATCTTGTTTTCAATATAGTGGGAAAAACACTTTATACTTTGGCGTAATGACCATTCCATTGTTAGAGTAATTCCATATATAAAGTAGCCACTGTATACTTTGGCATAATGACCATTCCATTTGTAGTGTAGTTCCACATATAAAGTAGCTTATTGACATAGGCCTTGATAGATAGAGAGGACGAGACACTAGTACCAACTACGATGAATTACTTAGTTTAGGGTTCCTCACACACTCAATATGGTGGCATGGCAAAGAGGTGCATTAGCAATATCTATCTTCTTGCTATAGCTCCTCAATCTCAGCAGAGAATAAAGTGGGTAGTAATATTTGGCTAGAAATGTGCCCTTGAAGGTTGAACAATGCTAAGCTTAGCCAAATCATAAATAATTACCATATTTCTTTCTTGGGGTTTCTCCCTCCCACTCAAAAACCACTATATATCTCTACCAATCATCATTTATATTTATAGTTCTACTTTGAGAAGGTAAAATAATATTTTCGGAAGTTTTAGTGGATTTCTATTCTGCATCTCTGCACATAATTGCAATTGACTATAATACCTCTACAGAATGCGAATCATATTTCAATTGACGTTAATTGGGAACACATTATCTCTTTCCTGTTGAGCATGCATTTAACTTGGCTCAGTTCTTTTAGGCTATTGAGGGAGGGGTTACAACACCATACAAAGGAATTCCATGCATTGAAGATAATTACTAATAGCCACCACCCCCACACCTATTATGGGCTTTTGATGTTGAGTCAACATAATAACATGATTTTAGCCTTACCCTATCTAATCCTCACCTATAAAAGAATAAATATAGATCTAGTTAATACTTTCACAGACCCTAAACTTGAGAGGATAAACAACGACATTTTATTTTGTAATAAATTTCTCTTTTACAAGTAAACATTACCACCATGAAGTGGGGTTACCTTTATTTTATTTTCTTTCCCAGTGGAGTGGCCACCTTTCTTTTAGTAATGAGCCTTTCACTTCATTTTTCACATCTCGCCCCCTTTCTTAATTCATTATAGCTCCTAAAAAGGAAGGAATAATTAAATGTTGAAGTATGGAAGGAATTTATTTCTTGTTTATGTCAAATTGAGGTGCATTCCTTTGTGTAAGTCAAATTGAGGTGTGTTTAAGAATTTATCCTAATAATTCATTATCAAGGTGGAGTGGGCAGTATATGCTTCGATGTATATTCCTTGGAAAGCCTCAAATATCTACTTGTGGTTATTGTGCTTCTTGTAAGGTGAAAGAGCGAGCAAAGTGACCTATGCACGTTGTCAAAGGTGCCTTTAGTGCTTAGAATTGTATATTATTAAGCATTGTCAATGAACTTGTTAAAGTTCAATTTGTGCATTATTAAACATTACATATTACTAAGCTCATGGGTATGTATAATTGATGAATTAAATTTGAATTATAACACCATTAAATTTTTCCATAGAATTCCATTCACCTCCATATATCTCTTATGATGTATATAAAATATGTCTCTTCTCATACAATTGTTGTCTCTAAGAGAATCGAGTATATTTATTTGACCAATCTACTAAGGCATTGTGATATAAGGTGATGGGGAGATGTTAAATTTGGAAACTAGGGCCAAACTCCACCTTGGACAACTCATATGAAGGAGATGATATTATTATTGGATTCCTCTTTTCGAGAGGTACAAGATTGATCTAAAGATCATATTGTTCGGACAAGCAGAAGTGTGATTTTGAATTTATTATTCAGACGTGCAAATTTTCAAGGTTGGTCTCACTCAAATGTAGGGTCATAAAGCCCACCAGATGTGTCTCCACACCCTCAACGATTTGTATAAATAGAAGTGATCCTCTCCTCATTTGGACATCATCTCACATCACATCGTACATCTCTCTCCTCTCTTGATTGGTTCATACAATTGGAGCAACTATCTCTCTTCACACTTGTGGCAGGAGGCCGTACATTTTAGGGTTAAGTACATGTCGGATTACAAGAAACAAACCAACATTGACCAGAGCGTTGACTAGTGTTGACCGAGGGTCAAATCTAATCCTTTGACTGCGGTTTCAAGGCATGAATTTTGATTTATGTAGGTTGCATTTATTGGCACAATTTTTGAGGTAGTTTGACAAGTTTGACTTCATCGTTGACTTCAAGGTTTGATCGCAGAATTATAGCAGTATTTGACTAAGTTTCACTAGACTGTTTTGGGTTGAGTTTCTCTCTAATGGAAAGTCGAATTGGTTTGCTGTTGACTGAGCTACTTGGAGGACATTTTGGAGTCACTTTGACCATCGTTGACTTTTTGGTTAGGGCTATAGTTGACTACTAATTTTTTCAGGATTGTTTTGGGCAAGTTATTTGTACTCACTCTCTTTGGTAAACTATTGAAGAATAATAAGCAAAATTGATCAAGGGTTTTTCCCCACATTGGAGTTTTTCTTTGGCATCTGCCAAATATTGTGTCATCTTGTCTTTTCTTGTCTTTTGCATTTTGTTTATGTTCTATCTGCATTTACTATCAATGTGATTAAGTTATTGTTATTGCTAAATTGATATTGGGCTAATAAGGATCATTGAAGTAAACTGTGCTTAAGCATAGAACATACCATTGTTATCTAAAATTAATATGGTATTAGAGCCCAGGTGAAGACAAAGCCCAAGCAAGAGTGAGAAAAGAAATCACTAAGATCTGTTGGACAAGGACAAGATTCAATGAATTCCTCCTCTTACTTCAAATATGAGGATAAGCTTAATGATAAATCTGATTATCATGCATGGAAGATGTCTCTAGACTTGACTTTGGAAGAGAATGATGTCATGGACTATGTGCAGGGAAAGATTGTTGAGCCTCCTTCAAATGCACCGGTTTCTACTAAAACAAAGTACAGGAAAGTTGAGGTCAAAGCTAAGAAGATCATCATGGATTCCATTAAAAAAAATTGGTTGCTTACATTTCCGAGTTGGGCACATCTAAGGAGATGTATCACAAGTTGGTTGGCATGCTCAAAGCCAACAATGCAAACCAAATCCTTGTTCTTAAGAACAAGCTGAAGGAAATCAAGATGGATAGAGGGGAATCCATCCAATCCTACTTCATGAGGGTTACCGAAATAAAAAATGATCTTCTATCCATTGGAGAAGTTGTTGTTGACTGAGAGCTCACTCTTATTATTGCTCTTGGTGGCCTCACCTGAGCATGGGATGTGTTTAATACCACTATCCTCAGCAATGGTAGGATTCCAGGTTTTGATGAATTGTTGACTATATGCACTCAAGAAGAGACAAGGATGATGGAGAGAGACAAACCTTCAAATGGGAATGATCCCACTGCATTCTCCACTCATGCTAAGAGGAAGAACAATGCTAGTCGAAAGAAACAAGGTCAAGGAAGACATGGATTCAAAGAAGGAAGAAAGGGAAGATGCTTCAATTGCAACAAGTTTGACCACTATGCTAGAGAGTGTCCTAATAAGAAAGATACACCTCAGGATGATGATAACAACCAAAACCACACCAATTTCAAGGGAAACGACAATAAAAGAAATAACAGGTTCAACAACAAAGGAAAGAGAAATGCTCTTGCTGCACGATATGGAAATGGTCGACCTCCTAAAAAGTCGAGAAACTCGAAGTATGAGCAAACTAATGTTGTAGATAAGAAAAATGAATTTTATCTTATCTCTACCCTCACTACTGCCTCTCCTCCGGACACATTGGATAATTGGTTGATTGATAGTGGTGCCTCAAGACACTTGACTGGGTACAAAGAGGCCCTTTCAAATTTGATTGAAAAGGAAACTAATTTAGAGATCATACTTGGAGACAATGCCACCTACCCCGTGAAATGGACAGAGATTGTTATTCTTCATTTAAATCAAGGTCAAATCCTTCATCTATAAGATGTATTATATGTACTTGACTTGAAAAAGAACCCGATATCTATTTCTACAATGGAAGACAAAGGCTTCAAGGTAGCATTTGTTGATGGGAAGGTACGTATTTGGAAAAGAAACTTCAAAGATGCTTTTACACTTAGATTTATGGTTGAAGGTCTTTGTTAGGTTGGAGGAAGTCCTTTGGGAGCCATGGCATGCAACACTTCTCTTCAATCCGAATTATGGCACCGAAGGTTTGCTCACCTTCATTATAAAGCTCTACCGGAGGCAAGGAAGATGGTCACAGGTATGCCTGAATTCAAAGTAGATCATGAAGGTGTTTGTCAGGGTTGTGCCGAAGGGAAACATATAAAGGGACCATTCCCCTCTAGTGAAAGTAAGACTACTGACATTCTTCAATTGATGCATTCTGGTTTATCAGGTATGTTTTCCATAACATTTTTGGGAGGATATTTGTACTATGCTATTTTTTGTAGATTACTTCTCTCATAAAACTTGGATCTATTTCTTGAAGAAGGACGAATTGTTCAAATGGTTCTGTTCTTTCAAAGCTTTGGTTAAAAATCAAACAAGGAAGAAGATAAAAATATTGAGGACCGATAATGGAACCGAATATGAGTAAAATGAATTCAAACTATTAGAGAACAGTGACATTAAGAGGGAGACCACTATTGCATATACTCCTGAAAAAAATGGAGTTGTCGAAAGGAAGAATCGAACCATCATTGAAGCTACTCGTGCCATGCTTCATGACCAAGGCCTACTGAAATTCTTATGGGGAGAAGCTTCCAACACTGTTGTGTACGTTCGAAATAGATTCCCACATCAAGCATTGGACTCCAAGACTCTTGAAGAAGTTTTCACCTATAAGAAAGCTAATATTTCTCACTTTAGAATTTTTGGTAGTCTCGTGTATTTTCATATTCCGAAAGAGGAGGAGCAAGTTGGATGCATCTGGGAAGAAAGGAACATTTGTGGGCTACAATGAAACTTCAAAGGAATATAGAATCTATGTGCTTGGTCAAAGGGAAGTGGAAATAAGTCATGCTGTCACCTTCGATGAAGATGCTGCCCTTGGAAAGGTTAGAGGTCTTCCTATTCCAAAGAATCACAATGATGGAGATGCATGAAAGCAGGAAGAACCTCAGACAGATGAACTAATGCGCGATGTTGAAGGTCCAATGGATCCCGTTGATCCACCTCTTGGTGAGACCTCTACCTCAAGAAAAAGACCCTCATGGCACAAAGACACTCTTGAAGATGCCAAGAGACACATTGCACCAAGAGGGAATTTTTGTGAAAGTAAGAATCCGAACATGTACCAAGGGTACTTAGTTGCCATGAGAACCATTGTTCAATATGAGGCTTTTTAATTCGAAGAAGCTGTGAAGCACCAAGTTTGGAAGGATGCAATGAACGAAGAGTATGAGTCGATCATGAAGAATGATGTTTAGGATGTGATTCCTATACCCAAGGACCAGTCTATGGTCACTTCTAAATGGCTTTACAAAATCAAACATGGAGCTGATGGGAGTGTTGAAAAGTTTAAGGCCAGGTTCGTTGCCCGAGGATTCTCTCAAAAGGAAGGAGTGGACTATAATGAGATATTTTCACCAGTTTCCCGATACACCACTATCCGATCTATCATCGCCCTTGCTGCCTCTCAAGGATGGATCTTACACCAAATGGATGTCAAAACTACTTTCTTGAATGACTCGCTTAAGGAGGAAGTCTATGTAGAGAAACTTGTGGGGTTTGAAGTTTTGGATCAATAGGCACATGTATGCAGGTTGAAGAAATCCCTCTATGGGTTGACACAAGCCCCAGGGCTTGGTATGAGAGGAATGACATCTATCTTATGAAGTTGGATTTTACAAGAAGTGAAGCTGACCCAAACCTTTACTTCAAGGTTGAAAATGACATGCCTCTCATTTTGGTACTTTATGTAGACAATATCTTTCTGATAGGTGCATACCTTCTCATTCATCAATGCAAGAGGGATTTGGATTCTGAATTCGAGATGAAAGACCTAGGGTTGATGCACTACTTCCTACACTTGGAGGTCTGGAAAAATCCAAGAGAGATTTTCATTTCTTAAGGAAAATACATTGTGAAGCTACTCAAAATATTTGGGATGGTGGACTTGTTAATTTTGGGCAACTAGGTTCAAACTCCATATTGTGATGCTCATATGATGATGCCAATATTTTTATTGGATTTCTCTTTTGGAGAGGTGCAAGATTGATCTAAAGATCATCTTGATCGGATGAGCAGAACATGTATTTTGAATTTATTCCACATGTGCAACGTCAGCTTGATTTATCCCACATGCATAAGAGATGTGTTACACACCCCCACAAATGCCTATATATTGGAGAGACTTGGAGTTCATTTTACACACACTTTTTGTGGAGGCATTTTTCTTCTCTCTTGGATGATGATGGAGCAACACTCTTGGTTCTGCATTTAGGGAATCTTGGTACAACGTCTTGGGGTGGTGTGACACATGTGGGAGGTTGACCTTATGAAGACTTTGCTAGTTGAAGCATCTTGTTGACCGTCGTAACACCACCATTCTTTATCTCTGTTTTTGGCTTGTCTTCCATTGATCTATTGGTATGTTCTATTTGCATTTTACTTTCATTGAGCCCTAAAATTTTAAAGTATATTTGCATCTAGCATAGAACATTTTCATAATTTAACATGGAATCAGAGCTAGGAGAAGACAAAGCCCATCTAGTTGAGAATCTAGGGTAGAGCGAGATAAGGATTGTTTTCAGGTGTCCGAGCTGCTGGAAGAACGCTGTGTGAGGAGACCTCTGTTTCAGGTCTGTTGGGGCTGGTTGGTGCCCTAACCTTCAGTGTGGAGGAAGGAGCCTAGCCGCAGGAGCCTTAGGACATCGTGGGAATTTCTGTAGTGGAGGCCGAATGCTATAGGAGACAACGACTATTTTAAGTGGAAAGAGCCTTCTATGAACAATGTGAAGAGGTTTCCAAGGGTTTCAAAGAAGAGCAAAGAAGTTGGGTCTGCTTTGAGTGAGTCTATTTTCTTGACGAGGAAGCTATTGGTAGACTGCTGATGGTTTCAGGAAAATCTTAGTAGATGTATTGGGGTTTCGTTACATGGTATCCCTCCTCCATATAGAACAAGCTCCTCTGACAGGATGCTGAGAAAATATGGGTTAGTTGATTCTTAATATGGGCATTATTAACCCTCTCCCACAGGCCGAGATCCATCATCAAGTCAGCCGCAGATCTGTGAACTGTTTAGAGCTGCCTAGTGTGTGAATCCTCTAGAGAAGGATTGTCGCAACTCCAAGGAGGTTGTTTCAATCAGGCCGCATCCCTATACAGACCAGACATGGGGTCACAATAATGCCGCAACCATCAGGGAAGTTGTGGAGGGCTGAATCTAACTCTGACCAGTTATGGAAGGCTGTAACTATAGCCCTAATCAACCTTAGATTGTGGACAATATTTGACCACTAATATGGACATAATATGATTGTTGATGTTTAAAGGCATAATTCTGGATCATGTTATGAGACAGTTATGTATTTACGATTCTTTTCATATGGAGTTTGAAGAGTCATCTAAAGGAACAACAATCTCAGAAGGTCGAGAAGGAAGAATTACGAGAATATCTAAGGTTAAAAATATGAATTAATACCCTTGGACATGTAGCATAAATTTTTGTGGTTCAGATCAACGGTAAGGGCTCAGACTAGGCTCAACCAACCACAAAACTTTGAATAGGAAGCCACAGAATTCAGATTAAGTTATAGGCAGTCACCCACAGACCCTCAAACTCAAGCATAGGAGCTACGACCTCAGCTTTGATTGTAATTTATGTGGATCGGACCCATTGCAGTGGCAACCTAGCATAATACTTTCGAAGGATTGTGGGTCAGTGTTTTGGTTGAGCTACAAGAGCTTTGGATCATCCTTATTAAATTATAAGCATCAATAGTCATTCACAGTCAAACTTGCAGTACATTAAATTGAGACTCGGTCTATTCTTCAGAACTTGTTGCAACATTGAATCTTATTGAAGTGCTGAACAACTCGGACTTGTTTGTGGCTTAGATATGTAAAGAGTCTTGTAGTCTTTTCAATGGAACTTAGATTGGTGAATAGTGCAGTCTTGGAAGAGCCCGAATCTGTGGGCATCACAGTCTCAGTGGAGCTCAGACTTGTGGGTAGTGCAATCTTGTTGGAGCCCAGATTTATGGGTGTTATAATCTTGGTGAAGCTTTAACCTTGGAATGTAAATTATTTACAACACAACTGATTTGCTAGCTCAAAAATGGATCTCTATTATCTTGATTGACTAGTGATATAACATTGTGAAGGACTGTGATCTTTTAAGACTACTAGAGAAGGCTTAGTGATAAAAAGTTTAGAGTTTTAGTAGAGGAGATAACTACAACATTTGGAGTATTTTGATAAGTGAAGTTTTAGACAATGAAACCTTTTTTTGAGACCTGTGAAGGGTACCTGAAGTATAAAGCTACAGGACTTCGGACTGTCCTTACAATCTGAAACTCAGACTGTCTAGTGGGGCTTAGAGCCTTGACTACAATAATCCTGAAATTCAGTGACAATTTTGTAGTGAATCTATGATGGCTCGGTGAAGGATAATATAACTATGGAGTTGTCACATTATTGTATAGTTGCATCAGTGACTCTGTTATATCTCTATGGAGTCTCAATCAGTCAAGATCAAGGATAGTCGTTACACTTTAAATACTTGAACAATGATCAAATTGAAAGTATGAACAGTGAAGTTTTTGGAGCCTTGGATAGTCGTGTATTTTGAGTCTTGAACAATCAAGTATTTGGAACCGTGGACAGAGAAGCATTTGAAGTTTTTGGACAAGTGAAATATGATATTGATGTGTATGATAATATCATGGCAACACTATAATCAGTGATATGACAATGTATGATACTTGTCAAGATGCATGACAGATATAAGGTAGTATATGGCTATGATTCTTGTATGGCCTTGACAATGGGAGAATAAGATTCAGGGCCATGATTACAAATCCCTTTTTGAGTTGGTGTTTGGGATGTCCGCATTTAAAATAATCATGAAGGCATTTGTCAGGGCTGCAACAAAGGAAATCATAGGCGACTTTTCTTCATTCCCCAAGTGTCACAAAGACATCTGATACACACTGACTTATCTGATATGATGCCTGTGAAATCCTTGAGAGGATGTTCTTCTAGATGTCTTCTCTCACAAGAGGAGTTGGCATTAAGAGGGAGAATACAACTGTATATGCTCGTGAATAAATAATGTTTTTGGAAGAAAGAAGAGAAGACCCTCATGGCTCAGAGACATATGGCCCCAAAGGGGGACATTTCGGGAAAACAAGAATCCATATAGATACCAAGGGTATCTAGCTGCCATGAGTACAATATGAGCCTGGATCATTTGAAGAATATTTTAAGCATCAAGTCTGGAAGGATGCTATAAACAAGAGCAGGAGTCTGCTATGATGTTTTGATATGGTTCCAAGAGCGGAGGACAAAGCTGTTGTCACCTCAAAATGGCTCTATAAGATCAAGCATGGATCTGATGGTAGTGTTGAAAAGTTCAAGGCAAGATTCGTTGCCCAAGGCTTCTCTCAAAAAGAAGGCATAGATTATGATGATATATTTGCACCTATGATCTATTATTGATCTTGCTGCCATGCAAGGATGGAGTCTCCATCAGAGGGATGCGAAGACCGCTTTTTCTGCATGGTTCGACAAAGGAAGAGGTGTATGTGGAGCAATCTTTGGGGTTCGAAGTCCATGATAAAGACTCTCATGTATGCAGGTTGAAGAAAGCCCTCTATGGGCTGAAGCAAGCACCCAGGGCTTGGTACGGGAGGATAGATAGCTACTTGATGAAGCTAGCCTTCACTCGAAGTAATGCTGATCTGAACCTTTACCTCAAGGTTGATAGAGAAAAGCCTCTCATTTTGGTTCTCTATGTGGACGATCTCTTCCTAAAAGGTGTTGACCCTCTCATTCATCAATATAAGAGGGAGCTCGATTTTGGGTTTGATATGAAGGACCTAGGATTGATGCATTACTTCCTAAGACTGGAGGTCTGGTAGAGACTTGACGAGATTTTCCTCTCTCAAGGAAAATATATTGTGAAGCTGCTGGAAAGATTTGATATGGTGGATTGTAAGTCCGTTTCGACACTGATGGAACTCAACTTTAAGAAGTTGAGTGAAAGCGTTGCTGGGCTTGTGCTAGCAAATACTACCAAGTATTGTCAACTCGTAGGGGCCCTGATGTTCTTAGGGAACATCCATCTGGACGTATGTTGTGTAGTGAACACTTTGAGTCAACACATGGTTGATCCTCATAACATTCACTGGGTTGGTGCCAAGAAACTCTTGAGATATCTCTGGGGCACGATAGACAATGGCCTGAGATACACTGTCGGGAGTTTGAGACTCCATGTATATGCTAATGCCGATTGGGTTGGTAGTGTGGTGGATCGCAAGAGAACATTTGGATGCTGCTTCACAATTGGGTATGATTCGAGCAGGAAGCAGAAGTCGGTAGCTTTGAGCACCATTGAGGCCGAATACATTGCAACATGTATGGCCTGTTGTGAAGCCACTTGGGTGTGAAAGATATTCAGTGAGTTGTTCGAGCATGTGATATATGCCACCATTATCCTTTTTGATAACTAGAGGGGGATTCGTTTGTCAGAGAATCCCGTGTTCCACGATCGATCCAAGCATGTTGATGTTTGGTACCATTTTATCTGAGATATGGTGCAACAAGGCGCTGTAAGGCTCGATCATATAGGAACTGATGAGCAGGTTGCAGATATTCTCACAAAGCCATTGGGGAAGGTCATATTCCTAACCTTCTGTGAGAATCTTGGAATCGTGGATTGACCCTATTTGGAGGGTCCTGTTAGACGATGAGCTCTGGGAGCTCCAGGAGGGCTTTTGGGATAGATTTTTGGAGCTATAATCAACCACAGGGCTAGGCTTTCCGAACCTAGTTGGTGTGTTTCCACCCCATCGTGATGATATTGAGTTGGTTTACGTCTCTCTGATCTGTGCCCCGTATGCATCCTACCCATGGAGTTTTGGACTCATGGGAAGTTCCTATCATTTGGCCAATGAGGTGGGAAATGTGAATAGAGACCATAGCAAGACTGATGGATGCATCGAATATTGCCGTAATCTCTATGTCTATGATGGCACGTGTCCAAGCACTTGATCTGGGATCAAGTC
The DNA here is from genome assembly GCA_034641835.2 of Pinus albicaulis. Taxonomy (NCBI): domain Eukaryota; kingdom Viridiplantae; phylum Streptophyta; class Pinopsida; order Pinales; family Pinaceae; genus Pinus; species Pinus albicaulis. Next base: position 560,382,908 of record CM076574.1, read on the forward strand.
TAGTGAGGTTTCAGACCTCCAATTGACCTTGGGTTTGTTAAACTAACTTCGTTTTAGTATATGACTCTCTTGAGTCCAAGTGAGGTTTTAGACCTCCAACTGACTTCAGGTTGGTATGTGACTCCTTTGATTCCTATAGAGGTTTCAGACCTCTGAGCCGACTTCAGGTTAGCCGTGAGTGATGTCTTTGTGACTCCCCCTTTTGTTTTGAAATAAAGGAGCGATCAAATCAAGTTACAACGGGATGAAACACGATGTTTGGATGGCATTGGTGGATGGATTTCTCCTTAGTTGAGAGGGAGTGTTAATTTTGGGCAACTAGGTCCAAAATCCATATTGTGATGCTCAGATGACGGTGCGAATATTTTTATTGGATTCCTCATTCAGAGAGGTGCAAGATCGATCTAAAGATCATCTTGATTGGATGGGAAGAACATGTATTTTGAATTTATTTCACATGTGCAAGGTCGACTTGATTTATCCCACATGCATAAGAGATGTGTCACACACTCCCATAGATTCCTATATATTGGAGAGACTTGGAGTTCATTTTACACACATTTTGTGGAGGCATTTTTCTTCTCTCTTGGATGGTGATGGAGCATGGTTCTTGGTTCTGCATTCAAGGCATCTTGGTGCAGCGTCTTGGAGTGGTGTGACACATGTGGGAGGCTGACCTTATGACGACTTTGCTGGTTGAAGCATCCTGCTCACCGTCGTAATGCCACCATTCTTCATCTCTGTTTTTGGCTTGTCTTCCATCGATTTATTTGTATGTTCTATCTGCATCTTACTTTCATTGAGCCCTATAATTTTAAAGTATATTTGCATAGAACATATTTATAATTTAATAGGACTCCAAGTCTGTGATTACTCTGATGGAACTCAACTTCAAGAAGCTATGCGAAAGTGCTTCTGGGCCCAATTTGGCTAATCCTTCTGAGTATTGACAACTTGTGGGGGCCCTGATGTTCTTGGTGAACTCCTGTCTAGAAACATGCTTTGTTATGAATACATTGAATCGTTTTATGGTCGAGCCTCATCACATACATTGGATTGCTTCCAAGAATCTCTTGAGATATCTCCAAGGCACAATCAACTATGGATTGAGTTACACTATCGGGAACTTGAGGCTCCATGGATATAGTGATGTCGACTGGGCTAGTAGTGTGGTGGATCATAAGAGCACATCTAGATGTTCCTTCTCATTAGGATCTGCTTTAATATCATGGATGAGAAGGAAGATGACATTGATTGCTTTAAGCACCGCTGAGGCCAAATACGTTGCTGTTAGTATGGCTTGTTGTGAAGTTGTTTGATTGAGGAAGTTCTTCAGTGTGCTGTTTGAGCATGTGATGGATACCATCGTGACCTACTGTGACAACCAAAGTGGGATTCGTCTTTTAGAGAATCTCGTGTTCTACGACCACTCCAAGCACATTGATATCAGGTACCACTTTATTCGGGATATGGTACAACGAGGAGCAATAAGGCTCCATCACATCAGTACTGATGAGCAGGTCACAGATATTCTCACAAAGCCCCCTGTGGAAGGTCAAATTCTTAAACTTCCATGAGATACTTTGAGTTGTGGAAAGACCCTCCTACAAGGGTCCCACATGATTTGGACATTGAGCTCTAGGAGCTCCCGGGGGCTTGGGGTACTTCTTGGAGCTATGAGCGACCATAGGGTGAGTGTTTCACCTTCTCCTAGTGGTTCTTTGTGTACAAGGTGAATGGTTCACCTTCCCCTACGATTGACATATGCATAAGATGAGTAGTTCACCTTCTCCTATGGCATATGAGCAGGGTGAGTGGTTCACCTTCTCTTGTTGATTCCCTAGCATACATCCTATCCATGTAGTTGGAGACTCATGGGAAGTACCTCTCATCTGGATAATGAGTTGGGAAATGAGGATAGAGACCATAAATTTTCCAATGGATGCATCGTGTATTGTCATACTCTCTATGCTAGGATGCATGGTGTTCAAACACCCTGATCTGGGATCAATTGAGGTTATACCTCTGGGCTGACTTGTGTTATTGGAGAGTGGAAAGGTCTCGTGACTCATTCTCGATTAATTATTCTTCATGGTTCAATAGATCAAAGCAGAGCAAGGATGATAGAGATGGTAGATGGATTGACATGTAGAATTCTCCTTAGTTGAGAGGGAGTGTTAAAATTAGAAACTAGGGCCAAAATCCACTTTAAACAACTCATATGATGGAGATGATATTTTTATTGGATTCCTCTTTTTGAGAGGTACAATATTGATCTAAAGATCATCTTGTTTGGACAAGCAGAAGTGTTATTTTGAATTTATTATTCACACATGTGCAAATTGTCAAGGTCGGCCTCAGTCAAATGTAGGCTCATAAATACCAACATATGTGTCTCCACACCCTCAATTATTTTTATAAATAGAAGTGACCCTCTCCTCATTTGGACATCATCTCAGATCACATCATTCATCTATCTCTTCTCTTGATTGGTTCGTACACTTGGAGAAACTCTCTCTCTCTTCGCATGTGTGGAAGGAGGCCATACATTTCAGGGTCAAGTATAGGTCAGATCACAGGAAACAGACCATCGTTGACTAGAGAGTTGACCAATGTTGACCGAGGGTCAAATCTCATCCTTTGACTGAAGTTTCAAAGCAGGAATTATGATTTATGTAGACCACATTTATTGGCACAATTTTTGAGGCAATTTGACTAGTTTGACAAGTTTGAATTCAACGTTGACTTTAAGGTTTAATCGCAAAATTACATTAGCATTTGACTGGGTTTGACTGGACTATTTTGGGTTGAATTTCTCTCTCTTGGAAGTTCGAATTGGTCTTCTATTAACCGAGGTGCTTGGAGGACATTTTGGAGCCACTTTGATCAACTTGACTTTCTAGTTAGGGTTGCAGTTGATTGCGGTTGACTGCTGGTTTTTGTTAGGACTGTTTTGGGCAAGTTATTTTGATTGTTGTACTCACGCTCTCTATTGAACTGTTGAAGAAGAATAATAATAATTGATCAAAGGGTTTCCCCACATTGGAGTTTTTCCCTGGCATCTGCCAAATATTGTGTGCTCTTATCTTGGCTTGTCTTCTACATTTTGTTTATGTTATATCTTCATTTACTATCAATGTGATTAAGTTAATGTGATTTCTATATTGATATTGGGATAATAAAGAACATTGAATTAAATTGTGCTTAAGCATAGACCATACCATTGTTATCTAAAATTAACAAGAGAGGAGAGAGAGATATAGAGAGCGATGCAAAGAGTGATAGGGAGAATGATAGGTAGCAATAGGGAGAGTATTATGAGTGATAGATGGAAAGTGATAGGGAGAACCATAGTGATAGAAAGAACAATAGAGAGTATGATAGGGAGAGAAAAATAGAGAGTTATGAAGTGAAAGAAATAGGCAGAGTGTGATAGAGGGAGATATATGGCTCCGAGAAAGTGTGATAAAGGGAGAAATTGGGGAGTGATAGAAAAAGTGATAGGGGAGAGCAATAGCGAGATCACAATAGAGAGAATGACAGGGAAAGTGAGCATGGTAAGGAGAAGACTATGTTAAAGGAGGAATGAAAAAATCACAAATAGTTATAACTTTGTGGAGAGATGCTTCATTTTAATATAAGAGGAAATAATAGTGGGAGAAGAAAATGCACCGGAAGTCAAAATTTCTAAAAATGGATGTAAGAAGAAAAAAGGAATGGAAGAGAAAATTGCTAACAACAGTGAAAGAAAAATTGATGACAAGAATGGAAGAGGAAATTGGTAAATAAGAATAGAAGAAAAATGAATAAGAGAGGAAATTGCTAAGAAAGAAAAGGAGAGGAGAATGAATAGAAAAGGAAATCTATAAATAATATGGGATAGGAAAACATAATAGAATATGAAATTATTAAACATGTATGGGAGAATAAAAATGAATGAGAGAGGAATTTTCTAAAGGATAATGGGAGAGGAAAAAGATAAAGGTAATGGTGGAGGAAATTGCTAATAAGATTGAAAGAAAAAAATGTTCAATAATAATATGAGTGGAAATTTCTACGAAAGAATCTAAGGAAGGAAAAATAAATAAAATAGAAATTGATAAATAAGAAATGATAAATTGAAAAATTAATAAACATGAATAATTTACTTAGGAAAGGGTTCGTCAACCGTTCACCAAGATTCCCCTCAACAAAAATACTATGCTTGACAAAGGGTCAATAGAAATTTTCACAACATCCTTTGTCACATCAATAGTGTGCTCAAGGAATTTAGGTGAGGTCACTCGACCCTTCCTTGGACATGCCATTGACTTCATCAATATGTTTTAGAAATGGATTATCAACATTTCCATGGCATCTTTTATTATGCAAAACTATGTTCAAGGAAGGTTCCATTGACCCTTGCTCATGCACCCCCAATACTTGAATATTATGTTTCCAAAATGGTTAGTTAACAATTATATGGCATCGTTTGTGATCTTAATAGCACAGAGGAAAGTTTCACAGACCCTTCCCTAGGTATGCCCTTGAAATGAATAATATTTTTACAAAATAGTAATTTTTTTTTTCGTAGCATCCTTTGTGATGTCAATAATTCTCTTAAGGAAGGTTTAGTCAACCCTTGATTGTGACCCTACAAAAAAAATATTATCCTCAAGGAAGGGTACTTGACCCTTCCATAGGCTATCCACCAATGCCATTGGAAATACTTAGAGGGGGGTGAATCAATATTTATTTTCACCATTTAGATCTCTTATAATTAGAACACAAAATGAACAATAAGAATAAATACTTTTATTAATTTCTTTTTTACAATAAATCCAATACAATAGTGTAGGGCTCCAATCTTAGATGAAGACACCAATCTTGAATCTTTTTAGGCAACAACCTGTACTTTTCCAAGCACCGACTTGGAATTCACGAGGCTGCAAGCTCTAGGGCTCCAACCCTATCTTCCAAGGCTCCAACCTTATCACTTTGAGTCACCGACCTCTAAGGCTCAAACCCTATCTCTGGTACACGCTCCAACCCGGTATTTTTGAGGACTCCAATCCTCTAGTGTTCCAACCCACTGCTTCAATTCGTCAAGGTGAGTTAACTAGTTCTTCACGGCTCCTAATATCATCTCCAACGAGCCCTGACAATATATTCACCAACGATACCCTCAATTGATCTATAATACACCTAACCCATCCATTAGGGGAATTTTGAGGTCTAAAATGGGCCTCCTATGGAAAATATAAAATAATAATGGAAATAATAAAATAAGATTTGATTACATCATCAAATTTTAGAGGGAAGAAAGAAAAAAAAACTACTTTTTGAACTTGTATTTTCAACTTATCTCCCAATTTTTTTACTCAATTTTCGAGCGGGAGTACTCCTTGGATGTAAAATTTAATTCCTCATCCAAGGAGTACCCATGTACATACTTTTGATGGATCCTGCTACACGAAAAATGAGAAATACATGAAAAACATGATTGCAATTACGTTTTTTCATGTATTTCTCATTTTTGTGTAGTAAGGTCCATCAAAAGTATGCAACATGGGTACTACTTGGATGAGGAATTAAATTTTGCATCTAAAGAGTACTCCCGTTCGAAATTTGAGTAAAAACTATGGAAGATAAGTTTAAAATATGAGTTGAAAAAGTAGTTTTATTATTTTATTATTTTTTAATTTTTTTACCCTTTTACTTAAGAAATGGTGAATCATCCCCCATGGTTGACATTATCATCTTGAATCCTATTGGTTCTTATAAAGTTCATTTTGGTTTTACATTTTTCTTAGGAGGCCCATTTTAGACCTCAAAATTCCTCTAATGAATGACAACTTTGTCTTCACAACTCTTCATGTCACCCAAACAAAGATCTCCAAAGTCATCTCATGATTTCTTCAACACATCATGGTCTCCAATAATATCTCCAAGACCTTCAAGGTGTCTTCAATAGGCAGCCCAATTTATGCACCTACTCTAAGCCTCTTCAAAGGCTTCTTCAATAACTCTCCAAGGGAGTCTTAAAAAATTCTCAAAGATGTCTTCAATAATTCTTTCCCAAGTTGTGCCTTTAATAATAAATTTCTTTACAAACTGCTCCAAGGATTCTTCAATGGTTGCTCCAAGAACTTCACTTCAAGGGCCTTCAAGATCCTCTTCAAATCTCAAGATAATTCCTTTAGTAGATACTGCAATAATAACAATAACATTTTATGACATTTCTCTTTACTGGTGGCTGTCCTTCACAGCTACAAACCCTTCACAACCTAGGCGGAGACACCTTAGATGATTGTAGATCTGAGTTCTTGCAGCCTCTCCAGCTGATCTGAAATCGAATGTTAGTTTTGCTGTGCTAATTTCATTTTCAGATATTAATCTTCTTTACTAATCGTATGCTTAATGTACAGGTTCCATTGTTGCTTATGTGTGTTAATGAGGTAATTAAAACTGAATTTTATGAGTGTATTTGAAAGCATAAAGCATGAATTTAAATGGCTGCACAACAACAACATAAATAACAACAAATCATCACAAACTGAACCATTAAAATAGAGTTTTGATGAAGGAGTTCACCCCTCTTGAGATACATCTCCTTGGCCCAGCTTCATAGCTTGAGCATCTGTATTAGCTCAATTATGCTCAAAATTCTATTTACATGCATAAAATGCTCTTGGAACCTATTCAAATGAGTTTAAAATTTTGAAATCTATCAGAATTGACTATTTATTTACTCAATTTGGTTACCAGAAGCTCTAGGCATGACCTTCCTTCCTGGTGGCCCTAAGCTTCAAAATTCCTCAAGGCAACAAAAACATGTGTATATGAGCTCCTCTGCCTCTGAAACCCATTCTAATGGCTCAAAAACTTCAAAATATACTAAGAATTACTCTTCCTGAGCCAAAATTGGTCGAAAATTGCCTCAGTTATGACAAAACCAAAATTTCCTACAATTTCTCCACTAAATCTGGAAACTGGCAAGATAAGTCCACTAAAACTGGAGCTCCGCCACATTTGGCAGACTCCGCCAACTCCGTTGCCATCCTAACTGCTCATTAACTTAACGATAAGTGCGCTTTAAGTGTTAATTAAGTGCTCTTAAGTTCTAATCACGGTCTTAAGTTCGGAGCCCTCCGCATTGGTCATGACGCTTGGTCTTATGGAGGAGGGCTGGCCCACACGCTGGCCCCCTCCGCTCTGTTGTGGGATCCGAAAAACACATTAAATTCACGTTATGCACTTAGTTTTTCAAGGCACATGGTTAGGGCGTATCGGTGAAGGCGCTTGGATGTTGGGGTTGAGGTCACGGGTTCAAACCCATACCTCGACCCTCGCATTGTTTTTGCAACGCATAAACCTTCGACTTTAATGAACCTTTGATTTGAAAAATTCCAATGAAACTTGTAATTGTTCTAAAGTTCGGACTTCAGGCTAGAATATATATATATATATATATATATATATATATGGAAATTTCATATGTTAATTAAAATTAATTAAGGATTGATTTAATATATATATATATATATATATATATATATATATATAATATATATAAAATATATTATATATATATATATATATATATATATATATATATATATATATATATATATATAACCTTAATTAATTAAAATAAATAAAAATTTTCAGCACATAATATCATAATCCCAAATTCAACCTTAAGAGGTGATTGGACAAATTTTGTCTTCACAAACCAAACTGATGAATGCCGCTGTGACACTTGCCATAGTCCCATTGGACTAAAACTAAAGAAGATTCCTTGAATGCTGACTGAGATGCCATGTCATCAGCGTGTACCTGTTCTATTTTTTTAATAAAAATTTGCTTGTTTTGAACATCGATCAACAAACCATAACTCCTTCATTCGAACTTGGTTTTAAACGAAACGAGTTGTGTTGGATTCCTTGTGATGGACTGATCACTGTCATTATGGTTTCATTCAATTCTGAGTGCTTTCATTTTTGAGCTAAAATATTGAGCCTCTGATCATTCCTCCCCACTAGAAGCCTTTTGGACTCCAAAAACTCTCGGATTACTAATTATGTGGATGAAGGTACTATTCCCTCACCCTTCTAGTCTCTATCCAATGAAATTTTCCCAATTTCATCATTTGGATATTTTCACAAAAATTCAACTTTTTCCTTGATTCTTGCGACCTTCTCTTGCTGTCATTGACACCGTCATGCTGCAATATACTTGAATTTTCAGAACAACAATCTATTCTTGCAGAAACCATCTTGTTCCTACCTTGGTCAACAATCAAAGAAAACTTAAAAATTTTATCATCTTGCACACTGTCACCATGGCAATTTTTAGTTGCTTTTGCTTTGTACTTGCATCGACTCTTGACCAAGTATCTTTGCCATTTCCATGTGCCTTTTGGAAACCACAAAACAAAATTTGTGGAACCCATGCCTTCTTTCCCAAGTTTCTTTGTTGCTTTCTCTTTGGCCTTTGCACTCTCTTGCACCGATATCTTGTTTCCAACACTACTCAACACTAATGTTGACTACTGCAATTCTGTCACATATTTTTCATCTTATTTTAAAGATAACCTGTCAACATCCTGAAAAAACTCATTACAAGCATAAGAATATTTTCGAAAAGTATGATTAAAAACATCTCTTTGTTTGATCATCAACAATGTCAATTTCTGACTTGCATTCACTATCCTCTTCATTTCACTTGCATGCATAAGAGAAACCTGTCTTCTTCTTATTTGATCTAATTATGTACTCAATACCATCCTTAAACAAGTGATACTTCTCATGGCGATGAAATATTGCTTTCCTATCATACAGATAAGGAATTTCCAATACAATACCTGATATCTCAAGCTACACCACATCCAGCTCAACTTCATCAAGAAAGTTTGAGTTGATGGCGAATATTAGTAAGCACTTCCTTGTAACCTGCAAGATTGAATTCTTTCATATCCAACCCAAAGAATATGGTATTGGATGTCTAATAGTTTCAAGGCCTAGTTTCTTAACCAAATCTTTGGAAATAAAGTTAGCTTGTGACCCACTATCAAAGAGTATATTAATCTTGGTTAGAGACAACTCTAATATGGAAAAGTTCTATTATTGTATCTTCATCATGAACATCATTTGAACATTTAGAAGAACTAGTGCTTGCAATATGTTTACCTTTCAAACCCATGGTTGTAATCTTTGTCTCATCTCCTGAATCTGACTCTAAGTCATGTTCAACTATAGCAAAAAATTTTCCCTTCTCTTTGGCTTTCAGTGTATTTCGTTTCAATTATGGATGAAGTTGACAACAATGGTCTTCATCATGTCCAGTATTTGAACAATTTTTTCATGTGAGTTTTTCCTTCTCTTTTTACAAAGCTATTTCTTTTTCCTCTTCCAAAAAACTTTCATTTTCCTTAACCCTCACTTTCACCTTTCTCATCTATGCTTTGTTTTCCCTTTGCCTCTAAGTGTGTGGCTTGTACACAAACTTCATCTAAATTTCTTGGGTTAAACATAAGAATAGTATTATTCAAATAGGAATGTAAACCCCCAATGTATTTCAAGGGTGTATCTTGGGAATTAAAGTTTATTCCTAACAAAAAATCTCTCTTTCTAAACTCCTGGGTATATTCTTGAACTGTTTGACCCTTGAGCTTCTTAAATTTTTTCCAACTCATAATAGCTTTTTGCATGTAGGCTAAAGGATAAAATTGACTTTTAATGGAATAAATAAAATCAACCCAAGAAATGGATATCTTACCATGGATTCACATTTCCTCTTCAGTCTTTGCTTCCCACCAAACTAGTGCTACTCCTTCTAGCCTCAATGAAGCCAACTAGATCTTTATGTCATCTTCATGAAGGTTCTGAATTCTGCAATACACCTCCAATTGAAGTATATAATTTTCAATCCACTCTGCATTTACCTTGCCATTATATATGGGTAGTTCAAACTTAATTTCCAATTTGAGTAATGGAGTTTTTCCTTTTGGGGATTTTGAATGAGTGTGAGTGGTATTTGTGGTGGAAGTGGAAGATGATGCAGATGGGGATGATGAGGATGATGACGATGGTGGAGATGGAGGTGGCTTTCATCCACTACCCTTTTAACTATTTTCTTCATCCTTCTTACCATCTGAAGTTCTTTCTCCATATGGAGGCTTAAAACCTTCTCCTGCCATCCCAACAGTAAATACATCAAACATAACTTTAACCATCCTCTTTATAACTTTGAAGTATCTCTTGACATCTTCCTCTTCTGAATGTCCTTGAGTCTCTCCAACACCTGACATGATGGATATGGATTCAAGCTCAACTTCTGATGCTTGTACCTCTTCAATCAACTTAGCTTCTTGTACAACTTGCACCTCTTCAATCTCAACTTCTCGAGACAAAACTTGTGGTTCTTCAAGTGCAGCTATGAGTGGAACTTTGGGTGAGGATGATGCTCTTTCAACTCTCCTTCTTCTGGTCGTAATATCAGGACTTGCAACCAAAAACTTCCCTTCACCTTTCTGCAACTTTAACCTTGTCAACATCACAAATATGCAACCATTAAACTTGCACAAACTTCAAGCAAATATCAAGAAAATAACCTTATATTTAAACCTTTCTCTGATACCAACTTGATCTGAAATTGAATGTTAGTTTTGTTGCACTAATTTCATTTTCATATATAAATCTTATTTACTGATCTTATGCTTGATGTATAGGTTCCCTTGTTGCTTATGTGTGTCAAAGAGGTAATTAAAACTAAATTTTTGAGTGTATTTGAAAGCATAAAGCATGAATTTAAATGGTTGAATAACAACAACATAAATAACATCAAATCATCACAAAATGATCCATTAAAACAAAGTTTTGATGAAGGAGTTCATGCCTCCTCGGCTACATTTCCTCGGTCCAGCTCCATAGCTTGGGCCTCTGTATTAGCTCAATTTTGATAAAAAATCTATTTACATGCATCAAATTCTCTTGGAACCCATTCCAATGAGTTTAAAATGTCGAAATATATCATAAATGATTATATATTTACTCAATTTGGTTACCAGATGCTCTAGGCATGACCTTCCCTCCTGGTGGCCCTAGGCTTCAAAATTCTTAAAGGCGACAAAAACCTATGTAGATGAGCTCCTCTACCTCTGCAACTAGTTCCAATGGCTCCAAAACATCAAAATATACAAAGAATGACTCTTTCCAAGCCAAAATTGGTTGAAAATTTCCTCAGTTATGGAAAAGCCAAAATTTCCTACAATTTCTCCACCAAATCTCGAAACTGGCCAAATAAGTCCACTAAAATTGGAGCTCCACCACATTTGGTGGACTCCACCAAATCCGTTATCAGCCTAACTTCTCATTAACTTAATGAGAATCGCCCTTTAAGTGTTAATTAACCGCACTTAAGCGCTAATCACGGTCTTAAGTTCGGAGCCCTTCGCATTGGTCACGACGCTTGGTCTTATGGAGGAGGGTTGGCCTGCGGGCTGGGCCCCTCCGCTCTGCTGTGGGATCCAAAACACGCAGTAAATTCACTTTATGTGCTTAGGTTTTCAAGGCACATGGTTTGGGCGTATTGGTGAAGGTGCTAGGATGTTGGGGGTGAGGTCACGGGTTCAAACCCGAACCTTGAACCCCATATTGTTTTTGCAACACATAAACCTTTGACTTTAATGTATATTTTCCATACGCTACCATTAACCATAACACGTTCGCTCCATAATGTATGGCATATGCCACCACACTTATATATAGATGCCATGCCACATATTATATAATACGCTCCATGTTAATACACCATATGATATAAATGTTTGCCATTCAAAAAATTCCAATGGAACTTTTAATTGTTACAAAGTTCGGACTTTAGGCTAGAATATGTGTGTGTGTGGAAATTTCATATGTTAATTAAAATTAATTAAGGATTGATTTAATATATATATATATATATATATATATATATAACCTTAATTAATTAAAATAAATAAAAATTTCCAGTACATAATATCATAAACTCAAATTCAATTATATATATATATATATATATATATAAACAAACCATATATATATATATATATATATAAAACCTTAATTAATTAAAATAAATAAAAATTTCCATCACATAATATCATAAACCCAAATTCAATTTTAAGAGGTATTTGGACAAATTTTACCTTCACAAACCAAACTGGCGAATCCCGTAGTGACACTTGCCACAGTCCCATTCAATTAAAAGTGAAGAAGATTCCCTGAATGTTCACTGGGCTGCTATGTCATCAACGCATACCTATTCTGCAATTTTTTAAATAAAAATTTGCCAATTCTGAACGACGATTAGCATACCATAACTCCTTCATCCGAAATCGGTTTTCAACGAAACCAGTTGCGTTGGATTCATTGCAACGGGCTGGTCATTGTTGTTCTAGTTTCATTAAGTTCTAAGCACTTTCATTTTTTGAGCTAAAATACTGAGCCTTTGATCACTAGCAATTCCAAAGTTGAAATTTATACAGGTACGAGTTCCACTGTAGTTTAAACCAAGCTTCCTGAACCTACCACAGGTTAGCTTAGTTTCTTAACCAAATCTTCGGAAATCAAGTTAGATTGTGACCCACTATCAAAGAGTGTATTAATATTGGTATATTTAGAGACAACTATAATATGGAAAAGTTCTATTCTTGTATCTTCATCATGAGTATCATTTGAACATTTAGAAGAAGTAGTGCTTGCAATATGTTTACCTTTCAAACCCATGGCTGTAATATTTGTCTTATCTCCTAAATCTGACCCCAAGTCATGTTTAACTATAGCAAAAATTTTCCCCTTCTCTTTGGCTTTTAGTCTATTTGGTTTCAATTTTGGATGAGGTTGCCAACAATGTTATTCATCATGGCCAATCTTTGAACAATTTTTGCATTTGAGTTTTTACTTCTCTCTTTTTACAGAGATATTTCTTTTTCCTCTTCCAAAAAACTATCCTTTTCCTTTACCCTCACTTTCACCTTTCTCATCTATGCTTTTTTTTCCCCTTGCCTCTAAGTGTGTGTCTTGTACACAAACTTCATCTAAATTTCTTCGGTTAAACATAACAATGCTTCAAATAAGAATGTAAACCTCCAATGTATTTCAGGAGTGTATCTTGGGAATTCAAGTTTATTCCTAACAACAAAGCTCTCTTTGTAAACTCCTGGGTATATTATTGAACTGTTTGACCCTTGAGCTGCTTAAAATTTTTCCAACTCATAATAGATTTTTTCATGCAAGCTAAAGGATAAAACTACCTTTTAATGGAAGAAATAAACTCAACCCAAAAAATGGATATCTTATCGTGGATTCACATTTCCTCTTCAGTCTTTGCTTCCCACCAAACTAGTGTTGCTCCTTCTAGCCTTAATAAATCCAACTAGTTCTTTATGTCGTCTTCATGAAGGTTATAATTCTGCAATACACCTCCAATTGACGTATCTAATTGTCAAGTCTCTCTGCATTTACCTCGCCATTGTACATGGGTAGTTCAAACTTAATGTCTTATTTGAGTAATGGAGTTTTTCCTTTTGTGGCTTTTGAATGAGTGTGAGTGGTCTTTGTGGTGGAAGTGGAAGATGATGCAGATGGGGATGATGAGGATGAGGGAGATGGTGGAGATGGAGGTGGCTTTCCTCCACCTCCCTTTGAACTCTTCTCTTCATCCTTCTTACCATCTGAAGTTCCTTCTCCAATCAAGGCTTAGAACCTTCTCCTGCCATCCCAACAGTAAATACATCAAACAAAACTTTAACCATCCTCTTTAAGTCTTTGAAGTCTCTCTTGACATCTTCCTCTTCTGAATGTCCTTGAGTCTCTCCAACACCTGACATGATGGCTATGGATTCAAGCTCAACCTCTCATGCTTGTACTTCTTCAATTGACTCAGCTTCTTTTACAACTTGTAGCTCTTTAATCTCAGCTTCTTGAGACAAAACTTGAGGTTCTTCGAGTGCAACTATGAGTGGAAATTTCGGTGATGATTATGCTCTTTCAACTCTTCTTCTTCTGGTCCTAATCTCAAGACTTGCAACCAACAACTTCCCTTCACCTTTCTGCAACTTTAACCTTGTCATCATCACAAATTTGCAACCATTAAACTTGCACAAACTTTAAGCAACTATCAAGCAAATAACCTTGTCTTTCAACCTTTTTCTGATACCAACTTGATCTGAAATTGAATGTTAGTTTTGCTTTGCTAATTTCATTTTCATATATAAAACTTATTTACTGATCTTATGTTTGATGTACAGGTTCCCTTGTTGCTTATGCGTGTCAAAGAGGTACTTAAAAATGAATTAAATGAGTGTATTTGAAAGCATAAAGCATGAATTTAAATGGATGAACAAAAACAACATAAATAACATCAGATCATCACAAACTGATCCATTAAAACAAAGTTTTGATGAAGGAGTTCACCCCTCTTGGGCTACATTTCCTTGGTCCAGCTCCATAGCTTGGGCCTCTGTATTAGCTCAATTGTGCTCAAAATACTATTTACATGCATCAAATGCTTTTGGAACCTATTATAATGAGTTTAAAATGTCAAAATATATTAGAAATTACTATTTATTTACTCAATTTGGTTACCAGATGCTCTAGGCATGGCCTTCTCTCTTGGTGGCATTGGGCTTCAAAATTCTTCAACGCAACAAAAACATATGTAAATGAGCTCCTCTGCCTCTGCAACATGTTCCAATCGCTCCAAAACATCAAAAGATACCAAGAATGACCCTTCTTGAGCTAAAATTGGTCGAAAATTGCCTCAGTTATGGCAAAACCAAAATTTCCTACAATTTCTCCACTAAATCTGGAAACTTGCTAGATAAGTACACTAAAATTGAAGCTCCATCACATTTGGTGAACTTCGCCAACTCTGCCGCCAGTCTAACTTCTCATTAACTTAACTATAAGTGAACTTTTAGTGTTAATTAATTGTGCTTAAGCGCTAATCACAGTCTTAAGTTCGGAGCCCTCCGCATTGGTCACAACACTTGGTCTTATGGAGGAGGGTTGGCCCTCTCTGCTCTGCTGTAGGATCTGCAACACACATTAAATTCATGTTATGTGCTTAGGTTTTCAAGGCACATGGTTCGGGTGTATTGGTGAAGGTGGTTGGATGTTGGTGGTGAGGTCATGGGTTCAAACCCGAATATCGACCCTCTTATTGTTTTTTAATGCATAAACCTTCGACTTTAAAGTATATTTTCCATACACCACCATTACACCACCATTAATCATAACACGTTCACTCCATAATGTATGTCACCGCACTTATATATAGATGTCATGCCACGTATTATATAATACACTCCACCATGTTAATACACCATATGATATAAATTTTTTCCATTCGAAAAATTCCAATGGAACTTGTAATTGTTATAAAGTTTGGACTTTAGGCTAGAATATATATATATATATATATATATGTATGTGCGGAATTTTCGTATGTTAATTAAAATTAATTAAGGATTGATTTAATAGTAAATATAAATAATATATATATAAATATATAATATAATATATGATTGAAAGACATATAAAATATAATATATATAATATCTATATTAATATAGCCTTATTTAATTAAAATAAATAAAAATTTCCAGCACATAATATCATAAACCAAAATTAAACCTTAAGAGGTCTTTGGACAAATTTTACCTTCACAAACCAAACGAATCTCCAGTAACACTTGTCATAGTCCCATTGGACTAAAACTAAAGAAGATTCTTTGAATGCTCATTGGGTTGCCATGTCATGAGCCTGTACCCGTTCTGCAATTTTTTTAATAAAAATTTGCCGGTTCTGATCGGAAATCAACAAGCCATAACTCTTTCGTTCGAACTTGGTTTTCAACGAAATGAGTTGCGTTGGATTCCTTGTAATGGGCCGATCTCTGCCATTATGGTTTCATTCAATTATGAAAAATTTCATTTTAGCGCTAAAATATTGGGCCTCTGATCATTCCTCCCCACTAGAAGCCTTTTGGACTCCAAAAGCTCTCTGATTACTGATTATGTGGATGAGGGTACTGTTCCCTCACCCTTTCAGTATCTATCCACTGAAATTTTCCCAATTTCATCATTTGGATCTTTTCACAAAAATTCAACTTTTTCCTTGATTCTTGCGACCTTCTCTTATTGTCATTGACACCGTCATGCTGAAATATTTTTGAGCTTGTAGAACAACAATCTATTCTTGCAGACCATCTTGTTCATACCATGGTCAACAATCAAAGGAAACATAAAAATTTTCTCACCTTGCACACTGTCACCATGGTGATTTTTAGCTTCTTTTTCTTTGTACTTGCATCGACTCTTGACCAAGTATCTTCACCATTTCCATTTATCTTTTGGAAACCATAAAAATTCATTTTTGGAGCCCATGCATTCTTTTCCAAGCTGCTTTGTCACTTTCTCTTTGACCTTTTCACTCTCTCGCATCATTATCTTGTTTCCAACACTGCTCAACACTAATGTTGACTGCTGCAATTCTATCACATCTTTTTCACCTTATTTCAAAGGCAACCTGCTAACATCCTGAAACAACTCATTACAAGTGTAAGCATATTTTTGAAAAGTGTGATTCAAAACATATCTTTGTTTGATCATCAACAATGTCAAGTTATGGCTTGCATTCACTATCCTCTTATTTTCACTTGCATGCATAAGAGACAAACTTGTCTTCTTCTTATGTGCTCTAATTATGTACTCAGTACCATCCTTAAACAAGTGATAATTGTTCTCATGGTGATGAAATACTACTTTCCTATCATATATATAAGGAATTCTCAATACAATCCCTGATATCTCGAGCGACACCACATCCAGCTCAACTTCATCAAGAAAGTTTGAGTTGATGGCGAATCTTAGTAAGCACTTCCTTGTAACCTGCAAGTTTGGATCCTTGCATATAAAACCCAAAGGATATGGTATTGGATGTCAAATAGTTTTAAATCCTAGTTGTTTAACCAAATCTTCAGAAATCAAGTTAGCTTGTGACCTACTATCAAAGAGTGTATTAATCTTGGCATGTTTAGAGACAACTCTAATATGGAAAAGTTCTATTCTTGTATCTTCATCATCAATATCATTTGAACATTTAGAAGAACTAGTGCTTGCAATATGTTTACCTTTCAAACCCATGGCTATAATCTTTGTCTCATCTCCTGAATCTGACCCTAATTCATGTTCAACTATAGCAACAATTTTCCCCTTCTATTTGGCTTTTAATCTATTTGGTTTCAATTCTGAATGAAGTTGACAACAGTGGTCTTCATCATGGCCAGTCTTTGAAATTTTTTTGCATGTGAGTTTTTCCTTCTCTCTTTTTATAGACCTATTTATTTTTCCTCTTCCAAAAAACTTTCCTTTTCCTTTACCCTCACTTTCACCTTTCTCATCTATGCTTTGTTTTACCCTTGCCTCTAAGTGTGTGGCTTGTACACAAACTTCATGTAAATTTCTTGGGTTAAACATAAGAATAGTATGCTTCAAATAGGAATGTAAACCCCCAATGTATTTCAAGGGTGTATCTTGGGAATTCAAGTTTATTCTTAACAATAAAGCTCTCTTTCTAAAATCCTGGGTATATTCTTGAACTGTTTGACCCTTGAGCTGCTTACAATTTTTCCAACTAATAATAGTTTTTTGCATGTAGGCTAAAGGATAAAACTGTATTTTAATGGAAGAAATAAACCCAACCCAAGAAATTGATATCTTACAATGGATTCACATTTCCTCTTCAGTCTTTGCTTCCCACCAAACTAGTGCTCCTCCTTCTAGCCTTAATGAAGCCAACTAGATCTTTATGTCGTATTCATGAAGGTTATAAATTATGAAATACACCTCCAATTGACGTATCCAATTGTGAAGCCTCTCTACATTTACCTCGCCATTGTACATGGGTAGTTAAAACTTAATGTCCAATTTGAGTAATGGAGTTTTTCCCTTTGTGGCTTTTGAATGAGTGTGAGTGGTCTTTGTGGTGGAAGTGGAAGTTGATGCAGATGGGGATGATGAGGATGATGACGATGGTGGAGATGGAGGTGGCTTTCATCCACTACCCTTTTAACTATTTTCTTCATCCTTCTTACCATCTGAAGTTCCTTCTCCATATGGAGGCTTAAAACCTTCTCCTGCCATCCCAACAGTGAATACATAGAACATAACTTTAACCATCCTCTTTATGTATTTGAAGTCTCTCTTGAAATATTCTTCTTCTGAATGTTTTTGATTCTCTCCAACACCTGACATGATGGATATGGATTCAAGCTCAACTTTCGATGCTTGTACCTCTTCAATCATCTCAGCTTCTTGTTCAACTTGCACCTCTTCGATCTCAGCTTCTTGAGACAAAGCTTGAGGTTATTCAAGTGCAGATATGAGTGGAAATTTGGGTGAGGATGATACTCTTTAAACTCTCATTCTTTTGGTCATAATCTCAGGAATTGTAACCAACTTCCCTTCACCTTTCTGCAACTTTAACCTTGTCAGCATCACAAATTTGCAACCATTAAACTTGCACAAACTTCAAGCAACTATCAAGAAAATAACCTTGTATTTCAACCTTTCTATGATACCAAATTAATCTGAAATTAAATTTTAGTTTTGTTGTGCTAATTTCATTTTCAGATATAAAACTTATTCACTGATCTTATGCTTGATGTACAGGTTCCCTTATTGCTTATGTGTGTCAAGGAGGTAACTAAAATTGAATTTTATGAGTGTATTTGAAAGAATAAAGCATGAAAGTAAATGGATGAACAACATAAACATAAATAACATCAAATCATCACAAACTGATCCATTAAAACAAAGTTTTGATGAAGGATTTCACCCCTCCTGGGCTACATCTCCTTGGTCCAGCTCCATAGCTCATGCCTCTGTATTAGCTCAATTGTGCTCAAAATGCTATTTACATGCATCAAATTCTCTTAGAACCTATTGCGACGAGTTTAAAATGTCGAAATATATCATAAATGACTATTTATTTACTTAATTTGGTTACCAGATGCTCTAGGCATGGCCTTTCCTCCTGGTGGCCCTCGGCTTCAAAATTCTTCAAGGAAACAAAAAACTGTGTAGATGAGCTCCTTTTACTCTGATGCCTATTCTAGTGGCTCCAAAAAATAAAAATATACCAAGAATGACTTCGCCTGAGCCAAAATTGCTCAAAAATTGCCTCAATTATGGCAAAACCAATTTTTCCTACAATTTCTCCACTAAATGTAGAAATTGGCTAGATAAGTCCACTAAAACTGGAGCTCCACCGCATTTGGTAGACTTCGCCAACTCCGCCGCCTGCCTAAATTCTCATTAAATTAATGATAAGCATGATTTAAGTGCTAATTAACTGCACTTAAGTGCTAATCACAGTATTAAGTTTGGAGCCCTCCGCATTGGTCATGACGCATGGTCTTATGAAGGAGGGCTGGTCCCCTCCGCTCTGCCATGGGATCTGCAACACACATTAAATTCATGGTATTTGCTTAGGCTTTCAAGGCACATGGTTCGGGCGTATTGGTGAAGGTGCTTGGATGTTGGGGGTGAGTTCACGGGTTCAATCTCGAACCTCGACCCCCATATTGTTTTTGCAACGCATAAACGTTTGAATTTAATGTATATTTTCCATACACCACCATTAACCATAACACGTTCGCTCCATAATGTATGCCACCACACTTATATATAGATGCCATGACAGGTATTATATAATACACTCCACCATGTTAATACACCATATGATATACATGTTTGCCATTTGAAAAATTCCAATGGAACTTGTAATTGTTATAAAGTTCAGACTTTAGGCTAGAATATATATATATATATATATATATATATATATATATATATATATATATATATATATATATATATATATATATATAACCTTAATTAATTAAAACAAATAAAAATTTCTAGCACATAATATCATCAACCCCAATTCAACCTTAGGAGGCTTTTGGAAAAATTTTACCTTCACAAACCAAACTGGTGAATCCTGCAGTGACACTTGTCACAATACCATTGGACTAAAACTGAAGAAGATTCACTGAATGCTGACTGGTCTACCATGTCATCGACCTGTATCTATTCTGCAATTTTTTTAATAAAATTTTTCCTGTTTTAAATGAAAATCAATAGAGCATAACTCCTTCATTTGAAATCAGTGTTCAACGAAACGAGTTGCGTTGGATTCCTTGCGACGGCCTGGTCGCTGTCGTTTTTGTTTCACTCAATTATGAGAAATTTCATTTTTGAGCTAAAATACTAAGCTTCTGATCACCAGCAAGTCCAAACTTTAAGTTTATACAGGTCCAAGTTCCACTGTAGTGTAGTCCAAGCTTCCTGAACCTACCACAGGTTAGCTTACTAATGATTTTTCTTCAACTCTTCAAATGAAATAGATTTAACCCTTCTTGAAGATTTCTCAAATTTCATTATACCTCCACTATTTATCAAGGAAACATGACTAGTTTGCAATTTAACTATAAGTTTGATGATATAATTTGAAATACAATGCTGTCCAAAGTGTGCTTGCTATCACAAGTTCAAAATACTACACCACAGGTTCGAGTTTTTAAAACTATTTGATGCTTTAAGACAGGTCCGAGTGAGGTTATGAGGCTACTCCATATGTTCGAGCGAAGTTATGAAGCTACTCCACACTTACGAGCCATGTCTTGAATTTATTTTACAATACCGAGCCCTTATAAGACAGATCCAGAGTATTGTAGCTCTCTTTCTTATCTGAGGCTGCAATCCGAACTCCTGTAGCTTGGTCCGAACCTCCCACTGCAGCTTACTGTGGCTCGATTATGCTTAACAAATGATCGAAGCTTGTTCAAAGTCTTGAGGCTACAATAAGATTGAGGATGCACTAAGAAAAGAGGTACTGAAGTCTTGTAGCTACCATAGGTTTGAGGGCTAGTGTCACTTGATCTGAGGGAACAATACCAAACACATATTTTGAGCCACTGGAAATGACTTATCAAGGCAAGTACAAGCTTATATCTTCAACAACCACACTTATTATCGAGGTAAGATATCACAGAGAGTTTGTATTTGATTTTACAGTATGAGCCAATCACAACATGCTTCACAAGTTTGACAGTTAAGATTCCTTGCCACAAGTCTTATAGTTTCAACCCAAACAGAGCTTCAAAAGAATTTTCCTTAAGCTTATTCTCCTTGCCCCTCTTCAGTTCACAAGTTGTGAATACTTTGCTGAGTTATGCTCTGAATTTATTGATCAAATGACGATGAAAAATGAAGTGTCACTCTTTTATTTATAATTTTTTTTTGATTTGAATGAAGGGACATGTCTTTTGGAGGGAGGCCGACATGGATAACTAAATTTTGGTCGGCTAAGGAGAATAAGATACATTATCTTAAAAAATAAATTTCTCTTAGACTATTGGGAGTTATAGGCTGAGTGAGGGCTCATCGGGAAGAGGAAAGAGTCCTCTACAAGATATGAAGGAGCCATTGTGAAATTATGTCTTCAAGATGCCAAAAAAATATTTTTCTTTATGACTGTTTGGAATTTTTTGTATAGTCCTTTGGGTTATTTGGATTTTTAATGTATAAGGTCAATGGGACATGGATAAGGGTCAATATTCCTTCATTGGAGCTCTAAGTGTGGCCATCGATCCATTTGATCATATTTTTAACTGTCCAGGACATAGTTTAGGGATTATTCACTTGATTTCTCCATTAGGATAGGCATCCCTATTTCATTAAAAACTAGGTCACTATGAGCATCAATCAAGGAGGGTTTGTCATCATATAGATGAGGGCTAGAGATTCATCAAGATAAAGGACATCGTATTATTAGAGAAATGGCTTGTATATTAGGCACATAATTGAAACTTAGGGATTATACATCAATCTTCATGTTTAGGGCATCATGGGCATCTTAGACTAGAATTATTCATTAATGGCTTGACATATTCATAATGGCATCCTCAGCTCCTAGGGTTTGGATGAGGTTCATGTATCACAAGAATATTTTGCATCTTCCAATAATGCCATATTGACATAAATGAAAAATTTGACCAATAATGTCCCCCTTTTTCATTGATGGAAATATTCTTTCCCTTTCAAAAATTTATCCCCTTTTGACATCAATGGAAAATGGTGCGCCCAAGTACTCCCCCTAACAAGCTGCTTCTCTTCATCATATTTTATTCATCAATGAAATCATGTAGCTCTTATTTTTTCTTTAGACAAGAAATATTGCTGCCTTGTGATAAAGTGGAAGACATCTTCAACAATGGTCCATTGGATGAGTAAAGGGTTATGTTCTTCAATGGATTTTCTCCCGAGAGATGATATATCAAAAAATTATTATCATGTGTGACTCATCAAGGGTTTCATAGGGCTCTTCACGGATAAATTCTGCAAGAATAGTCAAGAATCACAAGCCCCCCCTAACAATATGCATGGTATCCTTTTTGGCAGAGTCATCATCAAAACTTGGAATATCGTATCTGCCAAAGATGTCTTCATCAAATCAAAAACATTTGTTGTTAGCTTGAGTGTTTAAGATACTTTGGGATCCAATTTTCTTCCTTCTCCATACTTGTGGAACTTTCTTTTCTGGCTTGGTAGTAATGCTTTTAGCTTGTTTAGGGAACGAATTCAAGTTACAATCACGATCCATATGTCCAATTTTATGGAAATTGAAGCACTCCATTTTGTTCATGAATGAGGAAGCATGGCTTATTCTTGCAAAAGTTTCTTCTAGGGAGATGACATGGACAATTATATTTGTCCTCATGATATGCCCTACAATATTTTTCGATGTGCCCAAAATTTGTACAAGAAGAGCAATAACCAAAACATATAATTTGGTACCTAGAAGATGGAGATTACCTTGATGTACTTCCAGAGTTGTTCTGTCTTAGGATCCTTTGATCAAATTTATTGCCTCTTGCATTTGCATTTATTCTTGGAGTAGGGTTTCTTCCAATGTCATATTGACTCTTCTCCTTGCCTTTACTGGAACTGGGGGCATCAACATTTCTTCCAAGCTTCTCGATATCCTTGTTGTTTGAAGCATTAGCGGTTTAAATCATTACTATTTGAGGGTTCACTTGCATAGCCATGACCTGATTTATTAAGAGGAGGCCTTTGATGACTTAGGAAGTCATCTGGGGTTTGAGATATATTTAGACTCTTGTTCAGATGATCAAATTCATTTTTAATGATATTGATTTCTTCTTTCATTTTCTTGCATTATTCATCTTTATTTCATAAACTGATCTCCATTTCTTCCTTGATCTTGGTTGCTTCACATGATTAGGCCTTAAGTGAGGTGATTTTTGATCTGAATTTGGTGATGTCATCATCCCTTTCTTCTAGTTGGCATGTCATTGTGTTTCTTTCCTTTTCTGCTTCATCAAATTGTCCTTCTATGAGTTCCAAAGCTTCCATCACCTTCTTAGCTCCTTGTGTTTGTTTCTTTACTTCTCCTAGTTGAGATTTAGGGAGGAGACTTATTCCTTGTATTGAACAATTTGTCCTTTAAGTTTTTTCAAGTATTCATGTCTTTTTTAAATATGGATTGAAAAATTTTATTCCCTTTTATTTGCTTTATCCAATTGATTTGTCATGGATATGTCTTCCTCATGATGCTTTCTTAGTGTTTTGATGAAATTCCTCCTTAATCTTGGTGAGCTCCTCATCTCTTTCTTGAACTTGAAGATTGAATAGGTTAACTTCCTTGCTTGTATTTTCAAGGTCATGGTCACCATATTGTGATTGCTTCGTGAGATCCTCATTCTCCTTTTTCAAACTTCTTATCTCTTTTAGGGCAGCTAAAATATTCACCATGAGATCTTCTTCGAAGTCATCTTTATTTTCTTCATCTTCCAGGTTTTCCTTGACCTTGATGTATTCAATCTTGTTTTCAGCTTCCTTAATGGGTTTTGGATTTAATTCTTGTTTCCCATCATCTTCTTGACTAGCAGTTATGGTCAATTATCCTTTTGAGTGAAGATCTTAAATTTTGTCCCACATACCTTTTGCTGATGAACATTTATCCATTTTGGCATTTATAGGATCTGGTAGCCCACTCAGGATAACATTAATTTATTTTTCATTGTATTACTTGGATTCTCCTTCCATCGTGCTTTCTGTAATCACTGATTCCCAGGTTTCAAAAATCTTGAGACATTAAGAAATTCCTCATTCTCACCTTCCATATATCAAGTTTCCATTGAACAATGGAACTTTCTCAATTTGGTTATCTTCAATTTTCACGGTTGAAGAAGAGACATATTTAGAAGGATTGGAAAATTTATTACTTGGCTTTTCCATTTGTGTTCTAAGGATAAATATTCAAGATTTCAAGACTATGAGAAAAGGTAATGGCTCTGATACCAATTGTTGGAAATACTGAGAGGGGGGTGAATCAATATTTCTTTTCAGTTATTATTTTTACTAGTTAGATCTCTTATAATTAGAACAAAAAATGAACAATAAGAATAAGTAATTTTATTGATTTCTTCTTTACAATAAATCCAATACAATAGTATAGGGCTCCAACCATAGATGAAGAAACAAATCTTCAATATTTCAAGGCACCAACCTGTACTTTTCGAAGAAAAAACTTGGACTTCACAAGGCATCGAACTCTAGGGACCCAAACCTATCTTCCAAGGCTCCGACCTTGTCACTTTGAGGCACCAAACTCTAGGGCTCCAACCCTATATTTGGTACAGGCTCCAACCTGATCTTATTGAGGAATCCAATCCTCTAGGGCTCCAACCCACTGCTTCAATTCGTCAAGGTAAGTTCACTAGTTTTTCATGGTGCCCAATATCATCTGCAACAAGCCCTAACAATATCTTCACCAACGCTACCCTCAATTGATCTCCAATATGCTTAGCCCATCAATGAGGAATTTGTATTCACATGAAGATGTCTCCACAACTCTTAATGTCACCCAGAAAAATATTTGCAAAGTCACCTCATGATTACTTCAATGCATCATGGTCTCCAATAATATCTCCAAGACCTTCTAGGTGTTTTCAATAGGTAACCCAAGTTTTTCACCTTATCTAAGCCTCTTCAAAGGATTCTTCAAGAAATCTCCAAGGGAATCTTCAAAAATTCTCAATGATGTCTTCGATAATGATTTCCCAAGATGTGTATTCAATAATAAATTTCTCTACAAACTACTCCAAGGATTCTTCAATGGTTGCTCCAAGAACTTCACTTCAAGGGCCTTCAATAGCCTCTCCAAATCCCAAGAGAATTCCTTTAGAATATATTGTAATAATAGAAACAAAAGCTTATGATATTTCTTTTTACTAGTGGATATCCTTCACAACTCCAAACCCTACACAACCTAGGAAGATCTAAGACACCTTAGATGATTGCAGATCCGAGTTCTTGTAGCCTCTTCAACAAGTCGAAACCTAATGTTTATAGCGATCCGAGTTCCAATGTAGTGTATTCCAAGCTTCATGAACCTACCACAAGTCATTTTACTAACACTTCTTCTTCAACTCTTCAAATGAAACATATTTAACCCTTCTCAAATTTTATTATACCTGCACTATTTATTAAGGAAAGAGGACTAGTCAGCAATCTAAATAGAAGTTCGATGAATCAATTTGAAATACAATGCTATCCAAAGTCTTCTTGTTGTCAGAGGTTAAAAATAATACACCACATGTCTACTTTCTAAAACTAGTTGATGCTTTAACATAGGTCTGAGTGAAGTTCTGAGGCTACTCCATAAGTATGAGCGAAGTTCTAAAGCTACTCCGCACTAATGAGCCTTGTACTGAAGTTTTTTCACAACACCAAGCCCTTATAAGACAAATCCACAATCCTATAGCTATGTTTCTTGTCAAAGGCTGCAATCTGAACTCCTGTAGCTTGGTTTAAGCCTCCTACTGCAACTTCCTATGGCTTGGATCTATTCAACAAATGATCCAAGCTTGTTTGAAGTTCCGAGGTTGAAATAAGGTTGAGGGTGCACTAGGAAAAGAGGGACCGAAGTCCTATAGCTAACATAGGTCTGAGGGCTAGTGTCACTTGATCCAAAGGAACAATACCAAACACAGATTCCGAGCCACTAAAAATGATTTATCAAGGCAAGCCTGAGCTTTTGTCTTCAAAAACCACACTTATTATCGAGGTAAGAGATCACAGAGATTTTGTATTCGAGTTTCTAGTCCGAGACAATCACAACTTGTTTCACAAGTCCGAGAGTTAAGATTCCTTGCCACAGGTCTGAGATTTTCAACCCAAGCAGATCTTCAAAAGAATTGTACTTAAGCTTCTTCTCCTAGACCCCCTTTAGTTCACAAGTTGTGAACACTTTGTTGAGTTATGCTATGAGTTTATTGACCAAATGATGATGAAAAAGTAAAGTTTCACACTTCTATTTATAATTTTTTTTTGATTTGAATGAAGGAACATGTCTTGTGGAGGGAGGCAGACATGGTTAACTGATTTTAGGTTGGCTAGGTAAGAGAATATGATACATTATCTTAAAAAATCAATGTCTCTTATAGTACTAGGAGTTAGAGGCTGAGTGTGGGCTCATTGGAAAGAGGAAAGAGTCCTATACAAGATAGTGAAGGAGCCATTGTGAAATGATGTCTTCAAGATGTCAAAAAAATAATGTTCTTTATCACTGTTTGGAATTTTTTGTACAATCCTTGGGTTTATTTGGATTTTTCATGTATAAGGTCAATGGGACATCGATAAGGGTCAAGGAACCTTCATTGGAGCTCAAAGTGTGGTCATCAATCCATGTCATCATATTGTTAACTCTCTAGGACAAAGTTTAGGGATTCTTCACTTGAATTCTCCATTAGGATAGACATCCCTATTTCATTAAAAAATAGGTCACTATGAGCATCGATCAAGGAGGGCTTGTCATCATATAGATGAGGGCTAGAGATTCATCAAGATAAAGGGCATCATATTATCAGGGCAAGGGCTTGTATATTAGTTACATAATTGGCACTTAGGGATTATACATCGATCTTCATGTTTAGGGAATCATGGGTATCTTGGACTATATTTCTTCATTAATGGCTTGAAATATTCATAATGACATCTTTAGCACCTAGGGTTTGCATGAGGTTCATGTCTCACAAGAATATTTTCCATCTTTCAATAATGCCATATTGACATCAGTGACAACTTTGACTAACAAATGTGAATTCTATGATCGAGGAAGTGTTAAATTACCACTCATGGAGACATCCCTTGATGTGAATTCTATGCTTGAGGAAGGGTTGAATGATATTTCACTATGGTCCCCATTTGATGTGAATACTATGCTTTAGAAAGGTTTAATAGGTGTTTACCTAAAATACTCCATGACACTAATACTATGATTAAGAAATGGTTAGCTTGAGTGCCATTGGATAACACATGACATTAATAACATCATTAAGCAAGGGTTTACCAACTCTTCTCCTTCCTCCCCCTCCATGATGATACTATGTTGGAGGAATGGGAGGCCAATCCCTCCTCGCGAAAACATAAACAAGAATAATATGTTGGATAAATGTTGATTAACATTTCTTTATGCATCTCCTTAGTGGAAATAATGCCAGAGGAAGAATCGATTGATCAATTTTTCAGTTCCCCTAAATGAAGTTGTTATGTTTTAAAATGGATCATTTGAACCTTCCCAATAATTGTTAACACCAAACAATGATCACCTAGCCATTTCTAACTAGGTGGATCTAAATACACCATGTGAGTTTAATTTTACCTTAGTAAAATAACTTTCACTATAAGAAATAATTTAATAAACTACTTTTATCAATTTATTTTTGATTAAAACCCATGATAATAATTAAATAAACCATTATTTATTTAACTTTATATAGGAATAATTATTAAATCATTGTTTGATAATTATTCCTTGTTACATTTGACTAAATCACCTAGGAATAATTAAATAAATCATTATTTATTTAATTTTCCCTAACACCATCATTGGAATAATTGTTAAATCATTATTTAATAATTATTTCATTTCATACTTTTCTTATTATTAGTGAAATGATTAATAAATAATTTTATTTGTTAATTATTTCTAAATAAAGATATTTAACCATTTTAAATATCTTTTCCCTCTCCAAAAAATATAATCAAGTATTCCAAGCAGTTAGATCTATATTTTGGTCAATAATATTTTATTATTCTCCATTTTCAAGGATGAACCCAACACTTTACTATAAATAAGATGGGTTTTAATTCATTTTTTACCATGATGATTATCATCGTCACCATTATCGTTTCATGCTTTTTGAGCTCCCATTTTGATTTCTACATATTGTTTGGGTTTTCACACATTTGAGAGAGAAAGGTCTGAATACGAAAGCGACAAGGACATAAAAGGATCTATATCACTGAAGGGGACTTACGACCCTTTCTAAATATCCTTCGCCAGGTGTCATTAATAAACTATTTTTCTTTCAAATATTTTCCATGATTGGGTTATTTCATTAGAATAATTTTTTGTTGTTTGTTCTTTTAGATCAAATACATCTATCTTTTTGTAGTTTTTTCTCACATATTTTTTGCAGATATTAAGTATAAGCAACCAAAATTGTTATTAGGGTCACTAGTCACCTGTGACTTAAGTAAGATCTTTTTGGTACACCTTGCAAGAGATTTCATACTAATAAATGGTGACTCCACTGGTGTAACAATTCAGTTTCTTGGGTGACATTTGCTTCAAAAATTTTAGGGTTTTATACAAGTATTTTTAGCTTCTTTTCCTATTTATAACTTTCTCCCATTATTTTGTCAAATTTTTAGATACTGGAGGTTTTCTAGTGTTTTCTGTAGGTCACATGTACCAACCGAGCAAGAGACAACAACATCTAGCGAGATCTAACGATCGAAGGTCGTGGGGAGAAAAAACACTTTTCAGCCCCAGAACTGCGCTTTGAGCTCTAGAATGCACTATTTAGCCCAAAAACTGTATTTTTAGCCCTTTTCATGTCAGTACCTGTGTTTTAAAATTTTCCTGGAAATTTTCTAGGGTTTTTTCCAGTATTGTGAGAGTGTTGTTTGTGTACTGGGTCAGGGTTGTTTCACTTATGTTTTAGACTTTATTAGGCCTGGACACTCTTAGTTTGTCTCTATGAGGAAGAAAAAGCCCCCTAGGGTGTGTAGAAATCCTCCACATTTTTAGGAAGATATTGGTTGAGTGAGGAGTCTAGGGTTTTCAACACTTTTAGCTACTGGTTTGCAAGGTTGATCCACTTTATTTCAACCCTTTTGGATAAAGTATTTTTCCATTACTACATTTTGAGTTTTCTATTGCCTTCCCCCCTAGGATCCCCTTGAGTATCCTTGGTTTTTTGAGCTTATTTCCTATCCTTTGCAGCAAATCTCACCCTTGGTTTTTCTTTTGTTTGTCTGCATCATTTTCAGCAACTTAGAGCCTTTAGTTGCCAATCGCTTGACATTAGAACTTGTAGGCCCTTTTTGTGTGTTTTGAGTAGCTTGTTTTCCTCTCCTTGTCTGGCTGTTTGAAAGCCTTCTTTGGCTAGGGTTTCTCCTCGATTGGTTGTTTATTATACTGTCATATTTCAACATTATTTACAGTATTTCAACATTTTATTTTAGCTGCATATGGCATCACAAAACATGCTCAATTAACCCATCTACTAATTTTTTTTTTCACACACACTAACACACCCTAAGTGAACATGAGCTTGGTTAAAACCACCAAGTCAAGACTTGAAACACACCACATTTAATAAATCTAACAAACATAGATTAAGTCCACTTGGGCATTAGGGCCAAATAATAAGTGTAGTTAGGTGTATGATCAGTGGGATAGGATTCCAATAACATGCATCGATAATTTACATTGAGATATAGAAATTGAGTTTATAGGGAGATTAAAATACTTCACCATTCAATGATCAAAGCCGAAGTGTGTCAGAAACCCGATTTAGAGAGGGTTAGGCTAGGTCATTGTATGAACGGTTCTCCTCGGGGCTACCCAACCCGTAATATGGAATTTCGTGCGTTGACTGATCACCAAGAAGCTCAAGACTCGACCACCCCCATGGGATGAAGGTAACCATAGTGAACAATATTAGGAAAACACCTTATAGGACTGATTGTGGGAAGTAGTTGGTTCTCTACCCCAACTTTCTATGGACAACTCTACTTGCGGGGATGAGAATCCATCAAGTAAGAAGTTCTTTGGAAGGTCATCTAAAAAAATAGATTTAGGATTGTTTGAGGATTTAGATGAACTTTAGGCTAGAGGTAAGTTTATTTAATGGGACAATTTTGCTTGTATTAGAGTAACATCATTATATAATTAGTTCACACTTGTCACCACTACACTAGGTGTTTGCTTGCTATTTGTTACTTTATTTTTTCTTATCATATCCTTTAGTAGTTTAGTGTCATCTTTGTCTTGACGTCATTGCACCACCTAGGAATTTCTCGTTACGAATTCAAGGCTTTCAACCTCAGTTCCTATTAGCACGTATTACTCCTCCCCTTCAGGTTAGAGTTAATCCTCCCAGTCCTCCACCGAGTCCTTCTGAATCTAAGTCTACTGATTCCTTTGATTCCACATCTTCTCAACCTCATATCACCACCATGTCAGGCATTAATGCAGGTGCAGGAAACCGAGGTGGTAACTCGGGTCCTACCCCAGGTAATACCACTAGTGGAACTTCAACTGGTATGGTGACTCCTACTCCATTGCTACCCTTCATGGCTGGTTTGAATCTACTAGATTTTAATCAAATGATTAATGATCCTCTTCTCCATAATCCAAATTGCCAAGTTATGCCTACTAAACTTCCTTTAGACGTTCCCAAGTTTGAGGGAAATTCTGGAGAAGATCCCACTAATCATGTTCATTCATTTCACATGTGGTGTTCCTATAATTCCATTACTAATGACTCCATCTATCTTCGGTTATTCCAACGCACGCTTACTAGAGTTGTGGCTAAGTGATATGTCAACCAACCTTGTGCTACCCATTAATCCTTTGCGACTCTTGCCAAATATTTCTTATCATATTTATAGTTACCTCTCTGTTACGACACCAAGACTGAACTCCTGACTTCATTTCGTAAAATTTTTGCCACTTGCCTTTCAAAGACCATGTATATATGGGTTGGTTCCTTAGTTTGATTTTGGACCCCATATGTAAATATGTACATCAAAATTCCCTCAAATAGAGGCATATGTGCTCCAAATAGCTTTAAAATATGACTTGATCCATGCTCAATCAGGTTATGCTTATGCCGTTCTCCTCGATCTGCCTCGTCCCGGTGCTGCTAATACATCGGGGGCATCTCATGCTATTGACGGTATCATTGGATATATTTAACAAGCTTATACAAAACCATATTATCTACCTCAGATGAGTTATGGTCCACCCCATGGGGGGAATAGTACCTCCTACAATTATCCCCCTCCACCAAGCAACCTTTATCTTGGTCAAATCATGCCATATGCATATCCCCAACCACATTAGTAGATGCTAGGGCCAACTATTTCTCAACCTATTTATCCAAATTTTGCCCCTCCTCTATATGTTCCTTATGCACTGCCTAGCACTACAGTCCCTTTGGCACTAGCGCCTTAGCCTCCCATGCCTCCTCAACCTCTGCCACAACAACCACCTCCTCCTCAAGGTCAAGTGTATTCTCAACAGAGCATGACCAATCCCCCCAACACCATGAAGAAGAGCAAGGGGAAATGTAATAGGAATAATCAATGGTAGGGTAATGAGGGTAACCAAGTCCCTCCACCTAATACACCCTAAGGCAATCAACCTAAACCCGCAACCCATCAACAGGGTGGACAACCCAAGCAGAACAAGGCCCTTCATATAAATAATCCTGATGCATGTTGTAGTGTATATGGGCATGATACTCATGATTTTACCCTTTTACCTCATATATGCCAAGCATGGGAAGCCCAAGTAGGTACCTCTACAACAAAAAAGCCCATGTCTCCACTTCCTCCGACCCCTACTTCATCTCAGCCGCCTGTGCTTACCAACCCCTTTCCTCACCAATGATACATAGCTGCCCAAGCCACAAAATATCAGGACACACCTCAAAATGCACAATATGGTCCCAATGATTATCATATTATCATTATGAATTATGATGAGGTCAACATAGAGTAGGTCAACCTTCAGACTCAATCACGCGAGTACGACAAGCCACCCGCTAAGTTTGTGACTGAGTCCCAACCTAAAGTTTCCACTGAGTCTATTTCTTCATCAAATGGTACCTTACATATCTGTCAGCCTAAGGCAGAGGTTATTACCAAGATCCCCAAAGGAACATTACATCGAAATGCTACTTTAGCCAAAGCCACTCATACCTACAACACAGTAGATGACTTAGTGCAATCTCTAGCTGGCATGTCAATGTTGGAAGTCCTCTAGGCATGTTAATCCAAACAGAAAACTCTACTTAGTTCCTTGGGCATGCTGGATCCTTCAGATGATCATATGATCGTCTTTAACATTGACCAATCGGAAAATCCCCCACTTCCTTCATCTGTTTCTTTTCAAATACCAGTCTCAATAAGAAACACCACTGTTTAGTGGTGTATCATTGATGAAGGCACCTCCACCTGTGTGATGGCTGCAAGTGTTTGGAAATAAATTGGTTCACCCGACCTGTCCCCATCCACCATCACTCTTCGTGCATGGGACGATCATGCATCTCAACCCCTTGGATTACTTCACAATTGTCCTGTCATTGTTGCCGAAAAGACTGTATCCATTGATATACAAGTCATTGAATCCCCATTGGATTACAATATACTTCTCGGTCTTAGTTACACCTATGCAATATCAGCTGTCGCATATGCAGTTTTTTGTAAGATGTGCTTTCCCAACAAAGGAAATATTGTCACCTTTGATCAATTAACATACTATGATCTTAAGGCGTAGAATTCTCCTTTGTCGAACATTTCATCCATGACTGATAATACATATGTCTTGTCCCTCACCAATGTTTCACTAGGAGTCTACAAATATTTCACTTTACTTGGTGCCTACTATGGTCCACCACCTACCCCTTCTAAGCCTAGCCTGTCTAGTGTTTGCATGCTGCAAGCATCATGGGCTGCTCACAAGCGGTCCAGTATGCCCACCCAATATTTAGCACCTTCACGACCCATTGTTCCAAACTCAACCCAACATACATGTATAATTCCTTAAGGTCCACTAGGCTTCAATTGGTGTCTCTCCCAATCCATTCCAACTAGGAACAGTTCCTCCAGACCTTAAACATCTAGGAGCAGTTCTGCTAGGCCATTATCCTTCGGGTCAGATACCTTTATTATTCCCCCCACCAAGAATTTTTTCTATCCCTATCATGGATATGTTGTGTTTACCCAACATTACTATGGAGATCCCAGTCTGGTACATCACCCTCCCGCAAACACTCCACTTGATAAACTTAAAAATTATACAACTTTGAACCCTGTATAACCTATTGTACCTTCCCCTTTTTTTTTCTTATGTTCCACATCAAACTCAACAATAACCTACACCTGCTGTGAAAACATCTAGCGAGGGAGGAAAATCCCAGAAAAAGGGAACTAAAGACAGAGCACCCCAAACAACTCCAGATCCTCCTAATCCTCCAAAACTGATCCCTCCGTGCTCTTTGTGTGATGTTGTTGGGCATGGCACCAATAATTTTCCTAAACTCCCTCATCTCAAATATGTGGTCACTGACACATTTCTTGACTCTAGCATCCTAGAGATCAATGTTACCTCACCTGAGTCAGCCAAGAAAAACAAATCATTACACACAAATCACCCTGCTTTATGTGATAATTTTGGCCACTATTCTCACCACTGTCCTCATCTCAAATATTTTAATGATATTGCTAGGCTCTTCATGAAATAAAGGCCACTCATAGATAGCCCACTGTTTCTCTACATGCGTATTCTAATATCATTATTTAACCAGAACAAGAACCACATATTGTGATCCCTCCTCCCGATGTCGAGATGATGAATAACATTGATCCTATTCTCTACCTGTCATCATCCATGGGATATTTGTCTAGGGACTCTTATAGAGTTCCCTTTTGTGATTTAGTCAAATATTGTTTTTTGAATGCCCCGATCTCAACATCGGTAGATATTCCATATACTAGTCATTCGTCCCCTCCTGTTTTCGATGCACATGTGAACCTTGTCTCCCATTCTAATGCTTTAGGTAGTTCCTCCACATCAAGTGGTCTCTCCTCCTCCAGTCCGCCCATCTTCCGTTCATATGAAGACATCATGGAAGCCATGAACACCCCTTATTATCCATGGGATGATATGCACCATCGTGTGTATTTCCTTCCACAACAAACCCATGATCAATATGTTGTGGAGTCGAAAGACTTCATCCATGGTGAAGTCAATTGGTTTATAAATCCCATTTCCGCACCAGATGATTTTCAAGAAGGAAACATGGCCAATATCTCTCCTACCATTAATATTAACATTTTGAATAAACTAGGGATCGAATAAAATATCACCTTGGGGGCACTTTGTACCCCAGAAGAAATTGATGTTTACACCAAGTTATTCAAATAATTACATGATGTTTTCACTTGGTCTTATTCTGATATTCCTAGAAATTATCCCACCTTTTTTGAACACCATATTGACACATGGCCCAATGCCATTCCCTTCCATCAAAAGTTGAAGCCCATCCATTCTTCCAAATGTGAGATCATTAAAGCCAAAATCGATAAGCTCAAGTAGGTTGGATTTATCTATCCCATTGAAAACACCACATGGGTGTCCAATCCTATTCTCGTTCTAAAGAAACAAGGCACCATTCATGTCCAAACTGACTTCCACGACCTAAACAAATATTTTCCCAAAGATAAATTCCCCACACCATTTATTGAAAAAATCATTAATGAGTGTGCGAGGCATGAGGTTCTTTCCTTTATGGATGGATTCTTTGGATATAACCATAAAAATATCCATTATGAAAATAATCTTAAAATCACTTTCATTAGTCTGTGGGGAAATTTTGCCTCTAGGGTCATGCCTTTCGGTTTAAAGAATGTTGGGGCCACTTTTTAGTGGGAAATGCCTTATTTATTTCATTAATTGGTTCATATTATCCTTGCATACCTTGACAATCTCATCGCTCATTCTAGGCTTCGAGCATAACACATTCATGATTTTCATACCATTTTTATTTGATGCTGCAAGTATAATATTCACCTCAATCTCCTTAAGTGTGCCTTTTACATTCCAGCCAGCCGACTATTGGGATTAATTATGTCTAGAGAAGGTATCAAGATTGACCCTATTAAAGTTCAATCAATTCTCAAACTTCCACCTCCTCATACCCTTTGCTAGTTACAAAGCCTTCAAGGAAAAACCAACTTTCTTCGTTGATTCATTCCTAACTATGCCACAACTGCACATGGGTTCCTTAGACTCCTTTGATCTACCATTCTATTCATTTGGGATGACCAAGATCAACAGTATTTTGATGCCCTTAAAGGTGCTCTTAATTCTGCTCCCTTGATCAGTCCACTTGACTTTGAAAGGGACTTTATCTTGTACATCTTAGCTTCCTCCTATTTGGTGGCCAAGGTCCTCATCCAGGAATCTGTGTCCTATTTGCACGAAGAAAATTTGGTGCTGGATGTAGTGTTCTCTATTCAAAAGCTTTATCATTATATCCTTACTTGTACCACTAGAGTCGTAACTAATTCCAACCCCATGGAATTTCTAGTGAGTTGATGAATCATCAATGGGAATTATGCCCGTTGGATCGTAATTCTTCAAGAACTTGATATCGAATTTGTCACACCCAAGAGTAATAAAGGTTTGGCCCTTGTTTAATTCATTTCTGAATTTCCTACTGGTGCATCATATCTGTTAGTCAATGATGATCTTCCAGATTAACACTTTTTTGCCATCACCTCGAATGATCCTTGGTATGGAGACATCCTCACTTATCTACGAACCCAAAAATTCACCCCCCATATTAATCGTGATGCTCAACGATGTATTTGACATCAAGACCCTCGCTACCTACTCATCGGTGATGATCTCTATCATTACGATGTCAACGCTATCCTTCATCATTTTCTCATGCATGTTGAAGCCGAGTAAGTGCTCAATGCATGCCACGGTGGCACTTGTGGTGGTCATCTCTTTGGAATGGCCACTACCCAGAAGATCATGCATGTTGATTACTTTTAGTATTCTCTATTCAGTGACTACATTGAGGCAGTCAAACAATGTCCCAATTGTTAGTTATACGCCACTAAGCCATGAGCTCCACCTGCACCCCTCCATCCTGTCATTGCAGCTGGTCCTTTTTGTAAATGGGCTATTGACTTCATGGATTGTCGACCCCCATTTGCTAATAGCCACAAGTATATTATCATGGTCATAGACTATTTTACCAAATGGGCTAAAGCCATGCCAACATTCAATAACACTGTGGCTACTGCAGCCTTATTCTTTTTCAACCATGTTATCGCTCGATTTGGGGTTCTGAAACAATTATATCCGGACCATGACCAACATTTTGAAGATAATATATGGCATGATCTATTCTCTCTGTTAAGATTTGAACACCAATATTCATCGTCTTATTATCCTCAAGTAAATGTCCAAGTTGAAGTGGTTAATAAAATAATTAAACTATGCTTCAACGAAGGATAAATAACCACAAAACTAACTGTCACCTTATGCTCTTCCTTGCTTTGTGGGCCTACAAAACCTCTGTTAAAACTACCACCAGGTTTACTCCTTTCAACTTTTTTTTGGCAAGGAGGTATTTTTACCAATTGAGTGTGAAATCCCCTCCATTAACTTTGTCGTCGAACTCCTCCCAGAAAACCAACCTTTAGAACAATGACTTTTTTTTTTCCACAGAAAAAATCGGTAACCTTTTATTAATAAAAATGAAAAGTTACACATAGCATATGCATTGAAGCATTTTCAGAAATTGCCCATTGGGCTCATGTGCTCTCGCACACAATGCGTTGTAGCAAGGCTACCTTGCATTCAGAGAAAAGAAAAGAAAAAAGAATGAGAAAAGAGAAAAGAAGGAGGGGCAGAAAAACTGGAAGCTGCTAGATCGTGGGAAAAATGTCCCACAAATCAGGTTTTTCTCCCTTTCTTCTTCTCAACCTTGCGCCATTCGCCCTGAGATGGCTCGCAAGTGACAAGGACAATCTGATTTTCTGCACTTTTGGTTCCTGTATCCTTGTCCGAATCTGAAGTTTCTGATGTATGGTGTCTTTTGATCCCTCCACTACTCATGTCCACTGCATTCCTGTCTGATTGTTTCGTCTGAAAATGTGGATCCACTAGTACGGTTGTGTCCTTTTTTTGTGCCTCTGGTTCCTGTGTAGTCTGCTGATTTCCTGGTGGGACTAGTTCCTCTTCTTCTTCTGACTCGTCCTCCTCTAAATCAGGAGGGGGATATTGCCAGCCTTTTCTCTGCTTCCTGTTCGGTTTCTTTTTGTTATTGGCTTTCTTAATTTCTGGGCATGTATTTTGTAAGTGTCCTGTCATCCTGCAATTCCTGCATCTAAATGCAGTATTCTCATAATCTAATGATTGCAGCCAATTTTTTTGCTTATAAATCAGCATAATATTCTCCGGTAGTCCTTTGCTTAAATCTACCTCCACGCAGATCCGGGCAAAGGTGAAGATTCGTTGTTCTAGTCTTTCCATATCTGTTTTAATATAACGCCCAAGACTGTTCCCAATGCTCTCAAGAACCTGATCATTCTAGAAATGAAGGGGCAGGTTGTAAAGTCTCACCCATACTGGCAGTCTGAAGACTGCCATAGTGTTGGGGTCAAAATCTGGAAACCATGGAGTGATAAACAACCCCGTGGACCCCCAGAACCAAGGCCCCTCTCTGATTATGATATCCCTTTCCTCCGAGGTTTGAAATTTAACAATAAAAAATCCCTTCGAACAGAGATGTATTTCGCATTCCAGGGACCAGTGGGTGAAGATCCAGTGAAAAAGGTCCATGGGTTTAGGCCAAAAACCATTGAAGCGGCATATTAATGCCTGAGCTTCATATGTCTTGATATGCTCCTCTGTTGTTGAACTATTGATTTTTAGAGCAGGGGTTTGTTCCTGCTGTTCAACTATGTAAGGCCTCGGAGTGTTTCCAGCTTGTTCTGGAGCTGGGCCGACTCCTTTTTTCCCCTGTAGGATATTTTTGAAGGAGGGGCCACCATTTGTTTGCCTGGGCGTGCTCTGGTTCACCGCGCCCCCTCGCAGGCGCAGATTTAAGGTGATGGTACTCTCTGCTCTTATGGCGTAATCCTGTAAGAGCCTGCAGTCCTGGAGAGACCTGTGCCCGTTTACCAGATGTTGTATCGGTACTGGGTAGCTCGTCATAACCCAGATCTGCTGCTTGAGTTGCAGGATTGAGGTGTCATCATTTGCCCAAGCTATACGTGATTTACCCACCGACAGTTTGATAAAGATTTGGAAAGAAGGAGAGTTCAGAGGGGACGAGCTCTTACCTAAAGAGTGAGATTCAAAGAACGAATTTGCTGAGGCCTGCTCCTGCTGATACCAATCCCTTTTCTTCTCTGCCTCTCCTGTCTTCTGAATCAGTAGAGAGTTGTGCAAATCGGGCTTAGGCACCTTTTTGCCCAGAGGAGAAGAAGAGAAATCGTTGAACTCTGTAGCTGCATGGCTGCCAGATTCCTTGAAAACTATCAATCGCGCCTTTTCAACCTCTTCATCCTGTAGAAAACCCCCCCTAGCCTGATCCAAAACTGATTGGAGACAGATCAGATTCTGGGAGGTCCGATCTGCCTTGTCGCTGCATGAATTTCCTGGGGCAAGGTCCACATGCATTTTATCAGATTTGAGTAGCCCCGATCCGTCAGCGTGAGAGCCGCACCACCGATCCGATCTTGAAATCTTTGCTCTCCCTTGATGCAGATCCCATGGTGTAGTGGGCGCAGCGGCGGCTCCAACAAGGGCATTATTCACAGAGTCTTTTGAGCTGAGCTCCTTTGCAGAGCTTTGAAACCTGAGCACGCAGGAGCCGATGTGGGACGCGGCCAGATCCAGGCCAAAAGCCACGAGTTCAGGAGAAATGTTGTTGAGTGCAGGATCCGCATGGACCTTGACGGCGGCGGCATAGCTCAATGTAACCCTAGCGCTGTCCATCCTCTCTCGGCCTGTTTTGAGGATGTTACCCCGATTTTTGTTATTTTCAAAATTAA
Source organism: Pinus albicaulis (assembly GCA_034641835.2). NCBI lineage: Eukaryota > Viridiplantae > Streptophyta > Pinopsida > Pinales > Pinaceae > Pinus > Pinus albicaulis. The sequence continues at coordinate 560,422,182 of CM076574.1, forward strand.
TATGCTTCAAATTTATTTTCTAGTTTGATTTAGAACAATGACTTATCATGCTTGAGCGCGCCAATGAAGACTGTCGTGTTGCATTTCAAACCATTGAAGCGTCCAAAAAGTGCACCATAGCTCAATATGAATGGAAAGTACACCCTCATACCTATTATCACTCCCCCCTTCTTCCCAAGGCTATGAATGGATCTAAAGGAAGGTAACCACAGACCAGGCTTTAGGTCAGGTAGCTAGCCCTATTAGGACCAGAGAGGGCTCTCTTGTTGTCACTTTTGCAGTCAAATTAATGAATAAGTATCTAATGATTTTAGGATAGGTATGTAAGCTTAGTAAATAGGATTTATTTGATGTTTTAAGTGCTGGATAGAAAGGTTAGTGAGAAGGCTATGTGTAGGGTTTTCAAGTCTGAGTTCCAAGGTCAATTTACAGAGAATATATGAGGCTAGATAGGTAGTTTGAAGAATTTTTAATAGGTCATTGAGTATTGGAAAGATGTATCTGAAAGAAGAAGATATATAATTTAGCATGAATAGATAAAAATACATAAGAAGAAAAAATTCTCCAATGCATACCACAATATTCTCAACACAAGTTCTGCAAATCTGTCTCTAATTCCATTCCAAAATGTTGATTATAAAAACTCCACTGAAAAATAAGACTATCCAACCCAAAAAAAGACTAAACAAAGTCTACTTATAGAAAACATGGACTAAGAAACCTAATCAGTTCAAAATCCCATCCAAAATGGATCATAAATACACAAGATGAGTCATTTCCTAGATTCTAGGGAGGTTAGAAACCATTCCCTGAATTTCAGCTATGAAATAGGAGTGTTTGTCCCTTACATTAAACTACATATTCCCTCATGATAGGAGGAAAAAACCAACTCAATAACTCTAATTTCAACTCATAGGACAAAAAAAATTCGAATTTGTGACATTTTATGAGCTTGAAAAGTGTCTTGAGGAATCCAATGCTGATTTGTAACATTTCTGACATAAGGGTAACCGAAATTTGCATAAGCACAACAGAAGTTTGAATGCACATTTGAGGCACCTTTAGGAGTCAAAATCCACTTCTGAAAGAATGGTCAACTATCCCTGTGTGTCTAGTTTCCATAACATCTTGAATTTTGCAAAATTAACCATGAGAAGGCCTCCAAAAATCCATTCTCCCAAGGTTACTCCAAAGGTGTAACAGAGGCTTCAAAAAGGTGGCAAAAACATAGTGGTTTTTGGGATTTTTCTTCAAAATTAAAGCTTGTCATGCCAAGGGGGTTCCTAATCTATAATGCACTTATAAAAATGCATCCAAACATGTAAATAAATCATCATTTGTATGCCCCCAAAATAAGTGTAACAAAAGTTTGCTACGTTTCAGTGATGAGGAATTTCCAGAATTGTGCAAAAATCACAAAAAATACCAAAATTGTTCAAAACTTCTCAAAATTTGTTTTATAGCTCCTCTGAGTGATGGAATAAATAGCCAAGGAATATTCAGCCAATAATTCCAATCTATCCTTCTCTTTAAGCTTCATCTATGCTTCTTTTAGCCTTTTCTTCAATTGTTTTTGCCTTATTTGAGAAATTGTGTTCTTGGTACGATAATGATTTTCCATGTGTCTTTGTAGTTTATTGTCCCTCTTAGATCTCTTCAAGAGCTTCTCCAAATGCTCATTTACCCTCAACAAACAAAGCTTTCTGTCTTGATTAATCTTAATGGCTATAAGCTCATCAAAGGTCAAATCTTGAGGTTGATGAGTTGACTGTCTTTCTAGCTCCAACGCCCTTTTGAGGCCTCTTGTTTTTGGCCTTCTTGGTTGTGTTTCAGCCTCTATATCTTGCATTTGATCTTTCCCATGCTGAATCTTGTGGAAAACATGCAAGTATGTGATATACTTAAGAAAATAACAATTGAGTAATAGAAATATACTTCACTGAAGTGGCTCAACATATGAATCTTGTAATGAAATGCCTTTATTACTCAATCCAGTCTACTGAATTGAAAATGGTACAATAAACCCTCAGGTTTCAAATCAATAAAACTATATAAATGTTCAAAAATCCACACACATAATACTTTGAATGGATGAAGTATTTATACAAAACTAAATACAAAATATCCTATTTAACTAATTAGGATTTATTCTTGGAAATAAAATATCTAGATGCTAAAAGGTAGTGACACCTTTCAACTGACTGAAAGATGTCACTGATTTTATTTGATTGTTGTCATCTACTTGTTTCTCTCATGCTGGCTTATCTCTCACGCTGTATTCTTCTTCTGACTTGTCTTTTAACTCTGCTTTTGATCTTTAAACTCTGTCCTTCATTGGTTTTTACTTTATTTGTCTATTCTGTTTAGTCTTTTACCATGACTGTTCTTGTACCTACCAAAGTAAAATTCATCATCTAAATATTTATTTTCATCCTGCTATTTGTAAATTTTGTCTTTGAATAAACTTTCACTATTGTTGGTGAAAGTTTTTTTATCCTCTGTTTTAACCTTCACTGTGTAAATGGTTTCCTTTGGCTCTATTTCTGCACGTAATCTTCTGTTGAATAAACCATTTGAATTCGTTTCCTTGTGAGTTCTTGGAGTAAATAGGTATTTTAAATAGTAGTAAAACTGTTTGTCCTTTTTTATGATATGCTGGTTACCTGCAAAACAAATCGATAATTAATGAAAACATGATTTGCTGGGAGGTGAAAACGTTTTCAGGGAACATGGAGGCCATGTGGAAGGAGTTCGGATTGCAGATTTTATATCAGGCTGGTAATGGCTTTGGTTTTATTCACAAATCTATAGAAATAACTCAATTGTAGGGTTTTGAAACAATGTTGGCTTATTGTACAATGAAAATGGTTTATCACATAGTGGACAAGAGTTTTTTAACATATGCACTGATAGGTTGGTGGTTTATCACATCCACAGAAGCCGTTTAGCAGTTTGGGATGAGGGAGTGCGATGTAATTTGGGATTGCCACATGGCAGAGGGAGAAGGTTGCGAAACAACCTATTTCGCACTCCCCATGAATGTTAATCATAGATCATTGGGGTAGTGAGAAACGACCTGTGGGCCATTGGATCTGACAGGATAAGATCAGATGGTTGACGGGATTTTCAAAGAGGTGGGACTCGGGGATTATTTTTGTGGAGGTATATCATATATATTGCGAAGGTTTAATATAGTGGGGGGTTTGGGATTATAATGGCGGAGAATTATAATACATATGTGAAATAGGGTTAAATTATATAAGTGGGTCAGAGTCATATGAAAAGGTTAAAATGTTGTAGTGGAAGGGGATAATATATTAAGCGGGGGATGTATGAACAATGGGCTAAAATATAATAAGGGATTGGGAAATATGATAGGAGGGTGTTTAGAAATACATTTTGATGAGGGGTTAAATACCGGGAAGGGTAAATGAAATGGGGCCCGATGATTATTTCAACCATTTAAAACTATGAAAAAAGTGGATTTTTGCATGTTTTATTAGAAAATTTGAGGAATTATTCAAGGGGAAGGGATTTTAGTGATGGGAATGGGTTTTTAGCTAGGGAAAAGGGTATTTTAGCAAAATGGAAAGGATTTTTTACAAGGGAAATGTGTTGGAATAAGGGAAAATGAATAAGGAAGGGGTTTTCTGGAATTAGGAAGGGAAAATAAGTAAGATATTAGTGATAAGAAACAAACCAATTGATGCTTTCCAATGCTAGTGAAAGTAATCTACCTACCCTTTTTTATCCTAACATTTTTATTTCCTTTATTGGGCGCATTTGAACTTGCTGACCCTTTCATTTTTTTTTAATAAGCAGACTAATCTACTTCTAACCTTATAACTTCCAATGGCTCAGATTAAACTGATGAGCTCATTTATTTCTCTACCTAACTACTGATCTGCCAAGATGAAATGGTTTGGCCAGATCTTATTCACTATCTATCAATATGCAATTTAAGACATGAATAATAAAGTTTAAATTGTATGATAATCATGAATTGTGGCATTTTGGACAAGCTGCACACAATTTTATTTGCATAAAGTAAACTAAAGTAGTGGCATTTGAATGTGCAACACTTTCATGATCTTATTTTTATCTCTTTTTGTGGGGATCATTCTTTATATTATTTTTTGTTCTTTGTTTCTTTTGGTCCTTTTATTTTTCTTTTAGGACATACCCTCTTTACATTTTTAAATATGGGAACACATTTGCAGAAAGAAAAGGTATATCATTTAACCCTATTTCACATATGTATTATAAATTCTCATTATGAATCCTATTATAATAGGACCCTAACAGTGGCTTCACTTGTGGATGACATCTCCTTGTCAAATGTCAAGGACACCGTTGACTAGTAGCCTGATCCATTGGGCCGATCCCAAGCCTGTACATGCTTTGTCATATAATCTTTGTGACTGAAAATTCCATACTGAACTCACCACCTTTTCTATAAACCATAATCTGACGTGAAACTGAAAGGTGCTGCAACATTCAAACCAAACTGATAGATCATCAATACCTTAGGGCTTTATCCTTGGATTCAAATCAAAATGAATTGTTTAACACTTGCTGAAAAATGAAAATTGAAACTGAAATAGACTTGCTGCTGAAAACAAAATCCAATAAAACTAAAATTCTACCTACTTGCTCTAATCAGCTGTCCAACTGTTGGTTAGGTAAAATGAAACAAACAATGCAACCATTCATGCATTATACACATTGATGTATTTGGCTGAATTTTCTTCTTGGTGATAAAAAATAAAGCTGTATAACCCAATATAAACTTGTCAACAAATATGGCTTTGATAAGGAAATGTTTAACTTCTTTTGTTGAATCTAGAAATTGTTCAAAACGACCTTCCAAGGTATATACACTAATGTTCAACTGATCCAAGCAATTGCATATTTGTTCTGGATGGCCTCCATGCCATGAAACTAAATTATTATTTCCTTGCAGATTTTCAGATAAGCTTTCTGATGATATTTCTGCTGATAAAAATGTCTATCTAATGAAACTTTTATTATTTTGATCCTAAAACTCATAGTCAGTAAATGGAGAAAGGTTTTGAGTGCATTCATCATCCAACACATCGGCTATTGGATCATGAAAAACTTGGAAGGATTGCTGCAACCTATTGCATATAGGTTTGAATGGAACTTCATAGATTTCTACATGCTGCTCATCCTTTGCTTTAGAGATATTATACAAAATCTCCTTTAAAAACCGAAATGAATCATAACATAGTGGTATAAAACTTTCCTATGCCTTTTGATCAGGTAATTCAATTGAATTTGATGACTGTAATTGTGAAACTGAAGAATCCTGGTCAAGAGTTTCATTGTCTTCTTTGTTGTCAACAACGATACCTAAAGACTGCTGATTTTTGATTGCTTTAAAGTTTTCTCCGATGAACTGAAATGAAGCAAAACAAAGAGGAAAATATCCTTCACTTATTTCCAAATTTTCTGCACTTTCTTCCTCACTCTCATAGCTGATATGTATAGGATAATCACTATATTCAGGCTGTTGAAACTGAATTTACTCATTCCACAAACTAGATAATGATTGCTCCGTAATGTTAGCTTGAATTTGGAGATTATAATTATCATCATACTGATCATACTTAGGAAAATCATTAAAAGAAGGAATTTCATCAAACATACACATTAGATCAGCAGACTGCTTCTCAACATATTGATATGTAAATCCATTTTTTGATATATGGTAGTGCTGATTAACGAGAAAGCGTTTATGATGAACAACTTATTTTCTTGAAATAAGTGGATCATGGTGATCTTGAAAAAAAAAATATATATTTCATGGTGATTCTTAGCATCATTTCCTCTACTTTTCTTACCAAAATATCAAGTTTTACCTCAGAAGATGTCAGGTGCTCTGCAATGTCGTTCTTCTCTTCTTCTGCTTTCAAATTTTCTCTTCTAATAAACAGATTAACTTCTACATCTACTGCAATGTTCTGCATCTGTTCAAGTGTTGAAGGGTTTATTTCTCTTAGCCAAAATTCTATTTTTGGATCAAATGCTTTTATCTGTCTGTTTTGTTTGGTCTTTTACCATGATTGTTCTTGTACCTACCACAGTAAACTTCATCATCTAAATATTTATTTTCATCCCGATGTTTGTAAATTTCATCTTTGAATAAACTTTCATTGTTGCTGGTGAAAGTGTTTTTATCCTTTGTTTTAACCTTCACTGTGAAAATGGTTTCCTTCTGCTCTATTTCTGCACATAATCTTCTATTGAATAAACCATTTGAATTCGTTTCCTTGTGAGTTCTTGGAGTAAACAGGTCTTTCAACTAGTAGTAAAACTGTTTTTCCTTTTTTCTGATATGCTGATTACCTGCAAAACAAATCAATAATTAATGAAAACATGGTTTTCTGGGAGGTGAAAACGTTTTCAGGGAATAGGGAGGCCATGTGGAAGAAGTCCGTATTGTAGATTTTATATCAGGCTGGTAATGGCTTTGGTTTTATTCACAAATCTATAGAAATAACTCAATTGTAGGGTTTTGAAACAATGTTGGCTTATCGTACAGTGAAAATGGTTTATCACACAGTGGACATGAGGTTTTTAACATATGCACTGACGGGTTGGTGGTTTATCACATCCACAGAAGTGGTTTAGTAGTTTGGGATGAGGGAGTGCAATGTAATTTGGGCTCGCCACGTGGCAGAGGGAGAGGGTTGCGAAACAACCTATTTCACACTCCCCATCAGCGTTAATCATAGATCATTGGGGCAGTGCGAAATGACCTGTGGGCCATTGGATCTGACAAGATAAGATCAGATGGTTGACTGGATTTTCAAAGAGGTGGGACCCAGGGATTATTTCTGTGGAGGTATATCGTATATATTGCGAAGTTTTAATATAGTGGGGGGTTTAGGATTATAATGGTGGAAAATTATAATACATATGTAAAATAGGGTTAAATGATATAAGTGGGTCAGAGTCATATGAAAGGTTAAAATGTTGTAGTGGAAGGGGATAATATATTAAGCGGGGGGATGTATGAACTATGGGCTAAAATATATTAAGGGGTTGGGAAATATGATAGGAGGGTGTTTAGAAATACATTTTGGAGAGGGGTTAAATATTGGGAAGGGTAAATGAAATGGGGCCCGATGATTATTTCAACCATTTAAAACTATGCAAAAAGTGTATTTTTGCATGTTTATTAGAAAAATTGAAGAATTAGTCAAGGGGAAAGTATTTTAGTGATGGGAATGGGTTTTTAGCTAGGGAAAAGGGTATTTTAGAAAAATGGAAAGGATTTTTTACAAGGGAAATGTGTTAGAATAAGGGAAAATGAATAAGGAAGGGGTTTTCTGGAATTAGGAAGGGAAAATTAGTAAGATATTAGTGATAAGAAACAAACCAATTGATTCTTTGCAATGCTAGTGAAAGTAATCTACCTAGTCTTTTTTATCCTAACATTTTTATTTTCTTTATTGGGCGCATTTGAACTTGTTGACCCTTTTATTTTCTTTTAATAAGCAGACTAATCTACTTCTAATTTTATAACTTCCAATGGCTCAGATTAAACGAATGAGCTCATTTATTTCTCTACCTAACTACTGATCTACCAAGATTAAATGGTTTGGCCAGATCTTATTCACTATCTATCAATATGAAATTTAAAACATGAATAATCAAGATTAAATTGTGTGATTATCATGAATTGTGGAATTTTGTACAAGCTGCACACAATTTTTTTCTCATAAAGTAAACTAAAGTAGTGGCATTTGAATGTGCAACACTTTCATGATCTTATTTTTATCTCTTTTTGTGGGGTTCATTCTTTATATTATTTTTTGTTCTTTGTTTCTTTTGGTCCTTTGATTTTTCTTTTAGGACATACCCTCTTTACATTTTTAAATATGGGAAATCATTTGCAGAAAGAAGGTATGTACAATATTGCAAAATTTTTACACTGTCAATTCAAAATTATGAATCCTATTATTATAGGACCCTAACAGGCCCTGTTTAGACATGTCATGTTACTTAGTTGATGAGAAACTCACTTTTGTCTATGACATTGTGATTTTAGAATGATAAATTATCAAGTATGGAAATAAAATCATTAATTATAGTCCATGAATGGTAGCAGTAATATGCATAGTTCTCTTTTCTGGTTATAACTTATAGTTCTAATGTTGTGAATTCTCAAATTCCTTTTATTCTTAACTTTGAATTTTCATTGCCTTATATTTTTTATACTTATCATTTCCCTATCATATCAAGATCCTAGATTTCCAAAAAAATAGCAAATCGATATTTTAGATTAGATCATAGTAACTTAGGTTATGCACCACACCTCAACACCTATATGAGGTGGTTGAACCTTATTTTGTATCAATCATATTGATCATTTATTTATTGATCGCATCTTAAAAATACAATTGTACCTGCATACAAATCTCAAGATTTGTTTTGGAAAACACACATCAAATGTAAGTGTAGAAATGTCACCACATGAAGTTGGGTTACACTTTTTGCCCTTTTTTGAGAAAAAAAATCATTTTTTTCGGTTCTTCAACTTTCTGCAAACTATAACAATTTTTCTGTGTAGAATTTCATTTTGCCATAAAAATAAAAGTTGTGAGAAATTTTGTTAGCTTTCTATTACTTATTTTTTGAAATTTTTTTATGTAGATTTGATATGTCAACTTAGCATTTCTTTGAGTGTGTGTTTCTTAACAATCAAAGGATTCATAAGAAGTCATGTTATGATGCAATGTTGTATTCATTGAAAATTTGTGTTTTTGAGAAAACAAAATGTGTTACAACAATCTAGATAGAGTCTACTTTGGTTTCATCATATTTACAAAGCCAATGGATGCATATCATAATTACTAGAATTTTTTGAACTGGTCCAATACGAAAAACTGCATATTTTGGATATGTTTCGCGTCGCAAGAAATTTCTTAACATATAAGTTATAAACTAAAAATCTAAAAGCTACCCATTAGAGAAGACGGACCAATGTAATGCCCCATAATTTTTTCAATTTTTTTTACAATGTATTTTGGGAGATACAAAATTTTGATTTCACTGAATCACAATGACCATCAGAAATTGTTTGCACCCATTTTATTAGAAAAATAATTAAAATTAGTAAACGTTTATGAAATTCCATAAAAGTTATATTTCCTGAAAGTAGATTCAATTCTAAAAATGCTTGTCTTGGTTTCGACAGTTAATTAACAACCTTTCATGGAGTTTAATCAGTCCAAAGTTGCAGAAACATATTCAGAGCCTGGTTTTTGCGTAACTGGTGACGCATTAGTTCGGCCGAACTTTGATTAAAAGTTTGGCCGAACTATGTTTTGCGCCGACGGCTTGTTAAGTCTAACGACTTAATAGTTCGGCCGAACTTTTAATCAAAAGTTCGGCCCAACTATTGTATAACTTTCTGTCGGCTAGAAAGTTTTGCGGGGCCCCTACTAAAACACATTTCGCAGTAATATAAATTGCCGCGAAATCATTCACAAATTTCGCACATTTCATCTGATTTTACAAAGATCTTGGTTTGGGTTTAAAAAATTTTCTTCAAAGTTTGGATTTAAGAGCATTTCTTGGAAGCAAACTGATTTTACAAAGAATTGTTTTGGGTTTATAGAATTTTTTTGGAAGACATTTCTTGGAGGTGGCCTGATTTTGAAAAAAATTGTTTTGAACTTAAAAAAATTTCTTGGACGTACATTCAAAAGACATTTCTTGGAGGTATGTACGTGTTTTGAGTTGAAGTAAATCTTTTGAGCTTCGTTTCATTTTTATAAGACATTTTTCTCTCGAATTTTTTAAAGTAAGTGTTTTGGATTGGAGTATGTATATTTTGCAAAAAAATTAAACTGAATTTTTTAAAATTAAATCTTTTGTGATATTTTTTGTAATCGAGTTATTGTCTAATTTTTTGAAGGAAATTTTTTGAACTTCATACCCTATTATCATGGTAAATCGAAGAACTTGTGTAAGAAAATATGATCGAAAAAGAGACCTCGAGGAACGTAGAGAAGAGACGAGACAATATCGCAAAAGAAAGTTAGAAGCCCTCTCAAATATTGAAGAGGAAAATCAACCTCAAGCAGAAATTGAAGCAGGTATGTAAATGTAAATATTATGATCTATTGATATATATTTAAAATTTTCCTAATGTAAAATGTGAAGCTTAAATTTTATTTGATGAACTAGTTTGAAAAATATTTTGTTTAATGTAAACAGACAGAGATATTCCTCAAAATATTGAAGAAGAAAATCAACCTCAAGCAGAAATTGAAGCAGGTATGTAAATGTAAATATTATGATCTATTGATATATTTAAAATTTTCCTAATGTAAAATGTGAAGCTCAATTTTTATTTGATGAACTAGTTTGAAAAATATTTTGTTTAATGTAAACAGACAGAGATATTCCTCAAAATATTGAAGAAGAAAATCAACCTCAAGCAGAAATTGAAGCAGGTATGTAAATGTAAATATTATGATCTATCGATATATTTAAAATTTTCCTAATGTAAAATGTGAAGCTTAATTTTTATTTGATGAACTAATTTGAAAAATATTTTGTTTAATGTAAATAGACAGAGATATTCCTCAAAACATTGATGATGAGATACAAAATTTTGAAAGAGAAAGTGAAAGAGATATTGAACCAATGATTGAAGATGGTGAAAATATTGAAAGAAATCCAAATAAAGAAATTGAATCACAAGGTATGTACACACACACACACACACACACACACACACACACATATATATATTAAACACATGCACGTATTATTGAAATTATAGATATATTTATTAATTTAGTTATTTATTGAATATGTACTATTTTTTTGAATATGTACAGATGAAATCACTGTCGATGATGAGATGTTAGAAAATGTTGACACTCACACATATGGAGATAAAAAAACCTGACCATGCTATACGATATTGTGTTAACTGCATTTTTGAAAAGTATTTCTTAAATGAGCGGGTGACAGTTCAGGCTCAAATGTTGAAAGGTATCCTATCATTAAGGAAATTAAAAGAAGCTACGACACTATTGGGTATTCAAAAATCAACCAAAGATAAAAAAACGAAGGAAGATGTCATAAAAAATATGAGTAGTGCTATAAAGTCAATTAAGAGATCTAGAGAGAAAGATGTTTCAATTGTATGTAGAGGAATATAGATGGCAATGGTTTCATCAAGTACTCAAGAGAATTGTTTGGTAACATCTATGGCACGAGCACTTGGAACCTCGCGAAAATTTTTGCACAAACATCGGAAATTTCGGCTGCAAATAGATGCAAATGATGAACTCGCTTGTTGGAGAGCTATTTGTAGGCAACCATACAAAGATAGAATTGGAGAAAATGTTAAAAAAATAATATATGAATATTGGAAGAACAATTCACGTGTTTCGCCAACTGCAAGGCATGTGATGCGAAGAAGAATAGCATGAAATCAGTACGAAGAACATGAAAAATATTTCTTGGAAACCATTCAGATAGAGTTATTCAACAAGTTCAAGGAAGAGAATCATCAAATTCATGTTTCACTCAGTGCTTTTGTTCAACAAAAACCATGGTATGTAAAACCTATCACCGTATGCGACACTTGTTGTTGCCATCATCATGTGGAATTTGAGTTATATTATGACACATTCCTTGATTTTGGTAGAAAATTATGGAAGGATTCACCTCCTCCTTCCACTATCCGTGATTTCATATCTCAGATTCTATGTGAAAGAGAAAGCGATGAACTATTTTACAAAAAGAAATGTGTTGGTGGTAAAAAATGTGATGATTATGGAAATTTGACTAAATTTCAAAACAAATATCGTATTGATATAAATGATCAATCATTTTCCAACATGAAAGTAAACAGGAAGAGATATGAATATATCGATACATCGATTCAAGGTGCAAATAGTGTTAAAAGAATTAAATTACTAGAAGAAGAAATTTTTCTAATAGACTTTTTGAGAAAATTTGAGGCAGAAATTCACAAATACACCAAGCATTCCCATAGAGCTCGATGGAAATACTTGCAATTCAAAAAATCTCGTGAATTTTTTCCACCAGGGACCATTTTGTCAGTGATTGATTTTGTAGAAAACTACACATTTGTTCCACAGAAAGAAATTCAGAGTGAATACTATCATTCTAACCAAGTCTCCATGCTCGTCCATATTCTATATAGACATGCTGAACAAAATTTCGATCATATAGAAATCATGAGTGAAAATCGACATATCATTAAAGAATACCACTTTTATATCAGTGACGATCGTACACATGATACATGTTTTGTACAACATTGTTTTGGCAAAATTTATGATTCATTGAAAAATCGTGGAATAACATTAAATGAACATTGGATATGGTCAGACGGATGCACAGGTCAATTCAAATATGCATGATCATTCTTTTGGTTGTGTTGTCTTCATAAGAAAACCTGCATTAAACATTGTTGGAATTTCTTTGAGACTGGCCATGGAAAAGGAGAACATGACGGTGCAGGAGCATGCATAAAATGAGACTTTGAAGATATCAAATGAACCACTCTGCAAGCCGACTTGTGAACGCTGAAGAAGTTTTTCAATGGTACATCACTGCTCTAAGCCATGAGAGAAACCAATCAAGAGAAGTGCGAAGGTACATTCAATTTAATTTATATTGGAAATATAATTTTAAACATTGTACATTTATCATGCAATGATTATCTTTGATTGTATTTTGATATCATATTTACAAATTCTTCTTCTAATTTTCCATATAAAGGTTTTTCTGGCATATTGGAATCGAAGACGTAGATAGATCAATTGGAAATGATGTTGAAACAATAAAAGGGACTCGAAAATTGCATTCAATTCAACCAAATTCGTCCAGAAATGTGTTTGCATTGGATAAAAGAAAATATTATTTTTTGTGTGATGTTTGCATAGAAAACACAAAATCCAATGACGTTTGTGAAAACAAAATGTATGTGAACGATTGGAAACATATAGAGCTAAATACAAAGGGCAAAATTTCTGTTGCAATGTTTGAAGAAATGCAATCAGAGGAAACTACAATATCATCCGATGGTGGTAGAGTTTCTGATCTTGTTAGAGAAGGTAACATTTGAATTACTTTCTAATGATTTAAAAATCTAGAAATAAATTTAAATATGTATAATTTTGTTAAGTTTATTTTATTGTGCAGGAGATGTTTTTGCTGTAATTGTACCTATTGACAACAATGAAAATGTGAAGTATTATTTGATGCGTTGCACTGAACGAAAAATGAAATTATTACAAGACTATAATGATCACGGATTTCAGTATGACAGAGGGTCTATTATACTGAAAGGTTATTTTTTCAAACAAACTCATCAAAGTGGAGACTTTGTTTACTTTGAAGACTATGAAACTGATTCCATAAGTTGTCAATATAGTCACTTGGTGTGTGCAGCACGCATAAAGTTGATAGAAGTTCAATCAAAGAAAAAATAAAAAATTAAGAGATGGAAAATGTCAAAATCCGATCATGAACAGATTATTGAAGATGGAATTCCATTAGAATTTTTTTGAGTGAATTTTCCAACAATTTATTCTCTTTGGATTAAATATGTTTTAGAACTTCCAGTACTCAACTAAAAATTGAGCTACTTATGTTATTTGTGCAAGTGTTTGCACATGTACAAATTTTTTTGGTAGAAGCACGTGCTCTAGTATCATCTGAAAGTAGCTTTTCTATACATGTGCATTGATGAAAAATGTTATATGTATTGGATATATATATATATATATATATATATATATATATATATGTTCTAGAATGAAATTAATTGTTCTAGTTTTACTATGTGCATTGATGAAAAATTATTTACGTACTCAATATATATGTTCTAGAATGCAATTAAATGGAACTAGTTTTTCTATGTGCATTGATGAAAAACTAGTTGGATTTTCTGGTAAAAAGTATGGAGACAATGTAAATAAATCATCTGCAGTATATTTTTGTACAAAAATTCCTTTCAGACAAGAGACTCGGAGCACTTCTCCGACTTTTGGTGGGATTTGACACACATCTCTAATCCTTATTGAAAATCTAGTACAAAATTTGCTTGTCCAATGGTCGGATATGTTCAATGTGCATTGATGAAAAATGTTACTTGTCTTGGATAGATATGTTCTATAATGCACAATTAATTGTTCCAAGTATTTTTTCTATGTGCATTGATGAAAAACTAGTTGGATTTTCTGGTAAAAAGTTTCCACAATGTAAATAAATCGACAAGGCTACCTATTTGAGTGCATTAACGACATTGACCCAAATTCAACAAACATATATATGTACTAGACTTATATTTTCAATCAAAATTAAAGGGATAATTTGTACATATATCTACTTCTTTAAACTCTTTTTTCAATTAGAGCTCAATTGATACATGGTTAGTTGCATTGAAAAGCTATGTTCTTCCTATTGGAATTTTTTTCATTCAAACAAGACTACATGTAGAGATCAAAAGCAATCTTAAAATTCCAAATGTACTTCACCCATCCAAAAGGGATTTTTGCAACATTACTTGACATGCCATGCCAATTATAGTGAACAACTATCCAATAGAAACATTTAACATTATATACCACATGTGCCAAATGTAGATTGAAACCATCCAAAACTTTAAAATTTTAAAAACTTTTGATAATATATTGTGCAACATTAAAACATTAAACATCACATGTGAAATGTAGATTGAAACCATTCAAAACTTGAGTTTAAAAAACTTTTTGATTATATATAGATCGTTACTTCACATGCCATGCCAATTATAGTTCAACTAGATCCAATAGAAACATTTAACATTATATATCACATGTGCCAAATGTAGATTGAAACCATCCAAAACTTTAAGTTTTAAAAACCTTTTGATATAATATATCGTGCAACATTAAAACATTAAACATTTAAAGTTCATTAAATATCACATGCAAAATGTAGATTGAAACCATCCAAAACTTGAGTTTTAAAAACTTCACATGCCATGCCAATTATAATTCAACTATCCAATAAAAACATTTAACATTAAATATCACATGCCAAATGTAGATTGAAACCGTCCAAAACTTTTAACTTTTAATTTAACAAAAAAATATAGATCACAACATTACTTCACATGCCAAATGTACTCCAAGCATCCAAAACTTAAATTTTAAAAACAAAACAAATTATAAGACATGTCATTACATAACATGCCAAATGTAGTTCAGATGACAACATTAATTTATATATGACAACATTACTTCACATTCACATGCCAAAAGTACTAAAACCATCCAAAAATTAAATAAAACAAATTATATTAACAATGTAATAAAATATGTCCAAAAATTGTAAATCTCACAAGTATCAAACCGTATCAAGTTTAACAAATTTTAAGACCATCTAAATTTTGAAATCAAATCTACAAATCATGTCCATCAAATAGAGACGGATCTAGCGTCTTTCCTATTAGGGTCTCAGTCCGCGCCCTATCATGTGAATGGGAAACCTACATACACAATGCACATGTACTTGAACATTAAAATTTGATGTTTTAAAAATGAATGAGAATATATATATCTAGAACTTCATGTAAAAAACAAAATATAACAAAAAAATCATGCAATAACTCATGAGGTTCCCTCTCCATTTGATGAACAAGTTCTCCCATAGGAACATATGCAGTGGTAAACTGTACAATATACATGTACAGTTAATATATATATAATTTATATAATTTAAAAACTTTCAAATGAAAATGCACGTGTACATATATAAACTTGTTTTCAATAATATTAAAAAAAGGAACTAAAGACAACTTGTTCAAATGTTGTGGATGTTCCTATCTCCGTCGCTAGAGTCCGCGGATTAAAGAAATCTTCTATAGGAACCTAAATTCAAAAAATTTTAAATAACTCAAAATATAGATATCTCTCTCTCTCTCTCTCTCTATATATATATATATATATATATATATAGATCTCAATTTTTAATGGAACTTTTTGAGGTAGAATATATATATATATATATATAACTTTTAAACATAAATTTTAAACTTGTGAAAAATTGTCCATACTTGTGGCTCATCTCCCAAGGAAGTAGAAGGTACATCTCCCAAGGAAGAAGAAGGTACTGCCATCCCAAAAACATCAGACGGAATCGGTACCTGTTAAAACATTTTATCAAATTATATGTATACATACATGCACATGTGTGGCAACAATTATTTATTTTAAAGTCACTTAAAAAACACTAACATTTGCCAACATATCTTGATGGTCAGACCCATCTGCATTGTTTGAACCAGAGGTCCTGAACGTGATATTAAAATTTTCGTCACGCATCATGTGTGAGAACTGCAAATGGTGTTTTAACATATAATCATACATTTTTGTTAGATTAATGTACACATACAAATAAATGTATACATGTACATACACATGTATTTATTACAAATTGTACACATGTATATGTAAAAATAATTTAAAACCCTAAGGTCACTAACACATACCATTCCGGTGCCCTCTTCCTCATGAAAAATTAGGTCTTGAAAACCATTGCGACAATTTTTTGCATATGTTCGGAGATCTTCAACATTCATGTTGTCAATCTCTTCATCTGTATAATAAAAAAAATTGGCACGTGCATTTTCACGTGCTCTTTGTCGATTTAAACAAAGATCGACTCCACCCAATCCGCTATGAACATTGTTGATCATAACATCCCTTGCTTCTCGGCTTATTTGAGAAGTCGCATCCATCTCTGATCGCAGAGTTTCGACTCGAAACGGTTGACTCACCAATGGCGGCTCAGGGCAAGGCAACTCCACATCTCGCTTAGTACCCTTACGATCATATAATCGACCTTTCCCCGGGCCAAAAAATTCTGACGGAAGGTCATTGTAGTTGGGTTTCATACCCAAAAAAATTTTGCATAAAAAATTTGTGAAAAATAAACAGGAACCTCATCATTCCATGGAAGCCTTCCATAGGCCGCAAGATGCCTATCATACAAATAACGAGCTATGTCTGGGTGCTTGAAATACTGCACCTTCAACATTTTTCTTTTTGGCCCTTCCTTGTAATTAAACATTGACTTGGCCACTTCTTTTGTAACTTTTTGTTTTACGTCCTCCCATTTATTGGGACCCATCACTGTTTCTTTTCTCTTTCTCATCATTTCTACAAATGAATCAGTCGTTGGCCCAAGATTTCTTTACATATTTACCATTTCACCCAATGAATGTGTAACTATTTCAAGGCTTTGTTGACTCTCAGCAGGTAGAGACAAAGCCAGAGATCTCTTTGCAATTTTTCATGAAGTCTTTCACACCTTTGTAAGGTGCATTCCGCCATGTTGGTTTCCCATGGTATATCAGTAATCTCGGCCGGATAAGTTGTGCTGGGTTGACAGCCTTCTTCTTGAATGTAGCGGGCTGCCCTGCGTCTATTTTGACCACCGGTTCGAACATTTTTGGCCTTTGCATCAATATATATTTAAAATTTCGTATATTAGAAAAAAAACATGTAAACAAAGTTGTACAAATTTAATGAAAAAATATTGAAATTGATGGCAACCTTGACGTTGTTGGTTAGCATCTTCTCCAGAATGACCCTGCTGAAAACCAGACCCAGAATGACCCTGCTAAGAACCAGACCCAAAATGACCTTGTTGAGAACCAGCAGCCATTGATTGGCCTTCGGGGGAATAAATATCACCCCCTTCATGCAACTTGCTACCACTCATACCTTGACCGGTTGAACCATGGGCACACTCCATGGATGGAGTAGAAACCCTTCTCCTCTTACCTCCTAAAAATTAAAATATGAAACTTATTAACAACTAATTTAACTCACAAAGTTAATAAAAAATAAATTCCATATGTACACACATGTATGGAGATTTAAGATTATTTAAATACCGTGAACATCCCCCGATCCCTGAACCTCCCCCGATCCCTGAACCTCCATATGGGATTCGGCTGATCTTCGTCGTTCATCCTCCATGATATATATCTATTGGTCGACATTTACACAAAATAGATTTCAGAAAATCAATTTGTAATTTAGTGTACACAAATTATGTAGAACACAACTTTCAAAGCAATAATTGATGTGTGAAACTAAATTTAATCGAAAAAGAAATTATAAAAATGATAAGTTCACCAAATTGCGCTTTACATGGTGGGAGCACACTTGGTATAAAATTTACCACTTATACACTTTAGTTGTGGGAGAAATGACACATGTACATAGTTTACCTTAAAGTTGTTGTGTTTTATGGATATTAAAATGAAGAAATTCTATTTAGATCCATTCCAGAGATTGACTGTAGGGGCATTTACTAGATATGTCACCTTTCATAAAAGATGAGATCTAGAGGCTATCTAGAGTTAAAGGTAGTTAATATTCATAGACACGTCATCAAGCAGGTCAATGTGATCATCCCCAACTTACTTTTCATGAAATTAGGCTTGGAATCCTCTACAACCTGGTGGATGGAGTTGAATGGGAACTAGGTCAAGGACTTTACAAAATACATGCTAGTGAATAACACTTACTAGGTTATGCCAACAAATAAAGTGGGAGAAATGTTTTCTCCTCGAGGTTATCCAATTGGGTGTGTATTACCAACTTCACCCATTTCCTAACAGGTTTCTCTCTTAGGTTACAAAGTGTCTTCCACCTTATTAGTTATATATTTTTCAATTTCCCGTGGATTCCTTGAATTTTTTCTCCTACCATCTCCCTCTCTCACTCCCCAAATTATTTTCATCAAACATGCCCCATTGAGGATCTGGAGCAATGTTTGCACCATACTTAGAACTGCCATTGCTGCTAATTGAAATTGGAGAGTCATGTATACTAGATTGCTTGCTTAAGTGGCTCTTACTTGGACAATATCCTGAGATGAGTTTGACATGATGGTCATATGAGGCTAGAAGCTACTTGGTATAATTTTCCTTAAATCTTCAAAAAAACAGAGAAAAAATGTCATTTTTGATCATTTTTTATTAGCTTCTGCATACAACAGATGTTATCACAATTGCAACACAATCATGTTTCATGAACATGAATTATGAATGTTGCAAGCCAAATTGCAAGGAAATTTGCATTCATTTTAGGCAAAAGAAGGCTATGACATTAAGGTCCATGCTAGAAAAAATTATGCAAATAAGGTTGATAAGTCTTGATACTTACCATGTGTTTCAAAGCCATAACGAAGGTTGGCTTTGAGAGTGTCCTCCCAAAGCCCTGTCTTGAGATGAAATTTAATTCAATGCCTCTTAGAGTTTCAAGGTGGAATTGATAGAACTATTTGATTTCTTTACCATAAATGGATATCTCCTTTCATCTATACCTTTCTCTACCATCTTATTTCCAAGTGAAATGGGAATTTTCACATTTTGAATGCCATTACCATGTAGTTTGGTAGTCCTCTAGCTAGACATATCACAAGTAAGGTTGTCATACCAAACTATTTCTCTTGCTCAACTCAGTGACCATGACTCTCTTCTCACACTACTTACCATAAGATCTTCAATTGTACATGTCACGCAAAGTTGGGGGTTCTAGGTCTACACCTATTAGGTAAAGTTTTATTTTATGGCATTGTGGTCCTTAAATTTGGAGGTGTTCCACCTAAAAAAGTAGGCATTAAATATGGATGAAAAGGATTTGTTTTAACTTTGATAGAATTTCCTCGTGGAATTACTGAATTTCTCGATGACATCATGCTAGCTTTGCTCGGAGAAGAAGGTTTTGGAGGAGAAATTGAATTCTTTTGAATTATTTTTGGCATTGAAGTTTGAAATAGTAGTTTTGATGACTGTATTGATGACCTTGCTGAGGAATTTGATGCACACAATATTGAATTTGAAGATAATTTAGAAGACGTTGAAGAAGTTGTATATTTTGGTGTTGTCACTGAATGTTTCTTTGTTGTTGGACTTGATCAAGACAAAATTTAACTTTACGAGCAGATTGAAGACCTTGAAGAGGTTTTAGATTTTGTTGTTCTCACTGAAGGTTTTTGTCTGGTTTTGTTTCTTAAACCATAATTTCCATAGGACATTTTTGGTGAATATATTCTTGACCTTGATGAGAGGATATGATACCTTGAAGAGGCTACATATTTTGGTGATGTCACTAATTGTTTCTCTATTATTATGTTTGTTACACATCTCGCTTAGGGTGAGGAAACTCCACCTATATTGTACAGTTTATGGGACATAAATCAATATGTAGAAATATTCACTTGGTTTTTATAATTGGATAGAGGAATGACTTAAAATGACCTTGTATGTCTTCTCGTTTTAGAGCTCAAATTTTTAGGAAGGATTTAAGTATCCACATTTCAAAAATCACTAGAAGAGGTTGATAAAGAATATAGGAAGACAAAAAACTAACCAGTGGTGTAATAAATGGATTTCTTGGGAGGTAGATTGGCATATGGACTTTTGGTAGCTAGAAATTTTCCAAATAAGTGAATGTATCTGAAAAACAAACCTCTAGTTTATTTTGGTTTAGACAAGGTCTAGAATTTGAAAAGTGAATTCCCTCTTTCTTCCTCTTACATGTCCAATGATCGGAATCTGGATTGAGGGAAAAAATTTTCCAAAATAAAAATTTTGCATTTTATTTGTTGTACACATGAGTTTTTAAAAGCTAATTAACTCATAAATTTCTCACAAAATACACTTAAAGCTTGACACATAAACCCCTTCCCAATTGGCTAACTTTAAACGATCCCTCATTTAACTAATGAGGGAGATAGCCCAACAAAACTAGTTTTTCCATATTCAAATCAAGTTGGTATCAAAGCACAATTTATATCATTTTAGTCAAGGTTAGTTAGAAGAATTAGCTATTGGTTTCTGTCTTCAATTTCCTCTCAAAATGAATGTGTACGTGCTTTTGAGAGACACACTAGAGGAATAAGGTCCAAATTTTTGATGAATGTGTGCTATGAAAGTAAAGGGTTAAAGGCAAACATGTACAAGGCATAGTTGAGCCAAATGTTGTTGAGGAAGGGCCTAATTATTTCGGTCTTGGTTATGGAAAACATGATGGAGAATGCTCCAAAGCCAAGGAGGCACATGAAGCTGTTCCAAGAAGGAATTTTATTTCGTGTTCATTACCTCAAGCTTGTGAAGTTTGTGTTCATGATGAATGGAAAAGTTTGACATCCACTTTGCAAGAAGATGTTAATAATCATGCAGCTAATGAGAATGTAAAAGAAGAGGATGTTGAAAGCTCTAGAGTCATTGAATTCATTGCTAGTATTCAGAGGAGAGCCACTACTTCATCAAATTCACCTCCTCAAGAAGGCGACAACGGTGAATGTTCAAGGTATAAATTTGCCTCTAATCAAATTGCTTTTGATTATGATAAACATGGTAAATATTCACATAAGATTTGGAAAAAAACTTGCATGTTCCTTTTGTGGTTTGAATAATCATAATGTTTATAGATGTTGGAAGAAGATATCCATGCACATGAAACTTTCTAAATAAATGAGGAAAAAAGTCAAAGGCCCATTAGACAAGGAAAATGATGTTGAAAATAAGTTGCAATTGTTTATTACTCATTTCCATAAGAAAGGTCACCTTGTAGACAAGTGTTGGACTTTGTATCCAACAAGTCATCCACAACATTTGAAGAAGGTGGAAAGAGATAATGACAAGAATGGAAAAGAGGATTCCATAATCTATGAGGGTCAGGATGATTCACATGATGATGAAGTGCAGCTAAAAGAAGCACCATTGAAATGGTTTGGTAACGGATGGTTAGATTTCTTATCCAATTAAGGCCTTGCATGTATTTTGATGTTTCATGAATTTCTTTGCAAATTCAAAGTATGGCACATGTTGCATGAAGCAAGATGTTGAAGGTAGAGTTATGTTGACACACTTAAATGCAACAAATATGGAAATTTGTACATGAGCTATTATTTGACTTGAGATTCAATTGTTTGAAGAGGCATGTTTTGTCGACTTGTGTTTGGTTGATGGTTTTGTACACCAATATGTAAGAGTACATGGAGATATTCACATGATGTGATTTTTTTTTCTTTGAAGGAGAAAAATGATATGTCAGCGAGCTATGTTTCTTGCATGATGTGTTTTTCACTTTGATGGTTTTGTTTGTGACAAGACGTCACAATATTTTGGGAAGGTCCACTCTTGAGCGAGAGCCTCATGATTACAACCTAATCATGAGAATCAAATGGCAGTGTATCCTTATTCTTGGCTTAGTGGCATGAACCAAACATATTGTGTATTAAATGAGGAATTTCGCTCTCCCAATCATTTCTAAATCACCCATATCACCAAGAAAACATGTTTTAAAAGAACATACTTTGGTAGGGGAAAGACCTTAGGTCCTTTGATTGTGCACATGTGGTGTGAAAAATTGAAATTGAAAATTTGCAAAAAAGTGAAATTATGAATGAAACCACGAAAACAAAAATCCCAAAAGTGGTAAATGATTTAAATAGACCTAATTAATTATTTACAAACATAAATTCTTCAACTTTTAGCAACTAAATGATAAGTAAATAAATAAATAAATTTGTAATTATGGTTCGAAAGTTACATAATCTTAAGAATCCAAAAAACAAATTATTTTTCAAAACGTATTACTTTCAAAGTATCAACAAGGAATGTACAAGGGTGTTCAATGAATTAACGCTATTTATTTAAATTCCATGATGTATATATTACTCATAATTTTAACAAATTATTAAATAATGATCTAGATTGGATAATCATATTATTTGTCATATATTTTGATGCTTATAGAGTGAAAAAACTGAAAGAATCAACTTGTAGGGTCATTTTAATGGTGGGTGGAGAATTGGGGTCTAAAACCTTTTGGAGTCATTTTGAGGTATTAAATGACATTTATGGGGGTCAAACGATTATCCCTTGCGCCAAAATCTTGACCATTATTCTACACTTAAAGACATATCCAATGGTGCAAGAAAAACATCAAATTAAGTTCATTCAAAATTTATGCCTTTAGTAAGTTGACCTATCATGTTGACCACCATGGTACGAGAGAATGTCATTTTAGCCCCATTACTCATGCATAGCAAGCTAGCTACATGTGTAATTTTAACAAGACTCTAAAAGGTCTAAAATCACAAACCTCGTTAATGGTTGACGGAGTCAAATCTTACACCTAGTTGGCTATCACGCTATGTTAAATACTTGGCCACTATGAGGAATAAGAGTTCCATTTTGTGTTATTGTATTTTGTTCCATAGTTGAAAATACAACTAGGAGTGTGAAGTTAGAGAGAAAAATGTATGAAGTTAAGTTTTTATAGAAACCTTACATGCCAAAAGTCTTAGCTAACTCTAGAGAGATTACCTCTTTCTTTGTACTTACATATTTTCCATACCAGAAAAGAGAGAGTAGAGCATGTTTACATTTTAGTGTTGTTTTTCTCCCATAAGGATTCCCTAGGGAAAAAGGAGTCTAGAGCATCATTACTTTTTAGGGTTGCTTGTCTCCCATAAGGATTTCCTAGGAAAATAATTGTGTTGATTGTCTAGAGATATGTATGTGTGTGTTTCATTATGTTCTCTATTTCTTACGTTGTGTTTCATTATGTTTTATATTTCTTACATTTCTGCTCTCCTATTTTTCTTTCCAATCAAGGTTTATAAAGTAACATGAGAAGCAACATGAGACTTGGAACAATCATTTTCATTATCTATATGGAAGGCAAGAAGGATTATATCCCCTTAAGCTTAAGCTTATGTAGTTTTTCAATTTTTATCATATATTTTTTGGTAAGGGTAAATGTTTTTTTATCTATAGTAAGTCACGAGTTCCCCAATTTTACCTTATGTAAAGCATGATTCTAGGATTACTACAATTTGTACTTGGTTTTTTATTGTGATGATGCCCTGTCTCAATCACTTGGCCATCTCTCGATGGGTAGTTAAATATTTATAACAATACTTAAGTAATATTTATCTATTTTTATTATGTGAAATGTAAAAAATGGTATACTATTTTTCATAAAATTGTGTTGAGTTTATCATATATTTCGATGAAAGTTGATTATATGACACATTTTCTTTAAAAGGATCTAACAATTTTGTTAAGGTATGAATTTGAAATTTTGTGTGGCTCTCTATAAACCTTCACTTCCTCATTTCTAGAAAAAATCTACTTGATCATTCATATACCCACTTTGTATTCAAATGCATGAGTTTTGAACTCTCGGTAACTATGTTTTTCCACACAGGAAAATTATATGTCACATTTTATACTAACTCTAAATATTATTTTGAAGATTGGATTATTGTTATTATTTTATATAATTTAACATTAGATATAGGTTTAAATTGAAAGCTACTTAGATGAAATATAGCTTAGATATGGCATTTGCAAAATATTATCTATTTATTGAACTAAAGGACATAATTATTACACATGTTTAATTTACATTCAAATGCTTCTTTGATTTATCTCCTATAGCTTAATGTAATGCTAGATATATAATTTAACTTGAAGGCCCATGACATAAATATGACTTCTATGTGACATTTGTATTGAATCATCTATTTGTTGTGTTATATGAACATAATTGGTACATGCATATCTAATTTGCATTACTAATATGTCATGCTTCTTTAATTTATCTTATATAGACATGACCGGGGCATCCCTTTTTAATCTATCCCTTTTGACTTCGAATATGTGGGCAATACTCATCCACATATTTTTCTATCATAAAGCAGTGAGTAAAATTGTATTCCATTTGTGTCAATGTTAAGGTTAAGCACATGGATTAAAGTTCTATATAAGATACATTGCCACGGTGTACATTTATATCTAAAGAGTCCAAAAGCTCATTCAAGACCATATGTTTTGTTGATGTAGGTTGATTGGTTATATTGCATTGCTTTTGCAGTTGTTGTTGTGTGCCTTACCATCTATTCGTTCTAGTAATTGCTGAAACTAATCTTTCACCTTTTTATTTTAAATAGAAATAACTTTTCAAAGACATTTTAATATGTAAAATTAAGGAAAACCATTTTTTGCCTATGTGAATATGATAATGTCTAACATGTGCTTTTTATTTTTGCAGTAATGACAGAGAACACTATTGTGGTTGAAAATGGTCTAAATGAAACCATACCATACACACAGCTCAATGAAAAGAGAGAGCCTAATATAGCAGGCATAAAAATACTTTGCTACAAAATGATAAAACATGTGAGTGCAAAATTTAAAACATAAATCAAGATATCAAACAAAATGATATTATGATGGAGAGAATATTTCTGCAGCCAAAATGAACATGCAAACCAAAAACTGTAATAAAAAGATTACAACATATCATTGCAAAATTTAAAAACATAAATAACCTAACACACAAGGATATCTCAAAACACTTGAATGCATATGTAGAACAAAACCTGTAATAGAATATTTTGCTACATACAAGACTGCACATTTTTAAAACATAAACTAACTTAGCAGACAATAATATTAAATTAGATTTAATTGTTTGTGCAGTTGAATTGATGTGCGTAGAAAAACCGGGAATAAAAATCTTTGATACATACAACACACAAATGCAAAATCTTAAAAGATAAATCAATATTGCAAACATAAGGGTATTTAACTAGACAGAAATGTCCATATAGATTCAGTCAGAAACCCAGACCTAGTCAAAGAAAACATGAACCAATGGTTTATTTCAGCTCTACATCAACGTTGAAAAATCGAGCTATTATGATGTGTTACAAGTCAGCCTACATGCCAAAGTGTTGGTCGGCCTAAAAGGAAGTAATTCTATCTATATTTATATACCTTGTTTGTGGCTCTTTTGATAAGGAATAGCTTAGCAATCTCTGAAAACAATTTACAGATTCTTGTAAGATTCAGTACGAATATGTTGATGGGCTTTCAGTGTGAAGTTTAAAGAGTTTGAAAATAGTGCGGATCTATTGTTCGGTCATCTTTGAAGCAGATTGCAGATAGTATAGTATGAAGCAGATTGCATATAGTGTGAAGCAGATTGTGGATAGTCTAAGGAAGATTACAAATGCCTAAAACAAATCTGTGGATATATGTGGCAGGAGGCAGCACCAACTAATGTTGTTGACAAGATTGTTAAAATAGAGACGTAGAACGAACCCAAGGGTTTATCTGACCCTGCTGTGTCAAAGGTTAATGTTGTGGATAAGAATATTAAAATAGAGACGAAGAACAAACCCAAGGGTTTATCTGACCCTGCTGTGTCAAAGGTTGATCAAATTAAGAAGAAAAAACAAGGCGGAAAGGAAGCAAACAATGAAGATGATAGTGGCAAATATAAGTTTGCCGACTTGATTTTTATGTGTAATTCTCAAACAAAGCAGGAGTGTTTTCGATACAAAGTGTTTAGGTTGGCACCAACCAAAAAGGAGCTTGTAGAAAAGGTGAAGCCCAGAATGAAGCTCTTCTTTTATGATTTTAACCTTAGAAAGATGTATGGTATCTATAAGGCAGCGTCTGCCGGAGGAATGAATGTGGAACCAGATGCTTTCCGGAGTTGTAAAAGGCCACTCCTGGCACAGGTAATATTTTTATACAATGTTTGATCATATATTCATTCTTACTTTGGGCCTATGCAATTTCGGTTTCACATCTTTTCTACATCATTTTCCTATTTTCTGTTGAGATTAGCTTTTCTAAATTAAGTATGCAGATTGCAGATAGTCTAAGGAAGATTACAAAATGCCTGAAAGAAGATGCAGATATATGTGATTTCAGCTAAGGTATAAAGTTTGGAATATAGAAAGACATATTTATAACAGAACTAAAGTATCGGTTAAAAACCACAGAACTAAAGTATCAGTTAAAAACCACAGAACTAAGGTCGAACATAACAGAACTAAAGTATCGGTTAAAAACCACAGAACTAAGGTTGAACATACCCGATGAAAGGAGCAAAAAAACTAAAGTATCGGTTAAAAACCATAGAACTAAGGTCGAACATACCCGTATGAAAGGAGCAACAGCGCCGACGAAAGGAGAAACAACGCGGACGGGAGGAGCAACAATGCCGACGAAAGGAGCAACAACACGGACGGGAGCAGCAGCGACAGTGACACAAATTCACGCGAATAATGAAACCGGTAAACAAACCAACTTCGCGGGTGATTTATTTATAGAAAATAGTTCGGCCGAACTATTTTAAAAGTAAAAGTTCAGCCGAAATTTTGTTGGAAGTTCGGCCGAACTTTTGTTGCCGGTTTTCCCATCTCCGGCAAAAATTCTGTTTGCCCGCGCCGTTAGTGTGCTGTCAATCTAAACGGAATCACGAGTTCGGTCGAACTTTCTAAGAAAGTTCGGTCGAACTATTACAGAGTTCGGCCAAACTATTGCCGAAATTTTTTTTCGGCCCCCGATTCTCACAAAAGTGTAACCCAGCTTTACGTTTCCGCCCACCACTCCTAGCTCTTTTAAAAATGCAAACCTGCAAAGTTGAGATAAAAATCATTGATTGATGTCAGAATCACAAAGCCTTGAAGCTGAGATCTAAGATTTCAACTTAATTTTAGATTATGAGTGACTTGTAAGAACTTTCTCATAAGAAATCTTGTTTTGGCCAGTCTCTCATTTAAAATGGCCTAACATTAAGTAACAACTTGCACACTAGGATGTGCTAGTAACTCCTTGTGCTTTTTGTGGTGACTCAAAATTTGCCCACACAATTTTTGGTTTGATAAGAAAACCCAAGCCACTTGGAGATGGAATGAGTCCTTATTATGGCCAATTTATCCATTCTCTAATGTCCCAGAAATATACTCTTTTAAGGGGTGACCACCCGTGAACCACCAACTACCTGAAAATTTGGCATACGATTTGGATTGAAATATTATTTTTCTTGTGGAATCATGAAAACATTGTTTTGGGAAACTAATGAAATAGTTTAGATCTGCATGTTATCTCTTTCTAAGATTAATATAGAGTTATAAACAAGTGATTGAAGAATAACATTGAAACAAGACTGAAAAGAATTCAAGACAGTGCATGAAATCGAGGATTTGTAAATCCACGACTTTAAATGACATCATCAACATGAGATCCAAGTTTGATGAAGTCAGTATTGAGCTCAACACTCAAATTATTTTCTCCAAAATAACTATAAGTCTAAGGCATCAAACCTTAGAGAAATGGCAGTTAATTAGTTTCTCTTATCATGACATTATCTTGTGATTATTGTTATGTGTTCTTACATTTTATCTTTTCTTATCATCAAGAATAATTCCAAAAAAATAGAAGAGGACATAATATGTAGACATGTTTCCAAGGAAAAACCCCACTCTTTGGGGAAAACCTAGTCAAAATTCTTTCTTCAATAGGTTCAAGATGAGATGAACAAGACCCTTAGACTGTAGGATTCCTCCATCAAGTCATCCCTTCATTGTGCTAGCACCGAGATCTCCATACACTGAGATATATTTTTCTTGCACTAAAAATTCATCCTTCTTATTCCTGAGATAGATCGATGATCCATCTTCATTGTGATCAATTTTTTAGTATCTCCAATTTCTGTAACACTGAATTGATGTAGCATCGAAGCATCATGACTGAACCTTCATCATGGCATTGAATGTCAAGATATAAATAGAATCATCATGGCACCAAGTATATTATCATCATAAGACTGATCATAGTACCGAGTTTCATAATGTCATAGCACTGAGAATACAGACAACATCATGTGATACATCACCGAGTATCAAAACAAAGAACAACACCATATCCAAACTGTAGTGATGATGCCTTCTTGAAAAACACCCGAATTTCACTATCTGTAATATGTCCAAAACTTATTTCTACAATATTAAAATATCATTTTAATTTCATATTGAGATCCATGATGAAACTACACCGAAAGTGTCTCTAAGATAATAGAGCTTGATCTGAAACAATAACCCTGTAACCCCGAAATCTGCATTTATTGATAACTACAGAAGATGATCTGAATTCTATACTGTGATCCAAGATTTCAGAGAAGTCTGAATTCCTGAGGTTTAAATGTGAAACTATACCCCTGTATTTATAGTTTAGATCAGCATGGTGTCTCTTTCTAAGATTAATATAAATTAATAAACAAGTGACTGAAGAAGAACATCGAAACAAGACTGTAAATATTCAAGATAGTGCATGAAATTGAGGATTTGTAAATCCATGGCTTAAAATGATATCATCAACATGAGATGCAAGTTTGATGAAGTCAATATTGAGCTCAAGGCTCAAATTTTGGCCAATCCTGCTTTTAATTAAACTGAGGACACACATCAATGGGTCAAGAAGTCATTGTCATCATGCCTACAATAACAAATCCTAGATAAATGAACATGACAACAAAAGGGGTCACATCAATGGGCCAAGAAGTCATTGTCATCATGCCTACAATAACAAACCCTAGATAAATGAACATGACAGCAAAAGGGGTTAATGACCAAGCCAGGGCCACATTATGGTTAGTAATTATAATTGTAACCACAAAGAGAATACTGTTAGTGGCTATATCTGGCATTTCAGGCCAAATGAGGTGCCACCATAGATTTTGAAGAGTCTTCACTTGCCAAACATTATCGCAAGAAAGGCTCTCAGCTCTAGTATGGTCTTTATCTAACTACTATATTTGCGATACTATCTAACATGAATATCCAAACAAGGGGGAGCCATAATATATCTTCAAATATTTATGAGGTACCTTTCAGAGGAACCCCTCCATATTATCCATAGATTTTGTTTATATATTAAATTCATCGAAATAAGGAAGATAGGGGATCCCTCCAAGCCATAAAACAATGTTCTGCACAAGGTTTATGATAACATTGCTTTTGCTAACTAATTAACTAGTTTATATTTACATGCTGTCTCTTTTTTGGGATTAATATAAGCAACTAGGGAGTTCATAAAATATTCAAGACAGTTCATGAAATCAAGGGTTTGTAAATCCATTGCTTCAAATTCCAGTGTCAATGTGAGATGCAAGTTTGACAAAGTCTATCTTGAGCTCAAGGATGAAATTATGGTTGATCCTGCATTTCATACATTAAAAAAACTCACCAATTTATCAATAAGACATTGAATGAGTGCTTTGTCATCACACTTGCAATAGTTAACCCTAATTAAATGAACATGAAAATAAAAGGAGTTAATGGATGAGGTAGGACCACATTAGGATTGGCAGTTAAAACTATAACTAGAGAGAGCATGTGGTCACCGACTATATCCATGGAATTTCAAGCCAAATGAGGTACCGCCATCGCATTTTAAGAGTCTCAACTTACACAAACACTGGATAAGACTTTAAGCTCCAACATGGTCTTCATTTGAATAATACCATTGCACTCCTATCTAACACAAATCTTAAAAAACAAAGGGGATTCACTGCAAATATTCAAGTCTTTCTGAGGTCCCATTTAGGGGAATCCTTCTATTTTCATATGAAATCCATGGGTTTTTTTATCTATATTGAATTCATGGATATAACAAAGAGGGGGTTCCCTCCAAGCCATTAGAAACAAATCTATGAAAGAAGGCAACTCCTTGATAGTTTCTTTCCCATGGATTTTGCCATATGCAAGGATGATATCGTGCTTTTGGTTTCAAGCCTTTTTGGAGGATCCCTAGATGAAAAAATATGCCCTCCTCATCCCAATCCCATCAATTCAAGGATGAGGTGAAGCCTAGGATTTCTATTCCCTCAAAGAAAAAAATTCCCCTCAATCCTACCTTCATAGTGGAGAAATCGAAGGACATTCGAGTATTGGAACTTGAAGTGCTAGATCCATAGGTATATGCCCACAAATTTTTGTATTTAAGGGATAACACTCTTTTTTTTTTTAATGGGCTTTGGCCATCTACAACAACGCTTCATGTGTGGAAATATCAAACCTAGATTACCAACAATGAGCTCTTCCTTCATTCCAAGTGTTACTTCATTGTAATTTTTAAGGCCATGGTGGATAGAATTTTATTTTTCAACCTAGAACCCTATTTCTAGGGGAAAAATGCACCTCTCCTTTCATCCCTAGTTCTCAAATTTTGTTCCAAACAACATGATTGTTAAAAAAAATCTGATCTAGGTAATATTTTTAAACCTCCTCTTCACTTATGGTATCCTAATTTTCTTGCAACTATTAGGAACTCCTTGGGTCATTTTATTAAAGTTAATGGAGCTCATATTGTCATGGGCTCAACATATTTACCCATATCTATCTAGTGCTCAACCTAAGTTGTGAGTTTCCCAACTAGATTCTCATATAATGGGTTGATCTCACTTTTACCTAAATGTTAGACATTGAAAGCATGACATTTAGATGTAGATCATGCCAACAAACTATACACCTCCAAGAAACCTATTCATATTCACCAACATCTTCTACATCCAATGGACATATGAAAAATCCCAAAGGATGGTAAGTAATACATGGAAACATATGTGCTCCAATAAAGAAAATGTCTCAACTGAAAGAAAAGAAGCCTATGCAAGTTCCCCTTAGTAATGGTGGGGAGACACACTCAACTTTGGTTCCATCAAATATCTTTTGAGGTTTAAAGCATCTTCATGAATCAAAAAAGGAAAAACTTAGTCCTAAACACATTGCGTTCATGATTCCCTTTCACAAATCAATATATCACAATGCCACTAACCCATGTCAACAAAATTGGGTGGATCAATATTAGAACGAAAAAAAAACAAAGAAAAAGTGCTCCTCATAAGACAAATCACAACACCTAGTGACCATGTAACTTCTTCAAATCTCTATAAACGAGTCAAGTTGAGTTTCTCTATGTTCTCTAAATTTATATCTATTTCATAGTTATGTTTAAATATTATGTTCACAGTTCTGGGATATTGAAGCATGAAAAATGAAGAATAAAATCTTGTAGGATCCACATTTCTCCATTATGAGTACCCCTTTCTTTGTATTCACTTTTCATCCTGAGAAGAAAAGAGCAAAGCATAGGCCTCTCCTTCTAGTTAGGTTCGCCTTGTATTGGGTTTTCCTAGGGTATATCTTGTATTCAATGTATGGATGGTGTGTAATTGTTTGTCTCTTTGATTTCACTTGTAGCTTATTCTCAGTAATTTTCATGTTAAAGCTAATGATATGAAGTATGCAATCTTGAGTAGAATACTGCATAGTAAAAGATTTAGAATATTATATATTTTTTTATGAAGATACAGTGGAACATCCACGACAATGTACAAATCAGAAATGGACTAAGAACCCAATGGAATGCATTAACTCCATTCATTCTTTATTCTTCCCATAGATAAATAACATCAAAGAGTAATAAAGATACAAAACAAGATGAAACTACATATCAAAATGTACACTTTCATTTCTGACCCAAAAGAAAAGAATTTGCAAAGCCTCCAAAATAAAAAGAGTCATCTCCACAACAAATGAGATTACTCACACTAATATCAAATGGAAATCAATATACAGTAGGAAATACACAACTAAAATTGCGTTTTATATGCACATCAATGTTACAAAGCTCGAGGTTGAATATCTCAAATTTCAATATTCAATACATCAGTCATTTCTCTAAACTCATGATATGC
Organism: Pinus albicaulis; assembly: GCA_034641835.2. NCBI lineage: Eukaryota > Viridiplantae > Streptophyta > Pinopsida > Pinales > Pinaceae > Pinus > Pinus albicaulis. The sequence continues at coordinate 560,454,839 of CM076574.1, forward strand.
AATATTGCCCCTATCGAAACCATAATTAGATGGATATGGGATATTATATTCTATGCACCTAACACATAGTATATATTAAATGTCATTACAAGCAAATAAAGTATTGACAGACCCAACCAACCCCAAGCAAGATGTAAAGAATCTCACATCTTTCAATACAAACACAAACAACTATTCATTCAAATACCACATAGTTTATTTTTGTGGTAAGGATATGAATCAAACTAAAACAAGAATTAGAAGGAGAAAAAAACATACCTTTGGTCCCTCTTTGCAAGTGTGTGTTTTAAAATTATAATATATACTATGTCAACGGTTGATGCAGTTTCCAAATAACCCTAGCCTAGAAAAAAATGGACAAACAAATCAGTATCACATGCCAGGCATAATCAATCTCAAAGTAAGCATCTCAAAAATTTTAGTTCATAGTGCCAAAAATAATAACAGTAAGTTGAAGCACTCATTGGTGACAAAAGCACATATCCATGTTCCTGGATACAATGGATTATCACATTAAGTCCCTTGGATTACAAGTTAGAAAGAACCACCAAATACAACATACATAAACATGTTTTTATCTAGAGATTTTCCGTGTTTGGACAGACAATCAGAAATTGAATACAATTCATGTAAAGGAACAGTTAAAGAAAATTCAAATCACACTTCAAATTCAATAATGAAAACTCAAAACCAAAAGAGCACAACAGGATCTCTAAATGAGGTTTCATGATGGTCACCAAAAGATGAATCTTTGCAAAATGTTTGGCTCTAAAAGAAAACCATGAGAACCTGGGCTATGATAGATCATAAGAAGCTAAGACATTAAATCTCTCGGATGTTGGACATCATTGAATTAACTTGTGATTAGTGATGATAAAGAGTCGAATAAATGACACCTACCTGCCCCTTTTGTAAACAATAGGGAAAATTACAACCAGATATGCTTGGAAAAAGGAGGGCATGGTTGCCTATACAGTGACAACTAAGGAAATGAAACATGGAAACCCTATGCAAACCACGTTGCATGAGTAAATGATAATAATATATGTTGGAAAATGACATTGATATGCTTGAGATGAAAATAACTGATAAATAAGTGAGCACTGTTCATAAAGCAGTTCGAAACTGAATCCAATGGCAATGGTTAGAAATTATCCCCCACCAAACAACGGTTTAGGCACCACTCAATTCTACATTTTGTATCCAAATTATCAAAATTTAGTTGTGCATAATTTTTTTTTTTCCAATAAATGACACCTACCTGCCCCTTTTGTAAACAATAGGGAAAATTACAACCAGATATGCTTGGAAAAAGGAGGGCATGGTTGCCTATACAGTGACAACTGAGGAAATGAAACATGGAAACCCTATGCAAACTACGTTGCATGAGTAAATGATAATAATATATGTTGGAAAATGACATTGATATGCTTGAGATGAAAATAACTGATAAATAAGTGAGGACTGTTCATAAAGCAGTTCGAAATTGAATCCAATGGTTAGAAATTATCCCCCCATCAAACAATTGTTTAGGCACCACTCAATTCTACATTTTGTATCCAGATTATCAAAATTTAGTTGTGCATAATTTTTTATTTTTATTCATTTATTCATTTTATTTATATTTTTTAAAATTTTTCTGTCATCAAAACATAGTAATAACCACACAAATGTTCAAAATGCAGAGCGTATATACATACATTTTTTGTTTCTGCTTGAGGGTGCGCACTGCCTGTGCTTTGATAGGAACCTGAGCAGTACTGGGTAGGGTCTTCGTGAGATGCTCCTTGTAAATACAGAGCTCCACGTCGAATTTCATGATCTTTTCATTAATCACATTGCTCTCTTATTTTTCGACCCCAAACGAAAAAATAAGTTACAGAGTGGATTCCATCACAACTAATATGTCCGATCATCCATGGCATGGCAACTACATTATACAGGAAATAATTGCCAATAATTTCTTAAGCGCTTGCATTCTCATAGGCGAGGAGGGGCTGCCTTCTTCTTGAAACTGAATAAAAGCTTCGTCATCTTTTCTAGAGTCGAAATCTTCAATGCACTATAAACCATGTATAAGATAATGCCAAGCCAACTGCAAGACGATGTAACTCCATTTGAAAAGCATGAGGTTCCTTGGATCATTCCATTGTTACAATATGGAGATGTTTTATTTGTGCAGCAGTGGGAACTAACACATCAATGCCTTGCTCACTACCATTTGTAAGTAAAGTTCCAGAAACAATTTCCATTGAGGCAGTGTCACATGTGATTATACTTCTCATGCAAGCCCTCTTACCAAAATTTTGTTTGGATTAACCAACCAGTCCACAGAGGGTGGGTGCACCTTGGAAACAACAATTTTTAACTATCTCAGAGAAATTAGCTTCAACATAAAAAGTGTAGCAAGAGGTGGCAGATGAGGCCCACTTATTAACAACCTTGTACATTTCTCTTTCCCTTATTTGTCACAATATTTCTGGCATAATCAGATCACTACATGAGTATTTAACCCAACTTTTAGCACATCCTATGATGCAGTGACTTCCATCACTCTAAAATTGCACGAGGAATGTTAACTATGATATATGACTTGTGCCTATCATCTGCACAACTCACTTCTGAAATAGTGGTCATACAGTAGAAAATTTGTTGTTGAACTTCTCCTCAGAGAAAATTTACATTATCATAGGTTCAATCAACCTCTGATATTATTTATAATCAAATATCCCTACTTAGAAATTGTCAGTACTCATCAACTGCCTTACAGTTGAGGAATATTCTTCTTGATTTGATTTGATCCAAGTTGTACCACTTTCAAACCAAGGGAAATTGTCCTTTGAGCCCATTCTTATAAAGTTCCACAGTTCCCTATTTGGTTACCTATTCTTTGCACTACAGAACTATGTCTTCTTCCACTGTTGTGCCAAAATTACGACACATTCTACATAAAATGATGCGATGGACTCCTCTTCATCTTCATCAAGCATGGATGTCTTGTGGAGCTTCAAGCAAATCCATAGACTGTGTTGAACAATAGATGAATCCCAATGCACGATGGAAAATCAAACTTAAACACCTTATTTCAAATCTGTTGGATGATTCTCTATGGGGTATGGACCATATCAAAAAGTTTTATGCTTTCCCTCTTTCTTCTCTAAACACTATTTCTGAAGATACACTAATGATTTTTTCGCTACATGTGATGAAATGAATCCCAAAGCACGATGGAAAATCCTACTTAAACTCCCTCTCTCAAATCTGTTGGATGATTTTCTATGGAGTATGGACCATATCACAGAGTTTTATGCTTTCTCTCTTTCTTCTTTAAGCACTATTTCTGAAGATACACTAATGATTTGTCTTCTACATGTGATGAATGACCACATGCCACCAAAATGCTTGAGTGTGTTAATGAAGTTTCCACACAAATTTGAATGGTCTATTTATAAAGAATTATAATTGGAAATGAAAGTTGATAAACAACATATTCAACCCAAAGACTGTTAGTTTATTCAAGATAATAAGCTATTGTGTAAAGGTTTTTAGAGAGTTTTTCCACTTGGTACATAGAAGGGAAAAACGAGCTAGAGATCCTCACCAGGTGAGGTTCACCAGGTGAGGTTCACCATGTGCTAGTGCTCAAAGAAGAATATGATAATATAAGAGGGGAGTATTACTCACAATTGTGCCTTGCGCAAAATTGGGGTAACCAGGAGGGCTATTCCAGTAAATAAAAATTAATGATGACATTCAACAATTTGCAAGAAATGGGTACCTGTGACAGTGTTTGCAGAACTGATCAGTAAAACAAATACAATGCTTGTTCACTCCATAACTATGGTGATGAAGGTATGGAGAAGTCCTTTAGGAGTTTTGATACTCATTTCCTTTTTTATATAACCCAAAAATAGCTGCATGAGATGAGAAACATGTCTGTAATCACGAGAACCATTAAGCGATGAGTATTCAGGTCAGAAATTTGCATTAAAATGTTGTGTTAAAACCAACGGAATTGGTTTGGATGAGATCTGTTTCCACTACCCAGAACACTACCATCAAAATTTACTATCTCATCAATAAACTGTGTTCCTCCATTTTAATGCTGCCAAAGTGTCTTTATTTCTTGATCCCTACAGGTGGAGTGTTGTCTCAGCTAGGCAATCGAATGAACCTATATAGGCTTCTTGAAGAGCAGTTCCACCATCCAAACTTATGTTCCAGTCCACGGCTCATTATTAAATGGAAATATTACTGTCTGCATACACCTTTGACATGAATGCCGAAATCACCAACACGTCTCTTTCTCTTCAAGTTTTCTTTCATGCAGTTAATATAAGATCTAGCGGGTTTTCTCAAGTGCTTGAGACAACTTATTTCTCTCTCTTTCCAGTTACTTCTACATATTACAGGAGATATCGAACTAGATAATGTTGAACAAGTGCACAAGAATATTACATGTTAAAGACAGATCCCTAGCATATATCTTTGGAGCAGAAGAAGCCCCGTCTCCTAGATTTTAGCTTCCTTGGGGAAATTATCCAATTCACTTCTTCAAGAGAAATCAACAAATAGCTATCAAGGATCATATAAAAGGGTCCCACTGTAGCGAATTGTTCTTCAAAGGACTCCCTTATGCAGGTTATGGGGCATGAATCAGTTGTTGGTGACAACGAATAGGTACTGCATCACAATATACATTTTACTTATTTTTTTGTTCATTATGTTCAAATTCAGATCATAGATCCTGTATGTACTTGTGTAACAGATATGAGTCCCTCCTCTAGATCAAGTATGACTGATCATGGGTGTTTACGTAATATCTTTCATTCTCATTAATAATTTATGAATGATTTGTGGTGCATTTGATTTCCCTTCATCTGCTTTTTGATGCAGGCATTATCCAAGAGTTCCCTAAATAGTTTTGGTGTGCTTTCACTCATCATGAAACTTGGGACTTTTTTCACATCTTTTGGGGAACTGTGCAACGCTATGTTTGTTTCGGTATTTACTTTAGTTGAGGGAAAATTTTAGGGACTAATATTTATAGGTGGATTGATTTTCTATACATTTTCCAAAACAAATATTCTCATTTCTTTCTAAAAATAATTCACGAAATTTTATAGCACGAAATTATTTTACCTTGAAAGTCATCAATATATTATATAGGCTAATATAATATAATAATTTTTTTAGAGAATTCTACAAAAATATCATCAAATATTTTACAAATTTTCTATTATAAGTTACTCAGTTTCGCCACTTTGAAAATAAAAAATTATATATGTATATATAATTCTACCTGAACAAAATCTTTCCAGGAGCAGCAGTTTTAATCTCAACAATTTTTGACTTACGAAACACACAATTGAATAATCAAATGGAAATTTGAATAGGTCGCATCTACTTTAAATACAAAAAATATTCCCATTGGCATTGTAGAATCTGAAAACCCAACTCTACCCTTATAATTTGAAAAAACCACTCTACACTGGTAACTTATTTAACCTTGCCAAACTGTATACAAAATTGAATTAAGCTGCTTAAGATTGTACCCGGGAGGCCTTCATTGCAACGAAAACCAAATTTTCCTCAAGTCCACGAATATAAATATCATTCTCATGATCTCCACTTCAAACAATATTTGCATCATTTTCCCCTCATTCTTCTCCGTATGATTCTTCCTCCTGTAGCTCTGCTCTACTGTTTTGGTAACGAAATGTTATGTGTGTTTTTTTCCCCGCCAATCCTCCATGGCAATACCCTCTTAAAATTTAAATGGAGTGGGAAAATGAATTTCTGATGACAAAGCTTTTTAATCTATCATAATATAAAAAAATTATTTCAATATAATTAATATTTTGATTTTTTTAAAATGATTTAAATATGGTAAATATTTTGATACCTATTTTAAAGGTGGAAACTATGTTGAGTTTGCAAGTTATTTATTTTATTTTATTTTATTTATTTATTATTTTTATTGTATATCACTAATCTATATTCATCTTAATTTAGGATCTATCAAGTTTTTAGAGGGATCAAATCTAAAGAGGTTTAGACCTCAAGAGATTTGATTCCTCTCTCTCAACCCTTAGTAGATCTAGAGTTAAGATATATTTAGATTGGTTTAATTATTAATTTTATGTTTTTAATTTTTATTTTATTTTGACGGACTCGAAATGTTAAAGAGGACATTACAAAATCTTTAAAATGGGAGAATAATTCAACACTGGAGAAACCCTAGAGGCCCACGAAAAATCTGTAGGCAGATAAAGGGTCATGGAGTTTCAGGTTGGAGCAAGGAGTAGTTTTGAAAAAGAGTGAAGAGGCTTTGGACAATGTCAGGCTCTGATATCCTTATCAAAATGGAAAATAATATTAAATGGTAACCATGAGTTTTTTATTGACATGATATATATTTTGTATAGAGATGGTCATCATGGTAAACCCTTTGAAGACGCACAAATACTCGTGAAATATGCTTTTCATATGAGATGTCGGTTCCTTACTATTGGACCCACATGGAGAAGGAGGAGTTGGTGGATTATGAACCAGAGGAGGGGGGTTTTCAACAAATTTGGGCTAGTCCCAAGGATTTTATCCATTCGCATTTTGAAGTCAACTTAAAAGTTCACCATACCATGCTTTATGGGCTTACAAGATCTTTAGAAAGCAAAGTTAAGAAGTCAATAGGAAACTGTCCAGCGGTTTGAAGGCCCTAACCTCTGCTCCAACAACACACTATTTGGGTCCTCTAGTTTTGGATATCACAGGGCATGAGGATGCTTTTCAGAGGCTAAAGAACTCTTCTTGGGTTTCTTTGGCACTAATTTTAGTTTCCCTATCATCCCAGATATTGGAGGAAGACATACAACATGTTACCACTTCCTTAAGGTTTTCACAATTTTTTGAATGCAGTGGGGGTTATTCACTTTTAGAAGCCTCTTTGAATTGTTTTCATGTATATTCTTCATCTCAAGTTCCATTAGTCTCGCCCTCTTTTGGTGAACTAGTGAAGGAGAGCCTTGCCTTGACGACAGAAGAAAGTCAAACTAACATAATGAATGGATATGGGTTTTTTAAGGAGAAAAACTATTGTGAATAAGGAGTTATGATTCAAAAGGAGTCTGAGAACACAAGGAAGAGGAAAATACATTTTAGTCTCAAGAAGAATAACAAATTCCTCCTTTCTCTAATGTTGGGAGTAAACGTCACCATTCAAAAGAATGATGAAATGTCCCAAAAATCCTTGGGTGGGTAAGTAAGGGGTCGAAAATTCAGGTCCTCAACCCTAAAATTCTGGGCGGGCAAGGAAATCTTGCCTATTTTCAAATACCCTCCAAAGGTGTCTCTGTTAGTCCGAGGTTGGAGTCATTTGTGCTTCAAAGATGTAGTGGACACCCATAAGGTACAAAAAATGGTTTAGAAAATGGATTCATCTCCTATCCTTTTCAATTTCTAGATGCCCCTCTTTGATCCAAAGTAGGAGAGACTAGATATGGCCCCCATCTAGGTTCAACTTCCAAGTCTCCCTCCTAACTATTGGAACACCCTAATTTTCAAAGATATAGATAAATCATTGGGATCTTATATAGCCCATGAATGTGCATATTTAGAGATGGGGATTAAGACATACACCCGTATTTTGGTTAATATGGACCTCAGAGAAGAGATTATAGAAGGTGTGGATATCGGGATTGGGGTGGAGTGTATTCAGATATTGGATTATTAAGGAATACCTTTTAGGGGTAAGTGGGTCCATAGGTATGGGAACTCGGCTAAAAACTATGAGCTTAATGGTTTTCAAGCTCTTGTGGTTATCATTTGTTGAAGAGATCTCCAGATTATCCACAGTGTTATAAAACAATGGTCAACGTTTCGAATCCCAATGGGGATCCATCTTCAAGACAAGATGAAGAATGAAGATGTAAAGAAGGACCAATGCCAAGAATTAATAGTGATACAAAGAGAATGAAGAGCGAACAAGAACTAAATAATTAATATTTTTTTTATTTTTTTTATAATTTTTTTTAATAAATTTAATTCTTAGTAATAATTAAATAATTTATAAAATTTTAGTCTAAGTGATTTAAGCAGTTTTTGTTAATTTTTTTAAAAATAATTTTAATTATTCATGAGTTTAATACCTAGATGTTACTATTTTTTTTTTAGAATATGTAATTAGATTTATTACTTAAATTTTTCTAAATGATACACATTCTTTTAAAAATGTTAATAATAATAATTAATTAATGGAGTTCATAAATTATTGTTACTAATACTAATTAATTATTGAGTAAATTCCAATATTATAAATATCCTAGAATATGAGAAAACTCTAGATAATATTAATAATTAGAATCAATTACAAAATTAATTATTAATAAAAATTTTATAAGATTAAAAAAATTAAAATTAATAATAGGTTACTAATTAATATTATCATTCATGTAATATTAATGAAAATTAATTACTATTTATTTAATTATGATTATTACTAATATTAAACCCTAATTAATCTAATATTATTATTAGGATAATAATTGATTTTAATCACGATTAATTTAATTTATTAAAAAAAATTAAACAATAATAATAATTATTAATTAATTATTTTTTATTAATAGGAAATAAAGATTAATTAATATGGATAATTATTAAGAGTAAATAATTCAAGAGCTTCCCTTTTCTGCGTAGGACCATCCATCGAGAGGCAAGGACATATTATGTCAGAAAAGGGTTCTGGATTGGAGGTTTTGGGCACCGAGGAAAAGTTATATGGTGAAGTTTCTCTCTGAAAAACATCCTCCAAGCCGTCAGTGATAGTTGTTGGGAGATGGTGTTTATGTTTTCAGCTGTCTAGAAGTCCTACTAAAGGGGTGGAGTGTCATTTCCTTGGACACTAATGGAAGGTTGGGGGGTTTAGGAGTTGGATGGAAAGCCATAAGTATTTGGGTATCCAATTCTTGGGCTTTGGATTATGGTTTTTCCATTGAGGATAGAGAGGCAGAAGTGGAGGGAGATATGGAGAGGGACTTAGGGAGAAGTAAAGAAAGGGAGGGATGAAGGGAGCAAGAGGGAGAGAAAGGGAGAGCTAGAGACTGAGAATTATGCACACTATTTGTTTGTCTTTATTAGAACGAAGGTTTGAGATTGTATTTTGTTGAGGAAAAGGAGAGAGGATACCCTAATTATTGGGGATGAAATGGTTATGATAGCATGGAATGTTTTGAATGAAACCTTTCTTTTTCATGCTATAAAATGACACCTGTGTAAGCAAACTAAAAATGATGTTCAAACCAAATTATAAAAATCTAGAATGTTTATTCAATGTAAAATCATTTTATTGTTGAGAACTATATAGGCTAGGAATGAAACTCCAACACCTTGCATTAACCAATTTTCATTACACACTTCATTAGAGGCCTCTTTTATGCTCAATTTAATATCAAGTTTATGCTTAAATGCTAGGACTACCACAAAACTTCCCTCATTCCATGCTTTAATAGATGCCTCTTATATATTCATAACTTATTTATCATGTAGGAACCTCTAGGACATATGAATCCAACGAATGACTCAACCCCTAGAAAAATACATTTTATGCTTCCTCAAAATAAAGGAGTCTATTATAACTCTTAAAGGAAGTTTAGATTTTTGGTTGTGGGACTCAAACCTTTCTATCGAAGATATAGTTATGATGATGAGCCTTAGAAATTTAGCTTAAATCCCATGGAATTCTCTATCTCCAATCCATAGCTAGGTTTATTACTCATATTTCCTTATCCTTAATACCTTGTTTAGAATGAGATAGGTTCAGTATTTTACCTAGCCTAGTCATTACCCCATGTGATTATGTTGTGTAACCAGCTCCAAAAATAGAAGAAAAGAGATATCAATGCCTTAGAAATGAGCCACTTCGAGGGGGCAACCTCCAATACATTACATAAATGAACAATTATTGGATGATACAATTTACAAAACCTCCTTTCTATATATAGGAGTCCATGGGGCCATAATGTAATCCTAGTGGGCCACAATGTAATCCTAGCCGACCTAACAATAATAATTTAAGGCACAATAATAACAAAATGGGGGTTACAAGGGTACAATAATAACAATAAGGGGGTTACACTAACAATAATAAGGGACTATACTAGTGATATAGGGACCTAACATGCCCCTCTCCTTCAAAAAAGTGTTGTCCTCAACGCTTGAGTAGCTACGGGTGCTTCTGTATAAAATTCTCATCCTCCCATGTAGAATCTTCAGTGGGTAAGTTCTTCCACTTGATGAGATACTCTGAAATTGATCGATTTCGTAGCTGTCGAGTTCTTGTTTCTGTGACCGCTTCAGGTTCCAATATGAATTTTCCTTCCTCATCAAGTTCTGGAAATATTGTTTGAACTGGAATATTTTCACCTATAACCTTCTTTAAGCATGAAACATGGAAAACTGGATGCACTCGTGAAGAAGCAGGAAGCTCCAATTTGTATGCCATAGTACCAATCTTTTGCAACACCTTGTAAGGACCATAGTAATTTGGCAATAATTTATTATCCTTCTTAGCTTGCTTGAGGGACATTTGTTTGTATGGTTGTAGCCGTAAAAATACCCAATCTCCTACATCAAAACTTCTCTTGTTGCGATGTTGATCTGCCTATTGTTTCATTCGATTTTGTGCCAAATTCAGGTTATTCTTTAAGAGTTGGAGAACTTCTTGCTGATGCTCGATGTGATCTTCCACTGCTTGAACCTTCGAATTTTCCCTTAAAGATGATGTGATGGATGGTGGATGATATCCATAAAGTGCCATAAATGGGGTCATTTTTGCTGCGGTATGGAAGGAAGTGTTATACCACCATTCAGCAAGAGGTAACCACTTGACCCATTGTGTTTGTTTATCAGATACAAAACAACGAAGATATCCTTCCAAAAATTTATTTACTATCTCGGTTTGACCATCAGATTGAGGATGATAAGATGAGCTATGAGCTAATTGAGTACCCAAACAAGAAAATAACTCCGTCCAAAAATTTCCAGTAAAAATGGGATCTCTGTCGCTCACAATAACCCTTGGGTTTCCATGTAGCTTTTGAATTGTGTCCATAAATGTAGTAGCAAATTTACTTGCTTTAAATGGATGAGATAATGCACAAAAGTGTGCATACTTGGTAAGTCTATCAACTACCACCATGATGGCACTCTTTCCTTCGGACTTAGGTAAACTTGTGATAAAATCCATTGAAATCTCCTCCCAACGTTGACTTGGAATGGATAAAGGTTGTAGAAGTCCCGGGGTCTTAATTGTCTCAACTTTATTCTACTGGCAAATCAAACATTCTGCCACAAAATTTTGAATATCAGATTTAAGGCCATCCCAAAAAAATTCTTTCTTCACCCTGTGGTAAGTTTTTAAAAATCCTGAGTGTCCTCCTAAAGGAGAAGTGTGCAATTCCAGAAGAATCTTTTGTTTTAGTTGGGAATTATTACAAAGATATAAGAGATCTTTGTACCATAAGGAATAATTTTTCCAACTAAATGTATTAGATGTACTAGGATCTTGCTGCAACTTTTGAATGAGTGCCCATACATATTTGTCCTTCTTCCATTCATCTCTTGCTTCGGTTATCCAATCTGGTTGGATAATAGAAATGGCACAAAGCAATGCTTCCACCTCTTCTTTCTTTCTTGAGAGTGCATCTGCAACAACATTAAGCTTTCCTTTTTTGTAGATTATTTCAAAGTCATAACCCAACATCTTTGTGACCCATTTTTTTTGCTTTTCTGAAGATAGTCTTTGTTCCAAAAAGTGTTTAAGACTATCATGATTAGTTTTTACCTTGAAGTGTCTTCCCATTAGGTAATTTCTCCATTTCTTTAGTGCATGCAGTATTGCTAAAATTTCCTTCTCATAAATAGGTTTATGTAAATACTCTCCTTTGATTGGATGACTTTCAAAAGCAATGGGTCTTCCTTCTTGCATTAAAACATCACCAATTCCATTTCCCGAGGCATCACATTCCACAATAAAGGTTTTTGTGAAGTCTGGCGTAGCTAAGACCGGTGCTAGGCACATTGGCTCTTTAAGATGTTCAAAGGCCTTAGTTGCTTCAGGAGTCCATGAAAATGCATCTTTCTTCAATAATGTTGTTAGAGGTGCTGCTATTCTCCCATAATTCTTAACAAACTTGCGATAATACCCTGTTAACCCGAGAAATCCTCGCAACTGCTTTATGGTTGTGAGGACTTTCCATTCCTTAATGGCTTTAATTTTGTTAGGGTCTACTTTAACACCCTCGTGAGATACAATATGACCCAGATATTCCACCTCTTGTACTCCAAGGAAACATTTGGATTTTTTTGCATATAATTGTTTCTCCTGCAATAGTTTGAGCACCCTGTCAACATGTTCAACATGATCCTTCCAAGACCTGCTGTAGATTAGTATATCATCAAAAAATACTATCACAAATTTTCTAAGGAAGGGTTTGAAAATGGAATTCATCAACCCTTGAAATGTAGAAGGTGCATTGGTAAGGCCAAAAGGCATGACCACAAATTCATAATGACCCTCATGAGTTCGAAATGTTGTTTTTGGAATATCTTCAGTCTTCATTCTAATTTGATGATATCCTGAACGAAGATCCAACTTGGTAAAATAAATTGCTCCATGTAATTCATCCACTAATTCATCAATCACAGGAATGGGAAATTTATCTTTAATGGTGAGCTTATTGAGCTCCCTATAATCCAGACACATTCACCATGATCCATTCTTCTTGTGTACCAATACTACAGGAGAAGAGAAATAACTTTGACTAGGTTGAATTATACCCGCCTCTAACATTTCTGCAATCATACGTTCAATTTCGCTCTTTTGGACGTAAGGATATCTATAAGACCTGATGTTTGGAGGAACACTTCCTGGAATCAAATGAATAGCATGATCATGATCACGAATAGGTGGGAGTCCTTTGGGAGTTTCAAACACCTTGGAATGATTGTCCAAGACTTGTTGGAGATCTACGGAAATAGATGATTTTGATGTTGGAACTTCTAGTGAGCATAATTGTGCAATTACGCCTCGTTGTTCTTTCTTTAGAAGCTTTTTCATGACATTAGAGCTTATTATCCTTCCCGGCTTCCCTTCAATACCCCTTAATTCGACTTCCTTTCCTTCTGAAAAAAATTTCAAGAAAAGTTCTTGAAAATTAAAAGCTACCGTCCCCAAAGATTGTAACCATTGTACTCCTAGTACGACATCAACACCTCCCATAGGAATGGAAAGCATTGGACTAGTCAATACATATTCCCCCATGGTTAGCTTGATATTATGGCATTTTCCAGAGCAATTTATAGTTCCTCCATTTTCCACCATCACTTGACATTCTAGTGCTGGGTATAGGAAACAATTTAATTCCTTGGCTACCTTACAATGAATAAAATTATGGGTGCTACCTGAATCAATCAACACTATTACCTTTTTCTTCTTGATATGTCCTTCTATCTTGAGAGTTTGAGGAGTGGTAATTCCTGCTAATGCATTACACGATATGGTCGGACTCATTTCTTCCTCTTCTTGGGTTGGTTCCTGGTGTATATCCTCTTATTGTTCATTTTCTTCTTCCTCTTCACAATCTATGTAAAATAATTTCTTCTCAGCACACTTATGACCTTTAGTGTATTTTCTATCACAACTGTAGCAAAGCCCTTTTGCTCTTTTTTCTTCCAATTTTTGTGGTGTCGACCTTGTAGGTTGTGGAAATCTAGGCGTAGAAGCACTTCCTTATTTATAGAAGTGAGTGGTAGGCTTCCTTGTCACCATAATTTTACATTCAATTTTTCTTGCCAACCTGAATGCCTTCTCCAATGAATCAGGTTCCAAAACACAAACTTCATGTTGGATGTTATCCTATAAAGTGCTTATGAAGAGATCAATCCTGTGTTCCTCTGGAATATCAGTTACCCTTATATTCAATTTTTGGAAGTCCTCAATGTGCTCCCCCACTAAACCCTTTTGTTTGAGATTTATCAATTGGCTAAAGAAGGTGTTGCTCTTTGTATCCTCATAATGTGCTATCATTTCCTGTGTAAAAATTGACCAAGTGACAATTTTTTTACGGGAGCAAAGCCATAGATACCATACAAATGTATTTTGTTCTAAATGTAAAGTTGCAATGCATACCTTTTGTGTGTTTTGCACATTATGGAGATCAAAATATTGCTCCATCTGTAGTATCCATGTTACAGGATCCTTTCCATCAAAATTCCTCATATCCATTTTGGAATATGGTGGTTCTTCCCGCCAACATTAGAGTTTATGAAATCACGATTAACATTTATTGTGTTCTCATCACGAGTTTCCTCTACTATCTTTTCACCATTAGGAAACATTTCTTGTATCAACTTTGTCAAACCTTCTATGTCTGCTTTTAGATCATTCTTCATGTTTTCCATTTTAGATTTCATACCAGCTTCCATGTCATCTATCTTAGATTCCACGTCTTTCTTCAAACCATCCATATTATTCTTCACACCATCCATCTTTGCTTCCATGCCTTTCTTCAAAACTTCCATTTCATTTTTTGCTGCTCTTTGCGAGAGCGAAATTTGGTGCACTTGCTCTTGTAATTTTGATAGATCATGTTGCAATTCTTCATCTTCATGAGTCATAGTAGAGCCTTCCGAAGGCTTAATGGGTGTTGAATTATTTTTACGGGGCATTTTTTAGAACCCAATACTGATATCTATTCTACAATATGCCCTTGGAATCAATTCAAATTGATTTTTCAAACAAGACTTATGCAATTCGGAAAAAAATACACACCTTTTTCTTGCTTTTGAGGGGCTTGATATTGAAATTTGATTATCTCTGTCATTGCGGCTCTTAAATATATGAAATTCAGCACTGACGTAGCCCTATGAATTCTATTTTGAATGCCACAGGTCTGACCTGATTTGGATTCTCCAAGACAAATTTATGTCCAATATCCCACAATGACCTAATTATGGACTAGTTCAATAGAGCTAGCTTGTACGACTTGCCACGTGTCACTGTTTCATCCTTCGCCTCTGAAATTGATAGCCAAGAAACTAAAGTCCGTGTACTTGCTACCAATTTTTACGTCACTCCAATCCGATGTTCAAAGAGAGAGTTATTGAACTTTTCCCACGATCACCTCTTTGAGATGAAATTCGGGAGCCTGAAAAAGCACCACCTTCCACAAATCATATCTCCAAAAATGTTGCGAATCAAGCTTTGAAATGTTTTGATGAGTTTCATCAAGATTTCAGCTTTGCACCCTAGAAATTTCCGATTCTGAACCTTCGTAGAAAATTTTTTATAGCGAAAATGCCATGATGACTTGTTTAGGAGCCTGAAAAAAGACCTAACTTCCACAGATCACATCTCCGAAAAAATTGCGAACCAAGCTCTGAAATTTTTAGATGATCTTCCTCAGGATTTCGGCTTCGCACCCTAAAAATTTTAGCTTCTGAAACTTGGTAGAAAATTTTTTATAGCGAACATTCCACGATGACCTGTTTGGAGCAGCGAAACCCTAGAATCCAAAGTTCTGATACCAAATGTTGTGTAACCAGCTCCAAAAATAGAAGAAAAGAGATATCAACACCTTAGAAATGAGCCACTTCGAGGGGGAAACCTCCAATACATTACATAAATGAACATTTCTTGGATGATACAATTTACAAAACCTCCTTTCTATATATAGGAGTCCATGTGGCCATAATGTAATCCCAGTGGGCCACAATGTAATCCTAGCCGACCTAACAATAATAATTTAAGGGCACAATAATAACAAAATGGGGGTTACAAGGGTACAAAAATAACAATAAATGGGTTACACTAATAACAATAAGGTACTATACTGGTAATATAGGGACCTAACAGATTCTCTAAAACTATGCAACATGTCTTGATTATCATACTCCTTAAAGGTTGGTTTCGCAAGTGTGATTTTTTATCTGTGACATCCCATATTGTACAATTATCCCATAAATTAGCTTTATTTCCAAATACAAATAAGGACATATGATAGACCTTCAACATTCATGTATTTTCCTCGAAAAGCGAGACACTTTGAAACAAAATTAGAGTCTACACGTGAGCATTGATAAACCATAGGAAATATTCTTCATCATATTTAATCATAATAGCTTGTATTCAACAATGTAATTGATTCAATATTTTGAACAACATGAAACTAATTACGGTAGATTTTGGAGTATTCTATTTGACATATGTATTTATATGTAGTTTCATTTCTTGAGATATGGTATCAAGGCAAAAGCATTTGGACGTTGGTTTGACTTTGGTATACATAGGTCCTTAATATTTGTGCCCTCTTGATATTTATTCCTTTCCACTCTTGATTCAATGATTTTTGAATGTTTTCCAACCTCATGTATAAAGCTTATCCATATGAATTGAGCCACCTATACACCAATTTTAGTCATCGTTATCCAACAATATTGTTCATTTGGAGGATGGGGATGGTGTGGCTCTAGGCCTTTCCTCTCAATTGAACATTTCTTTATCTATCTACTTCGTTTCCAGCACACCTCCTTCATAAATTCCATGCACCTTCAATCTTTAGGGCTTACAACCTAATGTAATAATTAAACAAATTGATGAATGTAAATACAATTTTAAGGAAAGTGCTCTTGCATGCCTCAAAGTTCCCTGGATTCATAGGAAGACTCTTAGCTAATTTCTCTGTTTCTTCTATGCTAAATGAATTTATGAGTGCAACTCCTTTGCTCACCATTCATTAGCTAGCATGCGAGGATGTTTGGTTTGTTAGCTGGGTATGCCAAGATAAATGTCAGTAGTGGAAAAAATTCAATTTTCGTTCTGTCATTGCCAAATTGAGATGAAATTTTTTGTGTTATATGTTGGTCTAGACAAGCCTTAGTACACAAGTTTCCTTTATGTTTGTCAAGGTTTCCATACCTAGGTTCCATCCCATACGAAGCATGATGGGAGTACTCAATGATGTGTGATGTTTAACTATAAAAAATGGGTTGGAAACAGACAAATTTTTGACATTTTCAAACTTTAGATATTGAAATTCTCCCTTGAGTGATTGTATATCATACGATGGCTTAAGGATGATAAAAATGGATGAAATAAGGGAACGAAATCACCCAAAGCCTCCAATGTAGATCTCACATTTGCTTGTCCTCTTGGAGGAATATGTGACATTTTTCCTTACCAAATTTTCAGTAATTATTATCTTTAAAAATAAACCTCAATATTGTTTAACTATTTGTTATGTAATTAAAAAAAAAATGTTTTGTATTATGACCAATAAATCGCCATTTCGTTGGAATTTCAACGGTTGTTTTCAAGAGAGATGTTGTCCAACTAGAAAAATATTTACTTTTTTCAAACTTCAACATTTCAATAGATATATAATTGACCTGGTCAAACGCCTGATATCTGATGAAAATTCAATTTTCATCACTTATATGATGAGAAAAATCAGCTTTGGATATTCAAATATAATTGTGTTTGTCAGTTATCTAGCAAATGTCAGGGCTTTAAAAAAAATACAAAAAAATATTTACAATTACAAGCCAATAGTATGATTGAACTATCCAAGTACCACATCAGGTTTTCTGACCATATGAACAAGTGAGGGTTAGGGTTAAGGGTCAAAAATAAAGAGGGTAAGGGGTTAGGGCTTAGGGGGTTCGTGTATTTTAGGTTAGGGGTCAATGGCTTAAGTTTTAATGGGTCAAGGGATTAATGGGTTATAGGTTATGAGTGTATGGGTTAAGGGATTGCGACTTAGGGGTTAAGTGGATAAGGAATTTAGTGGTTATGGTTTAAGGACTTATGGGTTGTGATAATGGGGCTGCTAATCCCCTTATCACCACCATTGGGAGTTCCCATGTCAGTTGCTCTCGGTGAATTCCCTCCAAGCCCTTTAGCCCATATGAAATTAGGTCCTAAGTCACCTTATCATTTTATAATGCTAGGATTATAGATCTTACTAAACCATGCTTGGAACTCCCCTTGCCCCATTTAATACACAATAAGATACCCCTTCCACTTGTTGGTCATACCATTCAACTTCTCCTAATGTTATGAACCCCTAAATTTGGTCACAATTCCCCTAATTCCCCTAATGTTAAGGGATTAAATGCATTAGGGTTTATGGGTTGTGATGAGGGAGCCCCTAATCCCCTTACACAACTATTGGGGGTTCCGAAATCAACTTAAATTGCATGATATAGAAGAAAAATTGAGAGAAATAGACAATGAACTTGGAAAATTGAAAGTAGTTGTTGAAGAATTAATGGAATGAAAAGCTACCATGGAGGTGGGGAAATAAAATGGCGGAGTTAATCCAAAACCATCCAAAAATGTAAGAATTTCATGTGTAGACTATTTAATTGTTTATATATGTTTAACCTATGTTTAACAATAAGGTTGAATTTGACCTATGTTTTCTCCTCTTAATGTATCTTATAGGTCCACATATGTTGAGAGTATTAGTTTAATATTGTTTAGAAGCAAGCCATTCCTAAAGAATGAGATGATATTCTCACCGAATGCAAAAGGGAAATCCAATTGTAAAATGACGTTGGTCAAATTTGTATTGAAGGTACAAAAAAGGGGGTCAAAAGGGGATGAACCTAGATATGGATAGCTCAAAGATTGCACCATTCATGAAGTTGAGGACTGATTATGTCAGTTTTGAATAGAATTAGAGAAAAATAAGGGAGTTTTAATGTTGTTTTGAGCATGTTGTGGAAAAAACCTTTGATAAAGGTTGTACTATATTTGTATAGGATTGTTACCCATACATTTGGTAAGAGAATGGACTAGTGTTAAAGGATCATGACAATTAAAGAGACATCCTTATATCCTTTTTTTTCCTTTGAGTGGATATGAATTATGTTTTGGTTGTGCATGGAGATGAACCTTACTTTATTCCTATGAAATTATATGAATTTGTGAAAATTAGAAGACCATATTGTTTCCCTTTGAAAACAAATACGTGGAGCATATTTGGGGGAAATGTGAATGTCCATAAAATGTAGATTAGATTTGGGGGCCTTGTACTGTAACTAGGTTCGGTCTTCAATATTAATGTATTTGTTAAAATAAATTATTATTATTATCAAATGACTTATTAAAGCATGGGTTTCATGTTTGGTTCATATTTAAATTAAGGTTCCAATTGTGGAGTTCTAGGTTAGTTGTTACAAATTTAAATCGATCCAATTTTTGGGATTTTAAACCATGTAACATTAGGTTGTCAAAAGGATCCTCCATCAAGTCATATTCTTCAAGGTCATCATCCTCAAAATCTACTTCAAAGACAACCCTCAAGTCAATTGATACAAGTCATCAAATTTTCCTCCTTAAGTCGGCCTCAATTAGTCTTCAAGTCGGCTCAAATAAAGACACAACACTTCACACTATTATGTCGGCTCAATAACTATGGCAAACAACTATATATATAGGGGTATAGTTTTGCATTTCTAGCACAAAATTTTGGACATCTATGAATTTTTGGACCGCATATATAGTTCGGATAATGATTCTAGGTTCGGTGTTGGAGGATAAGGTCTTAAAACTATTACATAATTTGGGTAACCATCTATTCTATGATTCAGGTAACTTCCATGCTATGATGTTGCAGCAAAACAGTGCCTCGGTGTCCAAAAAAATCTAACACAGAATCAATGTTATGTTATGATACTCAATGATATGAAGATTCTCAATGATCTCAGTTATGATGCTATATGCTATGATGATGCTTTGTGATCTCAGTAATGATCCTCAATGCTATGTTGCTATCTCAAACTCGGTTAAGGTAATGAGGATTGAGTTTAGGTGCAATAAAAGGAGATCTTAGTGTTAACACAATGAAGGAATGAGTTGATGGAGGAAGTATATAGTCTAAAGGTCTTGGTCATCTCATCTTAAATCTACTGAAGGAATAATTTTGATTGGGTTTTCCCCAAAGAGTGGGGTTTTCCATTGACATGTGCCTACATATGGTGTCTTCTTCTATTTTTTTATTGGAATTACCCTTGATGATAAGAAAAGATAAATTGAAAGAACAAATAATAATAACAAAACATCACAAGATAATGTCATGATAAGAGAAATTGTTTAACTTCCATCTCCTTAATTTCTCTAACGCATAACAACCGCCATCTCAAGGTGGATTCAATTTCATATAATCCATATCAATTACTCATATAATCCATACTCTTTAGTATATCAAAGAGCTAGAAATTGATGCTTTTTTCCCCCTAAGACCCTACAAACACTGTATTCTCCTTGCAAACATTAGCCTCTATAATAAAAGCAACAAATTTCCTACATAATTTACAACGTCATGAATTTGAGAGTTCCACCAATTCAATGCACTCCAAACAATTTTTTAGAAAAAAAAATTCCTATCTCAAAAGACTCCATGTGTGGCATTAATAACCATGGTGTAACTCTCTAGTAAATATTTTTTGGTGGATTCACCAATATAATTTATTTTGATCCCTCTCCACAGATTTCTCTCAAGTAATTTATTATGTTGGGATATATCTTACACAATATTTCTAGTGGCCCTATGGTTCCATGAAAAAACTACAACATGTCATCCATAGAGGACACAAAATAAATGGTTCAGTTCATGTCATTGTACATTAACACTCTCACCTAGTCACTCAGCACACCATAGACCAACATGCCTTCCCTCACTATGCAAGTTGGCCTTTATTTTAAGAATATTAGGAGTTGGAGGGTAAGCATGATGAGGGTGTCATTTTATCAAGACAAGTATCTCATAAGTATAAGCACTTTAATGACAAATAAAATCATAATATTGACCACTCACTTATTACCATTCCCACACCATAAAACCCCTAAAAATGTCATTTTTAAAATATCTCGTGCAGTTTCCTAATGTAATTCAAGTAGAATCTCACAATTACATATGTCAGTAATGGTGTGATCATTTTTTTATTCTCTTAAAGAAACTCTTTCTAGACATGCACCCCATCAACCATAAATCATCGAGTCAAAATGAATGGAAATGAATGAATAATAGGGTGTGTCAAGGAGTGTCATCGAGTGTCATTTTTTTCAAGGGGGGAGTGACAAGGCATGCTAGGGAATGATAAGGAATTTCAAGAAGTGTCAGAGTGTGGTAACATGTGCCAGATAGTTCCAATGCATGCCAGGCATGCCAAGACATGCCATGTGTTAAGGCATGACAAGATGTGCGAGGTGTTAGGGTATGTGAACGCGTGTCAAGGAGTGCCAGGTGACAAAAGGAAACACTAAGTTAAAATGAAAATAAAGGAACACATATGAGGGTTGATAATTTAGGACCTTAACTTTTCAAGAGGGGCATGCTGGGCATACCAAAAATAATGCCAATACATGCCAAGGGCCAAGTGCTAGTGTGTCTTAAGTACCAAATCATCCTCTATTACTTCTCTCTTAATTGTGATTATTGATCTCAAATAAATTTTATCTTAAACCATGCAAAGGAATTATAGGGCATCCTAATACATGCCAAGAATTTTCAAGTTCCACCAAGTGCCAAGAGCCAATATGTGTTATGGAGTTCCATGTTTTCTAAGGAGGGAGTGACAAGATATGCTTGATAGTTCCAAGGCATGATAGTGCCAATGTGTGTTGAGTGTTAGTGAGTGCCAAGGAAACACAAGGGATCACTATGTAAAAATTCATGGAAATGAATGAATAAGAGTGTGTGATAGGGAGTGTCAACGACTTCCAGGTGTGTTAAGGAGGGAGTGACATGGTGTGATAGGCAGCGCTAAGTCATGCTATTGTGCGAGAGTGGCATGTGGAAAAGATGTTTAAGGTGCCAGGGTGTGCCAACACATGCTCATAAGTGTTAAGGAGTCCTAGGGACACATAAGGGAGCACTAGGTGAAAATAATTCATGTAAATGAACGATTAAGAGATTGTGAAAGGAAGAGTCAGTGACTTCTAGGTGTGCTAAGGAGGGAGTGGCAAGGTATGCTAGGTAGTGTTAAGGCATGATTGAGGCTAGGGAAACATGTCAAGATGTGTTAGGTGTTAGGGTGTGCCAATGCATATTAGGGAGCGTTATGGAGTGCTAGGGAAAAACAAGGGAGAACTAGTTTCAAATTCATGGAAATGAATGAATAAGAGTGTGTGGCAAGGATTTTTAGAAATTTAGGTAGTGCTGAGGAATGTTAGAGTTCCAGGGCAACATGCCAAGATGTGCCAAGTGACAAGGTGTGCCAATGTGTGCCAGAGAGTGTTAGGGAGTGGCACAAAAACAAAAGGGAGAATTAGTTCAAAATGCATGGAAATGAACAGATAAGAGTGTGTGATAGGGAGTTTCAGCGAGTTCCAAGTGTGCTAAGGAGGGAGTGACAAGGTTATATGCTAGGCAATGCCAAGGCATGCTAGAGTGTGAGGGAATGTCAGGGAATAATAGGGTGTGTTAGGGAGTTCCAAAGCATGCTAAGGAATTCATGGGATGATAATATGTGCCACATAGTGCCAAGGGATTGTTAGACGTTCTAGGTGTTATGGCATGTCAAGATGTAAACTATGTTGCTTAGTTGTTTTATGGCCATGGTTGGACGTGAGCGTTGATTTGGTAAATTGTTAAGTGGGATGAGTTAAGTTTGGAAATGAGTACCCTAAGATGAGTTATAAGCCATTTTTAGGTGAACAAGGAATATTCTAGTTGTAGTAAATGAAACTTGGTCAAGTTGTTGTAATCGAGGTAGGAATTGGTTGGGTTCCCAAGTCTATAAAAAAATAAGGGTATTTATGAGGACATGATAATTAAGGAGTTACAGGGCATGCCAATGAATGAAAAGGTGTGCTAACACATTCTAGATAGTGTCAATGCATGTCAAGGAGTGTTGGGGAAGTGTAAGGGCATGAGAAGGGAGAACTAGTTCAAAGTGCATGGAAACAAATGAATAAGAGTGTATTCTAGGGAGTGTAAGTGAATTTGAGGTGTCCCATGGATGAAGTGTTTTAGGAGAATTTGATAATAGGACTTGTAGAAGGTAAGCCTAATATTGCGATAAGAGAATGGACAAAGCAGTTTCAGACAAATGGAGACTTTGGGCTAGACACAACATTATTTTTTCAATGACTTGGTTGGGTTCCCAAGTCAAGAAAAAAGTAAGGTTATCTATGAGGGCATGACAACTAGGGAGTTCCAAGATGTGTAGGGAATCCTAAGATGTGCTAAGGAGGGAGTGAAAAGGTATGCTAGGTAGTGTTAAGGCATGCTAGAGGCCAAGGCGACATGCCAAGATGTCCTAGGTGCTAGGGTGTACCAACACATGCTAAGGAGTGTTAAGGAATTATATGGAAACACAAGGGATAAATAGGTAAAAGTGCATGGAAATGAATGAATAAGAGTTTGTAATTAGGAGTGTCAAGGATCTCTAGGTGTGCTAAGGAGATAGTGACAAGGTATGCTAGGTAGTGCCAAGGAATGCTAGAGTGATAGGGCGGTATGCCAATATGTGTCAGGTGTTAAGGTGTGAAAATTCATGCTAGGGAGTGTTAGGGAAACACAAGGAATAAATTGATCAAAATGCATGGAAATGAACGATAAGGGTGTGTGACAGGGAGTGTCAATGAGTTCTAGGTGTGCTAAGGAGGGATTGTCAAGGTTATATCCTAGGTAGTGCCAAGGTATGCTAAACTACCAAGGCGTGTAAATAAGTGCTAGCGTGTTTTAGGGAGTGTAATAGCATGCTAAGGAATTTAGGGGATGCTAACGCATGCCACATAGTACTAAGGAATTTAAGACATGCCAGGTGCTATGGCATGCCAAGATGTAAACTATGTTGCTTAGTTGTTTTAAGACCACAGTTGGATGTGATGAGCCTTGTACTGGTAACTTGTTAAGTGGGATGAGTTGAGATTGGACATGAGTATCCTAAGATGAGTTACAGGTAGTTCTTAGGTGAACAAGGCATATGTTAAATTTCCACGATGCATGAGAATCTAGATTTGGTCTTAGAATACTTGATGCAAACACACTTGAGTGCCACAACACATCTACTTTGCACAACTAAATCTACCCACATCAGGGAATTAACTAGTGCACATGAAAATTTTTAAAATTTGAAAAAATTTCTTCATTAAATTAAAAACTATAATAGAATAGGCTAGATCTCTCGTACAAGGGATCATGTCCCTTTACAATCACACTGATACAAGGAATACAACTAGGGCTTGGTGTTAGTCCTTTGGAAAAAAATCTACCTTGAATAAGACAACAGTTGAACCACTTTTTGATGTGACCACATCCTTTCAGTCCACATGTCATGAACACACATGGCAAGTCCTCTTGCCTCCCATTATGCAACTCGTCAATCTGCCTCTATCATTGAACTCAACTCCTTTAGGTTATTGAACTTGCCTAAAAAAAATTGCCCTATATCTACCTCTTTTTTCCTTTAAGGTTTGGAGCACTTAGGGTTTTCGATTAGTTGTTCACAAACATGTTTGCGAACAATTATTTGGTCTACCCAATTTTTTCATACTCCTACTCCAAGATGAAAATTCTAGGGCTATGGAGGTTTACCTTCTTCTTACTGACTCAATCCTATATAATAAAGTTAACTAGCGCTAGTTGGATAGCCCACTGGATTGCTACTTTATTCCTTCAAATTATACACGTCCTTAGGCCCAATATACCTACCCTTCTACCAGTCTTTTTTTCCTTCACATATACAAGACTTAGGGCTCTTCTTTCACATTCACCTAAAAACCCTCCAACGGTACTTGGAATACCATTAATTTTCCCAACCATAATCAATTCTTTTACTGATCTAGTGCCCACAACATTGCCCTCATCTAGGGCTCTTCAAATCTGCCACCTAATAGTTATTTGAGTCCTCTAAAAATCACTATTCTTATGTACCAATTTCTTTTTTGTCCAATATATGAACAAATCTGAACTACTCCTCCTATCATCCTTCTAACAATTTGTATATGCTTGAAATAACATCACAAATCATCCACTAACAGTCCATTGAATAATTGTTTATAGTATGCTTCAGATCTCTTTCCAAAAATCTATGGAAAATCCACCAAAATCAAATCCTCTTCATGTAAACCCATTCCTCATATGGTAGATTTCTTCTACTCAATCTTCTACTCAGGTTCCACCTTACATTAGATTACTATCTCCACACATACTTCTACAAACCATCTTCTAAATCTGTGGTATACGTTGCAGAGATAAACCTATCTCTAAGGGTCAAGACCCCTCTTCTTCTACGCATATTTTTCACAACGTTAAGGGAACACCTTATGGAATGAACATGCTAGGGAACCTCCCTAACTAGGGAATTATACTTCTCTTCTAATTTATTTAGAACAAACCCTATCCACCCATTGCAAAAGAAACAACTATTTCCTCCATAAGAGAATCAACCTAGCTCATATGGATCCATAAATTTTGGGCATTTATTTGAATAAATCTTGACCTAAACTTTAGATATCTATGACCCTCAAACTATGGTTACCTCAATCATTATTACACTTGTGTCTACTTCTGTTTTGACCCTAAATTCTAGTGCAGGACCTCCGCCATTTTTGTTGGTATTTATCACATACCTTGCAGCTAATAACCACCACACAATAGGATCTCAACCCTATCTACTATTTCAAAATTTGTTGCGGCATTCACACAGAAACATCACTGAAATCACATGTCCAGATTCTCATGAAACGCTTCTCTTGAGCTCGAACTTCCATAAGAGAACCAACAATATGCCATTCTACTTCCTATCTCAAACCCATTAAGGTATGTGGCATTCCTGTGAACCCTCACGTGATGCTCTTGCTCTTGGTGGATGGTCTTGGCCTCCCTTTAGCAACCTTTACTCAGCCCTATAACTCAACCTACTTTAGGGATACATCTCTCTTGGCCTCCTTGATAAAATTATCTCCTTCTCACTTCATGTTCATGCCTTCATACTAAGGCCTCCTTAAATAGATTTTAATAGCTAGGCCTCTTAATAACCCTCTAGAACTTACAGTATTTATCTTCTTAGACATTGGGAAATACTGATTTTCCTTTTTAATTTTATTTTAGATTTAAAACCCCATCTTGGGTCCAAAAACCCTTCACTTGGGTTCTTTGGCAAAAAATTGTTTTGTGAAAAAAATTACAAAAGCCCCTCTGAATAGGCTTGTGGAGTACCTCCAAAGCTACAAAATTCAACAACATACTCTAGTTGTAGTAATCGTAACTTGGTCAAGCTCTTGTAGTCAAGCAAGGACTTGGTTGGGTTCCCAAGTTGCAAATTAAGTAAGGGTAGTTGTGAGGGAATGCTATATAGGGAGGGTTAGGGCGTGCCAAGGAATGAAAATTCGTGCTAAAACATGTCGTACAATGTAAATACATGTCGAGGACTGTTAAGGACTGTCGAGGCATCACAAGGGAGAGCTAGGTCAAAATGCATGGAAATGAACAAATAAGAGTGTGTGCTAGTGAGTGTCAGTGAATTCAAGTGTGCCAAGGACAAAATGTGTTAGAAGAAGTTCATAATAGGATTTACAAGAGGCAAGACAACGATTACAATAAGGGGCCCGACAAAGTAGTTTTAGAAAAATGGAGACTTTGTGTTGGGCACAAAACTATTTTGCCTTTATCTATTAGTTTTATATGAAATGTTTCACAATTTGGCCGAATTCTCATGTTTTAAACTATTTTAGACAATTTCATATTGTACATTATTGTGTATAAGTTTTGGGGAACTTGGTTTGTGCCAACTTATATACTCTTGTGTGTCTTGTGTTTCTTACAAAATCTTAGTTAATGCTATATTGTTTATATTAACTGGACATACATGTGAAAGATTTCCTATGTAAGCAATATTGTTTCTTAGTTGTTTTATGGCCATGGCTAGATGTGATCCTTGTCTTGGTAAGTTCTTAAGTGGTACAAGTTCAACTTGAACATGAGTGGCCTAAGATGAGGTATATGCATTTCTTAGGTGAAGAAGGCACAATCTACTTGTAGTAGGTGCAATTGGTCAAGTTGTTGTGACTGAAGCAGGTCAATGCCACATGAACTGCAGTTGCTAAGGGCTTGATTCAGGTCCCAAGTCATGAAAAAATGTAATGCTAGTTGTGAGGGCATGCGTGCCAAGGCATGCTAGGGAATGCTAACATGTGCCATATATTTCAAAGGCATGCCAAATATGCTAATATGTGTCAATTTATAAGGCATGCCAATATGTGCAAGGTTGCGACAATATGTGCTAGGGACTATCAAGGCAAAAAAAAGGAGAAACAAGTTAAACTACAAGGAAATGAACACATAAGAGGGTTAATAAGTCACCAATTTACCTTTTTCAGAAGGGGCATGCTAGGCACACCAACACTAGGTGGCAATAGGTGCCAAGTGCCAAGTGTTAGTGCATTCTAAGTGCCAAATCATCCTCTATTACTTCTCATCTACTTTCCAATAATTGATTTCAAATAATATTAAACCATGCCAAAACATACCAAGGCATACTTATGAATGCTAGACATGCTAATAATTCCCAAGCGCCAACACGTGCTAAATGCCAATGTGTGTTGGTGAGTGATACACATGTTATGAAGTGGAAGGGCATGTAGAAGAGTGTTAAAGTGTGACAGAGTGTGCTAATTCATTTTGAGTGTTATGGAGTACTAGGGAAACATAAGGGAGCACTAAGTCAAAATTCATGCAAGTGATTGAATATGAGGGTGTGCCAGGGAGTTTTAACGAGTGATAGCTATCATGCCAAGTAGGGAGTGAGAAGGTATGTTAAGCACCAATAAGGCATGCTAGGGAATATCAGGGTATGTTAAGAAGTGCCAGAGTGTGTTAGGGAGTTACAGTGTGTGTTAACATGTGCCAAATAGTGGCAAGACATGCAAGATGATAAGGCATGCCAGAATGTGTAGGGTGCCAGGGTATGCCAATATGTGTGAAGGAGTATCAAGGAAACAAAAAGAAGAACCAAGAAAAAATTCAAGGAAATGAACACATAAGAGGGTTAATAAATCAGGACTTTATCTTTTTCAAAAGGAGCATGCTAGGCACACTAATAATAGGTTCCAATACATGCCAAGTTCAAATGTGTGCTAAGTGCCCATGTATTTTAATGCACACAAAAGTGTTCCAGGGCATGCTAGGCACTACAAGGCATGCCAACACATGCTAAGAGAGTCTCATACTATGCTAGGGCCCACCAACATGTGCTTGGGTGTCCTAGTCATGGAAATATGTTCTAGGTACAAATATGTTCTAAGACATGCGAAGTGCCAAGGAGTGTTAGTGTGTGCCAAAGCATGTTAAGATGTTCCAAGAGTGTTGAGGAGTGCTAGATATCTCTCATTAATGGAATTGACAAAGCTTGATTATGTATTAAATAGTATAGTTTCTACACACACTAGTGGAACTTTATCTAAAGGGAATTTATTAGATAACAAACCTAATAGAGATGAATCATGTATTGACTCATAGTAAAACTATATTCTCATTGCTTGAGGGAAATGATACACACTAATTAATTCTTAAGAAATTGACTGAATCTAACCACTATATGGATTTGGACACATAATGAAAAATACTCCACAACAATGATCTTAAATTGTTATCTTTTGACAAAAAATATAGTACACTTAACATGCACATAACGCCATCAAAAAATCATTGGAATGATCAATGATGAAGAAAATTTTTCGACTGTTACCAAAATTAACCAAAACGAGCATTGGTGAGGGTCAATAAAATATCGTCACTAGAAGTGTCACCAAAGAGAGAATTAGTGATAGGTCTTTAACAACCCTCACCAAAAGTGTCACTGAAAATGGATTTGGTGACAAACCTTAAATGACTGTCACTATATGAAATTATAAAAACACTTTTTTAAGGACTGTCACCATATGTGACATTGGTGATGGACCTTAAAGGTCAGCCATAGGCATGGCCCTCACCAATGTCCTTTTTTCTTGTAGTGTTGGCTATAGATTTAAATTTTGGTTAAATTTTGAACTTAATAGGTGTGGATTCATTATTGAACATAGAGAAAAACACCATGCACCCCAGTAGAGTTTCTCAAATTTTTTACATAACTTTCTCATTTGACATCCTGAAAGCAAACCCTCAACATTGTCCCTAATAACAAGAAGCAAATTTTTATGTGGACTAATGGAAGCATGCTACATATCATCCATATTATAGCAACGTGTGAGAAAAAAAAATGCATTCACGTAATCTCACTTTCAAATTGCAACTAATAGACATAAAGTGTTGTGATATCACTTGGTACTTACATTAATAGGCCAAGGGAATGAAAAGTGCCTAATTAATGCAAATATTTCTATGTCAAAGACTCATACACCACAATCATTACTTGAAGTGATGAAATGGTTTTCTCCATTGTACAACATAGATCCATGATGTAAATGGAATTTAGTCAAAATGTGGCATAATAACTATGGAAAATAAGTCAACAAAAAGAACTTTCTATCATTGGATTTTGTGCAGCTTTGGAAATTGGAAATCTTAAAAATCAATTAAAATTCAAATGTCTATGCATGGATTTGGGTTACACCTTTTTCTAAGTGAGGCCAGGCTATGGGTAAAAAAAGCAGCTCGATCAAGAAATATTTAAGCCCTCAATCGAGGTATTTTAGGGCTTAAATATTGTTTGGTTGAGCATTAAAACAAATGCTCAATCGAGCTCCTGTGTAACCCGAGGTTAGGAGCTCAATTGAGCCATTTTTTTGAAATTTCTTGCCAATAAATCTCGTGCATGAAAATAAAAAAAGGTGGCTCGATAAAGCCTTAAATCTCGATCAAGTCATTGTTTAACCACGTTGGAGGCTCAATCGAGGGTTTCTTAAACCATCGATCGAGCTATTTGAATTTTTACCTTAAAAAATTGTTCTAGCATTTTAAGTGGTTGATCGAGCTGCTGAGAGCCTAAAAAAATAGAGTTTTAGATCCCCTTTTGCAGATTTCTCGGCAACACCATTTTGTAGCCTAATAAACTTAGGGAACAATTTGTCCTTAATTCGTTGAGTTGATCATGTTGGATTCGTGAAAGAATAATCTATCCAATGGAATATGAGTTTAACACTTTTGAATTCATATGATATTTTTCATCTAATTATTTTCAAACATAATGTTTGAAATTTTTTTGGACAATTTCAAAGGGGCTGAATAAAAAATCAAAAACATAAAATATACACAACATTTTTTTTCAAAAAATACCAATATAATTGTTGTCGAGCTATCTTCAAAATGCAACCCTTGGTTTTTCAATTTATTTAAATAGTTGAAAAAATATTACGTGAACACGTTTTTGCAAAATGCAATTGAGATATTACTTTTCCAACTTTGAAAAATAATAAAAAAATACAATTTTGCATAAAAAATAAATTTTTAATATGAAAAACTTAGTTCTCTCTCTATATATCATGCTTATATATACATATATTTTAATTAAACATTTTAGACTAAGTTGTGCTACACGAACACACATACCTCTTAAGATCTGAAAAGATTTGCAAGGACGAGCATTTAATTTAAAATTGAAAAGTTATAGGACACTAATTTTTTTTGCAAAAAATATCATTAGGACAACAACATAATTTTCCACAAATTGTATTTTTACTCCAAATCAAAATTTATAATTCTTATATGAATTTTGAGAGCTTCAATTTGATAAAAAAGAAAAAATTTGAAATTTCATCACCTCATTTGGCCCAAAAGTGCAACACATCTTCATGAATTCACTAAAATACAAAAATAATTGCTTCTCTAAATGTACCAAGAATTGTGATAGATAGCCACTTCTTTCATGATAACATTATCATCATAAGTTATCCTTGAACAACAATAACTCTCATTAGGTCGGTCTAAAAGTTTCTCCAAAAAATAGAATATGTGTATTGTACAATAAACAAAGATGTTCAAAGAAAAATAACCTCATAGATGGCTATAGACCAAACTTCAAGAGAAAATATTATAATCTAACCTTACAAATAAACTCTCCCTGGAATTGACCCGCAAATAGTAAATTATTCATCACAACCATGGTGTTAATTTAGAGCCGTGAGAGACCATGCACTAATGTTCCATAATGGACCTGTTTTTGTCAAGCACAAGTCAGTAATAAGGCAGTCAAATATGTATTATTGAACCAATGAAAATGATGATTTCCCACGATGTATTACTATGATGAACATTGAATGTAACTACAAAAGGACATAAGCTTCCACAAATATCATTTTTTGATACCTAGTGTGAGCAAGATGGAAAAAATCAATCTAGATAGCCTAAAGAGTACTTGATATGGTATAATTTAGCTAGCAACATTAAGAAATTTAGTTTCTTTAGAAGATATTATAGACCAATATATAAAACAATAATTTGATAAAAGAAACACAATGTTTCCCAAACTAAGTTCCTTAGCTACAATATTCCATAGTATATTATAATTAGTCCACAAGAACTTATAATAGACATTATTCATAATAAATATTGAATTCCCATAAAATATCACACTTAAGGCCATTAATACATAAAACATATACCCATTAACATTATTGCATTCCACAAAATTATTGTTGGGTTCCCAACATTCATATCTACATATGGGTTGAGAATACAAATAACTTGAAAGTGTACAATTGTAGACTTCACTGCTCTTGTATTTTAGCAAAATTCAGATAAATTCCTTATTTCTTAATTATTTTGCACACTTACACAGAGAAGAAAACTACAAATATATAGTCAAAAGAATCAATTTAACTCATCATAACTTAATCAAAAGAATCTGGAAAATGCAGCAAGTTAATATCGGAAGTTTGGAGTGCCAAGTTCACTCCTAAATGAAAAAGATGAAGAGATACACTTAAAAGTAGAATGTTGTAAAACAAAGGAAAAAGTACAAAATAATTTTTTTTTTGTCTTTGGATAAAAAACAACATTTTTCCAGCTACAAGACTCTTCCAACCTTATCTAGTTCATCATGAATTTGTGGAAGATTCTCAATTTGTGGAAGATTCTCATAATTTTTGTATGGTTGTAACCAAGTTTCTCTATATTTCCCCCTTGTAAAGTTCATCCTATCCCTGGGTATTCCTTGGATATCTTTCCCTCTTTTGGATTCCGCTACAGATGTGTAAGTTGGTCTAGTTATCTGCACAACATGGAACTACATATGAAGTGTGTCATGTGAAAAAATGTCAAATTAAAATCAGAGGGAACTTGCCACCACTTGGAGAAAAAGAAATATTATCCTCCTCCTCATCCTCATTGTTCTCATCTTCTTCTTTCTCTTGAGAACTCTTGCATTCTTTTTTACAGGCATGGGACTCTTCTATTTCAGAATCATTACTAACATGTCCTGTATTAGAGCCCCTTGCAATGCATGCGAAATGGGAACACTGTTTTGTTGCTCCCATGCGAAATGCGAAATGAAAGAAGAAATCGTTTCTTCTGTCTTTTTTTTTTTTTTTTTTTTCAATCTAGGATAATCGGTAACTGGTGAGAGTTATCCTGAACAAGGCCCAGGATCAAATCCTACTGGCTGCCACTATAAACCTAGGCTAGGTGCAACAACCTGCAAGTCACACAATAGCAATTAACTTATGCCTCAACAGGAGCCGAGACGTCCACGTTTCTTCTGTCTTCTTACTCCCACTATTTTTTGTGGCCATGGGACTCTTTAGTTTTAGAACAGTTTCTAATAAGTAGGTCTCGTATTCGAGCCCCTTGCAGCACAAGTGTAAAGTATGTGAAATGAGAACACCGTTTTAATGCTACTGTCAGAAGAGTGGTCCTCTACAAGTGCAAGTATGAGCTTGAAGGGGGGAACTTGTAGTCGGAGGATTACTGCCAGAGATATTTCAAGTAGTAGTTTCTGGAATTCAGTGGCTTTGAGCAGGCTAGGTTGTAGCCTTGCTGCAACATTTGGGTTGCATGTATAATATCTTGCATTAAAGCACATTAATAACAAAACAAGGACACCTATGAAGACATCTAGAGGACCAAAAATCTCTACATCTCTAGAGTGTCATTACAAAAAACCTCATAATAGAATGTCTTTGAGGGTAATTAAATATATGTATACCAAATTTATATTATTTTTTATTTTATTTAAAAATAAATTATTAATAATTATAATTATTATAGATTTGAGGCTTCTGCGTTGAGTATCTTGTGTAGAGGAGTTTTCCGGTTTAATCGCATACATTTTTGTTGAATTCGACGTTTCGAACCCAGCCAACGGGGTTCATCATCAGGAAAAGATCTGAATTATAATTATATATATATATATATATATAATTTTTTTTTTCATTGTATTAATGTGTTTTATTTTTTTATTATACTTTCCAAATAATTTATTTATTTTTCAAAATATTTAAAATATTGATTCAAAATTTGTAATCTTATTATTATTCTTATTTTATGTATTAAATATTTTGTGATTTATTTATTGTAATTATAGGAATGTTAATTGGGTCGGTTTCCCATGAGATAAGGGCGATTCTGATCACTACTCATATGAGATAAGGTCCATTTTGATCACTAAGACTATAACCTATATGTGCTTATAGATGTCTCTTTTGTAGGCACATAGAAATTAATGAATTTGAACTTAGAACCTCCTGATATATAACACTTCATTTTCACAACTATAATTGATTAAACTACCCCAAATAATTTTATAATTTACTATTATAACTTATATTTTAAATTTTAATATATTTTAAAATTAACATTTCTCATATACACATCTATATTATTAATTTATTTTTCTCATATCATCCTCTCCAACTTACCTCCACTATTTTTTCCACCTCTATTAAAGTGCATTATATTTTGGATCATTTGACCAACTTTTATAACGTCTTTATAGCCAAATCCCTTTCCTCGTGATATACCTGATTTAATATTTTCCCGATTTAAAAATATTTTAGTTTATTTTGTGAGATTTTGCATGCATCTCATGACTAGGTTATAAATTCAAAATTTTGTCAATTCACCACATAATTGCATTTTTCAAGATTTTTTTAAATTGGCTGAGGCTAGTTTCAATATTGAATGAATATCCATCTTCTACATAAATCAACTAATCTACATCTCTATGTTAAAGATTATTAGAACTTTATTTCCATCTATTTTTCTCACTTTTCTTAAATCTTATTTCAAATTTCCTGACCAAATTTTATTATTCAATGTTTTAAGCAAATCGGTTGTCAATATAATATATTATTTAGGATTTTGGTTAATGGTTTATGAATAATTTTGTTATATATAAATAAATAAAATTTCATATCAATTAAATAAAAAATAATTAATTTAGCTCACATTCACTTTTATAATTCATCCTTAAAAAAATAAAATAATAATAATAATAAATATAAAGATTTATTATAATTTTTATTTTTATTTATTTATTTATTTATTATTTATTTTATTTATTTATTTATTTATTTTTTCGCAGAAAAAATCGGTAACCTTTTATTTATAAAAATGAAAAGTTACACATAGCATATGCATTGAAGCATTTTCAGAAGTTGCCCATTGGGCTCATGTGCTTTTGCACACAATGCGATGTAGCGAGGCTACCTTGCATTCAGAAAGAATGAAAGAAAAAGAAAGAGAAAAGGGAAGAAGGAGAGAGGAGAAAAACTGGAAGCTTCTAGATAGTGGGAAAAACGTCCCACAAATCACGTTTTTCTCCCTTTCTTCTTCTCAACCTTGTGCCATTCTCCCTGAGATGGCTCACAAGTGGCAAGGAAAATCTGATTTTCTACATGTTGAGTTCTTGTATCCTTGTCTGAATCTGATGTTTATGAAGTATGGTGTCTTTTAATTCCTCCGCTACTTGAGTCCACAAATTTCCTTTCTAATTGTTTCGTCAAAAGGTGTGGATCCATGAGAACAGTCGTGTCCGTTGTTTGCACCTCAGGTTCCTGCGTAGGTTGTTTGCTTTCTGGTGGAGTTAGTTCCTCTTCTTCTTCTGGCTCATCCTCCTCTGAATCCGGAGGGGGAAACTGCCAACCTTTCCTCTGCTTCCTGTTCGGTTTCTTTTTGCTGTTTGTTTTCTTAACCTCTGGGCATGAATTTTGAAGATGTCCTGTCATCCTGCAATTCCTGCATCTGAACGTAGTATTCTCGTAATCAAGTGATTGCAACCAGTTTTGTTGCTTATAAATCAGCATGATATTCTCCAGTAAACCTTTTCTTAGATTCACTTCAACGCAGATCCGGGCGAAGGTGAAGATTCTATTTTCTAATCTTTCCATGTCGGTTTTAATATACCGCCCAAGGCTATTTCCGATGCTCTCTAAAACCTGTTCGTTCCAGAAGTGAAGAGGCAGGTTGTGAAGTCTCACCCATACTGGTAATCTGGAGACTGTCATGGTGTTGGGATCAAAATCTGGAAACCATGGGGTTATAAACAGCCCCGTGGACCCCCAGAACCAAGGCCCCTCTCTAATTATTATATCTCTTTCCTCCGAGGTTTGAAATTTAACAATAAAAAACCCCTTGGAACAAAGGTGTATTTCACATTCCAGAGACCATTGGGTGAAAATCCAATGAAAAAGGTCCATGGGTTTAGGCCAAAAGCAATTGAAGCGGCATATTAATGCCTGAGCTTCATATGTCTTTATATGCTCCTCTGTTGCTGTACTGTTGATTTTTAGTGCTGGGGTTTGTTCCTGTAGTTCTACTATGTAGGGTCTCGGCGCATTTCCAGCCTGTTCTGGAGGTAAGCCTGCCAATTTTTTCCCTTGTAGGATGTTTTTGTAGGAGGGGCCTCCATTTGATTGCTGTTGACTGATGGGTGTATTCCTTTTATCTCCCCCTGCAGATCTCGGGATGCTCTGAACAACACCCCCTCGCAGTCGCAAGTTTAGGGTAATGGTCATCTCTGGTTTTATGGAGTAGTCCTTTAAGAGCCTGCAGTCCTGAAGAGAGCTGTGCCCATTGACCATATGTTGGATTGGTACAGGGTACCCCATCAATCCCCATATTTTATGCTTGAGTTGTAGGATAGAGGAGTCATCATTTACCCAGACTAAATGCGATTTACCCACAGGAGGCCTAATAAAAATTTGAAAAGGAGGAGAGTATGGCAGGATCGGGTTCTTACCTATTGATAGAGTAGGGAGCGCTTCCTGCTTATGCCGATCCCTCATCTCTGCCTCTTCTTTCTTCAGATTCGGCATTGGGGTCTGTATAATAGGCTTGGGTGCCTCTGCTCTTGCCGTATGCAATAGAAAGGGCGAACGAACCAAAAAAATTCCCTTGTCGAAACCAGTCAGGAGGCTTTCCAGGGGTAGAGGTCCCGGACCAGAGAACACCCCGCCTCTAAGCACTCTGAGCAGCATGGACCCTTGCGCTCCAAAGCCGCGTTCATCAGCCGATTTGGTCCTTGACGGCCGGATCTCTCTGCCTGTCATGAAAAAACCATGGGAAAAAACTGTGGCGGCATCTCCCTTAAATGGAGTGAAGTGAACCTGAAGGGATCGGTAGCAGGGCACCCTTGGTCGGGTCAGATCGCACATTGGTCGCTTGAGGGCTGGAGACATTGCTTGAGTTCTATGGTATTCCTCCCATAGGGCTCGAATACAGCTTTCAGATCCACGATCCAGCTGCAATAATACCTCTCCCACCCTGATTTGGTCAGATGCAATCGGGTCGGAGTCATCACCGCATGAAAGCCAACCTGGGTCTGTACTGCCCTGAGCCATAGACTTGGTGGCGGCGGTGTTTTGCAAAAACCTTGCAGAAACCCTCTCTGCGTCCATCGCTCCCACACCCTTTCCCATCAAGGAATAATTAGTTAAACCAAGATTTATTATAAAATATTTGGTCATTTAAATATATTATATATCTATCTATATCTATATATAATTTTGATGATTATTTGAATATTTTACTCTATAACTTGTTTTATGTTGATTACAGTGGGAGAAATATTTTACAACCTAGTATAAGGACAATGTGTGATTTCATCCATCCTCAACTTGGAGTTGACATCTCCCTTAAAAAAAAACAAAAAAAAAAAACAATATCAACTATAGTAAAAACATAAATGATTATACATATATGTAAAACCTATTTCACTTTCATTATTAGAGTTATAAATAAAATATTTAGATGTCTATTAAATAATTTTATATCAACTTTACAAGGTAAAGTAATTAAAAGTAATTATATGTGTGTGTGTGTGTATTTCAATTGTAAAAGAAGAAGAAGTAATTAAAAGTAAAATAATTTAATTACATATTAATGAGAAGGAAATGTGTAATTCATACATTTTTTTAATATAAATTTTAATAATAATAAAATATTCAAAATTTCAATTTAAACATTGAATATATATATATATATATATATATATATATATATATACACACACACCAAGCATTAAAAGGGATTAAATCTTTGGAACTTTTTTTTCAAGTTTCACATTCTAGAATGTTTGCATATTATGAAAATTAATCCCCTTAGCTTGCTAGATCCATGATTAAAATGGATATATATTGATAGATAATTATATGGAAAGGTCTATATTTTAAAATAAATAAGAAATTTTCAAGTAGGAAGGAGATGTTGCAGAGGCTATGGTTCAATAAATTGTTTCAAATTGTCTAAATTCTGGGTACGAATTTTGTTCAGGAGGTTGGGCCAGAGATACTGTCTTCTAGTGTTGATATGTATATAATAGATATGAATTCGTCGTGGGGGAGGGGAGGGGCGGGGGAGTGGGTGGGGGTGGTGGTGAGCGAAAACCCCTCCTATAGAAATGTAGTGTTCAGAAATCAACACAGAAATGTGTGTGGTTTTTGTAATCCATGAGCTAGTGGAATCTCTAAGCTGACCCCAATTTTGGAGGAAAAATGGAAACCAAGACTTAGAGGAAGATGTACATCCCAAAGTCAGTGAAGAACATGAAATATGTTATCCCAGCAAATATTTTTCAAGAATATTGTAAGCAGATGAAAGACCATGCTTCCATGGGGGAGGGGAGGAGGGGGGGAAGTGGGGGTGCTGGTGAGCAGAAACCCCTCCTATAGAAATATAGTGTTCAAAAATCAACACAGGAATGTGTGTGGTTTTGGTAATCCATGGGCTAGTGGAATCTCTAACCCAACCCCAATTTTAACAAGACTTAGAGGAAGATGTACATCCCAAAGTCAGTGAAGAACATGAAATATATTATCCCACCAAATATTTTTCAAGAAAATTGTAAGTAGATGAAAGACCATGCTTTCATCTATAAGTTTGTAGGAGGGTGGCCTACTAAGAAGGACATAGAAAGGTGGAACAACAAAAGTGGTAGCCAAAAGGAGAGGTGGACTTAAGGTTAGGTCCAAAAGGGTTCTTTACTGTCATTTTTTCTAATTTGGAGGAAAAATGTAGGGGTTTTGAAGGAGACCCTTATTTTTTTAACAACTTAGGTTTATATATGTGGTATTGGGAAGAGTTTTTCATCCCAAATAAGGAATAATTTTTGGCAACCGTGGTATGACTCAGGATTGACTCTCTTCCATCTAACTTTTAGGTCTCAGAACTTTTGGAAGGAATTGGAAATGCCATTGAAAACTTTATGAAAGTCTCATATGTCACCAAAAGAGGATGTAATATGTAATATGCAAGGATTTAAGTTTATATGAACATATCTAAACCTCTTCATGAGTCCATTGACTTAGAATATCAAGGGGAGGTTTGGTATCAACCCCTCGACTACGAGCATGTTTTTTTAAGATGCATGCATTGCCATGAGCATGGTCACTTGTTTCGAGATTTCATGCTTATAAATAAGGAAAATCAAGAGCAAGAGTGCTTAGAGTCAATGAATGGCTTCACCAAAGTAACCTCTAGGAAAAGAAACCCTAGAGGGTAAAAGATAGAGAAGTCCCATAAGAAAGTGGAAGAAAAAAATGTGTAAGCAGTCCTGGAAGGTATGGAGGAGAAATTATTGTTGCCAGAAGATATCACCATGATGGAGATAATGGTGGATACCTCAGGGGAAAAAAAAAATCAAAAGAAAAATTCACCATAAGAAGAGCGAAACATGGAAGGCTTCCTTGGGCTACTGTGCATTGGTGAAGTTATTCATTTAATGAAGGAAAGTATCGAAACTAGGGGAGTAGGAATATTTTTGTTTAATACAATCAATTTTTGGGCTATGTAGGACCTATCAGAGTTGGCCCCAGAATAAAAGGAGATTTATGCATAAGCCTTCCTACGATGGAAAATTCTACAGACGTTCGAAAAATATGGGGGTAGAAATTCAGTAATTTTGCAATAAGCAAATGAAAAATGAAAATATGTGTTGACAAAATAAGCTAAATGGAAAGGGAGGAAGACAATAAGTGAATCCCTCTCGAACACTGGAGAAAAACTAATTAACTCTAGTCAAGTAATTTCCCTCTCGAATTTATACATGAAATCTCAAGACTTGTCTGAATGAAGATAATATTGTGGAATATTACGGGTATAAATAATAAGGGCAAGAAAAGACACCTGAGAGAGAGGATAAACAGTGAGAATCCAACCTTGGTTATTTTGTAGGAAACCGAGGTTTTAATGGAAAAAAATTTAGAGATAGGCAAACAATGCTGGAAGGGATGTGAAATAATGGCCATTGATGTCAGGGGAAGTGTAGGGGGTTTAGCATTTTTGTGGAATCTACTGGAAGCCTTATTTCAAGCATGGATGGTTTGTTCTGGGATTTTAAAATCAAGCTTTAGATATATTGGTTCGAAGGAAAGTGTGATTTTCATGGGAGTGTATGGAACCCATGTGTCCATGGAGAAAGTGACATTTTTGGAAAATGTGAAGTCACAGAGGAGACTAATCTAGGATCCACTTTGGAGTGTGGGAGGATACTTAAATATTATAAAATAGTTGGAAGAAAAAAATGGAGGAGTTAGAAGATTGGAATTGGATTGAGTCATCCTTTATGTGGCTTATTCAGGAGTTAAATTTAGTGGATATCCAAACTCTCGATAACATTTTCACTTGGAATAATCGAAGGAGGGGGGAGGGGGGGTGGGGGGGCGCGTAAAAATCAAATGGCCAACATACTAGATAGATTTATGATAACAGAGGAGGTCATGGATAAGGTAGTTTTTATAGAAGAAACTAGTGTACATTGTATGGGTTTAGATCATTGGCTAGTGCATGTAGAGATAGATCTAAAGGAAGCCCCTCAAACTAGGC
The DNA here is from genome assembly GCA_034641835.2 of Pinus albicaulis. NCBI lineage: Eukaryota > Viridiplantae > Streptophyta > Pinopsida > Pinales > Pinaceae > Pinus > Pinus albicaulis. Next base: position 560,495,104 of record CM076574.1, read on the forward strand.
CTTTTTGTTTCAAAATTTTCTGGCTCCAATATGCAGATTTATGGAAAAGGCTTGATATTGGTGGGAGGAAATCAAAGCGAGAGGTAGAAATAGAATGTAAACATTCCGAAAGAAATTAAAATAACTTAAATCCAATATTAGGTTGTGGAATAATAAATAATTTAGTCATATTCTTGAAAAAACAACATTTGGAAAGATAAATTTAAGAAATTCAACATAAAATGATTCTAGAAGGAAGAATTGAAGATCTTGTATCAGAGGAAGGAATCATGCTGAACAAACTAGAAAAATGAAGGAAACAAGACGAGATTCTATGGAGGAAAAAATTAAGAGTTCAGTGGTTAAGGGAGGGAGAAAAGAATTGGAGATTCTTATACAAATCTATGATAAATCATAGACATTTCAACATAATTTTATCTCTCATCGGAAGGGATGGCTTGAGAAAAAAGAGATTGAAGATGAATTGATTTAATTTATCTGGGATGTTCTTTCATAACTCCCTCTCAATATACTTCCTGTTATGAATAAGATATTGACATGTATTCCTAGAATTTTTAGTAAAGAGTAGAATGAAGCATTAATGAGAGATATCTAGTTCAAATAGGTTGAGGAAGTGGTAGTAGCTACGCCAAGAAATAAAGCTCCTTGTCCATATTATTTTACCTTTACTATCTATAAAGCATGTTGGATATTTTCGGGATCATAAATACATGATGTCATTGAGGAATCCAAAAAGCTTTAGATGATGTGGGAGGTTTTGAACGCCACCTTTATAAATTTATCCCAAAGTAGGGAAATCAGAAGACCCGAGTGGTTTCAAGTGCATTGAATTATGTAATGTAATATACATGGTAATTTCCTCCATCATTTTTAATTGTATGAAGCCTTTACTGAATGATTTAATTTCTCCTAAACAAACAATATTTGTGGAGGGTCGCCAAATATCAGATGGAATAATAACAATGCATGAGATCATTAACTCCCCGAAGAGAAAAGAATCCATGTATGATGATAAAAAATTATCTATCAAAGGATTATGATAAGATAAGTTGGTATTATTTATTTCAGGTTCTTGATGTTTTTGGTTTCTCCTGGGACTGTAATTCCTGGGTTAGATCCATTATTTATACATTGTATTTTTTTTATTCTGGTTAATGGATATTCATTTGGGACCTTCATCCTATTTAGGGGGCTTAGAAAATGAGACCTATTGTCCTCCTTTTTGTTTATTTTGGCTATAGAGGGGTTTCAAATATTTTAAAAGCTTCTTTTTCTAGGGGGAGTTAAGAGCACTGCAAGGAAAGGACCCTCTAGCAGAGGTTGTAAAGGAGGTTTTTAGTGTTATAAAATTGACCAAAATTGTCAAAAAAACATTTTCTACAATATCTGTTTATGGTTACGGAGGTTTTGGCGGAGCTTTTAACAAAAATTCAACACAACTAAAAAAAATGGGCGGCCGGAGGTTATTACGGATGTTTTTTTTCATTGGTGCGCTACTCTGCCTTTAACACACCGATGTGTACATGTAGAAGGTGCCCCGGGGCGGTCGAAGGAGAATGCACTGGGCTGTTAAGGTATAAAACCGCACCAGGCGTAGTGTCGGTGATACAACGCATGGGGCCATTGTAATTGGTCTTGGGATTTGTGCAGTGCCCATAGGTCGTATCAACGCACCGATGCGTAGACTTATAGAAATGCACTGGTGTGCAGTATCACAAAATGACACTGAGATTTATAATTGGTATTAGTATTCGTGCGGTGCCCATAGGTCATACAAATCCACTAGTGCTTATAGACACATAAATGCCCCAATGCGTAGTATCACACAAACGCATCGAGATTTATAATTGGTATCGATATTCTTGCGGTGCCCATAGATCGTACAACAACACCGGTGCATATATTAAATGCACCAGTGAGTTGTACTGCACAAAATCACTGATATTTTTAATTGGTTTTGGTACTTGTTCGGTGCCCATAGGTTGTAGAAACACACCGTTGCGCTTCATAATACAAGCGCACCGGTGTACAGTTATTGACACGCATCGGTTTTCATTTTGTATTTTTTAGAAACATCGACCTGCGACAATGCAATTATTGTGATTGTTTTAAATTCATTATTCATCAAAAGTCGACACATCTTATAACAATATTCATATTAATTAAATTTTTATTAATGCATTTGAATGTGATGTTTGGATTAATTTGTTATATCTTATCATGATTATTGTGCTTTTTTAAAATCCATTATTCATCAAAAGTCGACACATGTATATCTTATAATAATATTCATATGAATTAAATTTTTATTAGTGCATTTGAGAATGAAAATGGAGAATGCAATATTGACAATGGAGAACACAATAGAATAAATTTATATATATATATATATATATATATATATATATAAGAAAGTATTTATCATACAAAATGGGATAGTTATTGGTATCCCTTTTTCTTTCAATTGGGACACTATGTCCATTACATTAAGAAAAATTTCTGATTTCACAGACGTATTTCAAAAAATACAACAGCTTGCTTTGACACCCAAACATAGTGATCATCATTCTTTGCTTGAACTGTTGTCATTGCTAGAGCTACTTCCATGATTTGGGTTATTTTCAGGAATGTTTTGTTCACGGTGCTGATTGTTTTCTTCTTCTTCACCTTCCATCTACAAACATAAAAATAAACTGAAATGAGTGTATATACATTGGTGAGAATAATGAAAATTGCAATATTAAATAATATACATCAATGTAAATCGAAAAGGAAAATCGTACCGTAGCAACAATTGACTCATAAACTACACACATTCTTTCAAAACCATGTACCATGCCATCTTTCAAAATTTCATTTGTTGGCACAATTCCATACTTTGTTTCTTGCAAGTTTTATACCCCATAACAAATCATATATTTAATATAAAAGATTTTTTTGTTCTATTAATTATAGATGGATCTAAGTAAAACAAGGTCGATAGATGCTTACAAATTCCACAATTAATTTGTGATATGCCAACATATACTCACAACCCATATTTAACCCAATTTCAATTAATTTGTCTGATGGTTCGTCTTTGTATGTTAGCACCTGTTTGAAGACATTCAATGATAATTTTTGTAAAACAACTTAAAAAATAAAAAATGAAATCTAGTTAAGTTGTTGTAAAGAAGTAACAATTACTCACAAACTTAGATATCAACCATTTTCTTCCTTGTCGTCCTATTTTATGTGCTAAATGGGTTCAATTTTCTTTTATTTTATGCAAGAAAATTCTTGAAAATTAATATTTAATGCTAAGTTGTTCATTTATTGTACCTAACGATCGAAAAATTCAATGATTACATATTGCATTTGAAGCACATTGTTGTTGAGATGGCTCCTCCCACAATGCAAGTTTATCCATTTCTTTGACCATCTCCTTGTACACCTTTTTGGACATTCCTACTGGCATATTTCTGATATCAGCTCGTTCATCTTTTGAGATTTTCATAATCTTCCTGAAAATGTAACGTGACAATAAAATATTTAATTTTTATATTGATATATGAAAAGTAAATAGAACAAAAGTGATATTTATAAATAATTCTAGACAAACATTTAAAGGAATATTACTTTTTCATTCCTTCTTTTTTGTTGTTGTATGTTTTTGCTATTAAAAGTCTGACATGTCTCATTGACCAATTCTCTGGAAACTCTTCCTGTAGTTTAGATAAAATTTAGTTCTTGGAATCATTGGATTGATTTTTATATTGTAAGTGGAAAGAATGTCTATACATTCGTTCCACTAGATCCCTCAAACATTTGTAAAAGTTTTTCTCCCTTTCGTTAACTTCCAGCACCACTCCAGATGAGCTAAGGAGCAATTCATTTTCATTTGCATGTTCTATTTTTTTTTCTTTTCTTAGAACAACATTCCTTTTCTGAGTTGTTGGTCCCTGTAGAACATTAAACAAATGTGAATTAATAGACTATTTGACACATGTTATCTAATAATTTTAAGTATATTATTAATGATAATTAAAAAAAGAAACTCATATTGGATCGATAGTATTTTTTTCATTCACTTGATTCATCCTTTTGCAATTTTTCCATCAAGATTTTACGCTCTTCTGGTCCTAAATAAAAAATAATCTTATCGAGCTTCGTCATTTTGTGGCTCTGCATGATACACAGTAATAAATACATATTAGCTAAACTTACATATAGTTCAAAATAATATTTTTTATAAAGAATTTACAAAGAATTTTCCTTTTTTGCTTTTCTTGATGTGTTATCAGTGTTTTTGTTACTTGATCTCTTGTTAGTCATTTCTTTATCAATATGAAACCTATACCATATCATTCATTAATATATTTATAAATAAATTTTCAACTTTTTAGGTAAAAAATAAATCTCAAGACACCGGTGCGCCTTTCATGATGTACACACCACCGCTGGTGTGTGGGGTATTAAAAACAGCAAAATAGTATAATAGACCATATGGTGCGTGGGGTTTTATAAACGCACCGCACAAACAATATAATAGACCGTAAAGTGCTATCCTCGTAAAATGGAGCACCGATGCCCTATCTCAGATATGGCGCATTGATTTAAATAATTTTTTTTCAAATTTTTTATTACATTGTACTTGCGTGGTGTGCTTTATAATACAACGCACCAGTGCTCTAGGTTACGCACAAGGCACACCGATAAAAAAAAATCCATTTTTTCCAAAAATTCACGCAATGGACGAATGGATTAGGATTCAACTATGCAAGTCGTCCTGTGGGTTGGATGTCAATCTAAAATGAAATTCCCTAATTTCTAAATCATAGAAACAGGGAGAAGAAAGGGAAAAAAAATGAAGGGTTTAGGGTAAAAATGGATAAAATTGTAGAAAATGTAAAAAAAAATAATCAAATTTAATTAGGAGATGGTTTGAAATTCTATGGTACAGGGTTTGAATCACCAGAGGTTTTGTTTCTAATTGTCTGAATACTTTTGTTCGAACGTATTTCGCCGCTCCACAATACCCTCATGCTTTCTTTCTCTAGGTATGTCTCCTGCAAATATCTGGTTGAAAATTTTAGCAAAAATAGTGAAATAATGAAAAGTGCTTAGTATTTAAAGAATTATTTTATGAAATTAGATTTTTGAAAATATTTTTCCACCCATTTTTCAATTTTCCCCTTTTTTTTCACTTAAAGAAAATAGATTTGCGCTTTTTATTATTATTTTCGTTTATTCGTCATCAGTGGTCTTTTTGTAACACCGACACTGGTGCAGTTATATGTACAATAGCACCGATTTGCGGTTAAGGCACTAAAATTACTTTTAGGTGTGTATACCAAAAATTAGTGAACTCTAACCATAGAAATTGAGAATTATAATTTTTTTTATTCTTGAGAATTAGAATTAGAATTAAAATTGAGAATTGGAATTGGATAAATTCTTGATGGAAATAAATATTCTTCCAATGCATTTTGTTTATTGCAGGAGATCCCCACTGATTATGTAGAGAGAATGCAATGTGGGGCGTGTGAAGATGCAATACTACAGGGCCCAAGTGGGCAATTGTGGCATGTGAACCTGTTATAATTGGCACTTAACTATTTGCAACCAATATCTTTTAGAATATAGTCTGCAAATAGATGAATGGCCTGCCAACAATTAGTACATATAATCTGTAGAAGGGTAATGTTATGGGAGCAATGAAAACGAGTCCTTCATTCTGCATTTGTTAGCAGAAGAAGACCGATTTTCGACTAGACGGTGTAGTTATTACATGTGGAGGCAATAGTTTCCCATAGAAAATGAGTATAGGGCTGAGCAGAGGAAAGACATTGAAAAATAGGCTATTACATTAGCTTTTCCAATGGGAAACCGATTTTCAGGTGGAAATATGGTAGTTGCAGGTATCTATGATTTTCTTCCCATAGAAATAGTCATTGGATTTATAATACAAGCTCACTTTTTACTAGTTTCATCCACAACATCACAACTCAGACAAGTTATAGATGTCATTCAGGTTCAACTGAAAGTAGAAGATGTGATTTTATGCAACGTCAGCTTTTCCAATAAAAGTTTATGTAAGCCAAACAAAGCTTGGAAAATACTCCCAGCTGCTTTTAAACACATTCTGGAGAATATTTTCCTTCATGGGACCTACCAGCCCGATCAAAAATGTCAATTGATATTTCTCTGCTGTCCTTAAGGGAATGAGAATCCTTCCCTTCATAGTGCCTCTTGGCTTTATTGACTGCCTTGATTGATATTTCTCTGCCATCAACTGATCAAGTGATCATGTCCTAAGTTGTAAAAATGCTCAAAATTGGTTGGAACCTGAGAGACCAGATAGGCCTTATCGATACGATCCCGGCACCATGAACGACACTCAAATCCGACCATGTATGTGAAAGTTATTCAAGTTTGAAATTTTCAAATTCCTTCAAAAATCAGTTGGACCAGGGTTGACTTTTGAATTTGGAAAATATTAAAAAAGAATATTCCAAGAATATTCCTTGAAACATTTTGGGAATATTCCCTGTGAGCCAATCATTAGTCGACAAGTGTCAAGCTCTGGTTAGTGGAAAGGTTGACTTGAATTTGAGGACCAATCATATGCTGCCACGTGGCAAGCCCTGCCACGTGGCAAGCCCTGCCACGTGGCCCCTGATCGGTGCAATGGAGGGTGTATAAAAATTTGGTATATATCTCGGTAGGAATCGAAACCAAGCCTCCCGCCCACCAACACAATGACCCGACCAATCGGGCTCCACGACAAGTCTTAATTAACATGGGGGTGGTGTTATATTTAAAGTTACATAAAGGTTTGGTTGGCGGCGGAAAGGGGGCCAGCCCCCTATACATGGGACCATGGGCCAAGAATCGTGGCATTGAACTCCGATGGTTGTGGATTGTTACACCGTTCACATGTTAAATGACGAAGGAGTTATATTACAGTTTTAAGTCCACAGTTATGAAACCATTGGGTCAATGGTTAGCCCGGCAGGTTGGGCGGTGGTCCATGTGACCCTGCCCACCTAAAATTTATCATTAAATCTAATGATTCCGATAATTCATGAGCAGAGCCCCCAATTCCAGTGGAAAAGCTAATTTGGTGGAGTTAACTCCAGTTACTCCAAAGTTGGTGGAGTTGTTTTAGGCTAGATTGGGTAAATACTATTTTGGTCATAACTTATTCATTACTGAACCTTTTTAGAACAGTTTTTTTTTTTTGATTTTGGGTATTATGAGCATTCCAAAGCCAATGGAATAGGTTGCAGAGCTAATAGAGTTGATCTTCAGGTAATTTTTCAGCAGAGAAGCTTGGAGAGCCATCTGGGCCTAGAGAGAGTTGGAGCTGTATTGGGCTATGTTTAACCATTTGAGGTGAAACAAAAGCCAATATTTACTATTTTCTACGTTCTGAACTTAATTTCACAGCTTATTTTTCTTATTTAGGCCTTATTATCACTGTATAACCAATTTAAGCATCTAATAAGAGCAAGGACATGCCCATTTCGGAGCCTTGGACCTGATAGATGTAGCCCAGGAGGGGTGAACTGCCTCATCAACTGTTGTGTATGTTATGGTGATCTTATATTGCTATGTATTTTAGATTTAATATGTTAAATAGTAAAATGAAATAACACTCCATTACACATAAGACTCAGAAAACTATCAAAAACACTTTGTTTCACTTGTAAGACTATTCAAACACTTTGCACACTTAATTTAATGGAAATGAATACTTTGAACAGAAAAACAAGTACTTTCATTTCCAGATCAGTTGGTATTAGAGCTCAGGATTAGAGCCTTAGAAGCTAGTTTTTTTACTCAACATTTATTTTGGGCAAAGATAAAGTTATTTGTTTGCAAGTTTTGATGCTTACAAGGCTTAAAATCAAGAGAGGTGAAGGAAACTTGGTTAGTGCACAAACTAATCCACAACCAAGAAGGGTCAGAGAACCACCTCCAAAAGCCATAGAAGCAACTTCAAGCATGTCTTCAAGAGAAGGAGAAGCTTCTAAAGAGATGGATACCAATGAAGAAGAACGGGTATTCCGAAAAGCTTTCCTAGACATGATAGAGATGGTAAGAATACTCTACCAAGAAAGACATGATAGGCTTGTTGTAGAAGGGTCTAAAAACCAAAAAGAAGGAGAGGGTTATTTAGGAGGAAAGAAAAGTGATGAAAATTCAAAGAAAGGACATGGAGGAAATGGTGATCCAGCATCCCCATCTTCATCCTCTTCCTCTACATCGTCTTCCTTGAATTTGGTAAATCAATCTCATAAGTATAAAACCACTAGTAAAAGTCCATTTTTAAAGCTTGATGTCAAATTTGAATTGCATATGTTTAACAGTGAAGTCGATGCAAAGAAACTTGAAAATTGGATAAGACACTTGGAAGTTTATTTAAGTATTCAAAACTTACATGATGATGACACCAAGATTCAGTTAGCCTCTTTAAGGATGGAAGGAGCAGCATTGGTATGGTGGGAAGCCAAGACCAAGGATGAAATTTGAAAACATGGTAAGATTACTTTATAATGCGCTGAATTTATTTCTGCAATTAAGAAGCAATTTTATCATCTTGCTCATTTACAAAAGGCTATCATGAATTGGCAAAGTTTTAGACAACTTAAAGGACAAAGTGTTCAATAATACACTCAAGAGTTTAGACGAAGGGCTTTACTACTTGGAATTGATTTGCATAGTCAAGATACCTTGCTGAAATATATAGGTGGCTTACACAATTACCTTATACATACTATCCTTATGTTCAATCCTACTAGTCTAGACGAAGTTTGTGTACAAGCTACGCATTTAGAGGCTAGAGGTAAACAAAATTTTGATGGGAATATGGATAGTGAATTCGAAGGCAAAGGGAGGAAAATAAATGCAAACTCTAGGAAAGAAAAAGGAAAGTTCCTTTGTAAAAATTGTTCCAAAACAAGCCACGATGAAGACCATTGTTGGAAGCTTCATCCAGAGCTGAAACCAAAGAAATTTAAAAACAAAGATAAGGCCAAAGAAAAAGGAAAAACTGTTGCAACTGTTGAAAATTACTTAGGGTCTGAATCAGGTGATGCGACTAAAAGTATCACCATGGTATTAAAGAACATAAAGGGGAAAGAGGTTGTACAAGAATCAAATCCCAGTTCTAGCACAAAATGTCACAAAGAAACTCAAAATGAAAAGAGGAGGATAGAGCTATTTCATGTGAGGATAATCTCAAACCACACAAATATAGACACAATTTTTGATAGTGGGTCTCAAGCTAATCTCATCTTAGAAGACTTGGTCAAATAGATGAAACTTGAGACCATACGTCATCCAAAGCCATATCCACTTGGGTGGATTTCAAAGGATGCTAATTTACAAGTCTCAAGAAAGTGCATGTTGCGCTTCGCCATAACAACTCATTATGTTGATTGGATTGAATTAGATGTGGTAAATCTTGACATTACAGGTGTTGTGTTGGGTGGTCCATATTTATATGATAGAAAAAGCGATCTTCCATTGCCATGAGAACAAGTATCACTTGTTCAAGGATGGAAAAGAGTACATTGTGAGAGCACATAAGAAGAAGCTAGGATCTTCTTTAGTCCACGTAGGGCAATTGAAAAGGCTAGTTAATGCATGTCAAAATCTGACTTTGTTGATGGTTAAACAACAAGATTTTGTACATTTTCCTTTTCATGATATTTCTGATATAAATGATGATATGTTTTAGTCTGATAATAGTTCGTCTTTGAAAGAAGATGACAATATGTTGCACAAACTACCTTTGGTGTTGAACGGTGCAGAGAACGAAGTGTCGGTGCAAAGCGGTACAAGATTCCATGAGATGGAAAGGCATGCAAGCAAAGAGGGCACACATTTGAGCAAGGGTCATTACTGGTTTCAGAATGGCAGATTGGTATGGCGAGAAAACCTGGTCAGGATTTGGCACAAGTACATGGCTCATTCAGCAGAAATTCACCATGTGGAAAACTGGTAAGGTGAATCTTATTTTCAGTCTTCTTTGAAGTTTGACCATTGTAGAAACAATATGCTTTCTGCAACTTATAGCTATTGTTCTACAAATTTCAAGAATTTTCATCATGACTCGGTCAATGTTAGCAACGGTCAGTCAGTGGATTCAAGGAACAATTTATCTTTTTATGAGAAGCTCAATTTGATGAATTCAGGAAGATTTCAGTGGTTTAAAGTTGGAAGAGTGGAGAATCAGTCTCCTCATCTTCATTTTCTGTAATTAGAGAGCTTTTGTGGGTCCAAAATCTTCCCATTTGGGAGGTGTGATCAGGTGATCATGTCTCAAGTTGTAAAAATGCTCAAAATTGGAAATGTTCAAAATTGGTTGGAACCTAAGTGACCAGATAAGCCTCATCGATATGATCCTGGCACCGTGAACAACACTCAAATCCGACACTGTATGTGAAAGTTATTCAAGTTTGAAATTTTCAAATTCCTTTAAAAATCAGTTTGACCAGGGTTGACTTTTGAATTTGGCAAATATTAAAAGAGAATATTATAGGAATATTCCTCGAAATATTTTGGGAATATTCCATAGAATATTTCTTGTGAGCCAATCATTAGTCGACAAGTGTCAAGCTCTAGTTAGTGGAAAGGTTGACTTTGAATTTGAGGACCAATCAGATGTTGCCACATGGCAGGCCTGGAGGCTGCCATATGGCCCCTGATCGGTGCAATGGAGGGTGTATAAAAAATTGGTATATATCTCGGCAGGAATCAAAACCAGGCCTCCCACTCGCCAACAAAATGACCTGACCAATTGGGCTCCACGGCAAGTCTTAATTAACATGGGGGTCGTGTTATATTTAAAGTTACATAAAGGTTTGGTTGGCGGCAGAAAGGGGGCCAACCCCTAAGGGCCAGCCTTCTATACATGGGACCATGGGCCAAGAATCGTGGCATTAAACTCTGGTGGTTGCGGATTGTTACACCATTCACATGTTAAACGTCGAAGGAGTTATATTACGGTTTTAATTCCACAGTTATGAAATGTTGGGTAAACGGTTAGCCCGTCAGGTTGGGCAGTGGTCCATGTGACCCCACCCAACTAAAATTTATCATTAAATATAATGGTTCCGATAATTCTAGAGCAAAGCCCCCAATTCTGGTGGAAAATCTAATTTGGTGGATTTAACTCCAGTTACTCCAAAGTTGGTGGAGTTTTTTTAGGCTAGATTGGGAAAATATTGTTTTGGTCATAACTTCTTCATTACTGAACCTTTTTGGAATGATTTTTTATTTTATTTCAGGTATTCTAAGCATTCCAAAGCCAATGGAATAGCTTTCAGAGCCAACAAAGTTGATCTTCATGTAATTTTTCAGCAGAGAAGCTTGGAGAGCCATTAGGGCCTAAAGAGAGTGGGAGCTGTATTGGGCTATGTTTAGCCATTTGAGGTGAAAAAAAATCCAATATTTAATTTTTTCTGTGTTTTGAACTCAATTTAACAACTTATTTTTCCTTTTTAGGCCTTCTTATCACTGTATAACCAATTTTAGGATCTAATAAGAGCAAGGACATGCCCATTTGGGAGCCTTGGACCCAACAGATATAGCCCAGGAGGGGTGATCTGCCTCATCAGCTGCTGTGTATGTTATGGTGATCTTATATTGTTGTGCATTTCAGATTTAATATGTTAAACAGTAAAATGAAATAACACTCCATTACACATAAGACTCAAAAAACTATCAAAAACACTTTGTTTCACTTGCAAGACTATTCAAACACTTTGCACACTTAATTTAATGGAAATGAATACTTTGAATAGCAAAAAAAATACTTTCATTTTCATATCATCAACTCTGCTCTCCAATTCTCCATCATGGTACCTCTTAACCCTATCTCCGACCTCAGTCGAATGCTCTATGCCGGTCTCAACCTGCACTCCTTTTCTCCTTTTGTACTCTATCGAGATATGTCAAGCTCTGTAGCTGTCTTCATCCCTGTAAGCATCTTTGTCCGTCTTTCTTGTTAGTGTCAGTCTAGTCATACTTCCATCAGTGATCAAAATTTCTCTTTTGCATTTGCATATTAGGAGTCCCATACCATAAATTTTCACCATCCCATTAGGTCATGGATTCATTGATGGTAGTGGTCTTTCATCAGCTTTCCCCTCATGTAATACTTGCTGATTCTCTTCTCTATGGTCCTTAGTTGTGAGTCACTTTTACTCTAAAAATCATATTATTAGGTCATAGGGTTGGTCTCAGGGTCTCACCATGCTCAAATTAAAGAGTCCAGTGTCAATAAATATCAGTAAGGTTATGAGGAGGTCTAATAAACTCAAAGTCACAACACTTAAGAAGATCAAAGAAATGTTTTATTCAGCTTGATGTAATTTTCACCTCAAAACCATGTTTTGAGGTGAAAACATACTACTTTACCTTTATTATCATCTCTTATGTAATTTCATGTCATCATATGTAATAAGTCACACTTCAAAAGCTGCAATCTCCACAAAATCACCACCCTGCTCTTCAGAGAAGTTTTATGCAGAATTTTTAGTTTCAAATCATGTTCTAAGTATGTCCATCAGATAGAGCCTAGAAAGAGCTTTCCAACGATATATTACACTCTTAAAACTGACTCCTAGATTGAAATATATGCCTAAATGAAAGAAAGGTCCTCTATAGCCTAACCCTTCCCCTTTTCCCATTTCTTCCTTAAACTTTATTTTATTAAAGTTTTATGTTTTACTTTATAAAAACCCCTTTTTTCCATGTCTGATTGCAAAAATCGCATTGCGAAATATTTTAAAACATAAAATCCGATGCGATTTAGTTAAACCACTTCCCCTCATACCCCTTAAAATTTATATATAAAGTTTTAAAGTTTTAATTATAATCCATGCCGATCCAAATCCCTTTCGCTTTCCCGATCCGATCGCAATCGCAACATTTAAACGGTGGATTCTAATGAACCCTTGCAACTATAAAAAAAATCTGATGCGATTGAGTGCTCCCAATTATTACATCTGGACCATCGATCTCCTTAAAGATCCGACGGCCCACAAACAATCGCATCCCAAATCCGCAATGTCCCGCACCCATAATTCCCCTAATCCGATTGACTTCCGACACTTCTATGCCATCGATTGGCCCCTCTAATCCGACAGTCCACAACCAATCTCTCCATCGCAGTCAGTGAAATCCCTTTGCGCCATATGCTTTTCCTCCGCTCCCTCTCCCGATTCTGATTCCGATTGACCTTTGTAGCCCACCATAAAGTTTCCGCCCTGCTCCAAGTTAAAATGCTATTTCCCTTTGAAAATGTGCTAAGTCACATTAAATTTTTTTTATAGAGGACTTACTCCATCGCTCCATCGCAATCAGCTACATCCTATTGCGCCTTAACACCTCCCTTCCCTTCCGACTCTGATTGCAATTGTTCTCCTAGGTCCCACCTAAAGGCCCTCCGATCTTTCAATGTAAAATAGTTTTTTCCTTTATAAAAAGGGTCCAACTTTTCTTTTTTTTTTATTTGTTTTCTTCCCCATTATCCCTTTGGCCTACTCTTTTACCCTTATTACATGATTTCAATCGCATCAGAGTTTTGTCTCATTCTAATACATCTACTCCCTTTTCCGCTTCGACCTCGATTGCGATTACACTATCGCATCGTATATTTTCAAATCGCAAGTTTTTTGCTGTATGTCACACCTCCATGATCTTCCAATTACGATTACCATATAGACCCCACCTAATTTCCCTTTCATTCCTATTCACTCAAAAGGGGATTTTCCTTCATTTAAGGCATGTTTCAGTTCTATTGGTTCTAAAGACATTTCTCGGCATATATGAGATTTTTAATAAAGAAAATCAACAGTCAAAAGGCCGTAAGCTAATATGAGACAGAGAATTCTACAGTAGCAGGAAAATAGGGATTTTCTATTCAGATTGCCTATTTTTCATTCATCCAGCATATTCGTGAATCTACAAAGTGGTCAAAATCGATTGTTGTTCCTACTTTTCAGGAGCAGATTGTTGATTCTCTTTCCTATGTTTGGATTTCAGCTCCTTTTTCTGTGGATCTACTTCCCACAATTCTTGTCTATTTAATGTAATTTTGAATCATTTGTAAAGCAGTCTGAAAATCAGTAAGCAAGGAATTAGTGTGGAAACCAAGGAGGATGCTTTGCACCCCATTGTAATAGTTTGACAGGGAATTAATAAGATATGCAACTTTTATTTGTGGGATCCATGTGGTATGAATTTTAGCATTTGTTCTCTCCATTGTGTTCATATGTAAACTGTTATGTCCATCATTCATTCATAAACATTTTTGGTTGAATGCTTTCAAGATAGATAGGTAGAATCCATTTTTATGCTCTGCCTTGGGAAATCATTCAATATTCTGTGTTTTCATCTGTTTGAAAAGGATTCATCTTCTATGCCCTTTTTAACTCCTCACCAGTCTTGCCATCTCATCATTATTTAAAATTAATTGCTAAAATTTAAACTTAATTGCTAAAATTTCCTGCCTACCTTGCCCCATGAAATACCTTGTATCCCTGATTTAATTCCCTAGTTTCAAACTGTCCCATTTTTTCCATACATCCCTAAAAATTAATTTATTAAAACCATTTCCCATTATTATACCTAGCCTAAAATCAGTTCATAATTTTACTTTGTTTAATATATTTTCACGGAGAGAGCCCTCTCGTGACCTTGTAGGGCTAGCTACAAGGCTGAGCATGGTTTAAAGGTTACCTTGATTTTCTTTCCTTCATCCTGAGGTACAAATTAGGTGCTAACATTTCTGGCGACTCCACTGGGGAAAACCAATCTGGCTGTCTTCAAGCTCATGTTATTGGCACTTAAATTGAATGTGTTTATTCTGTTTTGAAGAAAGTCGAATAGAGGCCCTGTAGAGGAGCAAATCATAGTCAGGCCCTGTGTGAATGAAGAATATTGAAACCTATATCCAAGGTTAAACCTTGGTTATATAGAATGCGACGATCCCTTAGAAATCTCTATTATTGAAGTAAAAATCTTTGTTCTGTTTCCAGCGGAGTAATATTAGTGGGACCCAGCCATTGAGTTAATGCGAGGAGTTAAGAGCCAAACTACAATGAAAAACCGAGTTAAGCATAGTTCATTTACCAGAAGTGGGTATCAGAAAGCAATACCGCCTTTGTCACGCCGCTTTTGGCCCGGAGAGAAACCACGCCAAAAAAAACGTGATCCAACAATATTTGGGCACACCATCTTCCAAATACCACCCATATCACACAAATTTCATGTGTTAACCCTTGGCCTTTCAAAAAACGCAATATTGATGAGGATCGTTCGATCTGGAGAATGTTAGATCTGACGGCAATCGCCCAGTAAAGTGCACGAGCGATAAATCGAGGTATGGTCTGGCGGTTTTACATTATTAAATGTTTATTTAGTTCATAAAAAGTCGAATAATGGATGCATGGGGCCCCATTGAATGAAATGTATGTCGCGTTGGTAGATTAAATGGGTTTAGTGATATAAGTTCGAATTTTGGTGGTTCTTAAAGGAATAGGGCCATTGTTATAACATTTTGATATTATGACCAGAGTGATAAGGTTTGCTTAAGTATTTTTAAATGTGTTCCCCTATATCACATTAAACTTTAAATATTTGTTTGAGAGGTTTAAATATTATTGCAAGTATAAAATTGTTAAAAGCGCTTTGGAGGGGAATACAATTACAAGAACTTATTCCAAAGATCCATAGTCATAATATATTTATGGTATTAGAGCATAAAGACTGATCACCCCAGTAGTATTTTCTTGGACTCTGGATGATGAGGTTCAGAGTTTGCTAGGCTAAAATAAATATTGTACAGTAGAAGTTTAACCACACTGGCTTCAAGAAGATACACAAGGGCCAATCCTGATCCAAATCCTCCCCCTGTGTTTGAAAATCCTAGTCTCATTCCAAGAATAGTCAGAAGACAGGAGGGATCACCAAGTCCTAGACCAATTTTTAGATCCCATACCTGGCCCAGTGAGTGGTTGTTTGTAGAAGATATTTCTTTTGATGAGAGTTTTGAGCTTTCTTTGTTTAAAAGTAAGTCTGAAACTACACTTGATGACACAGTTTTAGATCAAGAATTTCTTGTAGATATCGAAGTTCAAAGGGAAAATACATCAATTGATGGCTACATTTTGAATTCCCCTCAGTCATCTATCACTGTAACTAATATCCCTGAGCCTTCAGAGTCATCGGGAACAATTTTTCCTCCTCCTAATTCATCAACATTCCCATCATTCAATTCTCAGCTTTCATCTCCTCCATCAACACCTCCCTTAAATCCTAGTAGCACAAACACTGTTGTAAATTCATCTCGAGTCATGGCTGCCCGGTATGCACCCCTGGTTTTACCTCAGGTTCTGAATGATATGCCTGCTGATTATCAAAGTAAAATTCCTATATTTGATGCCACTCAAAGCATCACAGCCCAACAACATGTTGATAAGATGAATGAATTTTTTGATCTTCATGAGGTAGAGGCAGAGAATGTAACCAAAATATTGTTTGTCCAAAGCTTTGGAGGTGAAGTTAGAAAGTGGTTCAGAACCTTACCAGCAGGCTCTATCCACACTTTGCAGGAGTTGCATACATAGTTCTTAGATTGGTGGGAGGTAAAGAAAAACCCACTTCAAATTTTGTCTGAATATGAGAATATTAAAAGAAATGTGGGTGAAACTATATAGGATTATTGTCTAAGATTCAATGCTGTATATAATGCTATTCCGGCTAACCTGAAACCTCCTGTGGGATTAGCCTTGCTCAAATTTCCAGATGTTTTTGATGCTGATATGGCATATCAGCTACGAGAAAGAGATCCTACCACACTTGAAGACATGCAGAAGATAGCTGTGAGTACATAAGTGAATTTGTTAGCCAAAAGTGCACGGACTAGAGCTAAAAAAAGAGTCACTGTGAAAGAAGAAGCATCTCCTTCAGACAGCAAGATGGACACTTTGATCTGGACAGTGGAAAATATGGTTGATAGATTAACCATCTCAGATAGACCTGAACCACAAATCAGGAATCTGAATTTCATAGGGCAACAACCACAATTCAAAATTAAAAAAAGAGAACAGAGAGCGTAGGACCAAGTAGCACCACAACAGTAGATCAAGACTCCATTGTAGCAAAATTATGTTCAAGGAACAAATATGGATGATGATGATCCTATGATTGAAGCCAATCATTTCTTCACTGCAGATGGTGCGCCCATATTTCTTACAGAAGATGAAGAATACACAGCGACTGCAAACATTCGAAAGGACGAAGATTTTATTTTGGCTAATGATGCAGTGTTAGAATAAGAGTCCAACGATTACCAAAGAGGGTACATGAACGCTTTATCGGCCCAAAAAAAGCAATATTATTTGAGGAACAGAGATGTTCCCATTAGTCCCATTCAGAAGAGAAAAGAGCTCCAATCAAAAAATGATTCTTCAAATAATCAAAGAAAAGGAGAAGAGCCTTCAGATCCTTCTCCCAGTAAGCCATCTTCAGCAATTAATACAACAAATGAGAAGAACCAGCATAGCGCAGAAAAGGAGAAAATATAGAAGAAAGATCCTCCCATTAAAGAGGTAGGAAAAGCTCCTTATTTTAATTTAGAAAATGAAATTTCTAAGCTAAAAGTATCCATGCCCTTGACAGAGTTGGTGAAAAATAGTGCTTATAAACATCAGGTGTCTAGAATTTTGCAAATAGACTCTGTTTCAGATATGGTTAATGTTGAAGATGATTACCTTGAGCTCATCTTTGGTCCAGCCACAAAATATCAATCTAAAGAAAGTGAAATCCCTCCCTTTTAACTGAGTCTTAGATTACATGAGTTCATTCTACATAATGCTATGTTGGATTCTGGAGCCTCCTATAATCTGATGCCCAAAGCCATTATGGATAAGGTGGGACTTGATATTACCCGCAAATACCATGATTTGTATTCTTTTGACTCTGGTAGGGTCCATTGTATTGGTCTTATCAAAGACTTGGTAGTGTCTTTGGATCAAATCCTAGCCAAGAATGTCTTGATGGATGTAGTTGTTGCCGATGTTCCACCATGGTTTCGAATGCTTCTATCCAGGTCTTGGGGTGTGAAACTTAAAGGAACCATGCAGCTTGAATTATCTTATGCCACTATTCTCGTGTTTGGCCAGTTGAGGAAAATATATAGGGAGAAGAATATGAAATACATGATCACTAGAAAAGAGAAGCCAGTTAATCATCCCATTAATGCAGTCCACACAGATTTAGAGTCCTTTGTCTTATATTCAAATGGTGGTTTCAATGATGAGAATGTTTAGTTGGTACAAGTGGATGAAATACCTGAGATTTCAGAAAATTTTAGGGAAGTCCTCAAACAGGAAGAAGATAAAGTAGAAAACACTCCTGAGCTTCCTGCCGGCCAGCAGCAAAAAGACAGTGAACAGCAGAAAGATGCAGAAACTAGTCAAGATAAAGTAGAGAAAGAAGCAAAATTTCAACATCTATAAGAAGAAGAAGAAGGCCTTTGGAGCATGGATTTTTATGGAGCTGTTGGTAAGGACGGAGCTGGTATAGGAATATGGATTCAGAGCCCTATTTTCCAGCCTAAAAAAGTTCCTAGTAATGTTAGAGTATGTGCTTACAAGTTGGATTTTGAATTCTCTAAAAATGAAGCAGAGTATGAAGCTTTGATTGCAGGTCTGAAGATTTTGAAAAAGCTGAATGCAAAGATGATTTCTGTCTATGGAGATTCAGAGCTGATTATCAAACAGGTCAAAGGAGAGTACCAAGCTAAATACCCACGATTAAGGGCATACAGAAATTCAGTCCTGGACATCTTGAAGACATTCCCTAAGTACAATTTAACAACGGTACCCAGAATGCAAAACATTATTGCTGATTCTCTTGCCACTATTGCAAGCAACTTGAAAATTCTAATGAACTCCAGAAATAAGTTTGAAATTTATGTCAAACATAGGTCTGCTGTTACGGACAATTTAAGATATTTTCAAGTGTTTTGGGATGAAAATGAGATCAATGATTTTTTGTAGAGTGATGGAAAATTCAAAGATACTCCCATAGAAGGTGACTATGAGGTTGATGATCAAGAAATTGAAGTGAATCAGATGTACATATTGCAGCTAAAAGACAATGTACTTCCTAGAGGTCTCATACCTTTAGAGGAGCTTTTCGATCAGGATGATGTTGCAAATAAACCAAGCCCGGTGCTTATTGAGAAAGGAGTTGAATATGTGAATCTTGGGGCAACAGAAAAACCCAAGTTTGTGAAGTGGTCAAAGGCATTATCCCCTGAGGTAAAGGAACAGTATGTTAAGTTACTTTCTGAATTTTCTGATGTGTTTGCATGGGATTATTCAGATTTGAAGGTGTATGACAAGAATATAATTCAGCATACTATTCCCATCAAGCCGGATTAGAAGCCATTCAGACAGAAGCTGAGAAGAATTAACCCAAAGCTGCTGCCACCCATTGAAAAAGAGGTAAACAGATTGTACAAAGCTGGTATCATAGTTCCAATTAGATTTTCTGACTGGATTTCAAATTTGGTCCTGGTACGTAAGAAGACAAGAGAGGAAGTGTCTCAGAACGCTATTCAGTTGCAGGAAAATATAAAGAAGATATATGATCAAAAGACTAAAGCAGAAAAGTTTCAGTTGGATGATGTGGTGTGGATATGGGATGTGAGAAATGAGGACAAAGGGAAGCATGTTAAGTTCGAAAACCTATGGAAAGGACCATACAATATTTCAGCATACAAGGTACAAAATGCTTTCTTGCTTTCAGAGATGGATGGCCAAGATTTCCCTGGAGGAGTAGTGAATGGTAGGCTTTTGAAGCGCTACCATTGTTGAAGATAATGGATCAGAAATTATGTCACAATCATTGTATATACCATGTTATTTTTGGTCAGATTTCAAGTACACAGTCATTGAAGTTTGGGGCCCGAGGTGAAGGCTATAAGACTTGAATGATATGTTTATGGTTTGGTTTTATTTCAGTTTTCAGTCTTAGTCTTGAGTTTGAGTTAGTCTGCATTGTGTCCTTTTTCAGTATTTTTTGAATCCATGCCCAATGGATAAGGCTACTTGGTCTACGATGTTCTTGGCACCTCCAAGGAGCTACCATCCCCATTGGAGCCAACGTTAGTGTCAGTATAGTCATACTGCCTTCAGTGATCAAAATTTCTCTTTTGCATTTGCATATTAGGAGTGCCATATCATAAATTTTCACCATCCCATTAGGTCATGCATTCATTGATGGTAGTGGTATTTCATCAGTTTTCCCCTCATGTAATACTTGCTGATTTTCTTCTCTATGGTCCTTAGTCATGAGTCAATTTTACTCTCAAAATCATATTATTAGGTCATAGGGTTGGTCTCAGGGTTTCACCATGTTCAAATTAAAGAGTCCAGTGTCAATATATATCAGCAAGGTCATGAGGAGGTCTAACAAACTCAAAGTCACAACACCTGAGAAGATCAAAGAAATGTTTTATTTAGCTTAATGTAATTTTCACCTAAAAACCATGTTTTAAGGTGAAAACACGCTACTTTACCTTTATTATCATCTCTTATGTAATTTTATGTCATCATATTTAATAAGTCACACTTCAGAAGCTGCGATCTCCACAAAATCACCACCCTACCCTTCAGAGAAGTTTTCCACAACATTTTCACTGTCAAATCATGTTCTAAGTATGTCCATCAGATAGAGCCCGGAAAGATCTTTCCAACGGTATATTACACTCTCAAAAATGACTCCCAGATTGAAATCTATGCCTAAATGAAAGAAAGGTCCTCTATAGCCTAACCCTTCCCCTTTTCCCATTTCTTCCTTAAACTTTATTTTATTAAAGTTTTATGTTTTACTTTATAAAACCCCCTTTTTTCCTTGTCCGATTGCACAAATCCCATTGCAAAATATTTTAAAATATAAAATCCGATGCGATTTAGTTAAAACACTTCCCCTCATACCCCTTAAACTTTATATATAAAGTTTTAAAGTTTTAATTATAATCCCCGCCGATCCAAATCCCTTTCCCTTTTTCAATCAGATCACAATCACAAAATTTAAACGGTGCATTCTGATGAACCCTTGCGACTATAAAAGACTCCGATGTGATTGAGTGCTCCTGATTGACCCTCCCCGATTACATCTGGACCGTTGACCTCCTTAAAGATTCGACGACCCATAGACAATCACATCCGAAATCCGCAACGTCCCGCACCCATAATTCCCCCGATCCGATTGACTTCCGATGCATCTCCGCCATCGATCGACCACTCTAGTCCGATGGTCCATAGCCAATCGCTCCATCACAATCGGTGAAATCCCTTTGCGCCATAGGCTTTGCCTACGCTCCCTCTCCTGATTCTGATTCCGATTGACCTTTGGAGCCCACCATAAAGTTTCCGCCCCACTCCAAGTTAAAATTCTATTTACCTATGAAAATGTGCTAATTCAAATTACATTTCGTTTTATAGAGGACTTACTCCATCCCTCCATTACAATCGGTGAAATCCTATTGCGCCTTAACACCTCCCTTCCCTTCCGTCTCCGATTGCGATTGTTCTCCCTGGTCCCACCTAAAGGCCCTCTGATCTTTCAATGTAAAATCGTTCTTTCCTTTATAAAAATTGCCCAACTTTTCTTTTTTATTTTATTTGTTTTCTACCCCATTATCCCTTTGGCCTAATATTTTACCCTTATTACATTATTTCAATCGCATTGAAGTTTTGTCTCATTCTAATACATCTACTCCCTTTTCCGCTCCGACCCCGATTGTGATTACACTATCGCATCGTATATTTTCAAATCACAAATTTTTCACTGTATGTCACACCTTCACGATCTTCCGATTGTGATTACCATATAGACCCCACCTACTTTCCCTTTCGCTCCTATTCACTCAAAAGGGGATTTTCCTTCATTTAAGGCATGTTTCAGTTCTATTGGTTCTAAAGGCATTTCTTGGCATATATGAGATTTTTAATAAAGAAAAGCAACAGTGAAAAGGTCGTAAGCTAATATGAGACATAGACTTCTACAACAACAGGAAAATAGGGATATGCTCTTTAGATTGCCTATTTTTCATTCATCCAACGTATCAGTGAATCAGCAAAGTGGTCAAAATCTATTTCTGTTTCTTCTTTTTAGAAGCATATTTTTTATTCTCTTTCCTATGTTCAGATTTCAACTCCTTTTTTTGTGGATCTACTTCCCACAGTTTGGTCTATTTAATGTAATTTTGAATCATTTGTAAAGCAGTATGAAAATCAGTAAGTAAGGGAATAGTGTGGAAACCAAGGAGGACGCTCTATGCCCCATTGTAATAGTTTGACAGGGAATTAATAAGATATGCAGCTATGATTTGTGGGATCCATGTGGTATGAATTTTAGCATTTGTTCTATCCTTTGTGTTCATATGTAAACTGTTATGTCCATCATTTATTCATAAAAATTTCTGGTTGAATGCTTTCAAGATAGTTAGGTAGAATCCATTTTTATGCTCTGCCTTGGGAAATCATTCAATATTCTATGTTTTCATTTGTTTGAAAAGGATTCATCTTCTATGCCCTTTTCAGCTCCTCACTAGTCTTGCCATCTCATCATTATTTAAACCTAATTGCTAAAATTTCCTACCTACCTTGACCTATGAAATATCCTGTATCCTTGATTTAATTCCCCAGTTTCAAACTGTCCCATTTGTTCCATACATCCCTAAAAATTCATTTATTAAAGCCATTTCCCATTATTATACCTAGCCTAAAATCAGTTCATAATTGTACTTTGTTGAATATATTTTCATGGAGATAGCCCTCTCATGACCTTGTAGGGCTAGCTACAAGGATGAGCATGGTTTAAAGGTTACCTTGATTTGCCTTCCTTCAGCCTGAGGTACAAATTAGGTGCTAACATTTCTGGCGACCATACTGGGGAAAAACAATCTGACTGTCTTCGAGCTCATGTTCTCGGCACTTAAATTGAACGTGTTTATTCTGTTTTGAAGGAAGTCAAATAGAGGCCCTGTAGAGGAGCAAATCATAGTGAGGCCCTGTGTGAATGAAGAATATTGAAACCTCTGCCTAAGGTTAAACCTTGGTTATATAGAACACGACGATCCCTTAGAAATCTTTGTTGTTGAAGTAAAAAGCTTTGTTGTGTTGCCAGCAAAGTAATACTAGTGGGACCCAGACATTGAGTTAACACGAGGAGTTAAGTGCCAAACTATAGTGAAAACACGAGTTAAGCACAGTTCATTTACCAGAAGTGGGTATCAAAAAGCAATACCGCCTTTATCGCGCCGCTTTTGGCCCGGAGTGAAACCACGCCAAAAAAAACGCGATCCAACAATATTTGGGCATGTCATCTCCCAAATACCACCTATATCGCGTAACTTTCATGTGTTAACCCTCGGCCTTTCAAAAAACGCGATATTGACGAGGGTCGTTTGATCTGGAGAATGTTAGATCTGACGACAATCACGTAGTAAAGTGCACGAGCGATAAATAGAGGTATGGTATGATGGTTTTACATTATTAAATGTTTATTTAATTCATAAAAAGGTGAATAATGGATGCGTGGGGTCCCGTTGAATGAAATGTATGTCGCATTGGTAGAATAAATGGGTTTAGTGATATAAGTTCGAAGGTTGGTGGTTCTTAAAGGAATATGGCCATTGTTATATCATTTTGATATTATGACCAGAGTGATAAGGTTTGCTTAAGTATTTTTAAATGTGTTCCCCTATATCACATTAAACTTTAAAGATTTGTTTGAGAGGTTTGAATATTATTGCAAGGATAACATTTTTAAAAGCACTTTGGAGGGGAATACAATTACAAGCACTTATTCCAAAGATCCACAGTCATAATATATTTATGGTATCAAAGCGTAAAGATTGATCACGCCAGTAGTATTTTCTTGGAATCTGGATGATGAGGTTCAAAGTTTTCTATGTTGAAATAAATATTGTACAGTAGAATTTTAACCACACTGGCTTCAAGAAGATACACAAGGGCCAATCCTGATCCAAATCCTCCCCCTGTGTTTGAAAATCCTAGTCTCATTCCAAAAATAGTCAGAAGACAGGAGGGATCACCAATTCCTAGACCAATTTTTAGATCCCATACCTGGCCCAGTGAGTGGTTGTTTGTAGAAGATATTTCTTTTGATGAGAGTTTTGAGCTTTCTTTGTTTAAAAGTATGTCTGAAACTGCACTTGATGACACAATTTTAGATCCAAAATTTCTTGTAGATATTGAAGTTCAAAGAGAAAATACATCAATTGATGGCTACATTTTGAATTCCCCTCAGTCATCTATCAGTGTAACCAATATCCCTGAGCCTTCAGAGTCATCAGGAACAAATTTTCCTCCTCCTAATTCATCAGCATTCCCATCAGTCAATTCTCAGCTTTCATCTCCTCCATAAAAACCTCCCTTAAATCCAAGTAGCACAAAAACTATTGTAAATTAATCTCGATTCATGGCTGCTCGGTATGCACCCCTGGTTTTACCTCAGGTTCTGAATGATATGCCTGCTGATTATCAAAGTAAAATTCCTATATTTTATGCAACTCAAAGCATCATAGCCCAGTAACATGTTGATAAGATGAATGAATTTTTTGATCTTCATGAGGTAGAGGCAGAGAATGTAACCACAAGATTGTTTGTCCATAGCTTTGGAGGTGAATTTAGAAAGTGGTTTAGAACCTTACCAACAGGCTCTATCGACACTTTGCAGGAGTTGCATACATAGTTCTTAGACCGGTGAGAGGTAAAGAAAAACCCACTTCAAATTTTGTCTGAATATGAGAATATTAAAAGAAATGTGGGTGAAATGGTATAGGATTATTGTCTAAGATTCAATGCTGTATATAATGCTATTCCGGCTAACCTGAAACCTCCTGTGGGATTAGCCTTAATCAAATTTCCAGATGGTTTTGATTATGATATGGCATATCGGCTACAAGAAAGAGATCCTACCACACTTGAAGACATGCAAAAGATACCTGTGAGTGTAGAAGTGAATTTTTTAGCCAAAAGAGCGTGTACTAGAGCTGAAAAAAGAATCACTGTGAAAGAAGAAGCGTCTCCTTTAGACAACAAGATGGACACTTTGATCTAGACAGTGGAAAATATGGTTGATAGATTAACCATCTCAGATAGACCTGAACCACAAATCAGGAATCTGAATTTCAGAGGGCGGCAACCACAATTTAGAATTAAACAAAGAGAATAGAGAGCACAAGACCAAGCAGCACCACAACAACAGGTTAGGACTCCATTGCAGCAAAAATTATGTTCAAGGAACGGAGACGGATGATGATGATCCTGTGATTGAAGCTAATCATTTCTTCATTGCAGATGGTGCGCCCATATTTCTTACAGAAGATGAATAATACACAACAACTTCAAACATTCGAAAGGACGAAGATTTTATTTTGGCTAATGATGCAGTGTTAGAAGAAGAGTCTGACGATTACCAAAGAGGGTATATGAATGCTTTATCGGCCCAACAAAAGCAGTATTCTTTGAGGAACAGAGATGTTCCCATTAGTCCCATTCAAAAGAGAAAAGAGCTCCAATCGAAAAATGATTCTTCAAATACTCAGAGAAAAGGAAAAGATCCTGCGGATCCTTCTCCCAGCAAGCCATATTCAACAATTAATACAACAAATGAGAAGAACCAACATAGCGTAGCAAAGGAGAAAATAGAGAAGAAATATCCTCCCATTAAAGAGGTAGAAAAAGCTCCTTCTCTTAATTTAGAAAATGAAATTTCTAAGCTGAAAGTATCTATGCCCTTGACTGAGTTGGTGAAAAATAGTGCTTATAAACATTAGGTGTCTAGAATTTTGCAAATAGACTCTGTTTCATATATGGTTAATGTTGAAGATGATTACCCTGAGCTCATCTTTGGTCCAGCCACAGAAGATCAATCTGAATAAAGTGAAGTCCCTCCCTTTTACTTGAGTCATAGATTACATGATTTCATTCTACATAATGCTATGTTGGACTCTGGAGCCTCGCATAATTTGATGCCCAAAGCCATTATGGAGAAGTTGGGACTTTATATTACCTGAAAATACCATGATTTGTATTCTTTTGACTCTAGTAGGGTCCATTGTATTGGTATTATCAATGACTTGGTAGTGTCTTTAGATCAAATCCCAGCCAAGAATGTCTTGATGGATGTAGTTGTTGCCGATGTTCCACCATGGTTGGAACACTTCTATTCAGGTCTTGGGGTGCGAAACTTAAAGGAACCATGTAGCTTGACTTCTCTTATGCCACCATTCCCGTGTTTGGCTAGTTGAGGAAACTATTTAGGGATAAGAAGATGAAATACATGATCACTAGCAAAGAGAAGCCAGTTAATCATCCCATTAATGCAGTCCACACAGATTTAGAGTCTTTTGTCTTATATTCAGATGGTGGTTTGAATGATGAGAATATCCAGTTGGTACAAGTAGATGAAATACCTGAGATTTTAGAGAATTTTAGGGAAGTCCTCAAACAAGAAGAAGATAAAGTAGCAAACACCCCCGAGCTTCCTACTGGCCAACAACAAAAAGACAGTGAACAACAGAAAGATGCAGAAACTAGTCAAGATAAAGTAGAGAAAGAAGCAAAGTTTCAACATCTACAAGAAGAAGAAGAAGGCCTTTGGAGCATGGATTTTTATGGAGCTGTTGGTAAGGACAGAGCTGGTATAGGAATATGGATTCGGAGCCCTGTTTTCCAGCCTGAAAAAGTTCCTAGTAATGTTAGAGTATGTGCTTACAAGTTAGATTTTGACTGCTCTAACAATGAAGCAGAGTATGAAGCTTTGATTGCAGGTCTGAAGATTTTGAAAAGGCTGAATTCAAAGAGGATTTCTGTCTATGGAGATTCATAGCTGATAATCAAACAAGTCAAAAGAGAGTACCAAGCTAAACACCCACGATTGAGGGCATACAAAAATGTAGTCCTGGAAATCTTGAAGACATTCCCTAAGTACACTTTAACAACAGTACCCAGAATGAAGAACATTATTGCTGATTCTCTTGCCACTACTGCAAGCAACTTGAAAATTATAATGAACTCCAGCAACAAGTTTGAAATTTATGTCAAACATAGACCTGCTATTCTGGACAATTTAAGATATTGGCAAGTGTTTTGGGATGACAATGAGATCAATGCTTTTTTGCAGAGTGATGGAAAATTCAAAGATACACCCATAGAAGGTGACTATGAGGTTGATGATCAAGAAATCGAAGTGAATTAGATGGACATATTGCAGCTGAAAGATAATGTAATTCCTAGAGGTCTCATACCTTTAGAGGAGCTTTTTGATGAGGATGATGTTGCAAAGAAACCAAGCCTGGTGCCTACTGAGAAAGGAGTTGAAGATGTGAATCTTGGGACAACAGACAAACCCAATTTTGTGAAGTTGTCAAAGGCATTATCCCCTGAGGTAAAGGAACAATATTTTAAGTTACTTTCTGAATTTTATGATGTGTTTGCATGGGAATATTCAGATTTGAAGGTGTTTGACAAGAATATAATTCAAAATAATATTCCCATCAAGTCGGATCAGAAGCCATTCAGATAGAAGCTGAGAAGAATTAACCCAAAGCTGCTTCCATCCATTGAAAAAGAGGTAAACAGATTGTACAAAGCTAGTATCATAGTTCCAATTAGATTTTCTGACTGGGTTTCAAATTTGGTCCTGGTACGTAAGTAGACAAGAGAGGAAGTGTCTCAGAACGCTATTCAGTTGTAGGAAAAGATAAAGAATATCTATGACCGAAAGACTAAAGCAGAGAAGTTTTAGTTGGATGATGTGGTGTTGATATGGGATGCGAGAAATGAGGACAAAGGGAAGCATGGTAAGTTCGACAACCTATGGAAAGGACCATACAAGATTTTAGCATATAGGGGAAAAAATGCTTTCTTGCTTTCAAATATGGATGGCCAAGATTGCCCTAGAGGAGCAGTGAATGGTAGGATTTTGAAGCACTACCATTGTTGAAGATAATGGATCAAAAATTATGTCACAATCATTGCATATACCATGTTATTTTTGGTCATATTTCAAGTACATAGTCATTGAAGTTTGGGGCTCAAGTTGAAGGCTATAAGACTTGAATGATATGTGTATGGTTTGGTTTTATTTCAGTTTTCAGTCTTAGTCTCTAGTAAGAGTCAGTCTACATTGTGTCCTTTTTCAGTATTTTTTGACTCCATGCCCAATGGATAAGGATACTTGGTCTACAGTGTTCTTGGCACCTCCAAGGAGCTACCATCCCCATTGGAGCCAATGTTAGTGTCAGTCTAGTAATACTGCCATCAGTGATCAAAATTTCTCTTTTGCATTTTCATATTAGGAGTCCCATACCATAAATTTTCACCATCCCATTAGGTCATGGATTCATTGATGGTAGTGGTCTTTCATCAGTTTTCCCCTCATGTAATACTTGCTAATTCTCTTCTCTATGGTCCTTAGTCATGAGTCACTTTTACTCTCAAAATCATATTATTAGGTGATAGGGTTCGTCTCAGGGTCTCACCATGGTCAAATTAAAGAGTCCAGTGTCAATAAATATCAGCAAGGTCATGAGGAGGTCTAATAAACTCAAAGTCACAACACTTGAGAAGATCAAAGAAATTTTTTATTTAGCTTGATGTAACTTTCACCTCAAAACAATTTTTTGAGGTGAAAACACACTACTTTACCTTTATTATCATCTCTTATGTAATTTTATGTCATCATATGTAATAAGTCACACTTCAGAAGCTGCGATCTCCACAAAATCACCACCCTGCCCTTCAGAGAAGTTTTCCAAAGAACTTTTGTGTCAAATCATGTTCTAAGTATGTCCATCAGATAGAGCCCAGAAAGAGCTTTCCAACGGTATATTACACTCTCAAAAATGACTCCCAGATTAAAATCTATGCCTAAATGAAATAAAAGTCCTCTATAGCTTAACCCTTCCCCTTTTCCCATTTCTTCCTTAAACTTTATTTTATTAAAATTTTATGTTTTACTTTATAAAACCCTCTTTTTTCCTTGTCCGATTGCAAAAATCACATTGCAAAAGATTTTAAACATAAAATCCGATGCGATTTAGTTAAACCACTTCCCCTCATACCCCTTAAACTTTATATATAAAGTTTTAAAGTTTTAATTATAATCCTCGCTGATCCAAATCCCTTTCCCTTTCCGGATCTGATCGCAATTGCAACATTTAAACGTTGCATTCTGATGAACCCTTGTGACTATAAAAAACTCCGATGCGATTGAGTGCTTCCGATTGACCCTCTCCGATTACATTTGGACCGTCGATCTCCTTAAAGATCCGACGGCCCATAGACAATCGCATCCCAAATCTGCAGCGTCCCGCACCCATAATTCCCCCAATCCAATTGAATTTCGATGCATCTCCACCGTCGATCGACCCCTCTAATCCGACGGTCCACAACCAATCGCTCCATCGCAATCAACAAAATCCCTTTGCACCATACGCTTTGCCTTCGCTCCCTCTCCTGATTTCGATTTCGATTGACCTTTGGAGCCCACCATAAAGTTTCTGCCCTGCTCCAAGTTAAAATGTTATTTCCCTTTGAAAATGTGCTAAGTCACATTACATTTCATTTTATAGAGGACTTAATCCATCGCTCCATCGCAATTGGCGAAATCCTATTGCGCCTTAACACCTCCCTTCCCTTTCGAATCCGATTGCGATTGTTCTCCTGGGTTCCACCTAAAGGCCCTCCGATCTTTCAATGTAAAATCATTATTTCCTTTATAAAAAGGGCCCAAATTTTCTTTTTCATTTTATTTATTTTCTACCCCATTATCCCTTTGGCCTACTCTTTTACCCTTATTACATTATTTCAATCGCATCAGAGTTTTGTCTCATTCTAATACATCTACTCCCTTTTCCGCTCCAACCCCGATTGTGATTACATTATTGCATCGTATATTTTCAAATCGCAAGTTTTCCACTGTATGTCATACCTCCATGATATTCCAATTGCGATTACCATATAGACCCCACCTACTTTCCATTTTGATCCTATTCACTCAAAAGGGGCTTTTCCTTCATTTAAGGCATGTTTCAGTTCTATTGGTTCTAAAGGCATTTCTCGGCATATATGAGATTTTTAATAAAGAAAAGCAACAGTCAAAAGGCCGTAGGCTAATATGAGACAGTGACTTCTACAACAGCAATAAAATAGGGATCTGCTTTTCAGATTGCCTATTTTTCATTCATCCAACGTATCAGTGAATCTGCAAAGTGGTCAAAATCTATTGCTGTTCCTTCTTTTCAGGAGCAGATTGTTGATTCTCTTTCCTATGTTCGGATTTCAGCTCCTTTTTCTATGGATCTACTTCCCACAATTCTGGTCTATTTAATGTAATTTTGAATCATTTGTAAAGCAGTTTGAAAATTAGTAAGGGAATAGTGTGGAAACCAAGGAGGATGCTCTGCGCCCCATTGTAACAGTTTGACAGGGAATTAATAAGATATGCAGCTCTTATTTGTGGGATCCATGTGGTATGAATTTTAGCATTTTTTCTCTCCTTTGTGTTCATATGTAAACTTTTATGTCCATCATTCATTCTTAAACATTTCTAGTTGAATGCTTTCAAGATAGATAGGTAGAATCCGTTTTTATGCTTTGCCTTGGGAAATCATTCAATATTCTGTGTTTTCATCTGTTTGAAAAGGATTCATCTTCTATGCCCTTATCAGCTCCTCACCAGTCTTGCCATCTCATCATTATTTAAACTTAATTGTTAAAATTTCCTTCCTACTTGCCCCATGAAATACCTTGTATCCCTGATTTAATTCCCCAGTTTCAAACTGTCCCATTTGTTCCATACATCCTTGAAAATTCATTTATTAAAAACATTTCCCATTATTATACCTAGCCTAAAATCAGTTCAAAATTTTACTTTGTTGAATATATTTTCATGGAGAGAGCCCTCTCCTGTCCTTGTATGGCTAGCTACAAGGCTGAGCATGGTTTAAAGGTTACCCTGATTTGCCTTCCTTCAGCCTGAGGTACAAATTAGGTGCTAACATTTCTGTTTGAATCACTCATTTTCTCTGCTATAAAATTCTTAGCCAAAATTCTAACTCTAGCATCTCCTTGGAAAAATTCTTTCTTGCGATTCAAACCCACCGCTGCTCCAATACTACACTTTACAGAATAACCCTGTTCCGGTGTGTGCTATTTTATAGGTGCACCAGGGCAGTTTGTAGGATCCAGGTTTTTTTTTTTTTGGCGCGATGTTTTATGACGCACTGGTGTGGAAGAGTTGTGAAGCACCAGTGCGTCTAAGTAATAAGACACACTAGTGTGTGTTTTGATGATAAGCGCACTAGAATGTATAAAGTTCTTTTTTTTGTATGTAAGGTCGTAATAAAATAATGATAATTCTAAAGTACATGAATTTATTTGCATTATTTTCTAAATTTTATTATGTGACAAAAATTCACATTATTCTAGATTTATTATTTTACAATTATTTACAAATTTACAAATTTAATTATTTTAATAAAATAATTTCACATTAATACAATTAAAATTTTACAAATATTTTACATACAATTACAATTAAAATTAAAATTACAATCACAATCATTTCATAATAAATTAAATATTACAATTACAATTAAAATTTTACATTAAATATTTTACATACAATTACAGTTAAAATTACTATTTTTAGAATCAGGGCTCGGAATCTCCACAGTTCTCATTTTTCAGTCTACGTTTCGGGTATAAAGCAAGACCCATCATAAGGACAAATCTGCAAAAAAGAGAGACAAATAGTGTTGAATAAATAGTGGAACAATGACAAGAAAGAAAAGGAGTCGACCAGCTATCCATTAAATGGTTTAGTTTTCTAATTTATTTTTATTTTATTTTAATTGGTCATTTTGTTTTTTAAAAATATCAAAATCATTATTATGATATTTTAAGTTGTAAGCTAATAATGTTTTAAAGTTTCTAAAAATTAATATTCCTATTAATAAAGTCTTATGCTTATCTTATTTAAGGATATTTAATTTCTTGCTAAGTAAAATCAAAGTGTAGTAAATATATTCATATCTTAATTGTGAAGAGGGTTCCTAGAATGATCTAAAGGTTAGATTGATGGCTTGATTCCTATTAGTTTTATAAGACCTTATGCATATTAAAAATCTGCTTAATATTATTTAACCTTAAAAAGTTCTAAGTTTTTTTATAATTATGGTTTAAGAAATTATACTAATAGTTTAAGTTTTTTATATATTTAAAGAATAGAATTTTCAATGGTAACCTAAAATTATGTAAAGGGCCTAAGGGATTATATTAAAAGAATAAGGATTTGACTCTATTAGTCTTATAAGGTCAAAGGGAGATTAAAATTATTACTATTTCATTAATAAGAATCAATGATAAAGGTCCTAAGCTTTTTATCCTCTTTTAGCTAAAGTTTTTTGTTAAGGGATTTGTTTTAAAGAAGAGAAGTATTAATAGATAAGTTTTAGAGATATAGTATCCCATTATACTAATATTATGCTAAAACTATCCTAAGTTCTTTATATTATAGTAACGAAGATGGAGGAGATATAAGAAAGGGATATGAAAGGTCAATAGGTTTTAACCCATAGATAAGGATTGTAACCGACTGATCCAATACCCTAAGTATGCAGAAGGTATGGGTTAGACTAAGATATAAGGTTAAGAAAGGGAATTCAAAGGGTAGATTTTACAATTAAGTTTTTAAAGAAGGGAGAATGGTAAGGTTAAGGAGAAGGGTAAGGGCAAGGAGCGAAACAGAGGGTAGAGGAACAGGTACAAGGTAGAGAAAGAGAATCATAAAGGGATGAAGGAAGGGAAGGGTTACAAGGAGACCAGTGATTCAAGAGAGCAAGAAGCTTTAACCGGACAACACGTGGACCCAATTTCTACTAATTTCTAATCCTCCATCTCTATTAAGGTTATGTGGGTGCTTTAAGATTTCCAAGGCTTCACGTATTTTGCGTTTGAAATGATGTTTTTCCTTGGCAATGATTACTGCTTCTTCTAGGCATATGTGGTGACATGTTTTGCTCGAATGTTCAGCCAAAGCTGAGGTTTTAATTCTTCCAAGCCTAATGTCTGCCCCATGTTCTTTAAACCTTATTTTAAAGGTTCTGCATGTTTCCCCAATATAGCAATCTCCACATGAACAATTGATTTTGTAGACACCTTTTTGTTGGAGATGGTCGGGGTCATACTTAACCGAATTCATTTTTTGCCTGATGGTTACTAAAGGTTTGAAGGTTGCTCTAATGTCTTTTTTGACTAGAACCTTGGCTATCTTGTCAGTGACTCCTTGAATATAAGGGAGGTAAGATTTTGTAGTGGAGGGGTTGTCAGTAACCATTATTTTTCTTCCAGATCTGGCTTTTTGTATAGCCTTGTTGATGTCCTTATTGCTATATCCCAAGTTTAAGAAGGATTTCTTCAGATATTCAATTTCTTCTTCTACGTGAGTTTTGTCAGATATTCTAAAAGAACAAGTAAAGAGAGTCAACAATACTCCTATCTTCTGGGCTGGGTAGTGATGTGAGTTGGCATGTAGATAATTGTTTGTGTGTGATTTCTTTCTGAACACTTTGTGTCCAAGGGATCCGTCTTCATTTCTTGAGAGGAGTACGTCAAGGAAAGGGATGCAGTTGTTTTCTTCGCCTTCCATTGTAAATTGGATATCTTTGGATATGTTGTTGAGATGGTCAAGGAAGTTCTTTAATTCCTCATCTCCATGGGGCCAATTTACATTGGTGTCGTCTACGAACCTTATCCAAAACTTGGGTTTTAATGGGTAGGAATCCAAAGCCTTCTTTTCGAATTTCTCCATGAAGAGGTTTTCTACTATAGGGGATAATGGAGAACCCATAGCAACACCAGATGTTTGTTCAAATATTTCCCCTTGGAAGGTGAAAAAGGTAGAGCGAAGACATATTTCAGCGAGTTCTGCAGTTTGCGGGTCTGCTACTTCTTTCACTACTTTTATGGCTTCATCAAGAGGGATTTTGGTGAAAAGTTGGACAACATCAAAGCTAACAATTTTGTCACCAGGGTCTAATTTAGCTTTTTTAATGAAATATACGTATTGGTTGGAGTCTTTGATGAAAGAGCTAGTATTGCCCACCATAGGGGCGAGGGTGCGAGCCACATATTTGGCTAATTCATAAGTTGGCGCACCTATAGTGTTAATGATAGGCCTTAAAGGAACACCAGATTTATGGATTTTAGGGACACCATAAATAGGGGGTATGATTTCGCCTTCTGGGTATAAGCGTTTCTTCACATTATCGTCTAGATTGGACTCCTTGATGGATTTTTTAACCTTTTTTATGACTTTGGATATGGGGTTTTCATTCATTTTTTTATAACTTCCGCTATTGTGTAGGTGATCCCTCATCCTATTTTTGTAATCTTCCTTGTCCATAACTACTGTAGCCCCTCCTTTATCTGCCTTTAGAATGAAAATATCATTATTGCATCTTAGGTTTTTTAGGGCTTTTAATTGACCGCTGTTTAAGTTTTTCTTTGGAAGCTTAGCTCTATCTAGAATAATGGCGCATTCTTGCCTTACCTTGTCTTTGTCTTGATCATTAAGCACCTTTATGCCATCTTCAATGTCGCAAATGATTTCCTCCTTTGGTATACGACTGGGGGCTACAACGAAGTTGAGTCCTTTACTTAAAACTTCTATTTCGTCTTTAGTTAATTCATATGTAGAAATGTTGACAACTTTATTGTTGTTGGAATTGTTGTTTTTACCCTTTTCGTTGCCTATAACCCTTTCATTATTCATGTTACAAGTTGATATGTTCGAGTTTATATTTATATCATTTGTGCCATGATTTCTTGAAAAACCTACTGCTGCACTGGACTGTTTTGTTAAAAACTCTGCTGCGTTGGACTGTCTTATTAAAAACTATGATGTTGGTTTATGACCATCATTGTTTGTACATGAAACCATGGTAGTTTCCATATCCATTAGATCTGCTCCGTGGTATGCTTGGTTCCGTGTGGGGATTGCGACCGCCTTAGTTTTCACGTTCATCGAATCGATTCCACCATGCGCTTGGTTCTGTGAAGGGACAGTGGTTAACATTGTGTTGTTATTCTAGTCAAACATGCTTTGAATGTCCTTGTTTTCATACGAATCAACGTGTGTTGCCACTTCCACTGCATCGGTTTCGTGGTCTGCTTGGTTCTGCGTAGGGACGTTGTCTCTTGTTGTGTTCACATCCATTGAATCGATTCTACGGTGTGCCTAGTTCTGCGTCAAGACAGTGGTCATCATTATGTTATCAGCATTAAGATATGTTTGATTTTCAGAGCTTGTCACTTCTATTAAACCGCTGGACTCGGTTGCTGGATCTGCATGCGGTTTTATATTACGTTCAGAACTCAGATTTAACTCATTATGTGTTTCATAACTCGTCATTTCCGTTAAGCGTTGGTCTGCGTATAGTTTTATCTTTGTAGCTATTTTATTGAGAGTCCTGTTGTCGCGTTCATATCTTCAATTCACGCTGTTGTGTTTATGAGGTTCCCGTTCAGTGCGGGCAGTCTGTTTTCTTTCAGTCCACCTATCATGTTTTTTGATACTTTGGCACCCCTGTTCAGAAATTCCGCTCTCTGTCTGCGACTTGGAGAATAGACTTGCCTCATCTATGTTGAGGTTCTTCTGCGTTTCAGAGCATTTCATCGACTCCTTTTTGTAGTTTGTGTCCAGATATGCGTTCATAGCTGGTTTATCTTTATTAAGGTTTGTTGGTACCAGAATGTTACTATCAGAGCTTGGATCCCACGTTTTATGTCGTAGCAGTTCCTCCACAGTGCCTGAAGTTTGCCTCAGCTCGGTCCACCAGTCATTGGACCGTGTCCTTGGAGTGGAGTAGTCAGATAAGATACTGCGTTGGTGCCAATGTCCAAAATTGTCACTTACTTTAACCAGTTTTCTGCTTTTTTTAGCCTGTGCTTGCTTACCTTCTTTTTGAGTCTTGAGCGCTGCTGTGGCATCAATGATGGACCACAAATCTTGACGAATGAGTTGTGACAGTTTAAGATGTAATCTGAAAGCTTTAGTAGATAGATGATCCAGCCAGAATCTAGTCTTATGGATTTCATGGCATATTAGAGATCTGCTGAGTCGGTCGAAGGCTCTATGGTTATGTTGGTTGTTGAGTTTGTGTTTTATGCGAGCGAAGGATGGAATGAGATTAGAGTCTCGGCACTGTTTTAGAAATGTCAAATCTGCTTCCCTTTCTAAATTTTCATCCTTTTTTTTTGAGATTTCTGATCTCGATCCATGTATCCCTTCCGTATAGGGTAACAATGATGGATTGTAGTTTTCTGTGGTGTAGATTTTTAGAATCAGGGCTCGGAATCTCCACAGTTCTCATTTTTCAGTCTACGTTTCGGGTCTAAAGCAAGACCCATCATCAGGAAAAATCTGCAAAAAGGAGACAAATACAAATACAATTACTATTACAAATACAAAATACAAATACAAATACAATTTTACAATTTTACATACAATTAAAATTTAAATTTAAATTACAATCATGACATAATATTTAATAAATATCATGGTCATTTAATATTAAATTAATTAATAAACATCACGATCATGATAACCATCGTACAAACATCATATTCGACTAAAATACACATTCAAACATCAAATTAACAGTATATATTAACATCATCACAACAAAAACATCAAATATACATCTCATGTCAAATAACTCATGTTATCACATACACATATATCTGCAAGCTAAACATTAAATGAACATATCTAACATGACCTAACAATATACACATCATGATGATCACCAACATGTAAATTAAGTACAACTGCAACATGAACATAAAATACATGGACCATATATATATAAATGAATAATTTTAAAAATATACAACTGTAATATAAATGTCATGGATAAGCTGGTGGTAGTACAACATCAATAGCAGTACTAGTGGAGGCCTGCTTAGTCAATTGTGCAGCCTCGACGGTTGATGGTCGAGTCTGCTCATGATCATGACTAGTAATGATGGATGGATCAGTCGGTGGTAGTACAACATCAATATAAGTAGTATTAGTGGAGGCCTGCTTAGTCAATGGTGCAGCCTCGATGGTCGATGGTCTAGCCTGCTCATGATCATGACTAGTAATAATGGATGCTGCAGGCTACTAACTGGACGTGGCTGATGGTCCAACCTCATCTCCATGATGACTGCTAGATGATAATGAAGCCTCATACTCATCAGTAGCGGCGTGAGGTGAATGATCATGATATGATGAGTCGCTGTTCACGGACTGTCCATCACGTGTTGTGGCTCGACCATGCCTATAATGTGCAACAATCCTCCTCAGTTTCATAACAGCTGTCATAGCTCCTACGACATGGTACATTAGGCTGTACATGTCACGCGCCATGCCTCTCCACATCCGTAATAGCCTTTCATCAGCCTATATGTCTAAGTAATGAGCAGGCCTGATGCCCTCATCAACATTCAATGCACTGAGTTGGTCTCCGAACTCCATCCTGTATCTAGTATCCGGTTGATCGCGCCTAGCAAAAGGTAGTACCGGCACACTAGCAGGAGCATGTCTCTCTGCACTGGCCTCCTAATCATGATCCTTAGCATCTGCCACGTCGTGATCGTCATCAAGATCCACACCTGGATCATGTGGTGGTTCTGGCATCTCCTTGCCATCAAAGGAGACAATGTCTACAAAATATATACAAGTACACAACAATAATTAGACAATTTCATTACACAATTTAATAAAAACAAGTTAAAGAACATGTTAGAATAAATATAAATAAAACAATAATATTACCTCTATCATCTGGCGGCTCATCATCTGTAAAGATGATGTTGGAACACCCTTGCCAATCCAATCCAGCATAACGACAGGGGACCATAATGAGGCGATGTAGCTTGTCAACATTGGCTAGCAAGTCTAGTGCATCATGCGATATATTGGCTGGAAACATAGTCTCTCCCCTCTTGGGCATCATCTACCCCTACATGTGCATCTGGGCCTCCAAAATCGGCCTACGAGGCTGTCGAACAAAAGTAGGCCTCATCTCTGGAAACCCTTCAAAAAATAAACAAAAAATATCTAGAGAAAAAGGAAAGTTGACCCTCCCTTGTGCATGAGCATGACATCTATCTAAGGCTATACAAAACTGCGACAAACAAATGGCAGACCACCTAACAAGGTGTGGATCCTGTACTAAAGAATAAATATAATATAGAAGTGGGAAACTAATGCCTTTCTCATCACTGGTGTTGTGTGAAATAGTCGAAATGAGAAGTGAGAGGCACTACACATCCTATCTACCAAATGCACCAATACGTAACTGACCTCTAGGGACCTAGAACTCTGAAGGAGATAGTACATCCGCTCAAATGTATCTCTGGGAGTAAACTAACTAATTCCATGCTACAAAACCAGATGGAACCTCTGGGAATGAGGGAAAATCCACCCCTCTCCTCGATAGCCCTGTAATGAAATAAATCCTCCATAGTGGGTGTGTACCACTGGTCAAGACCAACCTGGAAATCCCGTTGGTGGGCATTCCACCTGTGGATAAGATGTCTCAAAAACACACTATGGGAATTTAGGGAAGTAGCCTCCTTATAGAACTTGAGGAAGCCTACCTGCCTTAGGAGCCCCTGGGTATCTACTATAATAGGGTGAGGGTACGCATCTCTCTCCCTCTCTCGTGCCTCCCACTGGAGAAGTATGTCATACTACTCTGCTTATTGTTGCTGTTGTTCCTCCTCTTCTCTCTGAATCATTGACATATTAAATAATTTTTTTTTATTAAATCAGACATGTATTTAGGAATATACAAATATAAATTTTTTTGGAAAAAAAACAGACCAGTTAGTGTGCCATAAAAAAAATCATGCACTAGTTTCGATGTGGATTTTGTTTGTAGCACACCAGAGGTGGTGCCCCAAATGACATCAAATGCACCGTATGCGATGCACCTGGAATTTTTTCAAGCATAATTGATTATATATGGTGTCAGAAGAGCGGTGCGCTGACTAAAATATATGCCCCGACGCGTATAGTCATGTTAGTGCACCGACTTCTTGACAAATTACATAATCAACGGTGCGGTATTTTACCTGGCTGCACCGTTGACCCTATTGGAATGCCGAATGAAATGCACTGACAGATACTGGGGTGGATATTTATATCAATGCACCGCATTTCTATTCCCATGGTCAATGGTGCGACCGGCTAAATGACTGCACCACACTTTTTTTAAATTTTAAAATAATGCGGGGCGCCTTTCTGTACCACCCCGGACATGGTGCAAATACCATTAGCACTGGTTTTAGTGTGGCCTGTAAATTTTATAGGAAGCACCGCATACTGGTGTGAGATGAACGGCTCGTGCACACCATGTGACGAAAAAAATAAAAATTCATTTTTAATGGTTAATTTTAAGGTTATTTCAAATTCTAATCTGCTAAAAAGCTTAATTATGGAAAAACTAGAAAAATACCTGTACATTTCACCATCAAGGAGGCATATTGGCTGTAGAATTTTCAAAAGAAAATTTTCCCACTGTTTTGCATAGTGCAAGCTGGAGATTAGTGGCCAATGCACAGAAGCAGTGCGTGCAATGGGTGCAATGGGAGCACTAATGTTAGGGCATCTCAGAGAAGGAGAAATTGCACCAGTGCTTGAGAGCTTTGGAGCACTAAGAAAAGTGAAAAATGGGGTTTTTTGGCCATAATTTTTTATTTATTTAACCCTCTTCCAGTGCGTGGGGTTTTATAGGCGCATTGATGCAGTTTATTAAGACCACACTGGGCAGTTTCATATTTTGCGCGTTGTTTTATGATGCACCAGGGCAGTTCCTTAACGCTGCATTAGCTGTTTCTATTTTAGCGTGGTGTTTTATGATGCACCGGGGCGGAATAGTCATGAAGCATCGGTGCTTTACAGTAATAGGACGCACTGGGCGAGTGTGTACAGAGCACACGGTGTCTGGTGTGCCAATGTTTTGTGTGACCAGTGCTTTCTCTTGTAGAGTGCACCGGTGATTGAGAGCAGAAAAGTGAAAAATGTTGTTTTTTGGATCTAATTATTTATTTATTTAACCTTGTTCCGGTGCACGTGTTTTATAGGTGCACCGATGTTGTTTCATATGAATACATCGGTCCATTTCGGTTCTGGTGCAATGTTTTATGATGCACCAGTGTGGTTTCTTAACACCGCACTGGGCGGTTTCTGTTTTGCTGCGGTGTTTTATGATGCACCGGTGCGGTTTCTTAACACCGCACCGGGCGGTTTCTGTTTTGCTGCGGTGTTTTATGATGCACCGGTGCGGGAGATTTGTGAAGCATTGGTGCATTACAGTAATAAGACGCACCATTTGGGTGTCTATGGAGCACACGGTGTCCGATGTGCCAATGTTTTGTGCACACCAGTTCTTTCTCTTGTAGAGCGCACCAGTAATTGAGATCTTTGGAGCACTGAAAAAAGTGAAAAATCCAGTTTTTTCGCCATAATTT
Source organism: Pinus albicaulis (assembly GCA_034641835.2). Classification (NCBI taxonomy): domain Eukaryota; kingdom Viridiplantae; phylum Streptophyta; class Pinopsida; order Pinales; family Pinaceae; genus Pinus; species Pinus albicaulis. The sequence continues at coordinate 560,535,738 of CM076574.1, forward strand.
TTTTTTATTTAACCCTTTTCCGGTGCGCATGGTTTATAGGCACACCGTTGTTGTTTCTTATGAACGCACCATTCGGTTTATGTTTTGGCACATTGTTTTATGATGCACCAGTGCGGTTTCTTAATACCGCACCAAGCAGTTTCAGTTTTGGTGCGGTGTTTTATGATGCACCGACACGCAAGATTTGTGAAGCACCAGTGCTCTACTATAATACAACGCACCGGGCGGGTGTGTATGGAGTGCATAGTTTCCGGTGTGCCAATGTTTTGTGCACACCCGTGCTTTCTATTGTAAGGAGCACTAGTGCGATGTTGAATGGTAAGTGCACTGAGCGGAAAACATCCACAAAATCCTCTGCCCACCAACCTCCTCTAGTAACCTCCGCTATAAATAGATGTATGTGGTATTTTTATATGGGGTTCCTCAAAAACATCAGCTAGAGGGTCTTTTCCTTGTAGTGGAGGTTTGTGTTTATTTGGAGATGATCTTACTATGACCCATCAAAAATCATATAAAAAATGTGTTTATTTGGGCAACCCACCCTCATAAAACTAAAATTTTTCCACTTGCTTCAATTTATCTTCATGGAACCCCCAGGTATGGTCATAAAAAATGACAAAATAAACAATTTTTTTTTTTAATTGTAAGGATTCGATCGAGTGTCATTTGGAAAGTGTGATGGAATTTCGTATAACCAGTCTCCTCTTGAAGTACCCGAGGGTTCCTCTAGTGATAAATCCAAAGAGAACCTCCTATTGGCAAGAGATACTAAATAAAATCTCAAAATTTTAATAACCAAGATTTTAGAGCTATGCATATGGAAACAAGAGTAATGCTTACTAAATTTATGCTTCAAGTTATTCTAGTATATCATTTATTAGTCATGCCTATGCCAAAATTAATATTGAAGAAATTTATCTGTAAATAGAGAGAATTTTTATGGCGGGGGACAAATAATGAAAAGAAATGGTCACTACTAGTATGGGAAAAACTTTGTTTCCTAAGTAGGAAGGAGACTTGGATCTAAGAGATCCAATAACATTAAGTGGATCCCTAGGAGTGAAATTGCAGTGAATATGGGTGTTAGGGGTAAAATAACTATGGAGGAAGATATGGCTAAATAAATATGTCTCAAAATCAACTCGAACACCCTAGGGTTGGCTGTATGGATGTGGGATGAGGAGAATATAAATGTAGTGAAATATTTTTCCTTTTGGGAAATTAAGAATGGCGAAGTAATCTTATTTTGCGAAGATGCTTGGAAACAACTCCCAATATTTAAGGAGAGGGAATACTTAAGAGAACTAAGAAATATTAGCACGAGATTGGTAGGAGTCAGGGTGGTGGATTACTGGAAAGAAGTGCAGGGTTCAATGCATTAAAGGTCATGGAAATGAAAAGAGGATTGACCTATTTCATCTTAGTACTTGCTGTGGGAAAGCTTGAGGGAGGAATTACTAGAAATATAGATAAGAATAACACAAGTCCTCGATAATTTGAGATGGGTTTTGAAGCCCATATGCATGTACAAGTTAAAGTAAGCATATTCTCTTCTAAAGGTTGATAATTGAAGTTTAGAGAAAGATTCAATCTAGCAAAATATATGGTTTGAAAAGCTCTGTCCTAAAGCCTCACATTTTCTCTAGTTGGTGGGCAGAAGAAAAATACTCACATGGGATCACATTAGAAGAAAGGGTTTCTAAGGTCATTCCCTCTGTTGTCTATCTAATTTGTAGGAAGAAATTATGGATAACTTATTAAATTTATGTCATTTTGGTAACGATATATGGTCTTTTATCCCATCGTTCTTTGGACAAGCTAGTCCAAATAAAGGATATATAGTGTTAATCATTATTCAGTGGAACATGTCGTTGTTTTCAAACCATATAGTTAACAAGGCATGGATTCTAGTAGGAGAATTTATTCTCTAGACATTGCGGAAAAATATAAATGCTATAATTTTTAGAAATAAAAGAAGGAATCCAAAGGTAATAAGGGGAGTGATCAAGCATAATATTAGAGAATCGATACTAGCTATATCCTGATAATATGGAGGAAAATATCATAAATAAACTATAGTTAGACGAGGTGATATGCTTCCCACGTAAGGAATCATCCAAGGAAATGAATATTCAATCACAACATCGCTACAAGGCACCTTTGAGTGGATTCATTAAACTGAATTTTGATGGGGAATCAAAATGAAACCCTGGGCTCACTAGTCTCAGAGGTGTCCTTAGAGATTGCAACTCTGCAACATTAATGTGGAATAATTTTAGGTGCTAGGAAAAGGTCTTAAAATTTCCATCTAGCACAAATTATAACTAATACACATGGATGGGGATTCCCAAATTGTAATCAATTGTACTAAGAAGTTGATAAATGGTCAAACCCTAGAAAATTTAGCAAAGAGTTGGACCCTATAATGTTTAATTGGAGTATTCAGAATCTGATCAGACAATTGGAATATCCCATTTTCTTCCACTCCAAGAGATCGAGCAACAAGGTTGCATATTTAATGGCTAACCTGGACTGTCAAACTAGAGAAGTAAATGTTAGTTTGAGATGGCCCCTCTCTTTGTAGTTTGTGTAGGTGGAGCCTCTCCAAATATCATCATATAAAGATGCATCTGCCACTGATGGGGGTGTTAATGTTAATGAGATGGAGGCTTTGAGGGTAGTTCTTGCCACATCCCAGTTGTAATACACATTTAAATATTAGAGGGGTGCGACATGCAGTGGCATGAATATTAATAGTTGGATTTTTCTATTTATTTAGGGAAATATGAATTTTTTGGAGCTCATTGGAGGAATTTGGAAAGGAGACGAGGGTATAACCTCAACTTCCCTTTGTTGGCTTTGTTTCTTTACTGAGTTGATGGTGAATTTGTTTCTCTGGTGTGGAAGTGTATCTCAAACAAAATATTGACAGGTGTATTGGGTGCTAAGGTGGATATCTTTGGTGTTGGGGAATGATTACGACCATGAAGCTTCAAGATATATGATGGGATGGTTAGATTTCCAAATGATTTGTCTTATGTGAATTATCATTTATTTGTCCAATGTTATTTGTTTTGTTGGTATTTCAAAAAGTCGCAACTCATGCCTGCTCTACTAGGGATAATGTGTCTGTCTGGTATATTCCTATTCTTAGTTGTTATTAGAGGTAAAAGGACCTTATTTTTATTATGGTGTATTCTCTCAAGGGTCTTTGTCATTGGGATGGTATGAAGGAAGAAATGGCAATGGTAATGAAAATTTGAGGGCTCTTATGCGTGAACTTCCTTAAAATTGAATTAATTTTTCGAGCATATGGATATCACACCGTATTTTATATATGGATTCTAGTTTTGTATTTGAGTATATTTTTATGTCTTATGGTCTTAGGATGTGGAGCATCAGTCAAGCGTAGAGAGTTCCATATTATTTCTTGTAAAAGTTTGATAGAGTCTAAAACATATGTGTTGGGGTATGGGGATGATGTAATTGGTTTAAGGTTGAGTATTGAAGGTTGTTCTTATAGTCTCTTCTCTTGCTTATTTGTGGGTTATGGGATATTTAGTGGATGCTCCAAGTGTAACCCCTGTGTTGCAACTATGCCTCCTAGAAAAAGAACGTTTTGTTGATAAGGGCGAGGTGGAAGCGCCCCCTTAAGGGAAGTGAGAGGAAAGGATTATTGATCATGTAGTGTCTTTGTAGCTGGTCTCAGACCAGGTCAATGGTTTCCCTATTCATTCGATGTATTTTTCAAACCTTGGTGTGTTATTTGGTATTTGTGTTTGTATGGTCTCGATAGCCCATGTTTTGGAAGTATTATATGGTGGATTTTTATTGTCAAGCCTACATGCCTACTATTGTTGTGTGGCAATGGCATAGATGTGGCTTTTATTTATAAGTTTGGTATGAATTTTGAGTCTTATTTTTTTATAGAGGCTAGTATTGGTCCTATTTTGGGATGCATAATGTGGAAATTCAAATCCTTATGGTGAAAATAGAAAACCAATGTATTCTGGACATCTGAATTTTGAGTAATATAAAGTCGCAATTCAAAAAACAAGAAGGAATTTTCAAATTAAATTGAAAATTAATATTTCGCTTGTACACAAATTAAAACCATTGAAATTTCACCCTCTAAGACTTATAGTAAATTTGAATACCATTAGTATTTTACTCCAAAAAATTTACAGACATGTTCTTAAACAAAGGTAGTGAGTATTTCAATGAGAAGCAAGCTATGAATTTCAACCATTTAATTATCCTATCACATTGTTGAAGAACATAATTTCAATCACATATTCTTGTCTGTGAGGTGTCATAATTTTCAATCTAGGTGTCATAGTTATTTTGAATTTAGTTCATTTCAGTTGAGTTTAGCTAAGCCTTTCACTCTAGTCATTAATTATTGTTGTCTCCTATGTAATCTTATTTAACAACAAAAAAGTAATGTGAATATTGAGTCCGATCCATTTTTTATTTCGATTTTATTCTGCCTCTCTTATTTCCACCTATTTCAATATTTAACATGGTATCATAGTTCAGTATACATAATACTCCTTGATAGAAATAGAGAGAAGTGTGCAGACCTTAATAATAATCCTTGAGAGAAATAGAAGAAAACTGTACAAGGTTGCATAAGACTCCTTTAGAGAATCATTTCATTTTTTTTAACGTGTAAAGATCAATATCTTGAGCATGAGAAAGAAGAAGGTCAAATCTGTTAAGAAGCCTTTCAAGAAGCCAATTAGAATCATGTTTGTTAGCGCTCGAATCTGCCACAGGCTGAAAGAGGCGAGGCTCGAGGCAACATCAAACCAACCTTAGCCTCGTAGCTAGCCCTACGAGGACAGGAGAGGGCTCTCTCCGGGTCTATCTCAGCAAAAGATTTTCGGAAGGGCTGAGATGACCAAAAGCATAACTGATCTTAGGCTAGTAAACTGATAGAAAAGGGTTTTTTTTTTAGTAAATGGGGTTTTCCGGGCGTGACAATGTTTTTCAGAGCGATTAAATAAAGAGCCGCGAGATTATCCCCACGAGGCAATTTAAGCATGAAATTTAGCAATTAAATTGAGATAGCGGAATAATAAAGGCTATTTGAGAAGTCGACAAGGGCATAGAAGATGGATCCTTGTCGAACAGAAGAAAACATTAACTATGAATACTTCCTCAAGACAGAGCAAATAAATTGAATTCTGTCTTTCTCACTTAGAAACATTCAATATTGAAATGGTGATTAATGAACTGTGAGCATAACGATGACATATGAAACAAAAGGAAAAACATTTGCTAAATTTCAAGCCACAAGAATCTCAAAAAACAGAGCTGTATCTCTTCATTAAAATCTCTGTCTAAGACTGTACAATAAAACTCTAATTTTCTCTTACATCAACTCTCAGAACTCTCCCCCCACTCTTGATTTTACAATGTATAAATAATCTGTTATGTTTAAAAACAGATCGATCCACAATGGGGAGCTGTTTCAACTGAAATGATGAAAATAGAAAGGAGAACAACATTCTCCATGAAACCCTCTGCTGATTAAACTAATAGACCAAATTTGGAGGATTCTCCTTAAATTCCTCTAATAACTAAACTAATAGACCAATATTAGAGCGTTGGTCCATTTAGATATTTAACTGAAGTCATTAATAGGAGATCGATCCTATTTTCTGCTGTGGTAAGTAGTCCTTGTTCAATCTGGGCTTGACTTCTGGCTTTCCTTTTACATTTTCTGTTTGAATCTGTCTTTTAATAGAAATAGGAATTGGAATTTCCCCTTTACCCATTCAAAACACCATTTAATTGTTAAAGCAAAAGAAATAATCCATCTTACATATGCGCCCTCATGAAAATGCCACCTGTTTTGACAATCAATTTCATGGTCTGCCCTCAACTTCTCCAGCGTGACACGTAACTCTGCATTCACCTTAAGATCTCCAGCGCAATTCACCTTTTCTCCTTGGATCTCTTCAAATACGACTTTCTGCCTTTGACCCTTGTCAATTATAGTTTGTTCGCCTGTTGTATGTTTGGAAAGGTTTTGAATGTGCTCCTGTAGCTTTTCGCATAGGCTCTGAATTTCACCATTGGATCTATATGCTGTGATCTTATGATCTCTGTTTGTTATCTCTTTGTATTTTGACCAAAATGTAGTAAAATCTGCAAATGATGTAGAATACATCCTAGTGACCAAATATCAGCGGGTCGCCCACATTCAATTATCTTTCCATTTGGCACATACTCTACAACAGATCCAAAACTCATCAGAGGCATAATTGTCACCACAAGCATAAAAAATCTACTGCACAATGATCAAAACCTGTTTGCAATTCATTGGAGTCGTTTTGGATGAAGACTGGGCGCACAAATGAAATTTCTGGGTGCTGTTGCTCTGTGGGTCGCTTTTTTCCAAGTGGGTCGCTTTTCCCCAAGTGGGTCACTCTCGTTATATTTTGCACTGTGAAAAATGCCCAAGTGGGTCGCTCGACCTTCAACTCTGTCAACAATGCTCCAAAATGCGATTGCGGCCTCCAAACTTCAGATTTCGCCTTGAATGCTATGGATTTTTGGAAATGAAACTTGTTTGCCCTTTATACATGATGTAAATATCTTTCACAATCAGATTTGATCCAAATCTATTTGACAACCCATATTACAATGTTTTTTTCATTTTCACATTTGGCTTTTTAATACAATCTCTCTTTGGCTTTTCTGAGTTTTAAATTGATGATTTTGTTGTCTTCTTGCGGGGGTATGGCTTCTTTAGCTGAGGAAAAGATCAGAGGTCTGCTTTGAAATTTCTTCTTGGTGAAATAAATACAATTTATTACAAAAATAATATTGAACAATTTCTAGTTCCAAAACAGAGTTTTGGACTAGAAATGTTTTTAAAATGCTGATGATAAAAAATATGAAATCAAAATTTGCGGAACAATCCTCATCCTGCAGGCCTTTATAATATGTATGCAAATGACATAAAAACCCTAGACACTAGGACCAGACACTTATTGACATTTAATGACCATAACTGAAATGACAATGATTTTGAGTGATTTTTGAGGAATTTTTTAAAATAGCACTGCAGGTGTAAGCATGAGGAAACATAAGACAACAGACCCCTTCGTCAGTCAATGGCATGCTCCTAGAGAAATGCAACGAAGTGGAACAAGCGAGACACCTAAGAATGAATATGCAAAAGACGAAATGATCACTGACGGAGGGCTGTAAGGACCGACTCTAACATTGGCTCCAATGGGGATGGTGGCTCCATGGAGATGCCAAGAACGACAGATCTCTGGGGGAGTCAGACAGTGCCTTTCATCCATTGGGCGATGGAATCATTATTTCAACTGATAACGCAAAATATTTGACACATTTATTGAATGAAAACTTGACTGAAAACTGAATGAAACTTGACTGAAACTTGACTCGATGGAAAACTGAAATAACTTGAAAAAAATGACTCAACAGACCAAACACAAATGACTCATGACTGAATTAAAACAAGACTTTACAAAGCTTTTGGAAAAAAGGCAGCAATCCATCAAGATTTGGAATCATGATGACAACCACCTGCATACTAATGAAATATGTACAATCATGTATAATTGGCTTTCCAATGTAACCAGTCAAGCAAATGGCTTCTTGACTGATTTCCCTGATCAGATCTACTGGTCAACAATACAAACTGATAACTGGGCATCCAAAAACATAGCTGACCATGATCTCCTTCATCACTGAACACTGCAATAATCACTTTCACTGCTGACTGTAACAAATCTGCCATTGGATCCTGAAAAATATGAAGATTTACCTCCTGCTGAAAAAACAAGGTGTCTTTCTCTTCTGATTCCGATCTGTCTTTATCATGTACTTCAGTAAAAGTATGCTCCTGGGCTTCAAAAAACTCTGAACAGGTAGGTGAGCCAATCTCTTCTTGAGAAAACATTTCAATACATGAAACATATGAAGAAAATGAAAGGCAATCCGGAATGTTTTGATCTTTTGTACTCTGAAAATATGATAGGTCATCTTCATATGATAATACAGTTGGATTTTCATTATCAATCATAAGGAAAGAAACTTCAACTGATTCTTGATGCTCAAACATGATATCTCTATCATCGACCATAAACTCATCCAAAGGAACTATTTCACTTACTTGAATGAAGATCCCATCTTGTTTTTCATGAACTAACTGAATTACCTCTTTCTGAAGGCTGTGTTCTAATGAACTGAAAACATTTGAGTCCATACCTTTGTCTTCTTCATTGCAGATGAACTCAACAGCAAAGTTCTCCTTTTCAGGATTCAGCACAAGGTATTCTTGGTCATTATAATCTGAATCTAGATCTGAAATAGATGGCTGGTCATTATCACAATCTGAAACTGAAACTTGATTTCTCTGCATGCTGTCTTCTTCTGCGGGCAGATCTGAAACAAGATCTTCTCATTCATCACTTTCAGCCATATGACAAATTTCAACCTGCTGATCTACAAGGCTGCTTACATGACTGTCATCCAATTCAAAAAAGGAAGAAGTTCCACCATCACTTTCTTGACCATGTGCACACTGCAGATTTGCGCTAACTTGAGCTGGAACATGACCTTTCAAAAGCTGATCTATCTCATCTTCAGACAGAGGAGATAATGCCCTTTGTTTTCTTTGGCTCAAACAAATATTGTATTCATTGATTTCAAGTGAAGGAGTATACAAATTTTCCTCATACTGCTGATCCATTTTATGTAATTCCTGTTCACTGTCAACATGCAAAATGGTTTCATTTTCCACCGTACTAAGATCTTGATCATGCTGCAAACTTTCATGATCGTCTTTATGCTGCTGAAATGGATTCTCGTACAATGCTTCCATGATCTCATCATCCATGAAATTATCATCTTCATAATATTTCTCAAGGCTTTCAATAAAAGTAGAAGCATGTTTGCAACAATCATGAACTAAATTTAACGATGGATAAGATGCTTGATATCTTTCAATCAACAGGGCATGAAAATCCTTTAAACAATAAATACAGGCTAGCGGCAAATTTTCATACCAAGATTGGGCTTCACCTTCTAGAGTGGCTAGGAATATCTTCATCAAACAATCTTCAGGAAAATCCACCTTTAACTTGCGAATATGCATGTGAAATCTAACCAGATGTAAAGCAGCATCTTTCTTACCATCATCGTTAAATGTAGGCAGATTCCTGGACCAATCTACCTTGGGCATCTTATTCGGAAAACCTGGAATGTGATCTCGGCTCATGGGAGCGTATCTTCTTGTGATTCGGTCCATCTTGAAAATCTCACAGCTACTGATCTCCATGCAGTGAAGTCACCATGAGGCATCGATTTCTGGATTGTTCAGTGAATGAAGTCGCCAGGTGAATGATTTCAGCCTTGCGACTTCTAGACTCAATCATCCAAAGGGTCTAGAACAAATAAGTATACTGGGGTGATTTACAAATCGAGTGCTGCACACACAAGCTTACCGGAGATCGAATGAAGCAGCGTTTATCTACTACCGCTTATGCATAGCAAAAGCGTTTCGAAAGCTACCTGGCGTGACTTCAGACTCCGTCTAAGACTCATGGAACAAACACATCAACAAGCAAACCATTGAGATCTCCCCAGTATGGTCGCCACTATGTTAGTGCTCGAATCTGCCACAGGCTGAAATAGGCGAGGCTCGAGGCAACATCAAACCAACCTTAGCCTCGTAGCTAGCCCTACGAGGACAGGAGAGGGCTCTCTCCGGGTCTATCTCAGCAAAAGATTTTCAGAAGGGCTGAGATGACCAAAAGCATAACTGATCTTAGGCTAGTAAACTGATAGAAAAGGGTTTTTTTTTTAGTAAATGGGGTTTTCCGGGCTGTGTGGGGCAAAGACAGCAAGAGCAGAGATTAAATAAAGAACGCAGATTATCCCCTGAGGCAAGGTAAGCATGAAATTTAGCAATTAAATTGAGATAAGTGGAATGAAAAGACTGCTGAGAAGTCGACAAGGGCATAGAAGATGGATCCTTGTCGAACAGAAGAAAACATTAACTATGAATACTTCCTCAAGACAGAGCAAATAAATTGAATTCTGTCTTTCTCACTTAGAAACATTCAATATTGAAATGGCGATTAATGAACTGTGAACATAACGATGACATATGAAACAAAAGGAAAAACATTTGCTAAATTTCAAGCCACAATAATCTCAAAAAACAGAGCTGTATCTCTTCATTAAAATCTCTGTCTAAGACTGTACAATAAAACTCTAATTTTCTCTTACATCAACTCTCAGAACTCTCCCCCCACTCTTGATTTTACAATGTATAAATAATCTCTTATGTTTAAAAACAGGTCGATCCACAATGGGGAGCTGTTTCAACTGAAATGATGAAATAGAAAGAGGAACAACATTCTCCATGAAACCCTCTCGGTCGTAATAGACAAATTTGGAGGATTCTCCTTAAATTCCTCTAATAACTAAACTAATAGACCAATTAGAGCGCGGGTCCATTTAGATATTTATTTGAAGTCATTAATAGAATGCGATCCTATTTTCTGCGTAGTAAGTAGTCCTATTATTCATGCTTCTTGACTTACGCTTTCCTTTTGAATTTTTGTTTGAATGTTTGTCTTTTAATAGAAATAGAATTGGAATTTCCCTTTACCCATTCAAAACACCATTTAATTGTCAAAGCAAAGAAATAATCCATCTTACATATGCGCCCTCATGAAAATGCCACCTGTTTTGACAATCAATTTCATGGTCTGCCCTCAATTTCTCCAGCGTGACACGTAACTATGCATTCACCTTAAGATCTCCAGCGCAATCCACCTTTACTGTCCTTGGATCTCTTCAAATACGACTTTTACTGCCTTTGACCCTTGTCAATTACGGTTTGTTCTTTGTTGTATGTTTGGAAAGGTTTTGAATGTGCTCCTGTAGCTTTTCGCATAGGCTCTGAATTTCACCATTGGATCCATATGCTGTGATCTTATGATCTCTGTTTGTTATCTCTTTGTATTTTGCCCAAAATGTAGTAAAATCTGCAAATGATGTAGAATACATCCTACTGACCAAATATCAGCGGGTCACCCACATTCAATTATCTTTCCATTTGGCACATACTCTACAACAGATCTAAAACTCATCAGAGGCATAATTGTCACCACAAGCATAAAAAATCTACTGCACAATGATCAAAACCTGTTTGAAATTCGTTGGAGTCGTTTTGGATGAAGGCGGGGCGCACAAATCAGAAATTCTGGAGTCTTGTTGCTGCATAGTCCACTTTTTTCCAAGTGGGTCGCTTTTCCCCAAGTGGGTCGCTCTTGTTATATTTTGCACTGTGAAAAATGCCCAAGTGGGTCGCTCTTGCCCAGGTGGGTCGCTTTTGCCCAAGTGGGTCGCTCGACCTTCAACTCTGTCAACAATGCTCCAAATGCGATTTCGGCCTCCAAACTTCAGATTTCGCCTTGAATGCTATGGATTTTTGTAAATGAAACTTGTTTGCCCTTTATACATGATGTAAATATCTTTCTCAATCAGATTTGATCCAAATCTATTTGACAACCCATATTACAATGTTTTTTGCATTTTCACATTTGGCTTTTAAATACAATCTCTCTTTGGCTTTTCTGAGTTTTAAATTGATGATTTTGTTGTCTTCTTGCAGGGGTATGGCTCTTTAGCTGAGGAAAAGATCAGAGGTCTTCTTTGAAATTTCTTCTTAGTGAAATAAATACAATTTATTACAAAAATAATATTGAACAATTTCTAGTTCCAAAACAGAGTTTTGGACTAGAAATGTTTTTAAAATGCTGATGATATAAATATGAAATCAAAATTTGCGGAACAATCCTCATCCTGCAGGCTTTTATGATATGTATGCAAATGACATGAAAACCCTAGACACTAGGACCAGACACTTATTGACAATTAATGACCATAACTGAAAATTTCATTTTGAGTGATTTTGAAATTTTTTAAAATAGCACTGCAGGTGTAAACATGAGGAAACATAAGACAACAGACCCCTTCGTCAGTCAATGGCATGCTCCTAGCGAAATGCAACGAAGTGGAACAAGCGAGACACCTAAGAATGAATATGCAAAAGACGAAATGATCACTGACGGAGGGCTGTAAGGACCGACTCTAACAATGTTGATAGAAGGACATAGTTTTTTAAAATTTTCATGCAGTAATGCACCCATCCACTTGTATCATCCGAGTTATACACAGACACTTCAAGAAACTTTGATTTCGGGGAAAAATAACACATCCTGGTAGCAATGTTTGTAACAAACCCAGGTTAAAATTTTATGTAATAAATAATAAAAGGAAAAATAATAATAATAAGTTCATGTGACACATATTCCAAGCCGAATGTTGGAAAAAAAATCCTAATGGGTGTCACTTTTAGTTTATTATGGCCAAGGAAATTGGCAAAGGAATTAGCAAAGAGAAAGAGGAATGAATTGAAATTTTATTTATGAAAAAATGAAAATAGAAAAAAAGGGAGATGAAGGGTCACATATTTGCATGAGAAGGAAAATTAAGTAAAATGAAGAAAATAGAGGCCTCAATGATAAAAATTATTTTGAGGATCAGTTCATAGCTTTTGTCAGTTCAATTTTGGAGCTACTTCTATTCTCTCATATTTTGCACACTTAGAGAATTCTTGGAGCACTATAGCATTGGAGAAATGACATAAAAGGAAGGACACGAAAAGCAAATGAAGGAAGAGGACAAGCAAAGAAATCAAGGAAAAGGAATGAAGGTTGGATGAAGCATATTCAACAAGAATATTTTGATGGTATGAGGTTGCAAGTGTGATTTCCTAGTTGAGGTGTGAATGCATGGTACATGGATTTGTGTATATGGTTCATTTGATGTCATTGGCATGGATTTTGTTTGTTTTGACAATGGTTTCAGCCTTGCCTTTCCATTTACGGGATAACATTGGTGTGATGGTATTATTTTCGTGGTTTAGATTTGGACTTCCAAATTTTTTTTGGAACTAGGTGAGGTCATCTTAGGAAAATTTCCAAGGGTTTAGGGTGGAGGTGGTTTAATATACAAGAAGCCCTCGATAAGTGGGTGGAGACTGGAAAATTCCTTAAGGTAATGGTGAATAAACTCAAAGGAATCCAAGCTTGTTTTGTATTTGTGATCTCTCAACTGGTTTTGGTGAGATCATGATATGCTAAGGGTGGAGGTGGTTTAATATCCCAAAAGTCCTGGTTTTTTATGTATTCAGAGCCAAAATTCATGTTTGGAATATGGAATGAGGGTGATTGAATGAAATAAATATTTGGTTCAACCCAATCTATGGTTGGGTGGTACGTGGAAGTCCCTGACTTAGTTGGATTTTTCATAAGCTAATAAGGGTTATTTTCTTATAATAATCTATGAGCACTTGTACTTGTTATTATGGTGATTTGATGGTTATTATATCATGTTTAATAATCTAGTTATATGTTGTATATAAGCATCGATTTTTAATGTGACATAGCTATGACCTTTTCAAGATTTGATAAGTATTTTATGGTTAATGAATGCATGGGATAACAAGTGTTATTGCAGCTATTATGAGAGGTAATTAGACCGTGTTGGTTATTATTAGGTGAGTTTCAGACTCCTGTGATCATATATGCATTCATGTCATGTATCTTACATGTTCACCACATGTTTCATGAAATTACTGTCATGGTTAGGTCAAGTTCTTGTTCAAGTTTTGTATGCTTAGAATTTTCATTATGTCATTTATCATTCTAAGAAGTTAGTGGTAGTTGTGGGAAATGTTTTGGAGGCTAGACTAGAAAGGTGGCTTAGATCTTGGGACTGCACCATCTGAACTAAATATTTTGGGCTATAATTACAAGCAATGATGATTGTGCGTGTGGTTAGATAACTATAACCACACTCTTGACTTGTCATGCATGCAATTGTCAGCCCAAGTCAGTTAAAAAGCATTCCCTCTTAGGGTTTGGTCTCATCGGATGTTTCTTTAGCCCTTGAGTGTCTTGTAAGCCTTGAGGGATGTTTTTGAGTTGTCCTTTATCAGCCCCAACTTCATACCTAAAGCTTGGATTTTGAGTCATGTCATAGTAACTCTTCGTCTCATGTTTACACTGGAAGGCCAATGAAATTTGGTAATTGTGGGGGTGGGTGGTTATAGGGTGGTATTAGAGAGGATTATGTTCTCTTTGGGTGATATATGATACCATAGGGTGGTATGAAATCTTGGTTCAAATACTTGGACTGGATGGGTTAGATGCATGTTTTTATGCATGCATTATCATGGTTATGGTTATCGTGCATGAGGTCATTGTATGCAATAGGTGTTATTATGCAAGATGTAAACATATTTATATGATCATGTGTGTGTGTGTGTGTGTGTGATGATAATATAGATTGATATTTTAGATGAGATATCCTACCCTAAAATTAACTGAGGTATGTTGATTACGTTTATATTTGGTTATCTGACATGGTATGTTTGCATGAAGAAGAAGATCATATATGACTAGAAAAATGGTGGATTATAGTTCACATGATTCTCCTTATAGATCAGAGGATAAAACAAGATATGAGTACTCTCCTGACATAGAAGATACCTTGAGGAGTTTAAATGAAGAGATCAAAAGTTGCAAGGTAGATAATGAAAAAAACATTTAGTTGCAAGAAATATTTGAGAGGGCATAGGAAAATCAAGCATAATTCAATGTAGTTATCCTTCAGAGGTTATCAAATTTTTAGAAAAAATAACCAATGATAAGTTATGCACAAGACGACAAGACTAATGAGGGATATGGTAGCATGTCTCATGGATGTCACAGGTCATACATGGATGAGATAGTTAGAGATGGTAGTTTCTTGGATACAATTGAAAGGAGAGGTAATGGATATTGCTTATATTATAGTTCTAGTTCAGACATGTATCATGGTCATAACCACTATCATGCTTATAAGAGGAGTGAGAGGGGATATTTTCCAGATGAGTTTAAGAAAGTCAAACATCTTACTTTCTATGGATAGTTGAAGAAATAAAAAAATGAAGATGCATGGTTTCTTGGGATGAAGAAGTTTTTTGAGCTACATTAATACATAGAGAACATGAAAGCTAGAATGGCTATTACTAGTCTCAAGGGAAAGTCATACATCTAATGGGAATAGTTAAAGTGTGTTTGAGGCATCAAAACAAATGAGTTGAGTTGGCATGATTTTAAAATTATTTTCTAAAATAATTACTTTTTATAGAGACGTTATGATGGTAAGGCTAAGGAGTTATACGAGTTGATGATGGGATATATGAAAAATTAGGAGTACACAACTAAGTTTCTGGAATTGTCGTTAACATTAAAGGATCAAATTGAATATGATGAGCCTCGGTCGCTGGGGGAGGTCATTGGGAAGTTGTAGCATTTTTATGATCAATCAAGGTGAAAGGACGAGCCTAAGCATGTTTGGAAAGGCAATGACAAGTATAAAGGAAATTGGCCACCGAAGCAAGAAAGACCTCAGGATGCATGTGAGAAGGAAACTTTTACTCCTTAACATAAGTTTAATATGGGAGAGAAGGGACATGGGTCTTAGCCTGGAGAGGAACAGAATAGAGGTAGTGTTAGAGAGACTTCACAATGTTAGAACTATGGCAAAGACCATTGCAAGAAGGATTTTCCATTTTATCATGGGGAGGACCTTAGATCTACAGTGCTATGTAGGTGTAAACAATTAGGGATGTGAGCCAGAGCATTCCTTAGATATATGAAAAAAATTGATAGCAAGTAGGAAGATCACCAATCATCAATTATTGAGATGGAAGGTAAGCTTTGTGATCGAGTTGTTTCCATTTTGATTGACCCTGAAACTAATTATAACTATGTTAACCCTAACCTAGTAGATAAGTGCGGTTTAAGAAAAGAAGTGCATGCAGAGTCTTGGTTGGTGAAGTTAACTACATGTACTAAGAAAATAATTCATCATTGGGTGAGAGCTTATGCATTTGAGTTGAATGGTATGCCTACATCAACACATCTAAATGTGCTTCCTTCATATTCGTACATTATGTTTTTGGGTATGGACTGGTTGTACCTTCACAGGACTAAGGTATATTTTTATGAGAAGGCTATTGCAGATTTATTGGATGATGACGTAGAGAATATAATATTTTGGGGAAAAAATAAGCTTACATCAGTAATAATGGTTACATCTATGCAGACAAATCGTAGTTGCAGGAAAGGGTGTGTATTGTTCACAGTGCATGTGTCTAGTGACAAAGGTAAGGATGTGGGGGATGCGAAAGTCTTGAAGTGGTATCCAATTTTGCAGTATTTTCAGGATGTATTTCCAGTGGATATTTCAGAGTTGCCTCCTCATTGGGAAGTGGGTTTATCTATTGAGTTGGTACCAAGAAAAACCACAACATCAAAGGCACATTACAGGATTTTCACTCCAAAGTTAGTGAAACTGAAGTTGTAGTTGAAGGAAATGTTTAATAAGGGATACCTTAGTCCAAGTGTATCGCCTTGGGGTGCACCAATGTTGTTTGTGAATGATAAGGATCAAACTCTTAGGTTGTGCATTGATTATAGGAAGTTCAACAAGGTGACGATCAACAACATGTATATTTTGTCATAAATTGATGACTTGTTCAACCAGTTTAAAGTAGAATCAACATTCTCGAAGATTGATTTGAGAGTAGGATATCACTGGGTACACATCAAAGAATATGACATTTACAAGACTGCTTTCTGTACTAGGTATGGGAATTATGAGTTTGTTTTTTGTTCCTTTTGGTTTGACTAATGCTCCAACTACTTTCATGTGTTTAATGAAAAATGTGTTGTGTCATTATCTAGACAAGTATGTTATAGTGTTCATTGATGATATATTGATATATTCTAAGAATGAAGAAGAGAATGAATAATACCTGGAAGTAGTGTTAATATTATTGAGAGAACATTAGTTGTATCCCACACTTAGTAAGTGTAGTTTCTTGTGATAATGTTATTTTTGGATCCATCACATTGAGTAGATTTTCCCATCGACATTTCGAACCAGCTACCAAGGTTCATTATCAATATGAATTTGAATAATAGAAAACCGATCTCATGTAGGATAAATAAATATGTAAAGGTTTGTGAAAATATTTTTCTATGACCCGACAAAAATAAGATTTTTAATGATTTATTTTAAGTATTAAATGTTTATAATTATGTATTAATATAATTTTTACAAAAGGTTATATTATTGTGTTGTTTTAAATTATTATGCTTTTATTAATTTTAGAAAAGTTTGATTGAATATTTCTTGTATTTAAATTATTATGCTTTTCTTAAATTAAAACAAAATTATTACTAGGTTATATAATAATTTAATGTTTAAAAAGGGGAAGTTTGCTTCTTCTTTTTTTAATTATGATGGTAGTTTAAATTATTAAGTTTTTATTAAATTTTATTTATTCTTATGTTATTTAATAATGAAGATGATGTGATAAATGAGTTTAAAGTTTAAAGAAAGGGAAAAAAGATATTTAGGAATGCGCTATATTAACTGATTTATAAGATGGAATTTTAAGTGAAATATTTAATAATATTTTATTGTATTATCATGTTGTTGTTAATAGTAAAATGAATAGTTTGAAATTGTATTAATTAAGAATAATGATAATGGATAAAAGCTTTTAATTTAATTTTTATTAAAATGTAAGAAATTATTTAAAGAAAGGTAAGATAATGATTTTAAGGGGAGGTTAAATGGAAGGGATAAGATTAAGGGGAAAGTTTATGAATGGGTTATGTCTAAGGAATATTTAGGGTCCCAATAAATATGATTAATTATTAGAATTATGATGTAACAAAGAAAATTTAATGTTTAAAGCGGGGTTATTTTTAGAAATTTTATTGTTTAGAGGGGGTTATTTTATAAATTAATGTGGAAATCCAATTCTCCTGAATGTTCCATCCTTCGTCGCGGTTTAGGTTACTAGGATGTTATTGATTTCTAGAGCCTCCCTAAATTATCTATGAAAGTAGTGTTCTATTTTGGAAAGGATACGAGAGTTTTTAATACATATGTGATGTTTAGAGTTGTTAGAATGTCTACATAAGGCAAAGGTTTTTGAGCGGTTATGTTTTATGTCTGCATAGTGTTCTTGAATCCTGGTTTTGATTGAATGACTAGTTTCCCCAATGTATGTATTGCCACAAGAGAAAGGGATTAGATGCACTCCATTTTGTAATTTTGGGTCAAGGGTGTATTTGACAGATTTAAGGTTGCTGCGAATCATGTTTATGGGTTTGAATGTGGCAGAAATGTTATTTTTCTTCAAAATATTGGAAATTTTATCAATTGTACCAAGGATGTAAGGTAAGTTAACTTTTCCAATGCTGTTTTTTTTTTTTGTTATTTAAATGTTTCTTACTGGGTTTGTTGGCATTGTGGAAGGCTTTGAAGGTTTGATTCTTGATTATACCATTTCTCGCGAAAAATTCCATAAGATGGGATTTTTTTGATTCTAAGTGTTCACTGTCAGAAATTCTCATGGATTTGGTGGCTAAGGTTTTGAGGACACTGAGATTTTGGGTTGGATGGTGGTGAGCGGTGGCATGGATATATTGTTCAGCGTGAATATTTTTTCTATAGACACGGTGAGATAAGGATCCATCAGGTTTTCGGGATAGGAGAATGTCTAAGAAAGGAATGGAGGCATCAATCTCAGTTTCCATGGTGAATTTAATGGAGTCAGAAAGACTGTTAAGGTATTGTTTGAATATTTCTAAATTATCCTTTCCATGAGGCCAAATAAAAAAGGTGTCATCGACAAATCTTTTCCACCATTTAGGTTTTAGGGGGGGCCGAATTTAGAGCTTTAATTTCAAATTCTTCCATGAGTAAGTTAGCAATGATGGGGGATAAGGGAGATCCCATGGCAACACCATAAGTTTGTTCATATATGTCACCCATGAAAGTAAAGAAAGTGGATCTCAGGCATGCTTCAATGAGCTTGCATGTGTCAGACATAATTTCATTATTCGGGACATGTTATTTATAATGAAGGTATAGTAGTGGATCCTAAAAATATCAGAGTTATCATGGAGTGAGAAGCTCCTAAGAATGTGGATGAAGTCATATAATTTTTGGGGTTAGCCGATGATTATAGGTAGTTCATTAGGAACTTCTCATGGATTTCCTATCCTATTATATCCTTGTAGAGGAAAGGAAATAAATTTGAATTGACAGAGGAATGTGTAGCTAGTTTTGAGTAGTTGAAGCAGTTTCCTACAAATTCTCCAGTCCTAAAGATAACATATCCAAATAAAGATTTTATGGTGTGTACATATGCTTGCAAGAGAGGACTTGGTGGAGTCTCAATTCAAGAGGGACAAGTGGTAATGGGCCTCTAAATTGGACATAAATTAAGGCCCATCTAACCTTTCTTAGGCACATAAAATATATATTAAATATCTCCGTCTACTCTTAATAATTTTTTTTATGCTTTAATATGTTCGTAGTAAGGTTTAGAGATAATTTCATATTTGCGCCTAATATTATTTATGTTTGAAGGATATTGTGAGAATATTGGGAAAATTATGAGGATTTGGAGAAGGAGATAATTTAGGGACTTTCTCCCTACTATTGGAGGATCAAGATTGGATAATAAATGAAAAAAAATATCATGAAATAATTGAGAAATTTTGGAGAGATTTTGGAACTCCGATGATTGAGAAAATCTAGGAATGTGTTCCCTATCATTTATTGCAAACTCCTAGTGTTGGGAACTAGATCCACTATTTGAGGGATTTTGGAGGGGAAAGCCTCCTCCTTTCGAGGTGAATGCTTCCTCATCATTTTTTATAAGTAGCAATTCGAATTTTCCTCTAGTGGCATATATTGTTTAGTATTTTTGTGGATAAAACTTGTTTTCTCGCAGCTCCACTCTCTTTTCTTATAGGGATGTACTTGAACTGATTCAATAATGAAGATTGGTGATATTTTTAGCTTATAAAGCTTGGTTTCTTCCATAGGACTCTGGTTACTCCTCGGGCTTGGCCATTCTAGGATACTCAGATTCCTCTTGCACAATTTCTTTATGTTCTTTTCACTTCTTATTTGCATGCATCTCATTTTTGTTTTGCATATTTCTATATTTAGTATTGTTTTGTTTCTTTTTGTATGATTGAGTTAAATTATTGAAGTGAGTTATTTTTCAGGTTTTTTAGAGGTTCAAAAGCATTATTCATCCTTAGAATAAATTTGGAAAGTAATCTTAATCATTAGGCTACTTGTATTTCGTTACTAGGTCACGAATATGAGATTTATGGAAATGCCTTGTAGCGAAATAGTAGTAAATTTATGCTATTTTTTAGAATGGTTAAATGAGCTTCATTTGACTTGATTACACTTGTATTAGGTCATAATAATGTTAAATTTAATAAAAAAAATTCACCCTATTTCATTTTCACTTGTTTAGGTTAGACATTTGATATATTAACTAGCTCACTAGTTCTTGAATTTCCAGATTTTAGAGTAGTAATTTTCTGTTTTTTTTTAGCACGTGTGAACAGATTTATTTTGGAGTGATTCCACTTTGAATGGAGACCTAAGTAATCATAATTAACAACAAAATTTTTCACATCCTAGTTTCATTTTATTTACTTATTCATTCGGTGATTTATCTCAAAAATACAGTTTCCTGTAACACTCTTGTAGCATGTGTAAACTCGACTAGATTTGCTCCCAAAAGTTGGATTATGTATCTTAGTCTCGAATCATGACTTTTAGGACTAAATACATGATCAAAGAAGAATAAATACCACTTAGGACATTCATTTTTGCAAATTAGATTAGGTATTTTTATTTGAATTCATGCTCTTAGGATTTCAATTACAAATTGATGTTCTTTCCTAGGATCAATTCTTCTTCAAAGTAACATTTCCATTTATGAAATTAGTTTAGGCTTTGATTTCATAAAATTCACTCCATTACATTAGATCAACCAAAGAAGGACACATTGTATGATGCACACATAGTGCCAATACCTCTTAATTTTGTAGGAACCCCAGGTTGATAGTTAAAGTTGGTAGCCTCGGTAGTTGCAACAATCCTGTTGCAATACTGAGGCTCATCACTTTTTGGTTTTGTTTCGGGGGAGGTGTCAAAGTATGCATTTTTTTCTTCACTAATTGATTCATTTCTTTTCTTTCTGCAAAAAACAAAAAAAATTCATTAGGCATATTTCATTTCAAAACAGAAAATTGCATTTCATTAGCATTATTTTTCAAAAATATATATATTTAAAAATACTTCTCCAACACTGCCCACCCCCCCATTTGATCAAGTGGTGCAGTAAGAGCCACATCACCATCCACTTTTGCAGGTAGAAGAAGAAGAGGTGTCATAAAAGGTAGAAGAAATGGATGGAGATGATGACAATGAAGAAGATCCTGTTGGATGTCCCATTCAAGATACTAATGTCAATGTGCATATGAAGAAAATTCCTCCATATTTTCTTCCCAACTTCCATGGTATGAGGTCATAGGATCTAGAAACCTTTCTCTTTGAATTTGAATTACTTTTTAGATATTATGGCTACTTATCGCACACTCAAAAAATGAGATTGTTTCCCGCAACATTGAAGGATAGAGCTCTTAAATTGTTCAAGATTTTAGGTACTAATTCAATAATATGATGGAATTATATGAAAAATATATTTTTAGAAAAATATAAAGATCATGATATTAAAGAAGAAATCTTTAGAATGAATCAAAAACAAGATGAGAGACTTTAAGATCTAATAGAGAGGTTCATGTATAATTTTAAGAGGGAAAAATTACATCATTTAGAATTGGACACACTAAAAACCCTCTTACTTAGAACAATTAGGGATGAGTGGATTGATCTCCTTCATCTCATGAGTAGAGGATATTTATACCAATTATCATTTGAAGAAATTTGTGAAACATGCAAGCACATGTCAAGAGGAAGGGCAAGAGTAAGTAAATCAACATCAACTTTCGTAAGTCAAGATGAACTTGGAAATTTTCTAGATAACTTTAAAACATAAATTCTTAGCAATCTAAGTGAACAAATAGAAATGATAAAAATTAAAAATGAGCAAAAAGAAGATGTTGATATTTGTGTTATCCATGCTGAATCATATGCTAATAATTATTGTCCATCACTACCAAGGTTTAAGGAAGTTTACCAAGAAAACAAAGGAGCAAGTCAATCACCATGGTTATGAGGGTTATGTAGCTCCAAGAATACCATGGAAGCCTAGTCAACTTGATATGATGTAGGGACCTACTTCACAATTTCAAGATTATTCACATCCATATAAAACTAATTGGAAAAAACTCCCTCCTTAGCAACCTTGGCCATCTCAACCCCAAAACCAATCTTGGCAACAAGGCTGAAAAGAAACTTATGGGAAAAATCCACAATATCTACAATATTTTCCTAAATATCCTCCATACCCAACTCTATGCTATCCATACCATCCACCTCTACCATAACCACAACATCAACCACATCCATCTCATAGATCCACTCCCACTCAACTACCTGTACCACCTTTTCCAAACCCATACAAAGAAGTAACTCAACCCACTTACAATGTTGAGGTACAACATTTCCAAATATATCCTTTTCATCTTAATGGTATCCATCTTAGATCAGGAAGAGTATCGCAAAAAATATATTATCTTGATGTCATTGAAGGAAAAAATCCATAAGAAGAATATTCAAGTGAGGAGATCAAATAATTAGGGGTTGCACTTGATGAAAATTAGACATCAGAATCAAATATTAAGAAAGTTACCTCATGTTTACCATTATTTCCTCCATGTGCTCAAGAGAATTATTAGACAAATGAGGAATATTTTAATTTCATGGTAGAAGAATACATGAATAATGATCCCAATGAGCAGGAAAACCAAGGGCATCAAAGATATATTGAAATATGGTTTGAGACAATCATTAAGTTACAACAACACACTCTTCTTCAAAATTACTTGATACAATCTCAGTCAGCGAAATTCATCTCTCATATTCAGGTACATGTCAAAGCATGTATTTCAAGTGCACAAATGATTTTATCTATCACCTTGATGTGCACATGGCTCCATTGTAAGTATTCCTATACTTGAAAGAGGTTTTGTTTTTTCAAGTAGAGTAGGATAGAAAAAAAATTAGAAAATGGGAAAAGAGAAAAAAGAAAAAAGAATAAAGTCTCAGGTGAAAACCTCCTTTGAGGAACTTGAGATTAGCTCACTGATTGAAAACCTCCATGAGGTGGTCAATGGGTTGGAAAAAAGAGAAAATAAGAGAAAAATAAAATATCCTAGGTGAAAACCTCCTTTGAGGCACCTAGGCAGACCTACTAGTTGAAAACCTCATTAAGGAAGGTAGTAGGCCTAAAGAAAAAAAAAGTGAAAAATAAAATGAAAATAATATTTGCTACATGCATCTCTCTCTAATGAATGCAGGTGCTCTCCAAACTTTCACGCAAAAAAAAAAAAATTGGCACCAAAATAAAAAGTTGGTCAAAACCCTAGTCAAAGGAAGTCAAACTTGGAATTCCTCCTCCTTTTCTCAGATGCTCCAAAAGGACCTAGGTTATGCCAGTCCATCACCATCATCCATTTCCAGCATACACCCATCATTTCCAATATTTTCTCATTCATTTTCTTCGCTGTCCTAAAATGCTACAGGAAACCTTCTTTTTGCTACAGGAAAGTCCTACTTTTTAGCAAAAAAATATTTTTATTTTATATCAAAAATAGTGCCTCCATTTACCTAGTATTTTCAAGGGAATATGCATATATATATTATGGTAACATGCTCAAGAAATTTCAGCAATTTCTAGTGCATAGTTTGTGAGAAATCGACCTCCATCACCTACAACCATTTTAAAGTTTCTCGAGATTGGTGCATCCAATGGATGAGATGTTTTATGGGAAGTTGCATAAGGATAATAGTAATATGTTGAAAAAAATTCAGGTCAATGTGATCTACTATTGGTGAGATATGCCTAAATCAAGTCTTCTACAAGGAGGTTGTCCCGAGCAACCTGTACATGCACATCAAAACTAAACATCGATTCTTTTTTACCGACAGACCAAAAGATCCAGCCACCTTGACCAACATGAAGCCATTTTTGAAATTTAGAAGAGCACTTACTCCTTAGGAATTCGTCCATCCACTCCACCAATAGAAGATTTAACATTGGGAGAAGACTACACACACAAAAAAAAAATTATCAGTAAAAAAAAATCATCATGCTATGAAGACGTGTACAGAAAAAAATCATCATCTACAACACTCACATAATGAACATCTCATCATTATAATTTTATCTATGGATGTGAAGTAGCAACAAAAAAAATGACAAAAAACCCTAGAAGACCTTCATATACAGCTTATCAACAATAGGACGTCAAGAAGATTATCACATTCAGCTTCAGGATCATGAGTATTAGCTTCAGAACCACCAAAGGCAGCTTCAACAGTCATATCAGCAACTTCAACTACAAAAAACATCAAGGGTAAGGCTCAGGTATGCAATCATCTAAACCTTTCTTCGAATATATGCTATCTTAAGAAAACATTAAAAGTGTGAGAAGGAGATTTTTTTATAACCAAAATCAGTAGCAGAGAAGCCTCGGCCTTATCTAGCAATTAACTTCACTTTTCCATCAAGACACACACACACACATGTTGGAGAGGAACACGACAAAAGTAAAGAGGACTCAAGAAAGTGGGTGGTAAGAAGTTAGCTGTAATGGAAGAAAAGGAGTGCCAAGGGGTAACTGCGGGAAAAAATAGTTAATAGAAAAAGAACTCTTAGTTTATTTTTCATGCAATGGAAAAACGGGAAAAAAAAATTGAAAAAAAAAAAAAATTGGAAAAAAAAATTGAAAAAAGAAAAGAAAAAGAAAAGGTGGACCCACCACCTCTTGGCATACGGAATAGAGTTGATACAGGAAAAACATGGCTACTTCAGGCACCAAATTTGCTATAGGAATTTGCTACAGGAAAAATAAATTTTCTACACGAAAGACAAATTTGCTGTAGGAAGTTAACCAATACAAATTGTGTTTATCAAAGGTGGTTTTCCTCCTCTCTTCTCTCTCTCCTCTTCTTACACACTCCATGAACAACTCTAGCATGCACCCATTTAGTCATTTCACCTTTCAATTAGGCAGAAAACTCCATTTTTACTCCTGACTGTAATTTCTATAGGAAAGTCCTAGCAGCTACAAGATTCCTATAACACTATAGGAAACCCTATAAATTCTACAAGAAACTTATTTACAAGGAAATTATATCTCTCAAAGGTTTCTAAAATTCAAAAAGAGCATTATAATTTATTTTTTGCCTATACCTACCAATCCTAACCCTTATTTCACTCGATGCACAAGGGTTCATTGCCTAAACCCTATGTTACGCCACTAGTAGCTAAATCACCTATACCTTGGCATGGGACCTCTCCCCTTACCTCTCCATCACTCCAATCATTCCATAGATCTATCTCTAACCTCCATAAACCATTTCCATTCATCTTTAAGAAATATGGATCCCCAAGAAGAAAAGAGAATATTGTTACAGGAAGTTGAAAATTTTCCTGTAGAAAATCTGTATATGTCACAAAAAGGTCAAAATATGAGGATAAGTTAATGAATATGGCTTGACCACCAATAGACTCACGGAGGATGAATAGGTTACTCAGAGGATGAGAAACAATTTCAATAGGGGGGTATGATGGGCCTCTAAATTAGTCATAATTTAAGGTCCATCTAACCTTTATTAGGCACATAAAATATATATTAAATCTATCCTTCTACACTTAATAATGTTTTTTTGTGACTCAATATGTTCTTAGGAAGGTTTAGAGAGAATTGCATATTTGTGCCTAATATTATTTATTTTTGAAGGATATTTTGATAATATTGAGCAGATTACAAATATTTGGAGAAGGAGATAATTTAGGGACTTTCTCCCTACGACTAGAGAATAAATATTGGATAATAAATGAACAAAATATCATGAAATAATTGAGAAATTCTAGAAAGATTCTGGAACTCCGATGATTGTGAAAATCTAGGAATGTGTTCCTTGTCATTTACTGCAAACTCCTAGTGTTAGGACCTAGATCCATTATTTGAGGGATTTTGGAGGGGAAATATTCCTCCTTTCAAGGAAAATGCTTCCTCATCATTTTTTATAAGTACCAATTTGAATTTTCCTCTAGTGGCATGTATTGTTTAGTTTTATTATGGAGAAATATTGTTTTCAGGAAGCTCCACTTTCTTTTCTTGCAGGTATATACTTGGACTGATTCAATAATGAATATTGGTGTCATTTTCAGCTTCTAAGGCTTGGTTTCTTCCATAGGACTCTAATTCCTCCTTGGGCTTGGCCATCGCAGGAGCCTCAGAGCCCTCTTGCACAATTTATTTATGTTCTTTTCACTTCTTATTCACATGTATCTCATTTTTGTTTTGCATATTTCTACATTTAGTATTGTTTCATTACTTGCAGTAGGATTAAGTTATATTATTGAAGTGAGTTCATTTGTATGCTTTTTATAGGTTTAAAATCATTATTAATCATTATAATAACTTTTTATGGTCATCTTAATCATTAGGCTACCTGGATTTAGTTACTAGTTCACAAATATGAGATTTCTGGAAATGCCTTGTAGCAAAATAGTAGTAAATTTATGCTATTTTTTAGAATGGGTTAATGAGATTAATTTGAATTGATTCAACTTGGATTAGGTCATAATAATTTTAAAGCTCATAAAACAATTTACCCCATTTCATTTTCACTTTATTATTTTAGGCATTTGATAGATTAACTAGCTCACTTGTTCTTGAATTTCCAATTTTAGAGTAGTAATTTTTTGTTATTTTTTAGCATGTGTGAACATGGTTATTTTGGAGTGATTCCACTTGGAATGGAGACCTAAGACATTTTAATTAATAAAAAAAATTTCCCGTCGCATTCTCATTTTATTTACTTTGTAATTCGGCTATTTATCTCAAAAACATAGTTTCCTATAGAAAAAATAGAGTTTCTTGTAGCACTCTTGTAGCATGTGTAAAATCAACCATATTTGATCCCAAATATTTTTTTTTTGTCTCTCAGGCTTGAATAATTACCCCTAGGATATAAATACATGACTGGGGAAGAATAAACACCACTTAGGACATTCATTTTCACAAATTAGATTAGGCCTTTTTATTTGAATTCATGCTCTTAGGATTTCAATTAGAAATTGTTATTCTTTCCTAGGATTAATTCATTTTGAAAGAAACGCTTCCATTTATGAAATTAGTTTGGCTTTGATTTCATAAAATTCACTCCATTACATCAGATCAAAAAAATAAGAACACATTGTATGCTGCCCACATAGTGCCAATACCTTTTAAGTTTGTACGAACCCAGGTTGATAATTAAATTTGGTAGCCTCGGTAGTTGCATCATTCTTGTTGCAATAATGAGGCTCATAAAGTGGTATGCTATGATTCATGGAAACTAAATGAACATCAAAATAATTATGTGACTCATGATTTTGAGTTTGAAGTTGTTAGTGATGTCTTGAATATATGGAGACATTATTTTATTAGCATGAGGTTTGTTTTGATGAGTGATCACAGTGGGTTGAGATACTTGTTTGACCAACCTAATCTGAATGTCAGAAAATATATATGGTTGGCCACAATAATTGAGTTTGACTTCGAGATCAGGTACATAAAGGGTAAGGATAACATGGTTTCATATGCTCTCAGTAGAATAGTGCAGGTAAATCACATTGCATCTATGAGTTGATATAGGACAAATTTGCAAGATTAGATCTTGCACGCAGGGGATTATGATGACAGGTAACAACAATTTAAGCATGGGTTACAACAAAAAAGTACAGGTGATCAGGATGTGGATTATCATCTTATGGAAAATGGCTTGGTCATATTTAGGGATATGACCTATGTGTTGAACAACAATGAACTAAATAATGTTATCTTAATGGAATTTAGTGTTAAGTCATATTTACGTCACCTGGGATATCAAAGAACTTTGACCATAATGAATAATTTTTACAACTGGCCAAACCTTAAAAGGGAAGTGGCTGATTTTGTAGCTAAATGTTTGGATTTTCAATAGGTAAAATTAGAATGCAAGCATCCATGTGGTTTATTCTAACCGATTTCGATTCTAGAGTGGAAATGAGAGGTCATTTCCATGGAATTCATCATAGGTTGGTTGAGGACATCTAGAAAGAATGATCCCATCATGGTTGTGATTGATAGGTTGAAGAAGGTAGATCACTTAATTCCAGTGAAGTCTACTAATTCAGCTAATGAAGTAGCTCAAGTCTTTATCAGGGAGATAGTGAGAATGGATGGTGTTCCCAAGAAGTCTCTCATATCAGACATATATAACAAGTTATTTTACAAGTTTTGGAAGGATTTGTTTATAGGTTTGGCAAAAATAGTTGAATTTTAGTACAACCTATCATACACAGACAGATGGAAAGATAGATAAGGTTAACAAGATTCTTGATGAAATATTGAGGATGTATGTCATGCACCAAAAAAATAGGTGGGAACATTATCTACACTGGTATATTTTGCATACAACAATGGGTATCAGGAGTCCTTGAGGATTAGTCCATTTGAGGCACTTTATGGTAAGATTTGTAATAATCCCATCAATTGGAGTGACCTAGAGAACAAGGTATTGATTGGACGAGAAACGTTAGCTGAGATGGAACAAGAAATGCAAGCTATCAAGAGGAATCTAAAGCAACACAAGGCAAGCATAATATTTATGCAGATAAACATAGGGAATTTAAGGAGTTTTAGGTTGGGGAGCATGTGTACTTTCACATCAAGCCCAAGAATAGATACTTGAGGATTGGGTCATGTACTGAGTTGGAACCTTGGTATTGTGGGCCTTTTGAGATCCTTTAGAGGATTGGAACAACGACCTGCAGACTTGAACTATCACCAACAGTGAAAGTACATGATTTTTTCAATGTTTCATTACTTAAGAGATATGTGAAAGATGTTGATCATGTGACTGATTGGTCTATATTGCAGGTGGAACCAGAAGTAGAATTCCATCTAGAACCTCAATGCATATTACAGTGGAAAAAGCTCATGTTCCAGAATAGAGAAATTGAGGAAGTTAAAGTGCATTGGAATCACTTTCGGCTCAATGAAGCTACATGAGAGATGATTGATCATATGTGGGATTTGTATCCTTCATTATTATCCAGTTGAGGAAAAGGATTTTGAAATATGTACATGTCTATGTATGGTTGTTATTGTAAATACCACAATGAGTTGTGTTATAAATCTCTAATATGCGGTATGATTGTCATGTTGTCATGTTTTCCATGTTGTTCATCGTAAATACTGCATCGAGCAAAGGTATACAACTCCATTGGCAGTATGTTTTGGCTTTTAGAAAATTCTCTCGTCATACGTGTCATAGAACACTGAGGATGGTGTTCCCATAAGGGGGAGAGGTTTGTAACAACCTCGGGTTAAAATTTCATGTAATAAAGTATAATAAAAGATAAAAAATAAGACCAAGGTCATGGGACACGTATCCCAAGTTGAATGTTGGGAAAAACATCCTAGTGGGTGTTACTTTCAGTTTATTATGGCTAAGGAAATTGGAAAATGAAAAGAGACATTAGTTGACATTTTATTTATGAAATACAGGAAAATAAGAGAAAAGAGATATGGAGGGTCACAAATTTACATGAGAAGGAAAATCGAAGGAAAATGAAGAAAATAGAGGCCTCATTGATAAGAAGGATTATGCGTACGAGTTCACAACTTTTGTAAGTTTAGTTTTGGAGCTCTCTTTATTCTCTCATACTTTTGAACACTTTGAAAATTCTTGGAGCTCTCTTGAATTGGAGAACAAAAAGAAAATAAATTTCAATAAAATCAAAGGAAGGAAGAGGAAAACCAAGGAAAGCAAGGAAAAGCAAGGAAGGTTGGATCAAGGAGCTTTAGTAAGAAAATTTTTGCAGGTAACAGGTTGCATGTGTGATTATCTAATTGAGGTATGAATGCATGATACATGCATTTGTGTATTTGGTTCATTTGTTGTCACTAGTATGGGTTTTCCCTAGTTTGGTAGTGGCTTCATACTTTCCTTTCCATTTCCTAGATAGCCATGGTGTGATGAAATTATTTTCTTTGTTGAGATTTTAATTTCCATAAGGTTTTAGAACAAGGTGAGGTGGTCTCAGGAAAATTACCAAAAGTTGGGGGTGGAGGTGGTTTAATCTCTAGGAAGCCCTCGACAGGTGGGTGGAGATAGGAAAATTACTCAAGGTAATGGTGAAGAAAATTTGAGTAATCCAAGCTTGTTTGGATTTGTTATCTCTTAACTAGTTTTGGCGAAATCACGGTAGCATTAGAGTGGAGGTGGTCTAATTCTTGGGTAGACTTGGCTGTATATGTCTTGAGATCCCACATTCATGCTTGGAATATGGCACGGGGGTAGTTGGCTGAAATAAATATTTGGTTCAACCCAATATATGGTCGGGTGGTACGTGGAAGTCCTTGACTTGGCTGGATTTTTCATAATTTAATAAGAACTATTTTCTTGTTGTAATCTATGAGTACTTGTAATTTTTATTATGGTGTTTTGATGGTTGTTCTATTATGGTTAATAATATAGTTACATGTTGGTTATAAGAATATATTTGTATTGTTCTCTAGCTATGAATTGTTCAGGATTTGATAATTATTTGATGGTTAATGAATGAATGGGATAAAACTTATTATTGCAGCTATTATGAGAGGGAATTATAACTTCTTGGTGATTCTGATATAAGTCTTAGAATCCTATGATCAAATATGCATTCATGACTTGTAGCATACATGTTGACCATATGTTTGACAAAATGGCTGTCATGGTCAGGCCTGGTTAGGTCAAGTTATTGTTCAAATTTTATATGATTAGCATTGTCATTTTGTCATTTATCATTCTTATAAGTTACAGGAAACTCTAGGAAATGGTCTAGAAGTCATCATGGACCCTCTAAACTAAATATTTTAGGCTATAACTGTAGGGAAGGAGGCTTGTGCATGTAGTTAGAGGGATATAACTTCTCTCTTTCCTTGGCATGCATGTGGTTATGGGTCCAAGTAAGTTAAAAATCATATTAGCTTAAGGTTTGGTCACATGGGGTGGTTCTTTGGCCCCTAAGTGTCCAGTAAGCCCATTGGGAAGTCTGTGAGTTATTATTTGTCGAACCCACTTCCATAACTTAAGCTTGGAGGTTGGGTCATGTAATTGTAACTATTCGTCTCATTTTTACCCTAACAAGCCAGTGAAATTGGGTAAATGTGGGAGAAGGTGGTTACAAAAGTGTTTTTTAAATTAGTTCTAAGCATTTTAATATTGTTTTTTATTAGAAAAAATATAAGAGGGGTTTGTGAAATAATTTACTTTGTAGATAATTTTTAGACCAATATATTTTTTAGAAGGTAAGCAGTAGAGAAGCCACCAAAGAGAGTTTTTATTGTAGGTAGTCGGTATGTTTGGAAGTGGATATTTTGTTGAATCACAATTAGCCACCACTTAAAAAATGGGAAAATCCAAGAGGCTAAGACAGTCAAATAAAAAAAAAGAGTTGTTTGGGGTCTATTTGAAATATTTGGAATACAAAAGGAAAAATAATGCCTTCACATTAAAATTCTTAAAAGAATGTGTAGATGACAACATTCTTCCCCTCATTGTAGATGTAAAGACAAAAAAGGAGGCGTAGGACACCCTTGAGAGGAGTTTTGGTGTATGGGGGAGTATTGAAGTTGAAGATGACGATGGATCTATATGAAAAAATATATCGAGAGATGAAGATTCTGGTGAATCCCACTTGAAAGAGGATGGAAATGACGAATGCGAAGAATTTTTAGAAGAAGCAGAGAAAGAGCACACTGATGCTCTTGAATCCCATCGTGCACAACCACAAGCGGATGAAAATAAATTGAATCCAAAAATAGATCTTGCTAATGGAAGAGAAGTTGCCATTGGAGCACTTAGTGTTATGGTGAATCCAACAATTAAATTTTATAATGCTAGATTTGATGAAAAACCATTAGCCAAAGATGAATAGTTGCAGATAATGCAATAGAAACATCATATTGACATGATATTATTCAATGAGATAATCCCACTTAGGTCTCAAAATAAAGTGGAAGACAACTGTTGATGATGCTGGAAATTCGTCAACCATTGGGTCTCCCCGATGTGAAGTCCCAATTAGACCTCATGTCGTTTGGAATAGGAGCCCCATTCGGAATATCTACCTAGTTTCTATGTATTCTTATAGATTTTCCATGGCTTTAACTATCAACAAGATAGAGGAACACATATGTGCCTTTAAAAAGAAAGTAAGTGTGTATGGTGAGTGTTTGGTTGCAAGTGGGTCAAAATTCTTTTGCTATGGAGGGAACGCGTAACGTGAGCCTCTAAGAGATAGGTAATAGTACCACCCAAGTAGAGACACAAAAAAACAAGAATAATATGTCTAACATATAGCAGAATAGTACATAAAAGGATGTGATGACCATTACAACCAGTTAATGAGAAAGATATGTCTAGTATCCTGCGAAATATTCCACAAGGATCAGACAACGATAACAACCATTAAAAAAAATTCTCAATCAAATAAGTACTAAAATAAATGAAATAGTTCAAATACTTTAGCATAGATGAAATCAAACATAAAATACAAAAATATGCAAAATAGTCTTAAAAATATTCATAATCCATGCATGAAGAAAGTGTTGGCCTTGGAGGTTTCCATTGTTAAGTAAAAGTTCCATGACACATGCATACAATAAGCATCACTAGCTTCGATAGTGGAGAATTCACTACAAGAAAAAAGGACATTGGTGAGGGGAATAAAAATGTCACCATAAGCTCATTGGTGATGGTCAAAAGAGCCTTCATCACCAAAAACTGAACGTCACTATAGATAATGTCGTCGAAAGTATAGGTTTTGTGGTGACATTCAAGGTTCACCACCAATATTGATATATAATGACTGATAGTGACTGTCACCTGTTAGCCACCTATAAATTCTGATATACCTAGTGGTAGATAAATTTGATTTCAAGCCTTCAAGTGATAAATTCCCTTGAAAATATATCATTCTTGAAGTCTTCATGTGTCTTCTATCCTTTAGAGAATCTTCACTGATGTTTCCATTAATGAACCCTGCTGTTTATGAAACAAACTATTTTCAAAAGGCCTTTGAAACTCCCCCTTTCACTCATTTTTATCCACTTTCATAAAGATTTCTTTTCATCCTTTAACCCTCCATTTCCCTTTAAAGGCCTCCAAAATCTCTTTAAAATTCTAAAAATCCCTTTTATAGGTTTAAAACACCCCTTTTTCCCCTTCTACTGAAAGCTAAAAAAGCCTTGTAAAACCTTCATTTTGGCCTAAAAACCCATTTTTCAGCTATTAAGGCATTAAGCCCCCGAGAGCTTAAACTCAGCCCCTGTTCTCCATAAAACCCAAGTGCTATAACTAGGTGCTTAAAAAACTAAGCCCCCTCCCTCATCGCTCGTGGTCTCCATGTCTTCCCATAGAACCCCTCTCACACCTTATTTCATAAGCCCCTTTTTCCCTTTTTATTTTCTCCATCAAAGCCTCCCTACCTTCATTTTTTCCTGATTTCCAACCATTTGTTTAAATAAATCGTGACCGTTGATCTTTGCAAATCAGTGATCATCATACCTTTTCACTCCTTCAAGCCTTCATTCCTTCATTTTCCCGCTTTAGATCTCAACCATCCATTCCTCAAGATCAACGACCATTGTGCAAAATATCATCACTTCTTGTCTCCACATGCTTCTATTTTTTCATTAGCCCAAGATCAATCTTGATCGTTGATCAGATCTGATCAATGGTTCACACTTAACCCACCATTCACCTGGTGATAAAAAATATCACATCACCTACCGGACCCACTAGTTCTTTCACCCACACACATTGCCGCTATCACATGCAACCCGCACCGTCCGATCAATACCAAGCGATCCAACGGCTTAAACTCCGTTTCGCAAAATTTTTGTGCCCAAGAGTTAACGTTCAATTTTTTTTCGAAATGGGTGGTATTGGGAGGGACACGCATCAGATGCTGTATTGAATTGCATTCCATCCACGCAAAACCACCTCCCTTCATTTCATTTTGCCAAAACCACCCGTGGTTTTCTGCCATACCGCTGCCCTCCGCAACGTCACTTTCATTTTCTAATCCCAGCCATGGATCTCTGAGATCAGATGATCCTGATTTAATCTCGCCCCCATTCATGTTCCACCTAACTTGCTCTTGAAATATTTCACCGAGTAATCTCGAGTGTTGATTGTCCTAATCCAATGACTCTTGTTTGCTGTCACACCCAAACCTCCATTTGCACCTGGTCAGCTGCTCTGCCAGGGTTTTCCTCCCAGTTTTCTGCTGCATCCACATTTTTCCTCACTGCTCCTCCACCACCCCAGAGCCTCTGCATGCAGTCTAAACCAAGCCCGCAGGATTTCATAACGAGTTTTGGTGTGTTTGTAGGCTTTTTCATGG
Source organism: Pinus albicaulis (assembly GCA_034641835.2). Classification (NCBI taxonomy): domain Eukaryota; kingdom Viridiplantae; phylum Streptophyta; class Pinopsida; order Pinales; family Pinaceae; genus Pinus; species Pinus albicaulis. Next base: position 560,570,362 of record CM076574.1, read on the forward strand.
CCGATGAAGAATAAACATATTACAGTCACAAAAGTGACATAGAGGCTCAGATAGCAGTCTTAGGACCAGGAGTCAACGTCAAAAGGAACCAGAACAAAGGACGAGGTCATGAAAATCAATGGATCTGAAGCCATGAACCCTCCAGCTCAACGAAACTCACCTCCTATACGCAGAACACTAAGAAATGGTGAAGATTGCATATCCAGTGGCGAAAAACAAAGGCATAGAAGATTAATAAAACCTTTGAAGGCATCAGTACAGAAGCAGTTCAAGCAATCAGAAAAGTGAAAACATAAACAGAGCTAAAACAGGTTTAAGTACAAAGGAACATAGTAGTTATTGGTGCAGAAGTTGACTAACACAGACATAGCCCATCTCCATGCTCAAAAACATGCCAAGTAGTTATTACATTAAAGAAGCTACTACAAACTGTCAGAAGCAGTTATTTAGAAGTATTTGAGTCCTCAAAGCCCATTCTTCCACTTAACTCACTCCAGAGGAGATAACAATACCATTGCAGATAGTATTTCCTCCCAAAGACACTCTGTGGGTTGATTTCTGTCATGTCAAATGAACCTCAAAAAGCAACAAGGACACCAAGTCTATCTAATATCTAATGTTATGTTTATGACACAGAATGGAGCATTCGAATGCCCTCTCGTATCTCCGATGATCATTAAAACATTCTTCACCTACTTTTCCCATTTTCTCTATAAAAACTCTTTGAAGTCTCATTGTAAAAGGTTGGAATTTGGTGATTTCTAAAGTAATACATAGATTGTTTCTTTGAAGAAGCATTGGTGTTCTGAAGGAGTGTGGAAGTCTCTTTTTTTTCTGTTGATGAAGGAGGCTAGACCATTGGATCCATGAGCTTGGTTTTGGTGAAGTAATCTCTTATTGTTAATGTTGTTTCTCATTTATCAGTTTGTTCCATTATGCTTTGACTTACAGTAGGATAAAAATTTTAGGCAGAGAAATGTATCTTAGAAGCACCTCTGACCTATTTATCCTTCACTGTTTATATGTTTTCCACTACTGAACATGACAGGGTAGTCTAATATCTCTCTTGAATATTCAGTTTGTTTTATTTCAGAAATGGTAAATTCAATTGTGTTAATCACTGTTTAGGCGTTCCCTCTTTCTTTGCCACTAAATATTGTATTTGAAATCTCCCTTTAATTATTAATGCTTGCAGTTTGACAGAGAGGAATGTTTCAATCATACCATATGTTCCTTACTGTAATTATTGTGTTGAACGTCTCTATAATTGCAATCCTAGATGTCTAAGGCATTCCCTCTTCTTTGAATGCAATTGTATGTCTTGTTGGTTAAGCTCTCAATAGTGGACTTATAGGAGGAAATAGGGCATTCCTCAAATCCTATAATTCATTAAGAGTGTTTTAGTTTGTATTTCTCCTTTCTTTGAGTATTTATGTCGATTAAGTCCAAAACAGTGAGCTTACTGGAGGAAATAGGGCATTCCCTGAATCCTTTAAGTCATTGTGAGAGGGTTTAGTCTGCATTTCTCCTCTTCTTTGAGTGTTTATGTTAATTAATTCCAAAGCAGTGAGCTTACTGGAGGAAATAGGGAGTTCCCCAAATCCTTTAAGTCATTGTGAAAGGGTTTAGTTTGCTTTTCACCCTTAGTCCTTAATTTTCATCCCATTTCACCTATATTATTCAACAGATCCTTGACCAAGTTATATTTTCTCTTTGGTTTCCCTTCCTTCTCAATCAGAACTATTTGGAATTTCATATGAATCCATTGCCCAATGGCTTGTAGATTCCCATGCTCTATCTATACTGCATAAAACATATTTGTCCAAACAAACAAAACAAACAAACCTGCACTTAATAACTAGCCTAAAATAAACTTCTAAACCATTCAAGACACATCCTTAGAAACATATTGAGAGATCCCTCTCTGAGACTAGGAGGGCTAGATCCTAGAGCTCTAAAGCTTGGTTTGCATGTTGCCTTGTCACTAGGCATGCCAATCTTGAAAATCACAGGTTCCCAACATAATGGCGATCACGGTGGGACGTTCTGAAAGAAATACTAAACATAGACATCTCTGAACATTCAGAAGTCCCTGTATTAAAAGAACACCCTGTGGACTTATCCCACCGCTCACACCAACATAATGGCGATCACGGTGGGAAAACTAAGTTCATAGTTGCCTAGAAAGCTCTTCTAGACTCATTAGTCTTTCAAACAACCATAGAAACTCATAAAAAACCCAAAAAAATTTCAGATTGGCTTCATAATAAACATGGTGGTGGGCCATAGAACATTTTACCTCCAAGGGAGCTAAAACTTCCACCTGGTGACTCCACTGGCCTCCAGTAGGCCTATTACTTTACCAGTCCTTATAAACTCCCCTGGGAATGCATTAAGCAGATCCAATCATGCTGATGGTGGAAAAAAAAGTTCAAAATATTCCACCTGGCGACTCCACAATCCCAAAAGGCCTAATGAATCCATTGGCAGAAGACTCTGAACTGGTTGAATAGGCACACTGATTTACAAGCATGATTCCAAGGATACAACGAAGATATGCCCCAATGAGTAGGGATAATATCCCTGGATTCCCACACAAAATTCCTGAAATAAATTAGTTGAAAGACCTACCTATCTTTTAGGATGAAAATGTTGATGACCCCTTACATCTCATCAAGTTTAATATACATGTGTGGAGGTTAAAAGTTGAATGGTATGAAGACTATCTTATGAAAATGTTCATGGCAACATTAGAAGGTAATGCAAGGAATTGGTATGAATGGTTAGAACCTAAGAGCTTGTTTTCTTTAAAAGGCATGCACCAAGTATTTTACAAGAATTATAAAGAAAACTCTCCATCCTTATCATGGGATTGTTGCGATCAATCTCATAACATCATACAATACCTGTTAGACATTGATGAGGATCTGGTTGATATGTATCCTAAGGATCTCTCAAAATCCATTCAAGAATTTCACATGCATCTTGACTATCACAAGAACCTAGATGAATCAGTTGAGGAAGAAATTAACCAAGAAATCAAAATCATTCCTCAAGATATTCCTAAAATCAAAAATAATGGTTCATCACCCCTTATATCTGAGGCCCAAGAAGACATCCAGCCTCAAACTCAGTCTTCACAAGAAACAGAGAGCTGTTGCACTTCTGCTCAAAGAAACACAAGAACATCTTCCCCTTTGACAGAAGAAGAAATAGATCAGATCATCAATAGACAGCCAACCTCTAAAAATTTTTGCAGAACAAACACTCTTTCCCATTCATCTATTGAGCTTTGTTGTACATATTTAGAAAGCTCCCCTATAAATTATAATAAAGAAAAACCTGTTGATAATCCAGTATGTTTGATTGGTAGCATTACTTACTTTAATGATTTTCCTAATTTTGATCTATCTGATGATGATGGTCTCCAAACAAAAATTGATCTTGTAGGGCCATCATTAGTAGATTTGTGGAAGGAAGATCAGTTCCATCAAATTCAAGAAAGTAATGAGCCCATGTAGGCTATTTATGATACTGATGAGGAAAGTTATGAAAGTATAGTAGCAGGTGAAGATTCATTGAATTTTCACTCTGCTTTATCTCAGATCATCAGTAATAGTTTCCATGCATCTAGAAATCAGTAGCCTTTCATCTCAAAGGGTGAAGAAGAAAACAATGAAGAAATTTTTAAGGAGGTTGAAACCAAGGAGCCTTCTCTTGAAAAAAGAGGAAGTAATGGAACATACCCCTGCTCAAGAATACATGGATATTTTCACAGATCTCAACCCACCAAATAAAAATATCTCAAAACTACAAGAGGACAACCCTGCAATATATGACGAGTCCTCCAGTTTAGATGATAACGAATATGAGGAAGTTTTTATTTCTCAAGAAAATATTTATCTCGATCCAGTGAAGAAATACGAGGTAATCCTGGTTGAAACCTATCTTCGAAATATTCGCAACCAGGTATTATTTCAAGATCCCTATGCTCATTTCTTGAAATTTTTTGAAGAAGGGATAAAGGTTGTTAGCAGCAAGGTGTTATCAGAAGCAAGAAGAGTTTTTAGCATTGCTGTTAAGAAACAAAAGGAATGGGAGTGGCCCTATTTGTCCAGCCTGCCCAAAGATATGAGGAAGGGCCAATCATGGAATCATTTACTGGATTGGTTGTACTGGAAAAGAGAGTTGATCATCTAAACATGTAAATATTCCAAGTTAGATTAGGGTAGGTAGGAATGTCAATAAAGCTCAACTCTTGAGCATCTAGTTAGTCTTTTGTTTATTTATCTGAAGAAGAAAAATGGAAAGAAAAATAAAAAACAATAAAAAATAGAAAAGAGGGCATAAATAAAACAAGAAAGGTATAGCCCCATACCAAAAATAAAGGAAAACATGAAAGTGTGCAAGCTCAAATGCCACTACTTCCCAATCATACAGCCTAATCATGATTGGGCAGATTTCAATTTATTGCTGATAGGATAGTGAAGAAGATCTGCCAAAATGTTTAATCTTGGATTATCAGTAGAGAAGATTAGGATAGAAGAAGAGAACTGGTTCAAACATGCTCAAAACTTGAACCAACAAAGAAAAATAAAATAGCTCTAACAAGATCAAAACCAGAGCTGAAAGGAAAAAAGGGTGACTATAAAATGCTCAAAATTTGAGTCACAAAAGGAAGGAGGGATGCTTTAAATTTCTAGAATTTCAAGCCCTCACAATTTTGTTTCAATTTTCTACAAAGTTTCTATTCATGTGTAGCTTGTATTTATGCCATGGACCCACAACAAGCCAGACAGTCTAATCCTGGTTTGGCTGTGTTTTCAATTACTGTTTTACAATATAGAGAATGAAATCTGTCAGACAGTTTAATCCTGACATATAGTAGTTAGGTAGAGAAACTTATGAGTTCAATTGATTAATCTAAAATCATGGAGAAATAAGGGTAGCATTAGATAGGTTTATTTTTTTCTGTTTGCAAAATAAAATGTTGGAAAAAGAGTTTTCCAGTCCAAGTGCACTCAAAGAAGAAAACAATACTAGGACAATTATTTTGGGGTAGGTAGAAGTGTTTTTCAAATGGATTTCTTGCTGCAGGATTGTAAAAGGTTGCAAAATGAATAATTCTGCCCTATGGAATGGCACTAGCCCTCTAAATACAGAGATTTCTAAGGTTATGGACACCTAAAGGGCAAGCTGTCCTCCCCAATTGGAGCCACTGTTAGCCACCTATAAATTCTGATATACCTAGCAGTGGCTAAATTTGTTTTCAAGTTTTCAAGTGACAAATTCCCTTAAAAATCTATCATTCTTGAAGTCTTCATGTGTCTTATATCCTTTAGAGAATCTTCACTGCTATTTTCATTAATGAACCCTGCTATTTATGAAAGAAACTGTTTTCAAAAGGCCTCTGAAACTTCCCCTTTCACTCATTTTTATCCACTTTCATAAAGCTTTCTTTTCATCCCTTAACTAGTCATTTCCCTTTAAAGGCCTCCAAAATCTCTTTAAACCTCTAAAAATCACTTTTATAGGTTTAAAACACCCCTTTTCCCCCTTCTACTGAAAGCAAAAAAAGCCTTGAAAAACCTTCATTTTGGCCTAAAAACCCATTTTTCAGCTATTAAGGCATTAAGCCCCCGAGAGCTTAAAATCAGCCCCTGTTCTCCATAAAAAACAAGTGCTATAACTAGGCGCTTAAAAAACTAAGCCCCCACCATCACCGCTCGTGATCTCCATGTCTTCCCATAGAACCCCTCCCGCACCTTATTTCGTAAGCCCCTTTTTCCCTTTTTATTTTCTCCATCAAAGCCTCCCTGCCTTCATTTTTTCCTGATTTCCAACCATTTGTTTAAATAAATTGTGACCATTGATATTTGCAGATCAACGATCATCAGACCTCTTCACTCCTTCAAGCCTTCATTCCTTCATTTTCCCGCTTTAGATCTCAACCGTCCATTCCTCAAGATCAACGGCCATCGCGCAAAATATCATCACTTCTTGTCTCCACATGCCTCTATATTTTCATTAGCCCGAGATCAATCTTGATCGTTGATCAGATCCGATCAATGGTTAAAACTTAACCTGTCGTTCACCCTGCGAAAAAAAAGATCACGTCACCTACTGGACCCACCAGTTCTTCCACCCACACATATTTCCGCTATCACATGCAACCCACACCGTCTGATCAATACCAAGCAATCCGACGACTTAAACTTCGTTTCACAAAATTTTTGTGCCCAAGAGTTAACATTCCAAAAATTTTCGAAATGGGCGGTATTGGGAGGGACACATGTCAGATGCTGTATCGAATCAAATTCCATTTGCGCAAAATCGCCTCCCCTCATTTCATTTTTCGAAAAGCACCCCCAGTTTTCTGCCATACAGTTGCCCTCCACAACGTCACTTTCATTTTTTAATCCCAGCTGTCAATCTCTGAGATCGGACAATCCTGATTTAATCTCGCCCCCATTCATGTTCCACCTAACTTGCTCCCGAAATATTTCACCGAGTAATCTCGAGTGTTGATTGTCCTAATCCAACGACTCATGTTCGTCGTTGCGCCCAAACCTCCATTTGCACCTAGTCAGCTACTCTGCCAGGGTTTTCCTCCCACTTTTCTGCTGCATCCACATTTTTCCTTACTGCTCCTCTACCACCCCAGAGCCTCTACAAGCAGTCTAAACCAAGCCCGCACGATTTCATAATGAGTTTTAGTGTGTTTGTAGGTTTTTTCATGGCCAACGAAGAATAAAATTTTTACAATCGCAAAAGTGACATAGAGGCTCAGATAGTAGTCTTAGGACCAGGAGTCAATGTCAAAAGGAACTAGAACAAAGGAAGAGGTCATGAAAATCAATGGATATGAAGCCACGAATCCTCCATCTCAGCGAAACCTGCCACCCGTACACAGAACACTCAGAAATGGTGAAGATCACATATCCAGTGGCAAAAAAAAGGCATAGAAGATTAATAAAACCTTTGAAGGCATCAGTACAGAAGCAGTTCGAGCAATCAACAAAGTGAAAACATAAACAGAGCTAAAACAAATTGAAGTACAAAGGAACAGAGCAGTTATTGGTGAAGAAGTTGACTGACACAGACATAGCCCATCTCCATGCTCAAAAACTTGCCAAGCAGCTATTACATCAAAGAAGCTACTACAAACTGTCAGAAGCAATTATTTAGAAGTATGTGAGTCCTCAAAGCCCATTCTTCCACTTAACTCACTCCGGAGGAGATAATAGTACCATTGCAGATAGTATTTCCTCCCAAAGACACTCTGTGGGTTTATTTATATGATGTCAAATGAACCTCAACAAGCAAGGAGGACACCAAGTCTGTCTAAGATTTAATGTTATGTTTATGACACAGAATGGAGAATTTGAATGCCCTCTCCTATCTCCGATGATCATTAAAACCTTCTTGACCTACTTTTCCCATTTTCTCTATAAAAACTCTTTGAAGTCTCATTGTAAAAGGTTGGCATTTGGTGATTTCTAAAGTAATACATAGATTGCTGCTTTGAAGAAGCATTGGTGTTCTGAAGGAGTGTGGAAGTCTCTATTTTTTCTGTTGATGAAGGAGGCTGGACCATTGGATCCCTAAGCCTGGTTTTGGTGAAGTAATCTCTTATTGTAAATGTTGTTTCTCATTTATCACTTTGTTCCATTATGCTTTGACTTACAATAGGATAAAAAGTTTAGGCAGAGAAATGTATCTTAGAAGCACCTCTGACATGTTTATCCTTCACTATTTATATGTTTTCCACTACTGAACATGTCAGGGTAGTCTAATAGCTCTCTTGAATATTCAGTTTGTTTTATCTTAGAAATGGTAAATTCAGTTGTGTTAAATATTGTTTAGGCGTTCTCTCTTTCTTTGCCACTGAATATTGTATCTGAAATCTCCCTTTAATTATTAATGCTTGCAGTTTGACAGAGAGGCCTATTTCAATCATACCCTCTGTTCCTTACTGTAATTATTGTGTTGAAGGTCTCTATAATTGCAGTCCTAGATGTCTAAGGCATTCCCTCTTCTTTGAATGCAATTATATGTCTTGTTGCTTAAGTTCCCAATAGTGGAATTATAGGAGGAAATAGGGCATTCCCCGAATCCTATAATTCATTAAGAGGGTTTTAGTCTTCATTTATGATTTCTTTGAGTATTTATGTTGATTAAGTCCAAAACGATGAGCTTACTGGAGAAAATATGGCGTTCCCCGAATCCTTTAAGTCATTGTGAGAGGGTTTAGTCTGCATTTCTCCTCTTCTTTGAGTGTTTATGTTAATTAAGTCCAAACAAGTGAGCTTACTGGAGGAAATAGGGCGTTCCCTGAATCCTCCAACATCACCATTTCATATGAGCAATGGTGATGGACAATAGCCTCAGTCACCAAAAAACTAAACGTCACCAAAGGTGGCGTCGCCAAAAGTACATGTTGTGGTGACATTCGAGGTTCATCATGAATATTGATTATAATGACAGATAGTGATCATCACCATTTCACATGAACAACAACAATTTATTGTGATGGACCTTTTATGGCCGTCACTATTGGTGGATATATATGGAAATGGTCATTGACCGCCACCATTTCATATTTGGTGAGGGTTAAAAAATGTCATGATAAGCTCATTGGTGACTTCAACATCCATCATGAATAATGACTATAATGAAAAACAATGACCCTCATCATTTCATATCAACAAAAATAATTTATGGTGACATAACTTTCATGGTCATCACTATCGATGTGTATATATTGTGGCGTTCATTAACTGTCACCATTTCATATTTTGGTGAGGGTCGAAAAATGTCACCATAAGCTCATTGGTGTCAAAAGAGCCTCTGTCACAAAAAATTGATTGCCTCCATTCCATATGAATATCAGGGCATGATGGAATCGAACAACCAACCTCCTGCTTGTAAAGTAGGTGCTCTTCCATTGAGCTAGTACCCTTTAAAGAGTTAGACTTTTAAAAATTATATCATGAAACTTTATAGATTGTAAATTCTACAACTTTCAATAAATTAATGTCTTGACAATATTTTACTAAACAAGAAAAACATCATCGAAGTTGTAGGTCCCTACCTAATGGTTATGGAAGTTATGAAAGGTGGGTGGAGAGAAAAATATTTATGTATAAGAGACTCAATATGTTCAGTTTAATACTCAATTATAATTGAAACTATGAAGAAATTTATAGCCTACAAATTACCTATAACTCGCAAATGCACCAAATATTGCAAAGGAAATGTCATAAGTGGATAGCATATGGAAGAAGAGGATTGATGAAGACAGATGAAATATGTTATAACTTGAATGAAAGAAAAATATCAATGTTGTTGTTGGGTGAATTTTTATAATTGGGACCTTTTTCTTTCCTTTATCACGTAAATATTCAAATTTAAAATTAGAAATTTTAGATATCTAAATGATATTTAAACTTTTGTGCAAATGTAACACAGACCTCCAGGGACTCTCTAGGGAACCACGGGGAATATATATATATATATATATATATATATATATATATATATATATATATATATATATATATATATATATATATATATATATATATATATATATATATATATATATATATATATATATATATATATAAGGCGACATGCGATTTGGAATTTCAAAAATCTACACTCAAAACATGACAACAACCAACAAATAAAAAAAAAATGAAACTTATCACAGTTATGATTACACTCTATGTTAGTTTAGTTATATGCACCCCTAATTTCTATATATGTGAGAAAACTTTCCATATGTGTATAATGGTTTGAATTCAAAAGGATGTCATTGAATATATCATTTTTAATCAAAATTTGAACATTAATATATTTTTTGGCCATCCAAGTTTTTTCCCAATTTGTTTCTAGATCCTGTTGAGTTTCAACCAGTTTCCAGTTTTAAGGGTCCACTAGTTGAGTGACCAATCTGGTTCTGATAACATTTGTAAGGATCCAATCACATAACATACATACATTTTGTAATTGATAATATCAAATATATATTTTTTGAAGATATTACAAGGATCATATAATATAGTATACTATATATATTGTTAATATAGAACAAATAAGATAAGAACAAATTTTAATATTTTTTTTTATAAAAATGGCTATGGCCTCATAGACCACAATTACATGCATATATTTTTAGGGTTGCATATAGAAAGAGACACACAAAAATGTAATGATATCCAGTGAACATCACATAAGATATTGTTTTTAGGCATCCACTCATCACTCTCTGACCACCAATGGAATTTGTTCCCTATAAGCGCCCACTGACCCAACAAATCCTTTGACAAGATATCACCATTGGAATATTTGGAGGCAATGTTAAGAATTCCATGAATCACTGGGCCCTTGATGAACCCCAATGAACCCCCTGGCAACCATGCTATAATATGGTTATTTAGAAGGCATGTGGGATGCATTTGGGCCACAAGTCTCAAATAACAAAATCTTAGATGTCAAATATCAATTTGATGTATGTAAGGGATACTTAATGCAAGATTGTTTCTTTTCAGGGTACTTTATGTTCAATTATATCAACTATGTCTCTTCTTTATTTTGTGTGGCTCAACATTTTTGACGTGCATCGACTAATTAATTGCTTTGTTACAAGATCTTCCACCTCTATGTGCAGTTCCACAAATTCAATCTAGATTTAGATATGTTGGGTTTTTCCCAGGATCTGTCATTAAAGTGTACCCATGCAGATGCAAATAGATCAGAGGCCATGATATAGATACTGCAGAGAATGAAATGGATCCTCATTTTGAAATAGATCCTGAAAAAAATTCCAAAATTATCGACACACAGACATGTAATGAGATCCAATGAATATGAGATAAGATATGATTGTCAAGCATTCACTCACCAGTGTCTCACCGCCAATGGAATTTTTTCCCTATAAGAACCCACTGACCCAAATAATCCTTTGAAAATATATCACCGTTGGAATGTTTGGAGGAAATGTTAAGAATTCCCTAAATCATTGGGACCTTGATGAACCCCAATGAACTCCTTGGGAACCATACTACAAGGCAGTTATTTAGAAGGCATGTCAGATGTATTTGAGCCCCAAGACTCAAATAACAAAATTTTAGATGTCAAATATCAATTTGATCTATGTAAGGGATACTCAACGTGTGATTGTTTCTTTTGAGGTTACTTTCATTTTCAATTTATACCAACTATGTCTCTTCTATATTTTGTGGGGTTCAAAAATTTTACAGTGCATTGACGAGTTAATTAGTAGCTCTGTTACAGGATTTTCCACCTATGTGTACATTTCCACAAATTCAATCTAGATCAAGATTTTTTAGAGTCTTCCCAAAATCTATCATGCAATCATACCCCTGCAAAAGGAAATAGATTAGAGGCCATGAGATGAATCATGTGGAGAATGAAATGGATCCTAAATTTGAAACATATCCTCAAACTTCGAGTGATTTTTTGACCCACTGATCCCAAAAAAGTGAATTTTTAATGAAAATATTCAAAACTATGGACTCCTAAATCATTAATACTATAAACCGCATTCCTAGTCAAGCTCTTATCTACCCTTAAGTCAAGACCAATTCCCAAGTTATGCTATCAAGGTTTTATCTCAAGTTTTGTTTTATCATCATGGTTAATTTATGTTGTAAATGTATTATCCATCCTTATCTACGATGTTGTTGCTCACTTCATTGACATTGTTATTTAGTCTCGTCGTAGCCTTCAAGAAAATAAATTTATTCACTACTGATATGGACATGTAGATATGGCTCACAAGAGCACTCTTATGATCTGCTACATGGTCACATTCAAATGGTCTTCAAAATTATCAATAATTAATAATAAACAAATTATCAATTATGATACATAGATGGCTAATATTAATATGCGTGAGAACTCTCTTTTTTATTTTGTTAACCGATCATGTAATTATTGAAAGGTTTTGATTATTGACGATTTTTTCATTTATTATAATACTATTTTTATATTTTTGTAATTGTTTCCTCGTCATAAATGGATCCAGCATCTTCAAAAATACGATGGATCAATATTCATATTTTGGTAACTTAGATTGGTAGATGGGGTGAATTGAGAAAATATATTTTAAACCATTTGAGGTGTACATACCCTTAATGCTCACACACTAAAAATATTTCTAAAAGCTTATTCATTGGATAATTTTGTATACATTATGTTGTACATATGATTTTTTATACTACATGTTTGACATAGAAAAGTTTCAACTAAAACAATATAACACTTATACTTTTGTGAAATTCCAAGAAAAATAGCAAGTGTTCCTCTAGAGTCTGTTTCCTCCAACACCTAGTCAGAAAATATATCCTCAATATCACATGGGTAAATCCATCCACAAATACTTCAAGTTTACTTTGGAAAGCATGTGGAATGTTTTGATCCTAAAATTGAGGACACTATACACAATATTTCATTCCAAAAGAAATATGAATAGTAATCATTATAATATTTCCATAGAATTTTTTTATTTTGGAAAACAGACTGATTGTTTTGATCTTGCACTTGAGGACCTTATAAATAAATTTCATTCAAAAAGATCTATGCATGGTAAGTATCAATATCTTTCCAAATAAATCTGCATGCAACTTATTTAAATTTATGGCAAAAAATATAATTCTATAAACCAAATTTCTAAGCACACATACCCAAAGGATTCAAGCGGTTCTCTTATTTGTGCTTCTGTGAAGTAATACAGTAAGCCACCAAAAAATATTCAATCAGGTTCCTCAGCTCCAATAGCACTACCACAAATATATAAGTTAGCCACATTATATTATGATTTACCACAGTAAAATATCTATATTTCACATATGCGAGCATCCTTTTTATATACTACTAGAAACAAAACAAGCACACAAGAAAAATAAAGCATTTCACTTCTTAGCCACTAATATACAAATGTTTCATTACATAACTTACCCTGGTGTAATACCAACAAAACCTAAATTAAGGTCGGGATTGGGTTGGCTAGGGCCAAGGGCTACTGTGAATGAGGGATTGTAATCACTTTTACTCCTCACTCTCATAGAAATGTCCTATGAAATTCAATGATAATACTAAGAAAATTAACAAAATCAATTGCTCAGTTCATTAAAATGGTGGAAAGGAATTGTCTACTATTGTACAACTGAGTAAGACTCTTTTTTAAACTTACATAGAATGGTAATTGGAACATAAGTATATAATAATTTACCTCAAACATGATACCATCAAGAGCCATTGCAATGTTGGCCTCTTCAACTATGTGCATCTCCATAAACACAAACTTTTTTTCATGATTGATATAGACATTAATAGCAACATCACCTACTCAAAAATAGAATTTTCAGTTCCATGCTCTAGAGTTTAGGATAATAATGTAAATAATACAAAGTTAGAATACTTCCTTATAGTCCATACCTAGCCCAATAGTGTTTCCTCCTATTTCGGCCATAACCTGACTAAAATATGTAGCAGTTGTTTGGAAATTAAACTATGAGGAAAAGAAATATTCAGTTCACCATAAAAAAGATGCATGGGAGTAACTACCTTCTACACCACTTCAACATCACTTTTAAAGTTCTAATAATATTTAGAAAATTAACATTATCTATACTTTTATATTACTCTGCCAAAAAATACCCTTTCTAAACATGAAAGCACCCATCGATCTCTTGATGCAGGTGGAAATTTAAGAGATGGATCATCGATGCAATTAAGAACACATATATATAATTTTCATATTATCAAACATCATGACTTTGTGAGACTTCTCTCAATTTTTGTGAAAGGAGTATGTTGAACACATTTGAAGTTCATAAAATGTTTAAATGTTTTAAGTAATGAGTTGTAATGAACACTTGTTATTGATTATATACAATTCAATAAAACAATAGATAACAAATGAAAAATTTCAAGAAAAATTCTATGACTTCTTGAAAGTATAACTTTAAAATTTCTATGGTTGTTAATTAGCTTATTAGAAACATATCAAGAATTGTTCCAAAAAAACACAAAATTTTTCTTTCTCATTGGCCATTGGAGGAATACCACCAACATATACATGTCGTCCATGCCTAGTTTCCTATATCAAGAGAAAGAAATTAACAGGTTGTTCCTAAGAACTCATTGAGATATCATGCAAAATAAAAATAATACAACCTCAATGAAATCAAATCCATCATATGTTGCCTCTTCTAGAGCGGTAGAATATATTAAAGATAACTTCCATGCTTATAATAATAAAAAAACTCTGCCCAATAAGCCCAATGAATGGGTTCGATCAATTTGAAAGGGTTGTTTCAAGGTAGAGTTTGTCACGAGGTCTCCAATTCTCGTCCAACTAAGGTTTGAGTCCCAATGAAAATGCCAAGTAACCTTCTCCTGTTATCAATGACAGTTAAAGTAACCTCCATCCAGATACTTCGGGGAAATTTTGTCACGTTTTTCTTCGAGGAAAAAAGGTAGATAGTTAAAGATATAGATATGAAGTTATAATGAAACTAAAAGAGGACTTAATTCTTTTGTCCAATGTATTGGTGAATTGTATCATATACTTTTGCACTGGCACATATTTCCAAATTCCATTGTTCCCAAGTTCGAATATAAACTCAGTGATTTAACCTAGAGCAACATATAACCCACATATAAGAAAAAAAATGCCAACTCTCTTCAGTAACCTCTAACGAACCATACATCTCTATATCATAGATTACAATATAGGATCTTACTTCAATATTAGGCTAGAATACAAGTCCCACAGGCCACCTTGATCTAAGTAAAAAATCCTAAAATTAATATAATGTCGATGGGTATTAGTTCACAAGTGAGATTAGGGAAGTGTTAAAATGTAAATAGGTGTTTCATTCTCTCTGTGGCATGCCTCACTCATACCGTATGGGTAAAAAAGGCATAAGGCAGGGTGGACATGCCAGGTGAGTTTGATAGAATGGCTACCACTCATACCTTAAGCCGAAGGGGAAGAAATTGTTCTTCAGATCAAGCTCCTAAGCAATTTCATACGTAAATGACCACATCCAGTTTCAGGATAAATTTATTCAATGAGCTCAAAATTGCGTTCAATATCTGATATGCAATAGAAAAGGTTGGGCATTTTTTTTACATTTATAGAAAGCAAAATCTTCCATCAAGACATTAAAGTTCAGTTCCCATTTTCTGGTGCACATATTAAACAAAATAGGGCCAACATACCAAAACACTTGAAGTTCAGGTTAATTTTTCTGTTATAATAACTAAAGAGATATTTCTACTTCATTTGAAAGAAAAACAAACAAAATTTGGCAAAGTACATCATAAAAATATATAACTCAAATACTAATACATCCACTGTTTATCCTCTCTTGCAACATCATCAGAACAATCCTTGGACACCTCGCTTTGTTTTAATGCTTTGATGATAGCCTCTGGAAAAAAACGGTTGATTGGTAGGCGCAAAATTTTTCATGATGGATTGGGTTTTCGATGGCTTCATCAATTGTAGCATCAAAATCATACTCTCCTCCCTCTTTGTAGTAATTATGAATATGGGTTGTGTTTGAGATGGCTTGGTCAATGTAGCCAACAACAACATCATACTCTCCTTCCTCTTTCCCCTTTCATGTTCACCATGAGTTGATATTCTTTCCCCAATCTCTTTGTCATGGCCATGCAACTGGGGTGCCACACCACTTCTGTCACGTTGAGATTCCTTCTAGGCCCTGTACAAAGGTCTGGCTCCTGGTAGAACATTGTCCAGGATGATATATTCACCATCAATTAGAAGGCTCAAAAACAAGTTCACATGGAGCTGTAAAGTGAATTTAGATTCCTCATTCAAGAAGCTCACAAGCATGTTTAGATGTAGTTGTGTGTTGGGTTTGGATTCCTCATTCTTCAAACACTACTTTAATGTTGGACATGGACCTATTTCTTCATAACCATTACTGTTTATTTTGTAAGTTCAATTAAAGTTTTCAATTTCTCATGTCAAATTTACATGCTTATGTCCAATTTCTATTGAGAACGAGGCAAATGGTTCTTCAATTTGACATTCTCCAAAATTTGTGTAGAGAGGTTGGGAACATTCTTCGAAGGCTCAAAATTTTGTGAGAAAGCTTCCAAGTTTTACGTTGGGATTTTCTACTTTTCTTTGTACGTTCTTGCTATGGGCACTGGTGGTACAAAGCCCAACATATCCACCATTAGTGTTGATCAGTTCGATGAATTTGATCCCAAAGAGAAGGCTCAAAAATCCTCCTTTAATTGGTGGATATTTAGTGTGTTTTTGGGAATTTGTTTTGCAGATAGTTTTTTGATATACATCCAGAATCGCGTGGGATTCACTGTAGGTTATGCAATTCCCACGGTGGGATTGATTATATCTCTCATACTATTCTTAATTGGTACTCCATTTTTTAGACATAAAGTTGAAAATGGAAATCCATTCAATTCCATGGCTCAGGTAATTGTTGCAGCAATTCGTAAATGGAAAGTTAATGCGCCATCAGATCCCACCAAAATTTATGAGATTGACCCCAAAGAGTATGTTTCTAAAGGAAAATTCCCCATTTCTCATACTCCGGTTTTGAGGTGAGTTAAACTAGGAGTAATTTTCATTATCAATTGACTACTTTGTGAATTATGATTAATAGTAGACAAAAC
Organism: Pinus albicaulis; assembly: GCA_034641835.2. NCBI lineage: Eukaryota > Viridiplantae > Streptophyta > Pinopsida > Pinales > Pinaceae > Pinus > Pinus albicaulis. Next base: position 560,587,069 of record CM076574.1, read on the forward strand.
TTGGTTGTAATTGTTGAAATCAATCATCATGATTGTTTGAAAGTAAATCGTATTAGTGTCACCGCCCTCTTTTATCTTATTAGTGTTAGTCTCATTTCTCAAAAGTTTTTTTTCTAGTTGATTATATTTATCATATAATAACATAATTAGCATGATCGGTTATTATTATAGCATAATTAGTTTTCATCATGATGAAATGCATTTAGCTTTACCTATTCATTCAAAGAAGTGAATTAATTTTCTATCCTTGTTTATAAAAATTAATTTTTCCATAACTTCACTGCACTATTATTTAGCTTAATTTTCCTTTTTCTACCTTGTAGATATTTGGAAAAAGAGGCAACAAAGGATGGCTCAACGAGTTGGTGGAAGTTGTGTCCTATAACCAAGGGAGAAGAAACCAAGCTTATGCTCACATTGCTTCCAGCGTGGGTGTTCTTATTGATACCAAACACCTTGATTTCACATGTAAGCACACTATTCATAAATCAAGGAACGACATTGAATAGACATATGGGTTCTCACTTTCAAATCCCTGTAGGCTCGCTTACATCACGGAAAGTCCGAAGTTTAAGTAGACAAAAAAATTATTGTTTCTTTTGTAAGTTCGATTAAAGTTTTGAATTTCTCATGTAAAATTTACATGCTTATGTTCAGTTTCCATTAAGAATGAGGCAAATGGTTCTTCAATTTGAAATTCTCTGAAGTTAAGTAGACAGAAAGACACATATAGATGGCCACAATGAAGGCATCAACTTGTGTAATTAAATAAAATGGTTGAGAATAAGATCTAAAAATAAAGTTCCTTGAAAATCTTCCTAACTTGCTCAAATAAAATTGTTGAGAATAAGATCTAAAAATTAAGGTCATTCCTAACTGCATAGTGAATTGTTCCCAATATATATGTTTCTAGATAATATATTTTTTGAATATGGTTCCCTCCCACCATTTGTTTGTGCTTTCATTTCTCACTTGACTCAATCAAATTGGTATGCCACAATTTCTTCCTTGGTTTCACAACCTAACCAATCACTGCATTTCTAGCAGATCCTATAACACCATCGACATCTGGGTCGTTGGTTTGATGGGGGAGGGGAAAGCGAGGATGATGAGGAAGGGCCAATAGAATAAAATATAACATCATGGAAACAAATTTCTATCTACCTCAGTCAGATGGACAAGGAAAGGCGTTGGTAAATTGAAAAACTACTTTTGTTTTGTATTGCAATCCGATCAGTATCCCATCACCGAAAAAATGATTATTTAAAATCTTCCTAACTTGCTCCAGAGTAATGAAATGAACGAAAGTAAAAGGACCTTGTCTCGCCACAATGGGAGTAAACTCATTGTACAGGGCCATTGGACTTTCCGCCTTGATGGTCTTCATAGCACAGTCAAGGGCTCTAGAATAAGGTGTCGGCTCCTGGTAGAACACTGTATAGAGGTCTGGCTCCTGGTAGAACATTGTATAGATGTCTGGCTTCTGGTAGAACACATATTTTCTAGTAGTAGTCTAGAAGATACGTTGATCTGGGGTGCTCTCTCACTGTTTTGTCAATCTTCCCAGCTACAAAGCAAACAAAATCTCAATTTCTCTGCAAGATCTTCGGGATGTCACTCAAATTTTCTGCTGGATATCTTCCAAATAAAATGCTAGCACAATACCATGGTAAGTTTTTTCAGATATGGTGTGTACTGATTCAGATTTGCAGGAACATCCTCTCGCACTATTCTATCGATTGTGTGAGCTACCGAAAAGATGAAATCCGAACCCCACATGATATTCCTCCCTGTTTCTGCACGGTAGATCTCGTTTCCTTGTAGAGAAGGTTGGGCAGTTTTCTCTCTGGTTATTATGGATATGACTCTTCATTGCTCAGGATACATTCCTCCACCTCTCATTTTTCATGGCCATTTGGAATATTCATTGTTTTCTTTGGTGGATTCCCACTACTCTATGTCTAGGGTTTCATATTCCAGTATTTTATTCACAAGGAGAATTATTAAACATCTAATACATATTTCGATTGATAATTCACCATTCCTACATATCTGATATGTATTTTCAATTGATAATTCACCATTCCTACATAATTTAGGGTTGTATATCAGCACTGTATCAGGAGATGCCTCCTTTAAATATGGCAGTTAACATTTTCCATCAATATCTAAATGTGAACTCTTATTTTTCTACCTCCATATTCTCTCATTATTGATACTTTTGTTTCTTCTTACACTTCTACTTGTGTTGTGTAGTGGATAATAAAAATGATAATCAATATTGTTGGAATTATCCCGAAATCGTTGGGAGTGTCCATTGCCATTCAAATTGCATGTGCAGTTCTGTGTGAGTATCTTATTGTATATGGCCAAGCTATTGATTTTCTCAGATATCTATAAAAATAAGATGTGTGACTTTTGATTCAATACATTTTAACTCTTCCTATTAAATAATAAAAAACACGAATCCATAGTAAAAAAAAATCAATCCATAAAATACAAAACCCATATATATTAAACCCACGGTAAACTCTAAGGACATGTAAGGAAACAAAAGAGTTTGGCATTTCTCTTGAAAAAAAATGAAGAAAAATAGCCTAATGGGCCTCTCACCTAAGTATTAAATTTTTTCAACAGACAGCTAGAGGTTAAGAGCGAAAAGGAATTTGCATCGGGAGACTGAACCTTGAAAAGAATTAGACAATGGTTTCTTAGCCTCTTCGGCCTCTTCGTTACTAGTGCCCTCCTTGAACTTCTTGGGAGATCCTCGATCAAATATTTGGCCTCTGGTGAGCGAGCTTATGACCTTGATTACTACATTTTGAGCGTAAGTATTATGAAGTTGCAAAGAGAGATGGAGGCTTTAGGGATGGCCCATCGCCCTAGGGTGGGGTATATTTTTCAGATTCGTTCTGTGGAAAAAAAATCACCAGGGTTGAGGGGACAAACCCTGCAATGTGAGGGAAATTTAAAAAAATAATATTTGAATTTTTTTTTTGATATTTTGACTCTACGAGGGAAATGAAAAAATTGGATATTTGAAATTTTTTGATATTTTGATATGAAATTCTTGTGTTTGTTGGTCAAAAAGAAGAAATATATGAAGCATAGAATCAAATTAGGGGTTAGTGGGAATGCAGGGTGGAGGATCATTTTTTATTTAGTATGGATAAAAGTTCAACAAAATTTGAAAAAATAATTTGAAAAAATATGAATTTATAAAAGTAAATATGTAGAAGATTGAATATGTTGATTCATAGAAGGTTGAGTATATAAGGCTAAAGAGTCATCTCATATGTTTTTTACACCTATTTTTCTAGATAATTTGCATATTTATATAATAGACTATTGTGTAGTCTATTTGTGTGTTGAGTGGCTTATAGTTGGTAAATTCTCTATTATAATTTCGAGTTTTTTGAGGTCACTCTAGTTTCCTATATGTGCAAGGTCTATAAATATATTCAATATTAGGGAGAATTTGTAATGGGGATTGCATTTGTTATTAGTTTTTGGCGTTCACTCTACATTAGCGTTATGTAATACTATGCAAGTTATTAGTATAATGGATTACTATTATACCTATGTGTTTGCATTTGTACTATATTTGGGTGATCTATGTTAGTTTTTATTCATAATGATGTTAGTTATAGTGGTTTAAATTGATGCTAATAATATCATAATGAATGTGAACCCCACTAAAATATTTAACATTTTTCACTTTACTTATTGGGAATTATTATATGTGTCTCAAGCGAGACCTTCTTGCCCCTATAAGATGGAATATATTAGGACATTAGACAACAATAGGCCATATTTATAAACATTCCATTAACCTTGAGTCTATGATAAATCTAACACTCAATAATGGGAAATAATTTTCTAAAATCTTTGAAATATGGTAGATAAGTTAAATTAGGGTTTAATGATCGAGGGTGTTGGGTTTAACCTACAAAATTTCTTCAAGCAACTTGAATATTTTTAACCATGACCCTAAATTTCCCCTAAGCTTATTTAGGATGAAAATTATTAATGGAAATGGGTTGGGAAAGGTAGAAGGTGACATTAGGAAGAGGTTCTTGAGGAAAAAAAGTCATTTTATTGGCTCTTCAGAAAAATGGAAAAGAAATACTACTTTTAGGACTTTGTTTGTCTATGTTAATGTATAATTTCTACCTCAAGAGAGATGAATTTGTCACTAAGCCATTATGGTAATTGGAGTAGTTAAATACTACTCAAGTATTGTCTATGTGGATGGAGAAGGATATGGTATACTTAGCGACATTGGAGTGTTAAGCTCCCATTACTAATCTTGATGCTTTATTTGGAATGAAGGTGGTGTTGTAAGCCAAAGAACTTACAATTACAAAAGTACTAGACTAAGTTTCATATTATAACAATTGATGAAATTGTTGGGTAGAGTATAGTTCTTGAGTGAATCTTTAATGAGTTTAAATCATGTGTTCTAATTGAGATAAATCCTTGCTTGGAGGGAAAAGCATATTTGAAGGTGTACCTGGTAGAGATGAAAAGAAATCCTTTTGTGTGATTTTCCCCCATAATATACCATTCATACAACATAATTATTAATATGCCCTAGTCTTACATTGATCATTTTTTTAGGAGATGGAGGTATGAACTAGATCCATCCTAACAGTGGCCGGAAAAGGAATACACTAACAATTTTCCTTGTTGGCGCAAAGGGATGTTGTTAAAATGCATGTTTCTAGGATTTTGTGTAGATTTGATTAGACAATTTCTGTGACAAGAAATAATCTAGAAAAAACTTCTATATCAACTATATTTTTCTAGAGAATAACCATAACCATTTGACCTTCATTATTGTAAGAATATAAAATATTGTTTTTACTTCTTAGATGATTACCAAAAACAATTAATTTCTTCATACATAAGTCCTCGGCATAACCATTGAAAGAGTCAAAGCAATGTCTTACAATTTTTGTTGTAGCTAGAGCAACTTCTTCAATAAGGGACCCACTAGGACCTCAATGTTCAATTCCTATTGCATTCGAAACCTTGGAAACAGAAGAAAGAAATGAACAATTGTTATTTAAAGATGAACATTACTTTCAAAAAAAGGCTTAGAAAGAATGAACTTAAGAAAAAATAATTACATTTCCTCCACAATAAAAAAAGGTCATTTCCAACACAATAATTTTAATTTAGTCTAGGTTTTAATGATGTCAAGCCAATGTATGGTTTCAATTCAATATGTATGCAAGTGCAGAGACCATTTCATGAATATATTTTATATTTTTGGTGGTGATTTTTTAAATCTCTATAAACATTCAACTTTTCTTGAACAATGAGATGAAAATTTGTATTTCCTTTGTTTTCCAACTCTAAGTGGATGAGGAAATTAACTATGGGCTAAGTCACTATTGTGGTAACTAGAGAATCAACTAGGAAAGCATAGTTTATTCTCAGCGGTACTACCTTCCAAGATATGGCATCTGATCCTCGTATAGGTATAGATAATTTCAATGTTAGAGTCATGTCTACATTGTTTGAAAGGAATTTATCTTCTCTGGATTGAAGATGAGAAAAATAGACAAACTTCAAAAATGGTTTGTAGTCTTTTATTTTATTTTGTAATGTTTCTTTTTATAGATTACCATTTTGTGAAATACAGGGTGCCTTGTGAATATTTCCTTCCACGTTAATGCGGGCTCAAGTGCTTACTATATTAGGCTCCTTCTTGAATATGAAAATGGAGATGGCGACCTAAACTAGGTGGGTTATTTACAATGTTAATTAATTTCCCATTGTATATACTACATTGAATAATGAAATTATATTATGCATGGGTTACAATTTTATATAACAGGTTCGTGTTTCACTGTCTTTAGGGAAACCCCAATACATGGAAACCAATGTAGCAAACGTGGGGTGAAAATTGGGCTTTGAATAGTGGCCCTTTATGTGTTGTGTTTTCAATTTGCCTCACAACCCTCTTAGAAAGCAAAATTATCATTATAGATAATGTTATTCTAGAGAATTTGCACTGAAATTCTACATACAATACCAATGCCACAATTAGGCACTATAACTCTCTTTTCAAAGTCCTTTTCATCTTTTCCTCACAATAGTTGTCTGTTATTAGTATCTTCTCCATATTTAGCCTTGGACAGAATTTACCCCCCAATTAGATTTACATTCCCAATCAACCTGACTCGTTGACGCTGTCGCATGGTCTTGCCCTAATGGGTTAGTCACCCTATCAAGTGCCCCCTTCAAAGGGACTTGGGACTAGTCTAGAAAAAATGTTTGTTTATCACCCTACAAATGGCCCTCAGTCAATCTTCAAATGGGTTTGAAAAAAAAATCTTATACTGCATCACCCTTCACAAAAATTGACAATTCCACCCATCCACCATGGATCCAACATCCTCGAAACCATACAAAGGCAAAGCCCCTATGAGGGAGATGCATCAATCCCCCAAACAAGTTTTCATTCATATTTCCTCCCATTAAGGTGTGCTTGATCCAACATACTACTCATGTGTTACCAAGTGTGACAACAGAGAAAACTGACAATCGACCACCCTATAATTGACCCATGACCAATTTTGAGGCGAACCCAATTTATAGCTAATTATAAAGTCACACTCTTTGCTCACAAAAATAATTTCCATCACCATTGAAAAATGTGGTTGTGGCTCTTCACAACATTCCAACTAATTTCTAACTAAAAAAACCACAACTAGTAAGAAACTCGGGTGAAAAATCGCAAAAATGCATATAGAGGAAGCACCTGTGAGGGAGACACAACAATCCCCCAAAAGGGGGTTCTTGTTCAAAGTGTCTTCCACTAAAGTGGTGACCCAACATACCATGTCTCATGTGTTACCGTTTCCAAAATTTCATATTAGTTCTTATGTTAAATCCATCAAGTAAGATTTTATTTTTCGTTTATGAGGCTTGGTCTATGTTAGTCTTCCTTCAGTAGAAAAAAAAAAAATCTAAAATTTATGCTTCATCCTTGAATTTTCATCAAAGATAACTTAGGTCATCATCATGGAGAGTTAGGTTGTTATTATCTTGTATCGTAACTAAGCTTACAATAACCTTGATCATATTGGCTTAAATTCATATTTGTGCTCAGAATTGAGATTTTCCTAATCTTGGCCTATTCTAGGCTTGTAGTAATAAACCAAGACCCTTGGTCCTTCTCTTATAACATATATATTCTGATCCTAGTAGAATAGAGATAATTTTAGACTTGTCTTAGGTTTTTTTTTTTCAATAGGAAGTCTATTTCCAACCATTGAAATTTATTCTTACAAACTCGACTTCTGGTGAATATGTCCTTCATAATCTTGACTAGATTTCAGAGACAAATTTGAACCTTGTTCCTAACTCTAATACCATGTTGAGATAAAAATGAATAATATAATTTCTTAACATGATAATTTTTTATATATGTTTCCTCATTTAGAAATTAATTCATTCATTGGGTCATCAAGCAATTATACAAATACAATTATACAAGTTTAGAATAAGACTTGCAAGAGGGAAGCCTATGGTTGTGATAAGGTGTGGAAAAATTAATTTTAGAGAAAGGGAGAATTTGGGTTGGGCATAAAATTGTTTTTCTAATGACTTGGTTGGGTTCCCAAGTTGCAAAAAAAATAAGGATATCTATGAGGGTATGACAACTAGGGAGTTTCAAGGTGTTCCAGGGAATGTAAGGTTCCCAAGTAAGGCTATTTGTCAGGGCATGAGTGACAAGGCATGCTTCGGAATGATAATATGTGACAAATAGTGTGAAGGCATGTCAAACATGCTAAGATGTTCCTAGTGTTAAGGAATGCCAAGATGTGTAAGGGTGTGACAATGCGTGTCAGGGATGGTTAAAGAAAAAAAATGGAGAAATAATTTAAACTACAAGGAGATGAACACAAAAGAGGGTTAAAAAGTCATCAATTTACCTTGTCCGTGAGGGGCATGCTAGGAACACTAACTCTAGGTGCGAATAAGTGCCAAGTGCCAAGTGTTAGTGCATTCTATGTGCCAAATCTTCCTCTATTGCTTCTCATCTACTTTCCAATAATTTATCTCAAATAATTTTAATATTAAACCATTTAAAGCATACCAAGTCATCTCAATGCATGTCTTACATGTTAAGAATTTCCAAGCGCTAACATGTGCCAAGTTCCAATGTGTGTGAGCGAGTGTTATGCATAATATGAAGTGGCAGGGCATGTCGAAAAGTGATAATTAAAGAGTACCAATATATGCTAAGGAGTGTTTAATTAAAGAGTGCCAATACATGTTGAGGAGTGTTAGGGAGTACTAGGACAACACAAGGGAGCATGGGAGTTTCAAAATGCATGGAAGAGAATGAACATCAGGGTGTGTTAGGGAGTGGAAACGAGTGCTAGTTGTCATGCCAAGGAGGGAGTGAGAAGGTATTCTAATAATTCACACACCATATTGACCACTCACTTATTAACATTCCCACACCATAAAAAAAACCCTAAAAATGTCATTCTTAAAATCTCTTATGTCGTTTCCTAATGTCATTCAAGTAGAATCTCACAATTACTTATGTTAGTAATGGTGTGATCATTTTTTTATTATATTAAAGGAACTCTTTCTAGACATGCACCCCATCAAACATAAATCATTGAGTGGAAATGAATGGAAATGAATGAATAAGAGGGTGTTTTGGGGAATGTCACGGAGTGTCAGGCGTGCTAAGGGGGGAGTGACAAGGCATGATAGGGAATTCTATGGCATTTCAAGAAGTGCCAGGTTGTGCTAACATGTGCCAGATAGTGCCAAGTCATGCCAATGCATGCCTGGCATGCCAATGCATGCCTGGCATGCCAAGACATTCCATGTGTTAAGGAATGATGAGATGTGCCAAGTGTTAGGGTATGAAAACGCGTGTCAAGGGGTGTAAGGCGAAAAAAGGGAACACCAAGTTAAAATGGAAATAAATAAACAAATATGAGGGTTAATAATTTAGGACCTTACCTTTTCAAGAGGGGCATGCTAGGCATACCAACACTAGTGCCAATACATGCCATGGGCCAAGTTTTAGCGTGTCTTAAGTGCCAAATCATCCTCTATTACTTCTCTATTAATTGTGAAGAATTGATCTCAAATAAATTTGATCTTAAACCATGCCAAGGAATTATAGGGCATCCAAAAGCATGTCAAGAATTTTCAAGTTCCACTAAGTTCTAAGAGCCAATATGTGTCAGGGAGTTACATGCTATGGAGTTCCAGGTTTTCTAAGGAGGGAGTGGCAAGATATGCTAGATATTTCCAAGGCATGATAGAGTGATAGGAAATCATACAAAGATGTTCCAAGTTCCAATATGTGTTGAGTGTTAGTGATTTCCAAGGAAACACAAGGGAGAACTATGTAAAAATGCATGGAAATGAATGAATAAGAGTGTGTGACAAGGAGTGTCAGTGAGTTCCAAGTGTGTTAAGGAGGGAGTGACATGGTATGTTAGACAGTGATAAGTCATGCTAGTGTGCCAAAGTGGCATGTGGCCAAGATGTGCCATGTGCCAGGGTGTGCCAACACATGCTAGGAAGTGTTAGGGAGTCATAGGGACACACAAGGGAGAAATAGGTGAAAATAATGCATGAAAATGAACAATTAAGAGATTGTAACAAGAAGTGTCAGTAAGTTCCAAGTGTGCTAAGGAGGGAGTCATAAGGTATGCTAGGAAGTGCTAAGGTATGTTAGAGGTTAGGGACACATGAAAAGATGTGCCGGGTGCTAGGGTGTGCCAATGCATGTCAGGGAGTGTTATGGAGTACCACGGAAAAACAAGGGAGCAATAGTTTAAAATGCATGGAAATGAGTGAATAAGAGTGTGTAACAAGGATTTCTAGCAAATTCTAGGTGTGTTAGGGAGGGAGTGATAATGTATGTTAGGTAGTGCCAAGGAATGCTAGAGTGCCAGGGCAACATGCCAAGATGTGGCAAGTGCTAGGGTGTGCCAATGTGTGTCAGGGAGTGTTAGGGAGTGCCATAGAAACATAATGGAGAATTAGTTAAAAATTCATGGAAATGAACGAATATATAGTGTGTGGTAGGGAGTGTCAGCGAGTTCCAACTGTGCTAAGGATGTAATGACAAGGTTATGTGCTAGACAATGCCAAGGCATGCTAGAGTTCCGGGGCATGAAAAGTAATGGTAGGGTGTGTTAGGGTGCTCCAAATAATGTCAAGGAATGCAGGATATGATAACATGTGGCACATAGTTCCAAGGGACTATTAGACATTTCAGGTGTTATGGCATGCCAAGATGTAAACGATGTTGCTCATTTATTTTATGGACACGATTGGACATGAGCCTTGACTTGGTAGCTTTTTAAGTGGGATGAGTTAATATTGGCCATGAGTAGCCTAAGATTAGTTACATTCCAATGTAAACAAGCCATAGTATATTTGTAGTAAATGAAACTTGGTCAAGTTGTTGTAGTCGTGGCAGGACCTGGTTGGGTTCCCAAGTCTAAAAAAAATAAGGGTAGTTATGAGGACATGACAGTTAAGGAGTTTTAGGGTGTACCAATGAATTAAAAGGTGTGCTAACACATGCCATTTAGTGTTAATGCATGACGAGGAGTGTTTGGGAGTGTTAGGGCATCACAAGGGAGAACTAGTTCAAAGTGCATGGAAACAAATGAATAAGAGTGTTTGCCAGGGAATTTCAGTGAGTTCCAGGTGTCCCATGGATGAAGTGTGTTAGGAGAATTTCGTAATATGAATTTTAGGAGGAAATCCTATGATTGAGATAAGGGGATGGATGAAGCAGTTTCAGACAAAGGGAGACTTTGTGCTAGACACAACAATATTTTTTCAATGACTTGGTTTGGTTCTCAAGTCACAAAAAAATTAAGGTTATCTATGAGGGAATGACAATTAGGGGGTGCCAAGGTGTGCAGGGAATCCCAGGAAGTGATAACACATGCTATAAATTTCTAAGGCATGTTAGGCATTCCAATATGTGTTAGGTGCTAGGGTTTGGCGCCAACACATGCAAGGGAGTTCCAGGGAAACAAAATCGAGGACTAGTTTCAATTCCTTGGAAATGAATGAATAAGAGTGTGTGATAGGGAGTGTTAGAAAGTTATAGGTGTGCTAAGGAGGGAGTAAGTAATCATAAAATGCTAGGAAATCATGCCAATATGTGCCAAGTTATAGGGTGTAAAAATGTGTGCCAAGGAGTGTTAGGGAGTGCTAAAGAAACACAAGGGAGAATTATGTCATAATGCAAGGAAATGAATGAATAAGAGTGTGTGACAAGGAGTTTAACCGAGTTCCAAGTATGATAAGAAGGAGTGACTAGGCATGCTTGGAAGTGCTAAGGAATGCTAGAGAGCTAGGGTGGCATGCGACCAAGATGTGCCAATGCCTGCAAGGAAGTGTTAACTGGAAGTTCCAGGGAAACAGAAGGGAGCACTACATAAAAATGCATGGAAATGAACAAATAAGAGTTTGTGATTGGAAGTGTCAGTGATTTACAGGTGTGCTAAGAAGGGAGTGACAAGTTATGATAGGTAGTGTTAAGGCATGGTAGAGGCCAGGGTGACATGCCAAGACGTCTTAGGTGCTAGGGTGTACCAACTCATGCCAAGGAGTGTTAAGGAATGCTATGGAAATACTAGGGAGCATTAGGTTAAAATGCATGGAAATGAATGAATAAGAGTTTGTGACTAAGAGTTTCAATGAGCTCTAGGTGTGCTAGGTAGTGCCAAGGAATGATAGAGTGCTAGGGCATCATGCCAAGATGTGCCAGGTGTTAGGGTGTGCTAATGCGTGCTAAGGAGTGTTAGGGAGTGTCAGGTAAACAAAAGGAAGAACTAGATAAAAATGCATGGAAATGAACTAATAAGAGTGTGTGATAGGGAGTGTCAATGAGTTATAGGTGTGTTAAGGAGGGACTGACAAGGTTATATGCTAGGCAATGCCAAGGTATGTTAAACTACCAAGGCATGTCAAGAAGTGTGAGGGTATGTTAGATAGTCTAAAATCATGTCAAGGAATGTATGGGATGCTAACACATGCCACATAATGCCAAGGCATTTAAGACATGTCATGTGTTATGGCATGTCAAGATGTAAACCATGTTGCTTAGTTGTTTTACGACCACAGTTTGATGTGATGAGCCTTGTCTTGGTAACTTGTTAAGTGGGATCAATTGATATTGGACATGAGTAGTCTAAGATGAGTTACATGTAGTTCTTAGGTGAACAATGCATATGTTGAATTTCCATGAAACACGAGAATATGGGTTTGGTCTTAAAATGTAATATCCCCAAATTGGGATTGCTAGCAATACATGCCTGAAAAACGCATTTTTCAGGGGTGTGTGCTACAAAAAAAAATATTAGCCCTTGGATCCCTTAGATCTGATAATCTAAGACCCAAATACAAGAGGAAATCAGAAATCAAGCAAACTAGGTGAGGTAAACAAGCCTCTCACACCTAGAATGGTTGGGAAATGCCCAATAATGGGACTGCATCAATATGTAAACACAATGCTGGAGCAGAAACAAGATATTCAGTCATGAAATGTGTCAAGAAGCACATTATCATCAGTTGGTGTCACAACATCAACTTATACTTCATTTTAGGATCCAAAAGTTGAGGAAAAGTAGCATTTTAAGCCCTAAAAATGTTATTCCCAACAAATCACATATTAACAGGGGAAAATAACTATTATAGGTCAATTTGGGTACCATTCCAAATGACCTAGTTAACTGGGAATCATCTCCAGGACCGATGATCAAGGGTCTATCATTTCCTATCATCTTAGTTGCTATATGCCCTAAGACAGAAAACAAGACAAATCAAACAGTGACTTTCATCAAGCAAAGTTTTCCATGGTTTGAGGCTTATTATTTAGCATATGAGAGCTCACCAACGCAGGCTCTAAGGGGCCTAAGTGCATTGCATATGTAGGTAGCCCCATGCAAGGCTGCTCTGAAAAGCACTTCCTGACATTCAAAGGTGCGTTGGTCACATTGGGAGCGAAATTCTCATTGTTCCAGAATCTCCACTTGGCCAGTGCCTTCTAGAAGAGTTCACATGTGTCAAGATTTGGATCCAAGTGTCCATTTGAAATCTACATGAATTGAAACATGTCTTTCCTATTTTTGGAAAGATATTGATTGCAAAAAAGCCTACAGATCATCTATAAATTAAACACAAATATAAGTGTTTGAGAAAGGAATAATTTAAGTAGAGAAATGCTGGAGAATTTTCAATTGAGAGTTTGATTTGTGGAGCTGTTGTTGGAGAGATTTATGCTGTGATGAGACTTGGGAACTATGCTGGAAGGTCACTCCAAATTAGTCACTAGGTTGTAACCTCTCTTTCTATCATCAATAAAGAGTACTTATTGTTTTTCCCTACATGCATCTATGTCTACTTTGATTTTCCATATTTTAAGATCTTGGTTGATGACTGTAGTTTATGCTTAACTGATTTAGCTAACTAGCTTGAATAGATATCTATATTATTGCATCTTCTGCTATTTCAGTGTTCTTTCTTGCAGGAAGCATTCAACCAACAAACAACTTGAATTTTAAGCTGTAGTGGAAGTGACAGAAAGGAGTCATTTGGAAGCGACTGAAACAAGTAAGCCTCCAATCCTCTCTGTGTATCTATTCTGAGTTAGGAGAAATGGTAGTATAGTCTTTCAACTATTTTTCTAGACTAAAACCTATCTAGGGAAGCATAATTTATCCATAGATTACAATTCTAGCCCAAAAATAACGGTGGGACCCTTGAGCTTATGCTATATGGGATTCACACCCAGAGAAGAATAAAAAACAAATCTGTTTTATTAAGTTAAACAGATCTCCCGGTCCCAATATGGCTCAAAAAGGCCCCAATCCCATGAATTAACTCAACAGAAAGCTACTGAAGCATATATAGCATGATTTTTTGAGGGTTTCATATGTAATATGGTGCAACATTAGATCTAGAGTTTATTGTATCAAAAAATGGAGGAAAATGGAGATCTATCTCTTTTTATACATCAAAGAGATAACCCGGGAAGGGTTTTCATGAGAGCACAAGTACATAATAGCAGATCTACAGATCTAGATCTCGAAAATGAAGTTACACTGTAGCTATGAATACATATAGCTGAAATATACAAGAATTAGAATAAGGATGCTTTATAAAGCCTTCCAGGAGAAGGTTTGGACCTTCCTCCAAGGAACAAGCTCACAAACAAGGGCTTAATGCCTACTATTGCAACACTGAGTAAAATGATGCAGTTTTTGTTAGTGACTACACTGTAGAAGGTGGAGAATGCTTTGGCCACATGCCAAGATGTACAAGATGCTCAGAAACCTTCTTTACAGATCTTGTAAAGAAAGGGAAGCTCCCTCCTCTGAAAGATAAGATCAGAAAGTGGTGTTGGGGACTTTCCACTACAACACCCTCAAGTTTGAATGTGGAAAAATAAAGTACAATACTTCTTCAAGAGGCCTCTCAAGAAAGGAGAAGGATTCTAAACAGGAGATCCTTGTGCTAAAAAAACTGCAGCTCTAATAAACAAAATGCCAAATAGTCTAAATAGACCAAAATGAATAATATCCGAGCTAACCCCAAATGGCTGCCATCCTCTTCCTTATAAAATTGTGAGCATCTTCAGCTTGGGTCCCACCCATTAGGGTTTCCAATTCCACATGAGCAATCTCCCTCCAAAATTACGTTGTACCTTCATCAAGGCCACTCCTCCATACTGCGCTGTTTGATTTGGTCAAGGTTGACCTCTTCAATCTTATTTACCCCTTTTCACACTCAAGTAACTTCAATCCAGCTCTCAAATGTTTTTCTAGGTTTATCCTTGTTCACACTGAACTAGTTACATTGATTATCTCCTCTTCTTCATGCATGCATGTTTACTTAGTCAAAATTGACTTTGTCCTCATCCATTTTCCCCTATTCACACACACAAGTGTAAAATCCAGCTACTATGATGATCTATTTTCACATTATAATAGGTTTTATTCATGTTTTTATTATGCATGGGCTTCCTTACCCATTTATTAAGTTGCTAGGTGGTAAAAACAAAATTTAATATTCACATTAGTTGCTTGCTAATGTAGGAATATTACAGTCCTCCCCTCCCAAATGTTTCCTGTCCTCAAGCAACAACAAGGAAAAAACTGAAAATCTTCCTCCCAAGGCATTGAGTTTGAGATGTGTTTAGGAACTATCATTCCCATGTAAAACCTCCACCCCCAAGCTATCATCCATACACGATGAGTCACCCTCCCACATTGCAAATTATAAAATATCTCCTCCACCTTAAGATTCTGCAATATAGGTGGTTTGAATAACTGAACATGGCAGACAAGATGGCCTACCCCACGCTGTCTTCCTCTCCAGTTATGATAAGTGTAGAGCATATGCTGTCCTTGGGTTGCAATAAGGTTTCCCTCAAATGGCAAGAAGAAGATTATATCTCCAAAGATCCTTTCTCCCATGTCATGAATCATGCTAGCCCAAATCATCCCATTCACAATGAATGGCACATCATCACCATTAGGTATCCAAATCAGAAAAATGCTGAATGTTACATGCAAGTTTGGATAATATCAATGGTTTTTCAGGTGGATACAACGTAGTTTTCCCAACTGCTGCTTGGAAATGTCATGTGGCAAGATGTCCTCCAAAAAAGGACTAGTTGTGCATGAGTGCTCATCTACTATGTGGTAGTAAGCAACAATACATATCAGCTGTACATGATCAAAATGACAAGACACTTGCCCAAAGTCATGTATATATGGGTTATTATCATTACAAACGCTGGCCCTAAAGTGACCATGTAACCCAAGAATAATCTTGCTCTTATGTAGAGCAATGCACTGCCCATGAATGGTGAAAGGATACAGATACTCAATGGAACAATCAGTAAGTATAGAAATGTATCTTTTACCATGCATGATGAGTAAACTGAAAGTGAGGTCCATGGATGAGCCTTCCCATGTGAATATCCTCATGAAAATCTGCAAAATGGAAGGATGCATATTCCCCTTGGAATATCCCATCAAGATATAATTACTCCCAAGTGACAGCGCTGTTGGCCTTAGTGTTAAGGCTCTTGTCACTCCATGACTTATCTCTTTGACATTCCACATGCCAAAGCCATCCACCAATATGCTACTATGTGAGAAGCTCTTCCTCCCATGTGGAAGCCTCTCCCTGTCCTTCAATGCTGAAGGGTAGCCTCTTTGCACTTTGAATGTGCCATACATTCCTCCTAAAATACCATGATGAGTATGGAGAAATTTCAGCCCATACTCTCCCAATAATAGCCACAACAACAAGGACTCTTGCTGCCTCCTTGCATTCTCAAAATGCAAATCATGGAGCAATAATACCATGATGGAAATGTGAGATGTCTCATCAACATGATACAAACCAACTCCCTCATACATCATGGGGAAGTTATCCTTCCTCCAAAAACAATGTACATACATGAAATACATCTCAAACATAAATACATGTGAGAACATGAGACATATATCAAACAAAGGAAAATACATGGACATAAGATTTGACATATGATGTCCAAAATCTCTTATTAATAGCCACTACAACCATGCCTTCTTCTTATGCATCCTATCATTGAGACATAAGGCATGAGATAAGGAAATATGAACCTTTGGGTAGTGGCCATACTCATCCAAAAGCAACCAGTACAGCCATGCTTCTTGCTGGCATGTATCATAGATTTGCAAGGAGTTTGGAAACCTCTTTCTCCACACTACCATCCACTCATCCCAATGCGGGTGATGGATATCATTCTGAAAACATCTCGTATCCTCCCAGGGTATGACACCAACATTCTCAGATATTTGAAGAACTTTTCATTTCATGAAATGTTGAAGTGCACCTCCAATGGAATCTCCTGATGAGACCTCCTCCTCATGCATGGCCTTCCAAAACCAAAGAGGCCTTGGATCTGCTGCAAGTAGAAGTCTCTCTTTGAGCTGTGGCATGCTCATTGAGAGAGTGTCATCTAGAGAGGAGAAAAAGTTTCTCATCTCAAGATGTCTACCCTTTGACATCTCTTTCTCCATGGCTTCCTGAATGAAGCTATTATCTGAATTCTCCAATGAGGAATGGGTCCTGCTTCCTTTACTGTTGCTCTTGGACAGCACAGTGCAATATTGTTGCACTAAATTAGTAGTAAGTGATGATCCCGGGTCATACAATAGCAGATTTCCACAATCTTCTGAAATATTTTCTGCAATAATAGAAAGTGGAAATGCAATCATACCTTGCTGGCCTTTGGGAACACCTTGCATGGCTGCAAGAGTTCTTTCTTCCACTGTGTTGGCTCCCTCAACTGCTGATGTTGAAGGATTCCCCTTAAAGGTTGTGACAGTGCTAATATATGTCTCCTCAAGAGGTGTTGAGGGCTCCTCCCTCTTTGATTTTTCTCCATCAAATATCTTGATCACACTCTGAGTGAAATCTACAAGAGTAGATATTATTGCATGACTTATGTGACTGAACCACCAAGTGCTTGCTTTGCCCTTCATGTGCAGCGCTGCAATATCTACTGCTTCAAATTCTACCACTATATTTAGTAGGAATAATTCTTCAAGTCTCTTGTCCAATTCCTTGCTGAAGATGATCCATCAAAAGTAGACAATAGAAACCTATTTCCCTTCATTCTTCTTGTGCCGCAAGGCCTCCTTTCTTCCTCCAGTTGAATGAACTGTGGGAAGGCTAGAGTCTCTTTGAAGGATCTAGTTTAAGTCTTGTACTCAACAAGGTATTCACTTAGAATATGATGTTCCAAGTGTCTTCCATGTTTCTGGCCTTATTCTTTGTGAGAATAGGAAGTGCATGGTCCTTCCTCTTCTTGAAACCCTCTAGGAGTTTCTTGGCATCTCTTCTCCTTCATCAAATTAACCTCATGGGAGAGGTTCTTTCTAGATCTAAAAATTGATGAGAGTAAATTAATCCTCTCCATCATTCTGATATTTCTCCCTATTATGGCTGGAACTCACAGGCTGAGCCAAGACTATGCTCTGATACCACTATAATATCCCTAATTGGGATTGCTAGCAAGACATGCCTGGAAAACACATTTTTCAGGGATGTGTGCTATAGAAAAAAAAATTAGCCCTTGGATCCCTTAGATATGATAATATAAGACCCAAATCCAAGAGGAAATCAGAAACCAAGAAAACTAGGTGAGGTAAACAAGCCTCTCACACTTAGAATGGCTGGAAAATGCCCAATAATGGGACTGCAGCAATATGTAAACACAATGATGGAGAAAAAAATATATATTCACTCATGAAATGTGTAAATAAATAAATTATCATCATTCGGTGTCACAACAACAACTTATGCTTCATTTTAGGATCCAAAAGTTGGGGAAAAGCAACATTTTAAGCCCTAGAAACGTTATTCCCAGCAACTAGCATAATAAAAGGGGAAAATAACAGTGGGATCCTTTAGATTATGATATATGGGACTCAAAATTAGAAAATAATCATAAACAAATATGTTTTACTAAGTTAAACAGATCTCTCGGTCCCGATATGGCTCAAAAATGCCCAAATCCCATGACTTAACTCAACAGAAAGCTATTGAAGCATATACAACGTGATTTTCTGAGGGTTTCAAATGTAATATGGTGAAACATCATATATTTAGTTTATTTTATCAAAACATGGAGGAAAATGGAGATCTAGCTCCTTTTATACATCAAAGAGATAACTCGGGAAGGGTTTTCATGAGAGCACAAGTACATAATAGTAGATCTGCAGATCTAGATCTAGAAAATGCAGTTAAACTACATATATGAATACATATAGCTTAAATATACAAGAATTAGAATAAGTACTCTTTAGAAAGCCTTCCAGGAGAAGGGTTGGCCCTTCCTCCAAGGAAAAATCTCACAAACAAGGGCTTAACCCATGCTATTGTAACACTGAGTAAAATGACGTAGTTTCTATCAGTGACTACACTGTATAAGGTGGAGAATTATTTGGCCACATGCCTATATGTACAAGATGCTCATAAAACTTCTTTACAGATCTTGCAAAGAAAGGGAAGCTTCCTCCTCTAAAAGATAAGCTCAAAAAGTGGTGTTGGGGACTTTCCACTACAACACCCTACAACACAGCACTATACTATATAGAAATAATGCTGTGGATGAAGGAGGATGATTGGCCTCAAGCCTAAATGTGGAAAACTGAAGTAAAATACTCCTTCAAGAGGCCTCTCAAGAAAGTAGAAGGATTCCTAAATAGGAGATCCTTGTGTTGAACAACACTGCAACTCTGCTAAAAAGAAAGAGGATGCCAAACAATCTAAATAGAACAAAATGAATAATATCCAAGCTAAACCCAAATGGTTTCCATCCTCTTCCTTATAAACTTTGTGAGCCTCCTTACCTTGGGTCCCACCCATTAGGGTTTCCAAGTCTACATGAACAATCTCCCTCCAAAATTACATTGTACCTTCAATCTAGCTCTCAAATGTTTGTCTAGGCTGATCCTTGTTCCAAATGAACTAGTTACATTGATGATATGATCTTCCTCATGCATGCATGTTGAATTAGTCAAACTTGACTTTGTCCTCATCCATTTTCCCCTGTTCACACACACAAGTGTAAAATCTAGCTACTGTGATGATCTCTTTTCACATTATGATAGGTTTAATTCATGTTTTTATTATGCATGGGCTTCCTTACCCATTTATTAAGCTGCTAGGTGGTAAAAAAAAATTTAATATTCACATTAGCTGCTTGCTAATGTAGGAATATTACATAGAATGTTTGATGCAAACACACTCAAATGTTGCAACACATCTACTTTGCACAATGAAATCTACACACATCAAGGAATAAACTAGTGCACATGAAATTTTTTACTTTTTCAAACCTTTCTTCATTAAATTACAAACTATAATAGAATAGGTTAGAGCTCTCGTACCATGGATCATGACCCTTTATAATCACACTAATACAAGGAATACAACTAGGGCTTGGTGTTACTCCTTTGAAAACCAATCTACCTTTGACAACCAATCTACCTTGAACAAGACAAAACTTGAGCCACTTTTTTATGGTGGCCACACATAGCTCTTTCAATCCACATGTCTTAAACACATCTGGTAGCTCCTCTTGCCACCCATTATGCTCAATGTGCCTCTATCAATGAGCTCAACTCCTTTAGGTTACTGAACTAAGCTCAAAAAAAATTTCCCTCTATCTACCTCTTTTTTCCTTTAAGGTTTGCAACACTTAGGGTTTTTGTTCAATTGTTCACAACTTTATTGTGAAAACCCTTTGGCCTACCCACTTTTTCCATATCGCTACTCCAAGATTACAAGTCTAGGGATATGGAGGTTTCCCTTTTTCTCAATGAAAAAATCCTCTATAATACAATGAACTAGGGCTAGTTGGCTAGCCCACTTGACTGCTACTTTAGTCCTTCAAAGTCTGCACGTCCTTAGGCCCAATACACCTACCCTTCTACCAGTCTTGTTTTCCTTCACAAGTACAGGACTTAGAGCTCCTCTTTGATAGTCACCTAAAATCCCTCCAATTTTACTTGGACTAACATCAATTTTCCCAATCACAGTAAATTATTTTATTGATATAGTGCCCACAACACTAACCTCATCTAGGGCTCTTCAAATATTCCACCTAATAGTGATTTGAGTCCTCTAAAAATCAATATTCTTGTGTACCAATATCTTTTTTTTCCAATATATGAACAAATATGAACTACTCATCTTATAATCCTTATAATAATTTGTAGATGAATGAACTAGGGTCACAAATCATCCATTTACATTCCATTGACTAACTGTTTATAGGTTGCTTTAAATTTATGTCCAAAACTCTATGGATAGTCCATGAAAATCAACTCCTCTTCATGTTAATCCATTCCTCATATGGCACATTTCTTCTGCTCCATCTTCTATGTAGGTTCCACCTTCCTTTGGATTTTCTATCTCTGCACATACTTCTACAAACCATCTTCCAAATTTGTTGTATATATTGCAGAGATAAACCTATCTATAAGGATCACAACCCCTCTTCTTCTATGCAGATCAGTCACAGTCTTAATGCCATACCTTATGGATTGAACATTCTAGGAAACCTCCATAAATGGAATTATACTTCTATTCTAATTTCTTTATAACAAACCCTATCCACCCATAGCAAAAACGAAGACTATTTCCTCCATAAGAGACTTGACCTAGCTCATATGGATCCATAGATTCTGGGTAATTCTATGACTGAATATTGACCTGAAATATAGATCTCTATGACCCTCAAACTACGGTTACCTCAATAAATATTACACCTATGACTACTTTTGTTCTAGCCCCAAATTCTAATGTAGACCCTCCTCCATTTGTGTTGGTATTTATCACAGACCTTGCAACCTCCTAACCACCACAATGTAGGGTCTCAACCCTCTCTACTATTTCAAAATTTGAGGCGGCCTTCACACAGAAACACCACTGAAATCACATGCTGAAATTCTCATGAGCCACCTCTCTTGAGCTTGATCTTCCATAATATAACCAACAATATGCCATCCTACTTCCTATCTCGAACCCATTAAGGTATCTAACATTCTTGTGAACCCTCACATCATGATCTCACTCTTGGTGGATGATCATGGCCTCCCTTTAGCAACGCTTACTCAAACCTCTAACTCGACCTACTTTAGGACAACATCACTCCTGGCCTCCTTGATCAAATGAACTCCTTCTCACTTGATGTTCTTGCCTTCATACTAAGGCCTCCTTAAATATATTTTCCCAGCTAGGCCTCTTAATAATGTTATATAACTTACAAACTTTATCCACTTAGACCTTAGGAAATATTATTTTTTCTTTTTATTTGTATTTTAGATTTTAAACCCCATCTCGGGTCCAAAGCCCCTTTGCTTGGGTTAATTTCCCACAAATCCTTTTGTGGCTAAACTCACACAAACTAATCACACTAGGCATGTGGATTGTTGAGTCAAATTATATGCTTATAATTTGCCAATCATAAATTGTCAACCCATAAAGGTAAACTAATGAGATGCAGTGCAAAGTATATGCAGGCTGATTAATTCAAGTGTTAATAAATTATACACACATCAAATAATGATTCTTTCCTATGTCAATACTTGGAAGCAATGGCTATGGAGTGGCATATATCATCCATTTACAACACTTGGGATTGCTGATATTGACCATGAAAAGATAAAGATCAAACAACAATCAACAACTCATGCCTCTTTCCCGTATCAATACTTTAACAGCAATGGCTATGGAGTGGCCTATAACATCCCTCTACAGCACTTGGTTTTGCTGATATTGATGCAGGAAAAGATAAAATATCAACCACAATCAAGAATCCAACTTAAAGAGCATGAATCCAAACATTGATCAAATGAAAAGAACTCATTAACATAAATAATTAAATCACTTAACCAATTAATAGTTTGTTGCAGGAAATGCAGAAAGAAAGCACTAGTTGTGTACAAGAATTATTAATGCATAAATGAAATAGAAATAAAACACACATTATGCTGCGGGAGTTTTGAGCGAAGGGGGCCCTCCCTCACTCACAACTCCTTCAAAAGTCGAAGAAGCTGCTTAGAAAGATAAACAAAACATAGACTATTTTATTAATTTGGAAATTACAGTCAAGTATAGTCTGATGTCTTGCTATCAACAACAATCCCAACCCAACCTCCTTTACAAAGTGAAATACATCAGATTTATACATTTCTCAAAGCCCATATTTGGCTTGAACAAATTAGATCACTAATCTAAGCCTACAACCAATGATATAGATACAAATTGACAAAGTAAACTTTTGTTGAGTCCAATCCATGACTGGAAGCATGGATTAGATTATTTCCGTTGCGCGGCTGAAGATGTTTCTCCATGTGGGCACGAGAGAAGATCTAGAGGTTCGGGTGGTTGAAAAAGAGGATTCGAAACAGTGAATAGGACAACTTCCATATGTAGCAAATTCCCTTCAAAACCCATGTCTTTACTCGATCTAGAGATGAGTGGAACATGGTCAACCATTGATATCGCTGCAGGAAATCAAGACGGTTGCAGGAAATCGACGTATCTGCAGGAAATCCGGAACGTCTGCAGGAATGTCGGCCGCATGAGCTGTCTACAAGATTTGCGGAAATGTTCGAATCTAGCAAATCTGCGCATGAGTTCTAGACTAGTTAGAGTAGTAATGCAATAGAGACACAACTAGATCAAAGAATACTCGAATTTAGATAAAATGACACTTCTTATGATAATTTAACATACCTCGGGCTTATGGTACCCTTTTTAGCCAAAACTAGATAACACAACCGAACTAGATATAATTAAAGAGCGAAAAGGGTTCAAAAATAGGGGAGGCAAGGCCTAGGATAGGTGTCAAAAATGGGTAAAGTTCAAACTTAACATCTCTTCCACACCAAAACTCTTACATGTCCCTATGCAAGCAAAATTGAGGCAGTCCTCAAACAAAAAATCAACTTTTCTCCTAGGCTGCAACTATTGTAGCCATATGATCTAGTTGGGCCCGACTAGATTCCGCTTGAATCTGTCCCCTATACATTTCATTCTTCTCCTTCAAGTGGTCGATCTGGGCCTGCTTCTTTTTCATGATGCAGGCTGCTTTCTCATGCCACTCTTCGCATTCTTTCTGCATCTTAAGGCTATTTCCCTTCAGGGTCATGTTCTCTGCTTTCAAGGCCCGTTCTGAAAGGGTAAGTTCCTTAATGGCCTCTTCTAGCATATGTCAATACCATTTATTCAATGGAGTCACCTCTCCCTCATGATGCCCCTGTGAGGATTGGGGCACACTCAAATGCTCCCGCACTTTCACGGCTTCATTCTAACTTTCCTGTTGTGAAGGATCCTGAAAGGACACAGTGTCCTTGTCAACGAATGTAGCGGGTTTACCTTCACCTTTCCCTTGGCCTCGCCACGAGACTTATCTGTCTTCTTGGTAAATGTTTTGGGTGGTGTCCCTTCCCTTTTTGTATCCTTAATGACCAGCCAAGCAGCCTGGCTTCTGTTATATCTTTTAGCAGGGGTAGAAGGCCTCTTTTGCTGGGAGCCCTTCCCAGTGGTTTCACCAGTTACCATAACTTCGTCATCCCCATCATCTTCTTTAACCTTTGGTCCATGGGTATGTGTATTCTTCTTCGGTTTCTCTGTGGGTTTTCCTCACTGAATCCTAAGAATTCAGAATCTCCATCATCCACAAAATGGTCTTATGTCAGAAATTCCTCCCATGTATTTTTCTGTTTCTGCAGGACTTCCACCAAAATAATCTTCACCAGCCTATGATGGTAGAGGTTTTCCTCTATTATGGTGACCCTCACTTTTGCGACCATGGACATTTTTATCAATGACATTTTTAAATAATAGGGAAAATTTATGGGCTTGTATCAAAACTGTCCAAGAAGCCTAACATGAAACAGGAATGCGAGGCCAAGGTGACCCTCACATGTAACATAATTCAGCAAGAAAAAAAATAACTGACAGTATTTAATCCTTAAAAAATCCTTTGGAATCCCCTTACTCCAGTTGAGGTTTGAGTGATCCTTTTGTAGGAAATATTTGCACATTTCTTTGTTGAAGCGACATTTTTTAAACCATCATTCTCCATCTTGCAGAATTCCACATGCCTGCGCCACCAAGTCTTCCATCAACCTAAACTATATGTTTCCAAACTGTGCTTTATCCCCATTCAGGTTCAAGGAAAAATATTTTGTTACTTCAGAGTTATGGCCGCTGAACCTCTAGAAGAAAGGAAACCATCCCTCCTTTTCTATTCTTGCCTTGCTGCGAGAATCAGCTTCCAGCAGCGTAAGGCTCTATGGCTTGAATCAGACAGGGGCTCAGAGCTTAGACATGGAGGAGGATAAAATGGACAGGAAAGTGAGGAAACAAATAGGGCAATTAGGGACAGAAGGAACAGAGCAAAAGATTTCTCAATCACATAGGGGCCTAGCCAATGTGTGTCAAATTTCCCTTTGAAGTTTTTAAATTTAGAATCATACAACAATGCCTAATCTCCCTCTTTGAATTGTTTGTTCTTGATGTATTTGTCGTACCATTTAGCCCTTTTTTGTTGGATCAAGTCAGTATGCTCAAAAGAATCCTGCCTAATCTCATCTCAATCATTGAGCTGCAAGATTTCTGATGTTGTGCTTCATCAAGGTTTATACCCAAATCTGATTCCATTCTAAAGGTTTTGATCTTAAATTCAATGGCCAACAAAACTTGTTTTCCATACACTAGTTCATACATAGAGAAGCCAGTGTAACCCCTCCATGTAATCCGATAAGCCCACAAGGCCTCAAGAAGTCTGTCATACCAATCCTTCTTGTGTAATTTCACTGTCTTGGTAAGGATTGTTTCTAGCACCTTGTTGGTTGATTCCACCTGCCCATTGGCCTGTGGATGATAAGGGGTGGACTTCCGGTGGGTGATCCAGATATTTTTTCACAATTTCCTACATAATCTTAGACACAAGCTAAGCACCTTGATCAGTAGCTATTTCCCTAGGTACTCCAAATCTTACAAAAATATCAGAGAAAAGAAAATCTGCCACTGCTTTTTCCGTTGCTCTAGGTAGTGCTCTTACCTCCACCCACTTTGTCACATAATCAGTACAAACCAAAATATACTTCTTACCTTTGGATATAGGATTTATGGGACCTAAAAAACGAAGAGCCTACCTCTCAAATGGTTCTATGAGAATCTATGGCTACAAAGGCATCTCATCTAATTGTACAGGTTGCCCCATTCTCTCACAGCTATCACACTTCTGAACATACTCCTTTGCATCCTTGAAGAGATTTGGCCAGTAATAACCTGAGCAAAGGATCTTATAAGTTTTCCGCTTGTATGCAAAGTGTCCTCCACATGATTCATCAGGACATGCTCTTAGGATGTCATAGATCTCATCGTCTCTGACACACCTATGGATAATCAAATCAGGTCTAGTAGAAAAGAGATCTCCCCTAATCCAAGAATAATCAACACTTTTCTTAATGATTCTCTTTTTCTGATTAGGTGAAAAGTAGGGTGGAAAATTTCCTGTAGCAAGATAATTTGCCATGTCTGCAAACCAAGGTGTTTTAACACAGACGACAAACAAATTTTCATCTGGAAAGTTATCATTAATAGGAACATCCTCACCTGCATGGATGAGCCTAGACAAGAAATCATCTACCTAATTTTCTTTTCCCGGTCTATCCAATACCGTGATGTCAAATTCCTATAGCAACAACAACCACCTAGTAATTCTGCCATTAGTTACTGGTTTATTCATGAGATAACGAATAGCAGAATGATCTGTGTGTACAAAAACTTCATACCTTGTGATGTAATGTCTAAACTTGTTAATAGCATAAATCACAATAAGGAATTCTTTTTTAGCTACCATGTAATTCAGTTTTGAAGGAGTCAAGTTCTTACTAATAAAATAAATGGCATGGGTTACATCATCCTCCTTTTGATCCAATACTGCTCCTATGGCTGAATCAGAGGCCTCAGTGGAAATATGAAAGGAAAATTCCAATCTGGGCCTCTCAAGACAGATGCTGAAGAAAGCTTTTCTTGATTTTATCAAATGTAGCTTGACACTGATCATTCCAATGAAATTTAGATTCTTTGGTCAAAAATTTAAACAATGGAGAGGCTACCTTTGTAAATTTTTCAACAAACCTTCTGTAGTAACCTGAATGTCCAATGAAACTACGAACTCCCTTTTGATTGGTTGGTGGGGGAAGATTTACAATAACCTCAATCTTTGCTGGATCGACCTTAATTCCTGCAATAGAAACATGATGAACCAAAACAATACCTTCAATCATAATCAGAAAACATTTTTCATTATTTAACGAAATATTAGTTTCTCTACATCTCTACAATTTTTTTTG
The DNA here is from genome assembly GCA_034641835.2 of Pinus albicaulis. Classification (NCBI taxonomy): domain Eukaryota; kingdom Viridiplantae; phylum Streptophyta; class Pinopsida; order Pinales; family Pinaceae; genus Pinus; species Pinus albicaulis. The sequence continues at coordinate 560,614,029 of CM076574.1, forward strand.
AAGATTATGTAAAGATTCTTCAAAAGTATCACCCATAACTATAAAATCATCCATATAAACTTCTACGTAATCATGCAAAAGATCATAGAAAATACCAAGGACCGCCTGTTGAAATGTGGTTGGTGTTTTTCATAGAGCAAATGGTAATACTTTGTATGCATAGATACCCTAGGGACATGTAAACGTTGTCTTTTCCTAATCCTCAGGGACTATCCTAATCTGATTGTATCCATTGAATCCATCTAGGAAGGAAAAGTACTTTTTCCTTGCTAGAGTATCCAGTACTTAGTCTATAAACAGTAAAGGGAAATGGTCTTTTAATGTAGCTTTGTTTAATTCCCCGTAATCTACACACACACTCCCCATTTACCATTTTTCTTAGAGACAATGACTAGTGGGGATACCCACTGGCTATCTAAGATAGGATAGGTGAATCCTACATTTAATTTTTTTTTTAATTCACATTTTACAATTTCCCTTAAAGCAGGGTTCATCCTCCTTTGTGGTTGTCTCACAAGCCTAGCATTTCTTCTATATAAATGTGATGAATGCATGTGTTTGGGTGAATTCCTCTCGTATTAGTATCTTCCCATGCAAATGTATCTGAATTTTTTTTCAATGTTTGAAATAATTTATTTTCTTGTTCATGATTTAAGGCAAAATTAATGTTTAAAGATTTTTCAGGAAAAATTTCCATTACCTTACTCCCCCATTCAGACATTGAATATGCAGGAAATGCAGATAAGAGGGCTGAATGTAATTTAGAAGCTGAACTATGTTCATAAAAATCCTATAGATCAGTAATGATATCTAAATTATGACTAGACTGTCTTCTAGATGCTATGGGAAATCAGGATTAGAAATAAAACAATTTATCAGATTTTCCTCAGAGTTTTCCTTAATACTCATGGATTGGGATATTCTTAAAACTGGCTGGGTACCTTCTGAATCATGTTCTTCTTCTTCTTCAACCCAATACTTGTTTTTTGATCTCAAGAGGGGTTTAGCAGGGGGATATAAGTTGATATGTTTTGTTTCAGCCCCATGAGTGATAGTCATGTTTCTAGATCTACACCCCATGTAGGCATCATTCATGGCTAGCCACGGTCTCCCCAAGATCAATAGGTGCCCTCCCAAGTTAGTTTTAGGTTGATGAACATAAAAATATGCAGGGTACTCCCAAGAATCCAATGACATGACAATGTCTTCTAAAGCACCCTCTAGCTTTACCTTAGACCTATCTGCTAATTCTAACATGGTAGGAGTGGGTAATAAGTCAAAAGATCCTATATGAGATAAAGTTTCTATAGTCATCACATTGATGGCTATACCTAAATCAATCAAAGTGTTATTTATGGGGTCTCCATTGATGAAGGTGGTCACCATAGGGATTCTGAGATCCGCATATTTTTCAGTAACAAATCCAGTAGACATTAAACTTGAAAGCTTTCCACCTACTTGAATTGTTGACGATTCTTTATTTTGTCTCCCTAGTTTCTTGGTACATAGTTCCCTCACTATTTTGGAATGTATTGGGATGTCCTTTATTTCTTGCAGTGATGGGATCTTGATGAACCTATTTCTTAGTTCAGACACAAGATCAAATTCAGGTTGTTTTGTTTTAATTTCCATTTCCAACCTCTATGGAAATGGAGTCTGGACTATATGAGATGAGGAAGGTTATTGTGGCCTTGAGGTGGATGGTTTTTCTGGTTCAGGTGTGGTTTCCTCTTTAGGCATATCTAAGGTATCTTCTTCTACAGTCTCCTCAATTCTTTTAGGCTGAGTCACCACTTTTCCCGACCTAAGGTTTATTTCCTACAGCTACACAGGAAATTCCTACAACTGTACAGGAATAGACATTTCCTACAAAGATGCAAGAAATTCCTGTAACACAGGGTCAAAAACTTCCTGCAGTGGCTGAGGTACAATACAGTAGGTAGGAAAAGTGGGATAAGTGACTAATCCAATGTTTTGATCGTATCAGATGGTTTTATTATTGAGATTAGACAATGGTTGAGCAGGAAGTTGTGTGGGACGAGGTTGATTTGGTGGGGCTGTCAATTGAGGCTATTGTTGCATTTGTATCATTTGTTGCGGCATGGGTTATGAATAAAAATTTTGAGCTGGGAAACTTTGTGTAGTAGGATAAGAATAGTCCCCCTGCTAAGGCTGTTGAGGAGGCCAAGGCTGCCAGGGCATTGGAGCATTTCAAATTTCATTTTGAGCATAAGGAAATTGAAAATTTGACTGTGACATACCTGCAAGATGTGGCTGCCATGGTATCTGAGGTGCCATTGCATAAAGTGCATTGACAACTCCTTGATTTTCTATGTATGTTGCTTTAATTTCAGGCATAAAATGACATTGATCAGTGGAATGCTCAGCCTCAAAAATTCGACATACCTCGATACTATCAACAGGGCATTCCCTTAGAGCATGTTTCTTCCTGCATTTGGAGTAGAAAACTGCCAAGGCTTTCTCTAGTTCATCTTGTTTAAACCGTTTCTTCTTAGCCCGCAAAATATACAGTTGTGAAGATAAAGTGTTGAGAATATCAGTTCTAAAATTTTCAAATAAATTGCCCATTTCAGCTCTGGTTACTCCAGCTCTGACAACTGATTTGACAAGCTTGGAAGAAGGATCTCTTGGTCCTCCTCCAACCTTGGAATTTCCTCTTGAACATATTTTACAAATCTCACACACATCATCATAACTAATATTTGATACATCACCTGCTCCCATTAGATTTAAGACCTCCAGATATTCTAGTCTGGTTGCCCTAAGAAAAATGTTTCTCTTGGTCTCTTTATCTAGTTGATTCATATTAGATCTCTGCAAATTGTATTGGAATCTTTCTACCAAATCTTCAAGGCTCTCCCCTTCCTTCTAAGCCATCCCAAAAATATCTTCTCTGAGGTCTCTAGTATTGCATTAGTCTTGGTACTTTCTCAGGAATACCTTCTTCATTTCATCCCAAGTTGCAATGGATTTTGACCCCAACCCCATAAACCACTTGAGAGCTGCATCCTTCAATGTAGTAGGAAAAATCTTCAGCTTCTGAGAATTGGAAGAATGTCATAGCTCCGACACAATACATCAAATTTGAATAGGAAGGCATCTGGATCCTCAGTATAAGTACCATGAAAATTAGGCAAGGTCGAAGGAAGGATATTTTTCATCTGAGTAGCTCCACCAGTCTCCCTAATAGGGAATTCAAATGTGACTAGTTTCTCCTCCTTCTCATCAAAGCCTCCATTGGTATTACCAGTACCTTCTTCATGAGCCATATCAGTCCAAGAAAGAGTGGGACCTTTAAAGACTATAGATTCATCAGAGTCAATGGTATGGAACTCTAGTTCTTTAATAGGGCTCACAAGGAACTCTTCTTCAGGCTGACCACTGAGCAAAGATGTTGTCTTCCTTGAAAGGGGAGATTCTAAATGGGCAACAATCGAGGATTATCCAACATAGTGTTCTTCTATGGAAGTGTCAATATGCTTCAGACTGTAGACCTCTTGCTCGGATTCTTCTTCCTTTACTGCCTTGTTTCTTGCAGAATTCATTTTTCTTGCTAGTGTATTAGTAAATGAAGTGGTGCTCACACCACCACGAAAAATATAGAAAATATTGGACCCTATTCATCTGGCATTTAAACAAAATTAAAAAAATTTACCAAACAATTAGGACACGGCTTGGAAAGTGTCTGACCTCTGTGGGTGTGTGGGTTGTGCCCTTCATATTTTCACATCAACTCCCAATCTGCAAAACAAAATCAGAGCAGAACAACGACACCAAAATGTTGAGTCAGAGTATATGCTTATAATTTTCCAATCATAAATTGTCAACCTAGGAAGGTAAATTGATGAGATGCAGTGCAAAGTGTATGCAGGCTGATTACTTCAAGTGTTAATAAATTATACACACATCAACTAATGCTTCTTTCCTATGTCAATACTTGGCAACAATGGCTATGGAGTGGCATATGTCATCCCTGGACAACACTAAATTGTTGATATTGACCATGAAAAGATAAATATCAAACAACAATCAACAATTCATGCTTCTTTCCTGTATCAATACTTTAGTAGAAATGGCTATGCAGTGGCTTATAACATCCCTCTAAAACACTTGGGTTTGTTTATATTGGTGCAGGAAAAGGTAAAAGATCAACCACAATCAAGAATCCAACTTAAAGAGCATGAATCCAAACATTAATCAAATGAAAAGAACTCATTAGAATAAATAATTAAATCACTTAACCAATTAACATTTTGCTGCAGGAAATGTCGAAAGAAAGCACTAGCTGCATATAGGAATTATTAATGCATAAATGAAACAAAAATAAAACACACACTATGATGCAGGAGTTGTGAGCGAAGGGGGCCCTCCCTCACTCACAACTCCTTCAAAAGTCGAAGAAGGTGCTCAGAAATGTAAACAGAACATAGACTATTGATGGAAGTTAATGAATATGAGGAACATGTGCCAGGGACTAGTGTTAATGAGTGCTAGCTATCATGCCAAGGAGGGAGTGACAAAGTATGATAAGCATTGGTAAGGCATGCTAGGGAATATAAAGGCATGGAAATAAGTGCTAAAGTGTACTAGGGAGTCCCAGGGTGTGCTAATTATATGTGCCAAATAGTGCCAAGATATGCCAATACATGCTAGGTGCTAAGGGTGTGCAGGGTGCCGGGGTATGTCAATATGTGTTAGGAAGTGTCAAGGAAACAAAAGGAATAAAAAGCTAAAATGCAAGGAAATGAACACATAAGAGGGTTAATAATTTGGGACTTTATCTTTTTCAAAAGGGGCATGCTAGGCACACTAATGATAGGTCCCAATACATGCCAAGTGGCATTTTGTGCCATGTGCTAATATATGTCAATGCATGCAACCAAGGTGTTCCAGGGCATGCTAGGGATTGCATGCATGCCAGCACATGCTAGTAGAGTTCTATATTGTGCTAGCGCATGCCACCATGTGCTTGGGCATCAGTGTCATGACAAGATGTCCTAGGTACAAATATTTTCCAAGACATGGAAGGTGCTAAGAAATTTTAATGTGCCAAAGCATTAATTTAATGTGTGCCCAATTTGTTGAGGAGTGTTAGGTCTTTCGCATTAATAGAATTGACAGAGTTTGATTAAGTATTAAATAATATATTTCCTACACACACCAGTGGAACTTTATCTAAAGGGATTCTACTAGATACTAAACTTAATAGATATGAGTCATGTATTGACTCATAAGAAAAATCTATTCGACAAGTCATTACTTGAGGGAAATGATACACACTAATTACTTCTTAAAAAATTGAGTGACTCTAACCACTAAGGTGTTTGACATATTATAAAAATGACTCCACAATGATTGTCTTAAATTATTATCTTTTGACAAAAATTATATTAACAAGCACATAGCATCGTCAAAAAATCATTGGAATGACCAATGATGATGAAATTTTTTTTTACCATCACCAAAAGTAACAAAAAGAGAATTGGTGAGGGTCATTAAAATATCGTCACTAGAAGTGTGACCAAAGAGAGAATTAGTGATGGGACTTTAATGACCCTCACCAAAAGTGTCATTGAAAATGGCCTTGGTGATGAAACTTAAAGGACCATCACGATACACACTTATAGTGATGCTTTTTTAAGGACCGTCACCATATGTGACATTGGTGACAGACCTTAAATGTCTGTCACAAGCATGACCCTCACCAATGTCCTTTTTTCTTGTAGTTATTGGAGCACCTCCTTGCTCCCCAAAAGAACTAGTTCGTCTCTCTAATCCCTTGCAAGAGGAGCCAAGGTGAAAATTTCCTTTTCTCATATAATAAGGGTATATATATAACGAAGAGGTGATGCTTCACCATCCTTGTGACTCTTTGACCACCCTCATGACTATTTTAATTCCTACAAATTTTCAAATTTACATGAATCTTCATATTCTAAATTTTTCCTTTATAATTCCACTTTACAATACATTTTGAATAGGTTATTACATGATCCACAATAATCATGTGGAATATGACGACTTGTGACAGGACATGACATGAAATAAATGACATGGACTAGATGATGATGAGAGATTACCAAGTTGTCCTTCTTGTTGCTTCTTTCTTTGTGTCTTCTTGAAAATATGATACATGTTCTTCTTCTTCCTTCTCCTTATGAATTGAAGTTGAGGAGTCTTCCATGTGATATTGATCTTCATATTTTTTTATAGTTTGTTGTTCCTTCATCTTCTCACCTGGTGATAATATTATATTTTCAGATCCATATGTCTCTTGTAGCATGCACTCCTTATCCATATCCTTCTTCATCATCTTTCCATAATATGCTAGAGTACCTGCATATGCAATCCACACATGAAAATATGACATCATTCCAATAAACCCCTAGTATAAAATGGTGCATATTGATCCACTGAATTAGTCAGAACCAGGTGACAGGCTAGGAAAGAGGCTCAGTAATTATGAAATTGCGTAACTTAGGTAGTCAGGGGTGAAGCTTGACCTTGAGATTGCAAAATGCACAGTTCATTCTGGACTGAGGAAGAAAACTATGCAATATGGGAGCTTAGTGTGACAGGATGAGGGGGTTTTCACTATTTCAAACAACTACATAGATCTAGAAAGTAGAGTAGATCTGGTGATTTCACAGTTGCGTAGCTCAAGAGCTTAATGGATAGGGTTGAGGTTTCAGACTGTGAATGTGTAGTTCAGGCCTAGTTGGAGGGAATTATTGCACAGTTTCCAAGGCCAAGGCCCAGGCTTGAGCATTGAAATTTTGAAATGCGTAGTAATAGAAGGCAAAGAGGCCAGGTGATTATAGAGTTGTGTAGTTGATGAACTAAATATTGAGGCTTAAGGAGTGAGACTGTGCAATGTAAAAGGCTAACTGGCCTAGGGAGAAATATTACGTATTTTTGGGACTCGGGGGCTGGGCTTGAGCATTGAGGTTGTGAAAAGCATAGTTTTGGGAGGAAGAGACTATGCATTGTGTAGTGCCAATAGATAAGGTTGTTTCTTGAGGGCTAAGGCTACACAACGCACAGTTCAGTAGGGCTAGATGTGGCTAGGTTGTTTGGTTGGGAATTTTCTGAAATTTGAATAAGTGTGGGATCTGTGCAACTCATGTGAAAATGGAAAAGACTTGATTGTAATCACACACTTGAAATAACATAGATAATCCAAAACATGTTAAAAAAATATTTCCCTCAATGCGAAAACTTTTTAATGACTTTATGACACTAAAGTTACACTTTATGGCGACCATGCCAACACTTGTGTGAAAATGCTTACAAATTTGGGAATGAGTGGGACTGATGTTTACATGGTTATACCAAATCATTCACACAAATATAAACCCTTTAAAACACCAGAAAAAACATACATACATTGTGCGACAACTAACATGCGAAAATAGAACAATTTCTAAAGTGCGAACGACTCTTGCGATATGTGAATGATAGTGAAAGTAACACATGCCAAAGAAAATATAACATGAAAGCAACACTATTTAGAGTGAAATAAAGAAAATGTGATAATAGAGATCATGAAAACAACCCTCGTGAAAACAAAGGAGCGCAAAAGCAACAATTTTCAAAAAGCATTGAAATGGAAGTACAAACACAAGTAGAATGCAAAAAACTTGTCATTTTTAGTGCACACTGTTTGTTGAGATGAATTGGACATTGTACAAGAAAAATATTAATGAAACATGTTATTCTTGTCCAAGACTGTGCAAAAGAATGCACTTATTCCCTTATTATGGACTGAGCATGTGTGAGCAAGTGACTTCGACACTTTCAATCCAAGAAGGGAGCTTAAAATCATTAGCTGACCAAGAAGGAATATGGAAAAACCAGTTGTAAGATCCACAATAGGATCCAAAATTCGAGTGTACGCAAAAATTTGGAGGGTATTTTTCATAACGATAACACTTGACGACACACTGGTAGAACTCAAGCTTCTCTTCCTTGGAAAATTCTTTCATGCACGATCTAGTTCCTGAGAAAGTACTGATTCATCATTGAGATTACCATGGCTTCCCCACTTACCCATGCATAAACATAGTCCCCTTCATTCCTTTACTCAGTTAAAAATAAACATAATACAAATGATCATACAATGTTTTGAAATGGGATAAGGTAATGCAGTTCGTGAGCTTTATATTTTTAGAATATATTTTTTCATCTTTGGTGTTGCTTCACTACCAATAGGCTTGGATAGTACCCCAATGGAGTCATTTCAGGAATACAAACATTACTCTACTACCAACGAGCCTAGGCAGTACCCTGAAGGATTTTATTTCTTCATCTCTTTGTGCAGGAAGTCTTTCTCTTCTATCACCTTTATTTATTTATTTATATATGACTACGCATCGAAACTTATTTATTTCATGGGCGGAAGAGGGATCCCAAATTATTCAGAGCAGGAGAGGTTTTCCTTTCACAGAATCATATATAAGTCCTCTTATATTAGTTTTCTCATTTATATTTTCCCCTTGTTCTTCTCTACTTGATTAGATCAGTCTAAAAACACCGAAACATAAAGACCTAACTGTAGGCATGAGGTTTCCCAAATATACATGGACATAATGGTTTGACACAATGCTTTATTAACACAAGGATCATATTTTATGTTGGAACATCATCGACCAAAAGACGTAATCAAGAGAAGGAAGAAGGATAGAGAGTTAGCCAAATGTTGTAGTCTCACAAAGTCCTTTTCTATTTTTCGTTTTCTCTTTTTGGCCAACAAAGCATCTTCATGCACAGTCTCACAAAAAAAAAGGAAAGAAAACACACAACAAGGAAACAAAAATGGATGACAAGAGAGAAAATGGCTAAAGAAAAACATGATGTGAAACAAAAACAAGACAAAATACAAGAAACAAGTGCAGGTTGGATGTGCACGTAAATTAAAATTCAGCTAGATGTACTTCTAACCTAACCAACTAGAAGGTTCAGGTCACATATAATGGAATTTATAATGTAGCCACTGTAATTTTTTCTGACCTACAATCAAAATTATATGATCAATTAAAACAAATCTAAAAAAAATGTGCAATATAAAAGACAAAAAACTTGAATAGCTTGCACAAAAATTTGAAGGTCTTTCTTATCAGCAAAAAGATAGGACATAGCCACCGCTTCCAACCAGTTTATATTCTTACCTTTTTTATTAGAACCATCATTCAAAAAACCTCTGAAGCTTACCATGAATGTGTCTTCATCTACATTGGACTCCTTCGAAAGTGTGAGGAAATATCAAAACTTGTTATTTTCAACGATAATTCCAGGTAAGATTGTTCCAACCATTTAGAGATTGGATCATAAAATTCATGATAATCATCTTCAAAACCTCGAAATATTTGAAAAGATGAATTTTAAATTAGAGGCACAAGAATACGATGAGAATCTTGTGAGGTAAAATAAATTTGATCATATTCAGTGGGCATGTTGAGACAATGAGGATTTTACATAATCATAAACGAGTGAAAAATTACCTCAACTCAACTTGCCAAGTACCTAGATAGTGAGATGTTAAACCATAAAAATAAAAGGGTGTAAAAAAACTGTCATTACATGTGTTGATGTGAAAATAATAAGTTGAATTCCAGTCACCAAAGACAAGATCATGATTAGATGGGTTGGTTAAAGCATAAAATTCTGAGTTTGTAATTAACAAAGATAAATGAATTGTGTATGCTCCAAATAATAAAAACAACTTCCTTAGAGGCTGAATGTGATGAATCATTTTCCTAGAATTGGTGATGAATTGTAGAAGCATCATAATAATTGAAATAATTTAAAAGGGATGCCAAGAAAACAAACATGTGAGTCCAGTCAGGACATAGTGAGAGGAGAAGGAGTTGATTCACACAATAACTTGTACATCCATTATCACTCAAGAGGATTTTAGGTGCAACGAAGGGAAATATTTACAATATAACATTCACAAGAAGAACCAGAAGATAAATATTAAGGAATTAATTTTATATGCATGATTCCTTCGTCCAAAGATAGTCCTTGGAATGATGAACTTTTCAATTCAATGACTCTATGAGACATACACATTCCCAACCTGATTTTGATGCAAGATATTTACATGAAGATGAATTAACTAAAGAAGAATCTTGAATATGATCAGAATTAAAGTCTTGAAATTTTGAAAAATTACATCCAAAATACCAAACATCTTTAAAAAATAAATTTACGTCGAGTAAAGCCATGTAAAAAGAAATATTGTGTGAAATAAACCAAATCTGACTTAGTTCGAGGAGCTTACCGAAGTTGTAAGATCTTGACATAGCCATCAATGGAATTTGAATTTCTTGACTTGCTGACAAGTCCTGAAAATTTCAAGGATTGTAAAATAGGATTTTGAAGACTCAGCCATATTGTGCATGGTGTGAGGATAGCTACTATGACTGGTTTCAATAAGACTACTCCTCACCATATGGCATCCATCATTGTCACTAATTTGACCAGATTCTTCAACTTAAACAACCATATTACTCAAGTCGAAAGATTCTTATTGAAGATGAATGAATTGGGGAAATTTCATGAGAAATTTGATTTGAAGAGTTGTCTTCATGCAAGGGAAGATATGATGAGGGATGGGAAGTGTACTCAATGATTTGATTGTTTTCATTTGCACCATGGATAATCGTGCCACCTTGTGCTAATTTTGAAGTTAATTTTTTGATTTAAGAACTTGAAGAGCATGGAGTATATTCACCGCACGTAGGTGCATTGCAAATGGTAGAGCATAAGGGATATCGAGATGAAGATGAAAATTAAATAAGTACATATTATTTGACCGAATCATATTTTAGATTAAAATCTTCATGAGAAACTAAAACATCAGCTGATGTAATTGCACATTCGTGATCACATACATAAAAAAAATCGTCATCATTATAATGATTTTTTCCTAAGGCTACATATTGATCGAAATAATTGCTTGCATTTGTTTCACTACATATATTAGGAGATTGAAAATCATCCAAGAATGGAAGCACATCATCTTCACATGAAGGATTTTGGAAAATAGAAGAAATATTGAAAGAATATTCAACTTCATGATCCTCTACCTGTTTAATGTGAATTCCTTGTATCTAATCAGAATTTAAACCAGTAACTTGAAAATCAAGAGAGTGTGAAAAAATAGTTCCTGGAGAATATTTCTCAAGTGGATCATGGTACAAATATTCATGTCCTTTAGACTATAGGGGATAGTAAAAATCCAAATAAGATTCAAGACTAAAAATGAATAGTAACGTCATCCTATGGAATGGAGGAGTTAGTCTTCACAGTAGGCTTTATGAGCCAATATGGAATTTCCTCTGTTGAATCTGAATCCTGAAAAGTGGAAGAAGAATGAGAAGATGGCTTAGGAATTTGATTTACATATTTCCCAATTTTACAATCACCACAAGGAGGAACCCACCTCGGGATTAGAAAAGGAGAAGGAAAAGTAACAAAAGGAATAATAGGTTCCTCCTCTAAAATTAGAGGTGTCTCATGATTCACAAGAGTTGGGGAAGTGAAAAAAATCAGGCGGTTTAGATTAAAATTGATTCAAAGAGGTCTGCACAAAATGTTCAAACTTTTTCTAACAAAAAGCTTGATCCATATCTTCTCCAAGAAAATCATAGCATAAATGAAGGAATATATTAGAAAAAACCTCAATGAATTCATTAGGATCCATTATAAGTTTATTTATTCTTTTGTGAACATCTTGGTAATCATACCAATCGAAATCTTGATGACGCTCCTTAGTAAAACGACGAAGAGAATGAATGGAAGTAGATGGTAAGGTATGAGAATAATGCTTAAGAGGACCTTCGATAGTGAGGGTGAATAGAATACACATAACATATTCATCATTGATTTGGAAATTTTTAAGAAACCCAAGAAAATAATTTATGTCTCTAGATAGAAATAAACCACCCTCACCATTAATTTTAACTGAGACAAGGAATGAATAAGTTCTGCGGATATTGAAATTTTTTGAGGAGGTAGGTTATAAAAAACCTTTGGGATTATGATTTGGGAAAGAGAAATCTATGAGAGGAGATTCAAAATAGACTCAACGGGCACAACATGTCATCTAGGCCTACTTCTAGCACCATTGTTAATAGTGCTAGAAATACATTAACGAAGGGATCTCCTCGACGTGAATTCAAAATTAGACCTCCTACCATTTGGAATAGGAGCCCCATCCAGAATATTGGCCTGGCTGTCATGTATTATTATATATTTTCCTTAGCTTTAACTGTCCTCTATGGGAAAACATATGTGCCTTCAAAAAGAAAGTAAGTGTGGCTGGTGATTGTTCGGTTGCAAGTGTGTCAAATTTATTCTACTATGGAGGGAAATAGTAAAGTGAGACTCTAAGAGAGAGGTAATAGTACCACCCAAGTAGGGACACATGAAAATAAGAAGGATCTGTCTAACATCCAACATAATATTGCACAAAAGGATGTGATGGTAATTACAATCAGTCAATGAGAAAGATCTATCTAGTATCCTGTAGAATAGTCCACAAGGATGGGACATCGATAAAAATCATTACAACAAATTTTGAATAATTTAAGTAATAAAATAACCAAAATAGTTCAATTAATTTATCATAGATGAAAGAAAACATGAAATACAAAAATCCATAGAACAGTCTTACAGATATTCATAATGCATGCATGAAGAACGCGATGGCCTTGAAGGCTTATGATTAAGTAAAAGTTCCAAGACACATCTATACATTCAATATCACTAGCTCTAATAACAGAGCATTGGAGTCACTCGTTTCTCCCCAAAAGAGCTAGTATATCTGTTTTATGCCTCGTGGGAGGAGACAAGGTGAAAAAGTCCTTTGCTCATACAATGAGGATGTATATATAACCAAGAGGTGATGCTTCATATTCCTTTTGATTCTTTGACTACCCTCATGATTGTTTGACTTCATACAACTTTTAAACTTTACATCACTCTTCATATTCTAAATGTGTCCTTTGGACTTCCATTTTACAATACATTTTAAATAGATAATTACATAATCCAAAATAATGATATGGCATATGATGACTTGTGATAGGACATGACATGACACTGATGACATGGATTGCATGATGATGTGATAGTGCCAAGCTTTCCTTCTTGTTGCTTCTTTCTTTTTGTCTTCTTGAAAAGATGGTAAATGTTATTCTTCTTCCTCCTCCTTATGACATGAAGATGAGGAGTCTTCCATGTGATATTGATCTTCATCTTGTGTTATAATCCAGTGTTTCTTCATCTTCTCACCTGATGATCATATTATCTATTTAGGTCCATATGTGTCTTATAACATGTCCTCGTTCTCCATCTTCTTTTTCATCATCTTGCCATAAAATGCTAGAGTACCTGCATCTGCAATCCACTCATGATAAGATGAAATTAGTTTGATAAAACCCTAGTATAAAATGGTGCATATTGATCCATTGAATGGGTCAAAATTGGGTGATAGGAAAGAGGCTCAGTAGTTGCAAAATTGTGCAACTCATGCAGTCAGGGGTGAAGCTTGAGGCTTGAGACTATGAAATGCGCAGTTTAGGCTCGACATAGGAGGAAAATTGTGCAATCTAGGATATAAGCATGACATGATGAGATGTTTTGCATTGTTTTAGTAAACTACACAATTTTGGAAGGAAGAGAAGACCTATTGATTGCGTATTTTTGCAGCTCAGGAGCTCAAGGGATGTGCTTGATGTCCGAGACTATGCAATGCACATTTCAGGCCTCAATGGAGGGCATGATTGCATAGTTTTTGATGCCATGGACCACGCTTGAGTATTGAAATTCAGAAATGCAAAGTAGGGGAATTAAAATAGGCCAGGTGATTATGCATTTTTACAGTTCAGGAGCTCAATATTGATGCTTAAGAATTGAGATTGCGCAATGCACAGAGCTAGCCTGGTAGGGGAGAAATTTTTCACAATTTTGGGACTCAAGGGGTTGGGCTTGAGCATTGAGGTTGTGAAATGCACAATTCTTGGAGGAAAAAATTGTGTATTGCATAGTGCTAAGAGAAAAGTTTGCTTCTTGAGGGCCGAGACTACGCAATGCACAGTTCAGGAGGGCTCGATGAGGCGAGGTTTCCCAGTTGGGAAGTTTTCCAAATTTGACTAAGTGATTAATACATTCAATTAATGTGAAAAATGATAATACTTGATTATGATCACACACTTGAAACAAAATATATCATCCAAAACACGTTAAAAACATATTTCCCTCAATGAGATGTCTTTACAACAAGTGCGACACTAAAGGTACACTTTGCGGTGATCGTGACGACACTTGTGGGAAAATGATTGAAACTTTGGGAATGAGTGTGACTCATAATTACGTGGTTAAAAAAGCTCATTTAAATAAATATAACCCCTTGAAACCACTAGGACAATAATACATACATTGTGCGAGAGATAACATGCGAAAATATAACAATTGTTAAAGTGGGAACGAATTTTGCGATATGTGAACGATAGTGAGAGTAACACATGCCAGAGAGAAGATAACATGGAAGTGACACTAATTAGATGAAATAAAGTGAAAGAAACATCCCAAAACATGAAAATGATACTCATGAAAACAAAGGTGCGCAGAAGCGACAGTTTGTAAAACTCACCAAAATGGAGGTACCAATACAACTAGAATGTGAGAAACTTGTCGTTGTTAGTGCACACTGACTATCAACATGGATTGGACATATCATAGGCACAATATTGATGGAACGTGCTATGATTTTCCAATATTGCATGAAATAATGCGCTCATGCACTTGTTACAGACTCAGCATGTGTGAGAAAGTGACTTCAACACTTTCAATCCAAGAAGGGAGCTCAAAAACATTAGCTGGCAAAAAGTGATTACAGAATGACCAATCGCAAGATACAAGGTAGGCTCCAAAATTTGAGTGTACACAAAATTTTGGAGGGTGTTTTTCATAGTGAAAACAAAAACCTATTTGCAATAACATAGGTTAGTCAAGAAGTGGAATCGATAGAGTGAGAGAAGGAAGCATAAGAGGAGACAACTCTCATTGAAGAGTAGAAAGAAAAAAATTGATCTGGTTCTACAAATATTTTAAAAATTAACCTTTATTTTGAATGTGCATATGTTAGAAACAATGAGGAAGAAGCAAGAACATTTGAATATGAAATAAGTTTCCTTGAAGCATGACTTGCAACACCATGCTTTAATGAAATCTGCATAGAAGTTGCAACAATGAATGTTCAAGAGAACATGGACGTTGAAAAATAGGAAAATGTTAATGAATTTTTCATGTATTGGAGTCCTAAAGAGATAAAATTTTATCATGAATTTAAGTTGCAAAATATTGATGATGAAAAAAACATAATAGAAGATGACATGTGGCAGAAATATACATACAAACTTACTTTTGAACAAGTAGAAGACATACATGGATAACTTGAAACAATGGAAGAAATACACTAGAAACTGAAATTTGAAGCCTAAAACAAAAAGAAAAAGTTGAAGAAATTTAGAGGCTACAAGATTTGGAACAAAATAAAAAGGAAATGAAATCCAACTGATGTTAATTTTTTAAATTGTAATCCTAGCTGAGACCCGGACCAACAAGAATCTTAATTTTTTTTTTTTGGTTATAATTAAGGGGGAGTGATGGAGAAAATAATTCCAACAACCTATTCTTGTCTGCTAGGTGTCATAACTGTCAATCTAGGTGTCATCGTTAGTTTGAATTTACTTTATCTTAGTTAAGTTTAGTTGAAAGTTTCACTCCAGTCATTAATTATGGTTGTATCCTATGTAATATTATCTCCACCTCTTTCAATCTTTAACACACGAAGATGTAGTCAAACATAGCGAAAAAATGTATCTATACAAAACCCATAGATTTCATCTTATGTTCCCCATTAAAAAAAAATCAACTTCTATTACAGACACTCATCGCGGTTAATCAGCCGATACTTGTGGGTGTTCATTGATATAGACATTTGTGTTAGTTGTTTTTTCAACTAAAGAAATCATGCTTGTAGTAGCTCTCAAGCATACATTTTCTTTCTCGGGATTAGACTACAAGACCTGTGGGAACAAAATCTCCCCACCTAACCATTAGACCACATCGTCGAAACTAGACAATTTTTCTAGTTATATAAATGATTTACTATTGCAACCTCATATCCTTGCCTTGGGGAATTTTAGAACATTAATATATGTGCTCGCGCTCTTGGCCGGGCACATTAAAAAATACTAGAATTATTGAATGTATGTGTTGAGGCTCTCGTATGTATAATTTTTTCTTAGAGAGGAGAAGTTGAATTTCTATTTTTTTTGAACTCATTCGACAATGCATACATGGGTTACATGCTTTGGTTCTTCTCACTTTTGGAAAGTTTTTCTTTATACATATCATCTTACATTACATTAATTACTTCCATGGTATATGTCAGCTATCACTTCCTTACTATTTCTGATCGTTGTTGCTTTTGGAGATTTGCTTCCTGTGACAATTGATTTAATTAGGAAGTATTTCCTTTTGCGTTAGATTCAATTTTTTTACACGTTTTGTCATTCTGATCTATGTTTCAATATTTCAGATCTATATATATTGTATCTGTGCTTATTTTTACCCTTGCCGCAAAGGAAGGCATTGTTAGGAATATTGAATTCATCTCTCAATGATCGCACAGGAGACCTCACACTCAAGTATGTTTTTTGAGCCAAAAATTGGTGTGGCTATCAGGATGGAGCTGAAGAACATGACATAAATTCTATCATGCTAAACAAAAAGACAAGTATTTTTGGTTATTTTGCAGGTCCCATATCCAATAGACTTGGCGAAGGTTACATTTGGAGGGTCATAATGCTGCAGCACAAAGAAATGGCATTCTTCAAGAGGGTCTACTTGACAGTCTCTTGGGGTTTCTAAATTTGAAGTTAAACCCATTTTTTTTTCAGTTTTACATAATTATTGGTTTGGAGCTACATTTTCTTGATGGGAATTTGTATAAGGTCCTATATGTTTATCAAACATTATTCTAAAGGATCACCTGAGTAGGGTTGGTAGAATGAAGAGATGATCTCGGCTAGAGGCAATTGTTTTTTCATTAGGGGAATTTTGAGGTATAAAATGGGTCTCCTAAGGAAATTATAAAATAATAGTGGAAACAATAAAATAATATTTGATTACATCATCAAATTTTAGAGGGAAAAAAGAAAAAAATACTCTTTCAACTTGTATTTTCAACTTATCTCCCAAATATTTTACTCAAATTTAGAGCGGGAGTACTGTTGGATGCAAAATTTAATTCCTTATCCAAGGAGTACCCATGTTTCATACTTTCGATGGGCCCCGCTACACAAAAACTGAGAAATACATGAAAAACGTGATTGTAATCACATTTTTTTTAATGTATTTCTAATTTTCCATGTAGCAGGGTCCATCAAAAGTATGAAACACTAGTACTCCTTGGATGAGGAATTAAATTTTGCATCCAACGAGTACTCCCACTAGAAATCTGAGCGAAAACTTTGATAGATAAGTTGAAAATATGAGTTGAAAAAGTAGTTTTATTATTTTGATTTTTAAAATATTTTTACCCTTTTACTCAAAAAATGGTGAATCATCCCCCATGGTTGACATCATCATCTTGAATTCTATTGGTTCTTATAAATTTTATTTTTCTTGTACATTTTTTTTAGGAGGCCCATTTTAGACCTCAAAAATCCCCTAATGCCCATGGCTGAAGTTTTTAGGACAAGAAGGAGTTTATGGGTATATGGTAGGTGGTAGGTGGGTTTTAGAGGTAGACGTGGTGTCAGGTATCCTACACATATGTGGTAATTTTCTCATTCATTGCCCTACGAAAGGAGGCTTGCGGTTTTGACCTTTAGGGTTGGCATGTATTTGCAATCTAGACACAATGGTTGAGAAATATAATTGTTTGAATAATATTTAGAGGTAGAATAGGGTAGGGTACTATTTGGTTTAATCAAAAGGAGTAATTGGAAAAATCATTTTCTGTCGTTCATCGTGTAATTCAGTTCAAATTATCCGTAATCCTGAGGGTTTCAAAAAATTTAAAGCTACTGTTGTCATGCATATTGGATTTGGGCTTCAGTAAAGAGTGATCCAGTCATATTTGTATTAATAAAAAAAAGTGTTGGAAGTAATTACTCCTGACAAAACACACCACCCAGCCATCACCACCTTGCTACCACCATCATGTCTTGTTGAGTTTCAAAGGGCCATCACCACCATAACCCTTTCGAATTGAAAGGATAATTCACCGACTTATTTCATGTATAAATTGAGATGATGCATAGGAGAAATGCATGATCATGGTTGTAACGCAACAATAGCTGCAAGGTATTCTAGTGAGTGTTGTATGCAGTTGTAGCTACTACTTTGTTTTTTCATGCTTATATAAATTGATATCTGATTTTTTGTGTGAACTATTTTCTTTGAGTTTTTAGGTCTGTGATTATTGTTTTCCATTTTTTACTTTGTAAATATTTCAATTGGTATCAGAGCCAGATAAGCTTAGGAGTCACCACCTAGTGAGTGATTGTAAAATTATGTTATTTGTGGAGTGGCTAGCATGAGGATTCTAGGAGTTAGAAGACAGTGAAAATATTTTGTCGGTCATCCATCCGTAGAGTTAAATGTTGCTACAAATAGAGGTTTTTGAAAATTAAGGAAGGAGCTCAGTAGACTTCAAGGTTGCTCCAGATTAACGGAGAAGCTCAAGGCCTTTAATTTAAGCCTTTATTTGAGTGTTTCCATTGGAGATTTTCCAACCTTTTGTTTTTTGAGGAGGAGGTTGAAGTTGCTCACACTCAATGCCTTTTTTCGGTATTTGGATTTTAATGCATGTTTTTATGTCCAGCACTCATTTTATATTCGGCTGAGATTTTTAATGTTTTTCCATGGTTTACTGAACACGACTTCGATCTTTAAGATGATAAAAGTCTTGAATGTAACAAATAATTTTCTTCTTGGATTGGCTTGAATAGGAAGCCCACTATAAGTTCATTATAAAAGTTTTTTTTTGAAGCCCTGCAAGAACTTTGGTCTGTGTAACTTGTGAAAGACTTGTATTGATATTCGAAAGAGGAAAATGGAGTTTGGAAATGATTCGGGTCATTTGGTGTATGGTTTACAATTATATTGCAGAGCGTCAATGAGTGCTAGTAAGAGTGAGGTTGTAGTTGTTGCCATGTTTGGAGACTGACAATTTTAGTGAAGTCTTGTGGCGAATCACGGAGGAGCGATGTTGGTTATTGTATGCTTTGATAAACATATTATATTATTTGAAAATATGTGCATCTTCGTCGTGGCGTAGAGCTCATTCCAGGAAAGTCAAATTTAATTCTATTTTTTATGAATGATTTTTTTAATGCCCCACATGCATATGGTGAAAATTGTTAAGCTATCAAATTTGATTAAAAGAGATTTTTTTTTATTTGTTTGTGGGCAAGATATTAAAGGATTATGAAACATTTAATCAAAGATTGGGTGAATATTAGAAGGGATTTTTTGAAGGAGTTTATTAAGTGTGGATTTTATTAAAGGTTGTGTGAATATTTGAAGGGCTTCTTTGAATACTTGGAGTTTATTAAGTGGGAAAATTTTGGTGATAATTTTTTTAGAAGTATATGTTGTTTATAAAAAAAATTATGTGAAGATATTTTAAAAGAAGAATTATAAAAATTAGAGGTTTTTAATTGAAAAGTGTTGAGGGCTTTGTAAAGTCTTTGTTTACAAAAATTATTTGGTGTTTTGTCAAGCATGAAATTTTTTTGGGTGAATTTTGTGCTTTACGTGGGTGCATATTAAAAGTCATATTTTTTTTAGGGTAGATATGGAAGATAGCTTCATGCCTCAGCTATAAGACAAAGGAGATACTGCATTCATGGGCTGCGAAGCGAGACTGAAGAAGATTAAGAAAAAGAATCAAAATGAAGAGGCAAAGATAGTTGCAATTCAGGCTGGAGCAGAGGAACTGAGAAATCTAGCAGAAGACAGAGAAGATATGGATGGCGAATTGTGTAGCTTTGATCCGCTACCACCACCTCTGTTTACTGGTAAAAATTTTGAACTTTGGGTTGCTAGAATGTTAACCTTTCTTCAAGCTAAATACTTAATTGAATATCGGTCTAATAACCCATATGATGAAGTATGCGATGCTTTAGTATTGGATTTTATCAAATAGGGATTGGATGAGATGTTTTTGTGCAAGGTAGAAAAAGCTACAACTTCCAAGGAAGCATGGAAGATATTGGAAGAAAAATTTGGTGCAAGGGGGAGTAATCAAGTCGAAGATCATAATATCATACAACCTGTTGAAGCAGTGTTTGAAGATGAAATTGAAGATGGATATGTAGTAGCAAATCTATAGAAAGAGGAAGATTTTGGTGAATCTCAATTGAAAGTGGATCACAATATTGATGGTGTCTTACCAGCAGGACTTGATTTTGGAAAAGATAATGTTTCCAGTGGTGAATAAATTGAGTTAGTGGATCCAACAATTGAAATTTCTGATGCTAACTTTGATGAAGAATAATGCACTAGTGATGAGTGGTTACATATGGTGCAACAGAAACATCTTATTGATACATTGTTATTCGGCGACAAAAAACCCACTTGTGCCTAGAAACCAAGTGGAAGGAAACTTTTTGTAGAAGTAAATATGGAGAATCATGATTATGAGGCATCAATAGAGTCGAAGAAAGAAGAAGAGAAGACATCTCTCATTCCAGTGTAGAATGAACACAACCAATATGGTTTTGAAGACTTTTTTTCATATAAAATTAACATTTATTTTGTGTGTGCAGATGTTAGAAGCAACTGAGAAGAAGCAACAAAATTTGAAGAAGAATTGAAGTTTCTTGAATCATGGCTTGAAACACCATGTGTTGATGAAGTTTGTATAGAAGATGCAACACCATGTGTCGATGAAGTTTCTATAGAAGATGCAACAATGAATGTCGAAGACAACATGGATGATGTTGAAAATGAAAGTTTCAATGAAATTTTTATGTATTGGAGTCTTGAAGAGATAAAATTATATTATGAACTTATGTTGTAGCAAATTGATAATTAGAAGATTGATCATGAAGAACAAATTGAGATGTGGTAGCAGTTCACATACAAGCAGATTTTTGAAGAAGTAGATGACATCATGAGCATCCTAAAATGAATTTTTATGTTTTTATAATAAAAAAAAGTTTAAAAATGGAGGAGCTGCAACAAAAAATGAAGAAACTAAAATTTGGAACCTACACCAAAAAGATAAAGATGAATTAGTTCAAAGGATACAGGACTTGGAAAAAAAGGAAAAAAAATCTAGCTAAGGAGCTAATGTCAAGCTTTTGAGTCATTGTAAGCCCAAATGAGACTTAGACTAGCATGCATGTTTAAGTTATGTTAAGTCATTATTAAGTTTTCATTCGTAATTAAGGGGGAGTGTTGGAAGTAATTACTCTTGAAAATGCACACCGCCTTGCCATCACCACCCTGCTCCCACCACCATGTCTTGTTTATTTTCGAAGGGCTATCACTACCATAACCCTTTTGAATTTAAAGGACAATTAACCAAATTATTTGTGTATAAATTGAGATGAGGCATAGGAGAAATGCATGACGTGGTTGTAATGCAGCAATATCTGCAAGGTATTCTAGTGAGTATTGTTTGCAACTATAACTGCTACTTTTATTTTTCATGCTTATATAAATTAATATCTGGTTTTTTTGTGTGAGTCGTGTTCTTTGAGTTTCTAAGCCTGTGATTATTATTTTTCACTGTTTACTCTATAACTCTTTCAAAAAGGAGTAACCGAAAAAACAATGTTATGTTCTTTGTCGTAATTCAGATCGAGTAGTCCGAAAACTTGAGGGTTTCAAATAATGTCAAATTACTATTTTTACCATGGTCATCATGCAAGCGGGCTCAAGTTTGAAGTTGGGCTTTAGTGGCCTAGAGCTTGTTAGGTTTCAAATACCAGGTTAATTTTCTGTTACAGTCCACATGTTCCTTGATCTTGTTAGGGTAACTGGGGTTCAGGCTTGACCAACGAAGAGTGTTAAAGGGGTTCAGTATTCTTCTTCAAAGGGTTGCCTAACAGAAGGGGAAAAATGATAATTTATTCATAGGGCTCAGGTTTGGATATCAAAATGTGTTTAGCTTAAATGCGATTATGCAGGGAGGATCATTACTGCTTCTATCAAGGTCAAGTGAAATGTTTTTGTAATAATGTTGTTTGTAGTTAATAATGATAGTGAATTTAGTAAAATGAGTTTGCAGGCTGGATCTGTGTTGGCTACAAGTGGTTAGGTGCAGGTGGAATTTCTTTAATAATGGTGTTCATGGTTTGGTAATAAGAGAATGTCTGCTTAATTAATTAAATTGAACCATGTTTCTATAACTTCTAACATCATTCCTTGTTGGTTCTCTAGGCACTGAACAATGTATCATCATTCGTCACTTTGTGTTGTTATTTGGCCTGTTGTGCTCTATTGTTCATGTTCATGCTGATCCACTTCTTGGTAATTCTTCATGATAAGAATGGATTCCTCAACACCAACTCAACTTGGTTGGTTTGTGAGGAAAGTATGATGGTTAGTTCATTGACTCTAAATTACAAAGACAATGCCATTGGATGTGCTGTTTTTTTCTAGTATTTTTTCAAATTTCCCTCAAATGGGATGCCCTACTTAAATTGAACACAATGTGTGTCTTATTAGACATGCACATGTTCCTATTTAAGGGATTGTGGGTACCTTGCACAATGCATGCCTTATCAGACATGTACATGTGTTGAGCGGTATTTGGAATCTTCTATAAAGGGCGGATGTACTAGACGAGCCTAGTTTTTATTGGATGGGTGTACTCGGTCATCATTGAGCTGTTAGTTTTACTTGCCATGTCAGATTAATTTTATGTTTCAAATTTGATTCTTTGATAGTTGGATTTTTTCTCACTATCAAGAATTTACATAGATTACAAATGGCCTCAAGTTGGATGTCCTTTCCTTGTTGGAAGTCAGGAGAGGGGCTTAATTGTTGACGTAGTCTAACCAAGTTTTTATTTTTCTTTGAAAATCATGGAAATTCCGGTAATATTTTAATAAAATCCGGTAGGGATTTTTGTAAATCCAGGTTATAAATCCAGGTTATACTTATCAAACTTCAAGTTTTTGGGTGAATTTGAGGTTTTAGATGGTTTTGAATCCATTTACACCATCAAAATTATGATTCAAACACTACTACTACAAGATTTTCTAATATATTTTTTTTCCTAGATTCTGACCACTTTTAGTCATCCAGGAAATTCCTCCACCTCTATAGACAACTCCTTAACTATTTAGGCATGTCAGAGAAGCATTACGCATGGTGGTCATGCATGAGGTAATGTCACCATATATTGATATGTTTATCGAGGCTACAATATAGGCTCAATAGGAAGCTCTATCCCAGTGTTGTCCTCCCACAAGAAAAATCCATTAGTCTCAGTTTATCATGGAGAATTATGAGTCGGAAGTCCATAGGGATGAAGGCGTTTCATAGTTTCATGAGTAAAATACAGGGTGACAAAAAATGGCATCCTTATATCGATTTATAATTCACCAAATATTCGGTAATAAAATGGACATGGGCATGGTCAAATAATTAAATATTCGGAGAATCAACAATCGATATAAACTCAGGAAGAAAACATCTAAAATATTTCATAAGTTGATTAACCCGGTGATGGGGCTGAGCCATTCACCTTAGACATAGGTTCTTATTGGGATAATATATAAATGTTAAAGCATAAGGTTTTATTGGGCTAGTGGCGATTCCTAAAGATGAATGGGTTCAAGTGAAAGCATGGGTCGAATCAAACTGGCAGAAACTGTTAAAATACTAGCCAAAGTTCAACATTTTGTTCAATGGTTGGATATGTTTTAATTTTCTAAGTAGAGAGGATGAAAACTCATATTTCATGCACCATGGGTGAAGGGTAGGGGAGGCCTGCTTCTGCAACGCTCGAGGGTGGGTTTTGAACCATTTAAGGAAACACAGAGGAGGAATTTGGTGTGGTAAAAGTTTCCATGACTACCATTAGAACAGTGGAATAAAACTAATATTGATGAATTGAAAACCATATTGAAAACTTCTATTATTGGGACGATAGATGTCTTGGGCAACTAGACAAAAGGATGGCTTGGGTATTGGTTGAGATTAATTATGGAGGTGTTATCTTACCTAAAATTGATATTCGGTGGAGAAAATTGACTCAAAATATCCATATCGACTATTGGGGAGTGTCATTTAGATGTTTGAAATACCATGACAGAGGACATATTTTGGATGCCTATCTGAAAATTCATTTCTCCTCATAGCGACAACATATAAAGGACAAGAAGAAGTGGGACATCGACTCTTACATTTGGAAGGCTCTTAATCAACATATGGACCAAGGTAAATCACACTTTCCTTCCTCATATATGAATTCTGGTGAAGTTGATGCAACATCTAAACATATGGAAGGTGGTCCTATGGGGGTCAATCATCTACATGGGGGTTTCTCTTTCTCCAGTCTATAGTGCCTCTTTTCTTGAGGTGGGTTTTCTATATAACCAGTCTCTATCTTTGTATCATCCTGTAGATGTTAAAAAATGCCAATCATCAGTCTTTATCCAGCCATCGCCTTCATGTCCTTCCGTTGATTATGTAGGGGTGATGCCTTGTCTTGATTATGTCATAGGTCCTCTTCCCCTTTACATTCTGACAACATAAAATACCCATTTACGCTCATTGGACGTTGAGGTTGTTTATCTGCACACTCCTCCAGATGCTGAACTAGGTTTGATTGTTGTTCTCTCTTCCTCTGTGATGGAACCCCTACTAATAATGAGGCCATTCTTCCAATCTTAGAAGGGGTCAACTTTACTCGATCCTAAAATTAACGTAGTTACCCATAAAACGAAAACGCAACCAAAGTCTTGAGGTGGGGGAATCATCTGGCTCTCTATCTGTAGTAGGTTTTGAATTATTTTTAGGCAATATGGAGATTTTTGAATATACTGGAAACCGGGCCCTAAATATGATCATCATTTCATATTAGACTATTATGAAGTAAAATTATCATTTTTCATTTCTGTAATCATCAATGTAAATCTAAAAATAAATTGCTAAATTGAATTTCCATCTAAATTCATCATTTGGCAATGGCCATTAATATTATGCAAGTTACATCTAAATTAAATTCATTATTTGACAATTGAAACTATGCAATGCATATAAAAAATTAAATTCATCATATCACAATGACATCTATAGTCTAAAGCAACCATAGAAAACTGAACTAAAAATAAACATAAAAAGCAGTGAAATACAAAAAATATTTTTTTTAATTGTTATTAGTGAAAAAATTCAGGGACAAGTCCCTCTTGCATCCCCTCGTCCCCCATAAGAAAGATGCATTTTGTCATACACCCCCTAGAGTTTCCCTAAGTTTTCCAAAAGAGGAGACGTGGGGGAGCAAGAAAGTGCAATGTCCCCTTGGAACATTGGCTTAATCTGTATCACAATTAGGATTTTTTTTTTTTTTTCTTCTTCTTTACCATTAGATGAAACTCTACAACTTTACGAAGGACATCATAGATAAGAAAATATGGGAAAAATAAGAAACAAAAAAAATAGTTTTTGAAAGTAGTAGGATGTGACTCTCTGAGTTTTATCTGTGTGAAATTTTGAAAAGACAGACCTATATACTTTGTACTCCTTTTTTTTTTAATGAAAAAATTGATGTTGTATGTGTGCCGATCATTAAGATCTTTGTGAATTCTTTAATGTCCAATTTAGCAGTTAGTGAGCAGAGTTTATTGTTAAGAATTACTGTTTACAACAGAAAAATATGCAGAAGATACACAAGTGCAACAGGAAACAAATATATGCTTGATGGCAAACGTCAATTGTGACAATCAATGGCAGTGACTAAAAAAGTTATATTGTTTGAATAGATTTTTTATCTTTCAGGTTTTTTTCAGGTTGGATTTTAAGCACAAGTAAAGTATTTTATTTAAATATTAGGGATAATTGTAAAACAAG
Organism: Pinus albicaulis; assembly: GCA_034641835.2. NCBI lineage: Eukaryota > Viridiplantae > Streptophyta > Pinopsida > Pinales > Pinaceae > Pinus > Pinus albicaulis. The sequence goes on from CM076574.1 coordinate 560,640,162, forward strand.
AAAGTAAAGTATTTTATTAAATATTAGGAATATTTGTAAAACAAGAAAGAAGAGAAGATAAAATTGTTTAGAGAAAATATTGAAAATTAATTTGAGAACATAAATACAATATATAAACTCTTTCAGAAGCCAATCAATTCAAATTTTGAAATTATATTTTCAAAGTTAGATCTTTTATTCATAAAATGAATTGAAATCAAAGTAAGTTAGAAATCACTATCTGCTCTTTTAATTACTTAAAATAACACAAACAAGCTTAAATTCTTGGCTCGAAATCTCCAAAATCCATCCCATTGAATACAATGGGTGTGTACATACATGAAAATACATCAAACTGATTAGTAACCTCTCTATAAATTACAGAGAATCAACCTTTCATCTAAAATATTCCTAAATTCTACACACATTCTGTAATAATTTCAACCGTTCGTTGATTCTTTCCCGTCGATTCTGTAAAATCAAAATCCAGAGAGTTAAGAAGGGGGTGAAAAACTCAGTTAAAACATCATGTATTAAGCAATTCTCTATAAATTTACTAGTAAGCGTACCCTTGCATAAACACTTTGGGGATCAGTGGCAGAACCCCATACCATGACTTATAAATATCATGACTTATTTATACCATGATTTATAAATACTATATAACTAAAAAAAATTATAACTATATCTATATTAATTAATTAATTCAATTAAAAAGATAAAAACAATATAATTATTTTTTAAAATAAATTTTAACTATGTATATTTTTATGAATATTCTAAAATATTTAATTTTACTTATATTATATTATTTATCTAATAATTATTGATAATTAAATTAAAATTTTAAAAATCAATAATATATAATTAAAAAATCATAATTCTATCCATATTAATTAATCAATTCAATTAAAAGGATAAAAACATTATAATTATTTTTGAAAATAAATTTCGACAATTAATTAATTTATATATATTTTTATGAATATTCTAAAATATTCCATGTTATTTACATAATACTAGTCATCTAATAATTATTAATAATTAAATTAAAATTTTTAAAATTCTCAACAAAATATTATAAAATAGGGTAACCCCTATAAACATAATTAATTCCATGTGTTCCATATTTTCTATGCACTTCCAAACAGATATGAATTTTAGGGTGATCAGTGAGAGCACAAATTTTTATAAATCTATATTATAGCTATCAAATTCAAGATTTTGGTTGCCTTCGAAGTTTTTGATGGTGTTTGAATCTTTTTCCACTATAAAAACATAAAACATGATTCAAACACTGCTATTTCAAGATTTCTTAATTTTTTTTCCTGAATTAAGCCACTTTTAACCTTAATTCCCCATAAACAACTCTTAAATAAAATGAAATACTTAAATTTTAAAAACGTATGAACAACAACAAGAACAAACTCAATTATATTTCCATAATTTGCCATCAAACTCAGTCATAATTCCATAATTTTCCATTAATTAAATTCATGAGTGGCTAAAATGTATATTAGTTCAGAAAATGTATACTACTATGTAACTGGAAATCAAAACAAAAATTATCATAAAAATCAACTCAGTTGAGAAATCGATTGCGATCTTTAGAAATGTACATTTAGCCACACGATCTGTACACTGTCGAAGCTTTTATAAACGAGGAAAAATGAGATTCAAAGTCTGCAACAACTAAAAGGTCTGAAGTGCTTAGTTTGCTGAAGAAATGCGCTCGTGGAATGAAAAGAGGATAATGTTATGGAAAACGTTGCCAATTGTTGGGGGCAAAGCTTATTTTTTCATTTAATGTGATGTGGCATTTAATGTGATGTGGCATATATTGTTTATTGTTAGATTTAAACAGTTAGATTTAAACCAAATAATTTATAATACTACTTTTCAGAAATTCAAATAATCAGAAAAGCACACATTTCCGATTACCTCTCCGTTTTCATCTCTATGTGAGAAATTAGATCCTTTTGTCTCCATTTGTTTACCTTTATCTCCGTTTACCTCTGTAACATCCTAGAGTGGCAATGTGCATTTACTTGTCCAACGACACCAACACCTTCAAAAATTATGGTGCACTCAAAATTAAGTACCTATTATAATATAAAATATTATGAGTTGTATTTGTAATCACATAATATAATTTTTTAATATCTCTGAACTTTGATAAAGTTTAATGGATTACTTTCATATAACAACTTCCAAAAGTTTTGATTTGATCAATATACCGTCTCAATTAATAAAAAAATCAAGATAACTACAACTTATGGAAAGAGAAAAAGTGCTTAAAAATACCATTTATATTAATATTAAATATATTTTTCAAAAATACCATTTAATTTAAATTTAGAATCTAGAATTATCAAAATGTTTTAGAAACAGGAGAGGGCTCTTACAGCTTCTTTGAAATCTTTTGAAAGGGTCTAGTTCATGGTGCCCGGAGGTTACACATATTTTTGAAAAATAAATTTAATATTAATATAAATGGTATTTTTAAGCACTCTCCCTTTTTCCATAGGTTGTATTTATTTTGATTTTTTAGTTGAGACTGTATAATGATCAAATCAATAAGATAATTAAAAATAAAATAAACAATAGCTGGTGTCTGACAGTTGGCAAGATATATATCCATACCGAACTCATAGCTGGTGTCTGACAGTTGGCAAAAATTCATTTCATTGAAAAGCATTGGGAATAATTTAATGGCCACGTTAAGCCAACAAAGCATCTAATTTATTCCTTCGCAATCTAAGGGTACTATTGTGGAAACGAATATGGTCGGCGTGCGTAACCTTCCTCGTTTCTTTCCAACGGGAAGAAATCCGAATCATGCCTTTAAAAATTACCCTTTGATGATATATTAATCAATATGATTCCTCCAACCGAATGTCATAATTTTTCTACAACTCAATTATTCCATTCTCATTTATATATGAGATGGAAAATATTTGTACGATTCATGTCGAACTCAATTCGATAATGCTCTAAGATGTCAAGTTCAATTTGATAAATTGTTAATATATTAAAATAGATTTATTTTAATTTTGAATTTATTTAGTATTGGGAGGAATTAAAATTTTCTAAATGAAAATTTTTATTTACTATAAAATTTCAAAATTATTTGTAATTAGAAATGTTTGTTTAAGCTTTAATATATTTATATCAAATATATGCTAAATGTATACTAATTCTTCATAGTATTATTTATATTTATATAAAAAAATATTTTATATAGAAATATTAATTTATAAAGTATATTGATTCTTAATAATATTATTTATATTTATATAAATTTAGCATTTTATATAAAAATATTAAATTTTTATAATATTATTGATTAAACTTCAATATAAAAATATAATAATTACAAACATTTTACATTTTTATTTAAAAATATTTTTTTTTAATTACATGTTTATTGATTAAATTTATTAAGATTAAGTATTAAATTAAAAACGAGTTGCATAAATTGTTTTCCATAAATAAATAAAAATCTTTATGAAATATTTTTATGTTTACTATGAATTGATAACTATAATTATTTAGATTTAATGCTTTTATGTTTACTATGGATGGATAAGTATAACGATTTACTATGAGTATTTAGATTGCACAAATTTAACTCTATATTGAAAAACTATCACTGGTTGTGGTCATTGGGGCCAACATCATTTTTTCTTAGGTAATGATTTTTGCATCTTTACATTTTAAACTCTTATAAAAACCTATTAAAGTCCAAGTGTTTAGACATTTTCTATAAAAGAAAATTTATCTATGTTAATTGAGTTACAATCGAATGTCTTGAAATTGGTGATAACCCATGACATTACTAATCTGCAACCATTTGACCTTAAGACCTTTATGCCACTAATTATTTTCATGTTCCTCCATGCACCAAGACGCCCTTCAAGGACTCATGCACAACCTTTCATGTATTTTCAAGGTTTGGTCTTGAAATGTTCCATGGTTAAATATGCATACGTTTAACAATTATGCAACCACCTCCTTCCAAGTTAGATGTACGATTGTGATGCATGGGCTTCTCCTTCCACACGTCAGTCATGTGACCATTACTGTGAGAGCCCATGTTACCAGTATGCAGATGGACGGTTTGGGGCACTTGGGGAAAATCGAAAAATTATGGTGTATCGTTTGATTCAATCCGTGGAATTAACCACCCGTTCGAACCTCCTTCTGCTTTGTCTCGATATTGTCCTTCCACCACCTTCTGAGTTTTACTACTCATTCTAGGGTTATAGGTTCTATGATATGGGGTTGGTAATAGCTTAATTTCTCAATAGGACATTGGATTTTAACCCATATGAGGACAGTGCGAGCTAATATTTTTGGTTCCTTGTTGGGAACTTGCAGTCTCGACCCATTTGAAGTCTCCACTTTAAATGGAAGCGTGCTAGTAACTTATTGTTTATCGCCTTTATTTTGAGTTTGTTATGAGCTAGGATTTTCAAGCTCATTTCAAGTTCCAATTCTTTATCCTTGGAGTGTAATTGTTTACCCCATTTTAAAGGTACTCGTCCACTTTGAATTTGTGTAAGGTGGCAGTTCATTCAAGTATTTTGGACTGGTTTGGAAAGCTCTCCAATACTACGTTTGGTCAGCTCTGAAATGTAATTTTTCTCTTTCTACATCCTTATACTAAACTATATTTTATTTTTCTTTTTACATCCTTATACGAAACTATATTTTCATTATTTTTATATATTTTGTGAAATAAACACATTATTCGTGGTTGCGAGCCTTCTAGGAGGTTGTACAAAGCATTTTTTTTCTTTCCTTGTCATGCTTTATTAATGGCTTTATGGGTGAATAGTTTCCTGGATTAGGGTTTCACGGTAAAAAAAGGTTACAGGGCTACAAACCCTTTCCCTAGGGGTTCAAACTTAGCCCTCCTAGGATGTAAAATTGGTTAAATTTATTTTTCCCAATAAGGGTTTATTAGTTTTTACCCAAGGTTCAATTCTGAGGACTAAATCGACATTGTGTTCCTTTATAGGCTTTAAGGTCTTTCATTGTCACCAACATTATGTTCTTTTATAGCCTTTTAAGGTTTTTGGTTCTCAATTATTGTCGACATTCTAATATATTGGTGGTTATATTTTGTTTTGGATACACTCATTCCCTACCAAGACTATACCTTCACAATTTCTTTCTCTACCGCGGTGTATTAAATCTTGTTTTAGTTTCAAATTGGTTACATACATTTTTTTTTCTTTTATACATGGGAAGATTTTTTCTAGCCCTAATCAATTTTAATGATGGGTGTGTCTCATTCAACTTCGTGAACGAGGACACTCATAATTGTCATATTACCCTTTACATGGACTGCGTGTTAGAGTTTGGGATTTAGCTAAAAGGTTGATTACTTTAGGAAACCCCTCTTTTTTATTTTACACTTTTGTTTTATTATAACTAGCTTTTGAGGAATTTTAAATGTTTTTCCATTTGCAACATGTCTCCCATGGATGCTCTCATGAGAAGAGTCTCCATCAAATTTGGAGTCTCTTGATTTTGGCTCTGGTTTATTGATTTTCAACATTCTATTTAAAATCTAACAAAATTCATGTTGTGACACAACCTAGGTTATGTAGCTTTGAAAACACCTACAAAATATGGATCTCTATTACAGAACATGCACCCAAGTCCAATGGAATTTCGCTGCTATATTAATTAATTCAAGGACTAAATCACAAAGAAAAACAAAGAGTAATTCGAGTCTAATCACAAGAACACATAAAGTGATTCAAATATATTTTATTTCATTCAAAATGTGTTGTTACAGATTGTTGAAATTGTCAACAAGAAGAGCCTTCTAATTTATTTTTCCCTTAATTAAATTAGAAGGAAATTATAATTTCACTTCACATGACAGCTTGTATGAGTTAAATGAGTTGGGAAGACTTAGTTAGCTCAGTTAATTCGAATTGGGTGTCAAACTGGTGGCATGTAGAGTTCTCTCTAAGCTTTAGGAGGTCCAGTTGCAGTTTATTTTGAGTTGTAATTGTTTAACTTAATTATTTGAGTGAAAACCAATTTAACTAGTTCTAATTGATGGAGGAAATACTGAGAGGTCCAGTGAATTAAATCTGATTTAATTCACATGCAGTGATCATTCAGATAATTGAATATTTGATATAAATATTTTTCGCATGTCATTTCTAAGGAAGACCAAGTTGAGATTGGAGTTAAAGAGATGTATAATATCAGTTTCATAATTAGAAAATTGTACAGGTCATGCACGAGGTCAACAAGATGCCTTGGGTGTATTGTTAAATCAATTATTAGAAATTTCCTAATTAATAGGGGCTCAATTTCCCTAGGTATTTCACAAGCAAGGATGAACATCCAGAGGGAAGAAATTGGTTAAGTATTGAACCAAACATGCTTGATTATAATGAGACACTTAGAGATAGTGCAGAGAGATATCAAGCCTTAGAAACATTGTATTGCTTCAAATTCTTGACTTAATGCAATATAAAAGTAGTGGGTTTCTTAGTTGAGGCTTTCACCAGATAAATATTTGTGTTGTGCGATTAGAATTATTTCTCTTTCTTGTTCATGTGATTATGCGATCGTAATTGGTTTCCATAATTTGTAGAATAGATTCATGTATTTTGTTTTAGAATATTACAAGATCAGTTGAATCTATATGGATTTTCTAAATGGTATTAGAGCACGAACCACTATAGAAGAGAAGAATATGAGTTTGTTTTGAATAGGTGAATCAAATTTGCATATTTATTCTTCAGGACCAACAACAGATCACAATGTATTTCTATGGATTGAGACTCGAATATTCCCTTGAGGGTATCTCAAATTACATAGCCTAGAAGGAAAGGATGGAGGAAGTTTTGGAGGACAACGTGTTGAAGGAATTCATAGACCATGATGTTCTCAAGCCCACAACATATGCTCAAAATCTTGATGCATGGAAGAAGAATGTAGCAAATGTGAGAATGATTATGTTAGAAGGATTTTGAGATCATATTGTCTCGAACCTCCATGGAAAGGAAACTCCATATGCTATGTAGAAGGTCTCAACCAATTATCCTCAGAATAGAAATGACCACAAGAAGCTAGAAATGAAGGAAAAACTCAAAAAAATGAATATGGAGAAGGACGACATGATACCAACATACTTGATGAAGTTCACTCAATGTATAGATTAACTTAGAAGTGTTGGGGTGACAATTGTCGAGGATGATCTGGTTATCCTAGCACTTTTAGGTCTTCCTAAGAGTTGTCACAACTACCAGGATTTGGTGAATGGGAAGCTACCAGAGTGGGAGTGATTGTGGTCAAACTTGGTACAAGAAGAGATTCAACAGAATACCAGAGATGATTACTCATCAAAGAATGATGATGAGGATAAATTTTCCTTCACTGGAAAGGTGAAGAAAGGGAAACTGTAGGTATCCCATTATAAATCAGATTTTGGTGAGGTAGGCAAGAAGAAAAACTTGTCGAAGATAAAATATTTTCATTGTCATGATCTTGGACACTATGCTACAAAGTTTTCACACAAGAATACCGACAAGAAGCCCTCAAAAGGAGTGACAGGTGAAGCACTTTCTTCATAGTTCAAGTTGGATTTCACTCTCATTGCATGCATGGTGTCATCAATGATGGGTTCTGTGTGGTACTTGGATAGTGGGGCTTCATTCCATATGACCGAAAATAAAGAATTCTTCAGTAACTTGGAGGAGAAGGATATCCAAATGCACATTGAGATGGGATATGACATGAGCTATGTCGTGACTGACATGGGTACAATTACCTTTAAGAGGGAGTCTGGTACTCCTCTCACATTAAAAGATATCATGTATGTTCCTGTTTTAAAGAATAATTTAGTTTCAGTTGCTATGTTGGAAGACTGTGGCTATGATGTGATATTTAGCAAAGGAAAGGTGTTCCTTCATCACAAATACATGGGATAGGTGAAGAAGATTGGGGTTCGAGTAAATAACCTATGAAAATTTGATGTAGAACATTATGCTGCATTGAGAAAGAAAGAAAATAAGATGAAGAGTTGAGATGTCGGTGAGTTATGTCATAGAAGATTGGGCCATCTACACCATGGCGCTTTGAAGATCATGAAACATATTTCTACAAGACTTTCCAAGGGTGCACTTGAGTAGCGAGTTACGTGTAAAGGGTGTAGATTGGGGAAGTACACCAAATCCACATTTCATGATAAGGGAAATCAAGCAAAAGCGATCCTTGAAAGAGTTCACTCAGATGTGTGTTGACCGTTCTTGACGGAATCCATAGAAAAACACAAGTATTATGTGATTTTCGTAGATGATTTTTCACGCAAGTGTTGGATATTATTCATGCAGAAGAATGATCAGACGTTCTCAAAGTTTTGTGAGTTCAAAGCACTTGTTGAGAGAGATACATGGAAGAAGGTGAAGGCTCTGTTGTGAAACCAGCTCCAAAAATAGAAGAAAAGAGATATCAACGCCTTAGAAGTAAGCCACTTCAAGGGGGCAACCTCCAATACATTACATGAATGAAAAATTCTTGGATGATACAGATTACAAAACCTCCTTTCTATATATAGGAGTCCATGGGGCCATGATGTAATCCTAGTGGGGCGACAATGTAATCCTAGCTGACCTAAAAATAATAATTTAAGGGCACAATAATAACAATATGGGGGTTACAGGGGTACAATAATAACAATAAGGGGTTACACTAACAAAAATAAGGGACTATACTAGTAATATAGGGACCTAACATGCCCCTCTCCTTAAAAAAAGTGTTGTCCTCAACGCTTGAGTAGCTCTGGGTGCTTCTGTATAAAATTATCATCCTCCCATGTAGAACCTTTAGTGGGTAAGTTATTCCACTTGATGATATACTTTGAAATTGATTGATTTCGTAGCTGTCGAGTTCTTGTTTCTGTGACTGCTTCAGGTTCCAATATGATTTTTCCTTCCTCATCAAGTTCTAGCAATATTGTTTGAACTGGAAGATTTTCACCTATAACCTTCTTTAAGCATGAAACATGGAAAACTAGATGCACTCATGAAGAAGAAGGAAGCTCCAATTTGTATGCCATAGTACCAATCTTTTGCAACACCTTGTAAGGACCATAGTACTTTTGTGATAATTTATTATCCTTCTTATCTTGCTTGAGGGACATTTGTTTGTATGGTTGTAGCCGTAAAAATACCTAGTCTCCTACATAAAAACTTATCTCACTGCGATGTTGATCTGCCTGTTGTTTCATTCGATTTTGTGCTAAATTCAGGTTATCCTTTAAGAGTTGGATAACTTCTTGTTGATGCTCAATGTGATCTTCCACTGCTTGAACCTTCGAATTTTCTCTTAAAGATGATGTGATGTACAGTGGATGATATCCATAAAGTGCCATAAATGGGGTCATTTTTGCTACAGTATGGAAGGAAGTGTTATACCACCATTCAACGAGAGGTAACCACTTGACCCATTGTGTTTGTTTATCAAATACAAAACAATGAAGATATCCTTCCAAACATTTATTTACTATCTTAGTTTGACCATTGGATTGAGGATGATAAGATGAGCTATGAGCTAATTGAGTACCCAAACAATAAAATTACTCCGTCCAAAAATTTCCAGTAAAAATGGGATCTTTGTCGCTCACAATAACCCTTGGGTTTCCATGTAGCTTTGAATTGTGTCCATAAATGTAGTAGCAACTGTAATTGATTTAAATGGATGAGATAATGCACAAAAGTGTGCATACTTGGTAAGTCTATCAACTACCACCATGATGACACTCTTTCCTTTAGACGTAGGTAAACCTGTGATAAAATCCATTGAAATATCCTCCCAACATTGAATTGGAATGGATAAAGGTTGTAGAAGACATGGGGTCTTAATTGTCTCAACTTTATTCTACTGGAAAACCAAACATTCTGCCACAAACTTTTGAATATCAGGTTTAAGGCCATCCCAAAAAATTATTTCCTCACCCTGTGGTAAGTTTTTAAAAATCCCAAGTGTCCTCTTAAAGTAGAAGTGTGCAATTCCAAAAGAATCTTTTGTTTTAGTTGGGAATTCTTACAAAGATATAAGCGATATTTGTACCATAAGGAATCATTTTTCCAACTAAATGTATCAGATGTACTAGGATCTTGCTACAAATTTTGAATGAGTGTCCACACTTCCTCGTCCTTCTTCCATTCATCCCTTGCTTCGGTTATCCAATCTAGTTGGATAATAGATAAGGCACAAAGCAATGCTTCCACCTCTTCATTCTTTCTTGACAGTGCATCTGCAACAAAATTTAGCTTCCCTTTTTTGTAGGTTATTTCAAAGTCATAACCCAACATCTTTGTGACCCATTTTTGCTACTCTTCTGAATATAGTCTTTGTTCCAAAAAGTGTTTAAGATGATCATGATCAGTTTTTACCTTGAAGTGTCTTTCCATTAGGTAAGTTTTCCATTTCTTTAGTGCATGCAGTATTGCTAAAATTTCCTTCTCGTAAATAGATTTTTGTAAATACTTTCCTTTGATTGGATGACTTTCAAAAGAAATGGGTCTTCCTTCTTGCATTAAAGCAACACCAATTCCATTTCCTGGGGCATCACATTCCACAATAAAGGTTTTTGTGAAATCTGGCGTAGCTAAGACTGGTGCTAGGCACATTTCTTCTTTAAGATGTTCAAAGGCCTTAGTTGCTTCAGGAGTCCATGAAAATGCATCTTTCTTCAATGATGTTGTTAGAGGTGCTGCTATTATCTCATAATTCTTAACAAACTTGCGATAATACCCTATTAACCCAAGAATCCTCGCAACTGCTTTATGGTTGTGGGGAATTTCCATTCCTTAATGGCTTTGTTAGAAAATGAAATTAACTCAGAAATATATTTAAAGCACACATAATATAGCACACACAAAATAAAGGCGGAAAAGGCAGAAGCCTCATGGCTTCCTCATATAATCTCTCTTATTAAAAGAATTAAATTTACAATTTAAATAGATGAGAGAAGATAGTCTGTGCTATCTTAGACTCTTTTGGTTGAGATAATTTCTCACCAAAAACCCACCAAGATAGGAGTTCCTAAACAAACTCCAATATTTGAGGAACAACCCAAGAGTTAGGCACATATTCCTAACTAGGAATATTTAAGTAATTATTTTGGATTTATTATTGTTATTTTAGAGAGGCTAACATTCCCCCCTTAAATAAAAAATCCAAAATAAGAATGAGGAACCATCTTCCAAGTTCTCATGTTGATCCTAAAAAAACATTGCCTGAAAAACTGCCAAAGCTGGATGCTGAGAAATTGCAATCTGAAGAGACCATGAGTCAGCTGTATGTTTGATTCATCTCTAAATTTTGCTTAAAAAATTTATCAAGTGCCAAGTTGCAAAAGGATCCATCTGTCCTTTGCATGAAATCAACATCCTTTGTCCACTGAATTTTTTTTTTCAAAGCCCACTGGCTGATGATGTCAAAAACAACTCACTGTTGCTTTCGCTATGCTAAAAACTATTCACTACTTCTTTTCTGTCGACTGCCCACTAGAAAATTTGTTGATGCCCACTGGAAAATTTGTTGATACCCACTGGCTGTTGAAGATGCCCACTGGCTGCTTTCGTTGGTTTTGTTGAGACTTTCAGTCTGACAACCACTGTCAATTTCATTAACATTTTCCCCCCTTTGTCAGCTAAAAGGAGAGACACTTCTCTTGGAAAGTATTCCTAAACTCCCCCTGCAGGTGTAGGATTTTTACACTGGTTTACTCCCCCGTTCAACTGTATGAGAGTACCATCATATTTTCACTGTTGGCTGCACTATGTGTGATTGTATGTGGTTGTAGAACTGGAGCAATATTTCAACTGTGGATAACCATTCCCAAGGGTCGATCCATTCATAATGTATCTTCAATCTGGCTGATTTGTGTTGATTGCGACATTTTTCTAAGGAATGATTGGACTTGCCACAATGGCGACAGGGATGGAGATCAAAACATTGATCTTTCATATGACCAGTTCTCTGACAATGAGAACATTTCGGTTTGACTTCAACTTCAGGTTGTGTGGAATCTTGTTTTTCTGCAACTTTGGGTTGCGTGCATTGTTGGTTGTCTGCAACTGTCTCTGAATGTGCTGAGGGGATTTTTTCAAGAAATCCCGCACTGACGAACTAAATGGGCTTGGAATAATCAGGAATATGTAAGTTGGTGTCATCTTGGACATATCTTAAGCCTTGTCGATTCCTGTTATTGTGAATTTCTTCCTAGGGCTTGAGGATGGGCTTGGAAGAAATTTGAACTGGAACAACTTTGACACTTGAAGCTGTTGGGATGAATGACTTACAATCTGGATGGTTCAAAGACTTGAAAGTATCACTCTTTTCTTGAAATTCAATCCTTTGAAGTTGCAAATCGAGTTGAAGAAATTCAATGGTGTCATGTGTTTGTTGTAGATGCCGTGAAAGATCAACAAAAGTGTCTTTGCTGACGTGCACCATGTCTTCATCACTTGAGATGACCAAACTGTGAAGAATATTTAACAACTGAATATGTTGCGACATCTGAACTTGCGCACTTGAAAGCAGGCTCTCTTGATGAAGATGTCGTACTTTGAACTGTTTCACTTGAATGTCAAGCTCGCTTGATTTGTTGCTTATTGCACTTGCTTGGAACACTTGCTAGAATTGTAGAATTTGCTTGCTTAATCTCTGGAATTCATGCTCGCTTGATGATGATCGCATTTGCTTGTACGCTCACTTGACTGACTTGATGACTTCAAGCTCACTTGAATGAATAGCGACACTCGCTTGATGTCGATCTCAACTTGCTTGATTGTTTTAACTTGTTTGGTTGCTTTGATGGTTGCTGCAATAAACTTCACTCTGGCTCGCTTGAAGGTTTGATCTTTGTACTGACTTGATGCAAATTGATTGAATGAATACTCACGCTCACTTGCAGAAGATGTAAACTTGTTGCTTGTTTGATTTAAAAACTCATGCACTCACTTGATTTTGTGTAAAGGAAGGGTGTCGAACACTGTCGACAATGCACCCAAGAAAGCTTACAATGATTCACTTTCAAACAATGAATTCACTTGTTCTCTTAAAAATTCATTAAAAATGAATTTTTAATGATTTACTTAAATCAATGAATTTGATTACAAGTTCTTTAAATGGATTTGCAAGAACGTTGATGAAGACTTTGCTGTAAAAAGCATTAACTTGACTAAGTGAATTTGCTGTTTGATGTAGAATGTTGATGTAGACAATCTTCGATTATATGTTGTAGTTGTGTATATGCATGTGTTGATCTTGCAGCTATTTCATTATATGTGTTGTGCTTGCTGATGTATGCGATATGAAATGAAATCATTGATGTGTCACAACTAGACACAAATCAAAAAGCAACAACATGAAGCCATAAAAAACATGCGCCATCACAAACACACATGGTGTACCTAACATCCCCTTATTCAATTTCGGGCGGATCTAGGACACATCAACACAAAAAATGATATCTTTATTAAATATTGAGTACATAAGAAATCTCCACCTTCAAGTAATGAATATGCCAAGCTCACAACCTTTAGAAGCAATTTGTCTTCAAAATCTGAATATTCACCGACTCAATCTCTCTCAAAGTAAAAGGGTACTTGGAATCACAACAATGAATTTCCCTTATCACTCCAAATTTACAAAATATGCACCTTATTACTCCAAAAAATTACAAAAATAATTTCACTTTTTAAGTGAATCAATTTTTCTATTAACTTCACTTATCACTCCAAAGAAAAATCAGCCCAAAATAAGACACTTATCTCTCGAAAATGCATTTCAAAAATCACTTATTATGCTCTCTCATGCTGCAATCATAAAACACTCCACTCACTATCTCTCATGACCTTTACAAAGTCTCTATTTAAATTTACAGAAAGTGAATCAAAACTTGATAAATCACTTTAAACTCCTTATTTTGACTTAAAAAAGTCTTTACAAAATTCACATGGCCTTCTTAAAATCTTTCCACTCTTCTAATAAATTGATGGCATATATATTGCATCCAAAAGATATATATGTTGCATACCTTAACTTTATGCTTATGAAGTTGTTTTAAAACTGAAGCTCACCTTAAAAAAATTCATAGTCCTCCACACTGAAATTTTCGTAAGGCAAAGAGCGGGTTCATCTCTTCTTGTTGAATACAGAGATAGGCTAGCATTCAAATTAAAAATACAACAAGACATTTCAATGAATCTGAATATTCTTGACTTGGAAACAATGACTTGGGATGCTGTATAAGCTGTGGGTACACCTCCATCACCACGGTCTGATCACACTGCTATAGTACATGCAAATCGATATCTTTTTATTTTTGGTGGCGGTTCTCATTCCACGTGTTTCAATGATATTCTTGTCCTTGATCTGCAGAGTATGGAATGGTTATGACCAAAAATGCAAGGCACTTTTCCCACCGCTCGAGCTGGGCATGCAAGTGTCACAATTGGTGAAAATTGGTATCTCATAGGTGGAGGTGATAACAAGAGTAATGTCTCAGAGAACATGGTTTTGAATATGTCTACACTTGTCTGGTCTATTGTAAGCACTGTACAAGGACAAGTGCCACTTGTTGATAAACAACACATTTCAAACCCTTATAACAACGATTGACCTTTTTAGTGAGTAAAAATGAAGATTTTGGTTCTGTTAAGCTTCTTCAACTGCATGAGACCATAGGAAACTCACTACTTGGACTAAAAGAGAAAAAAATTAATACAAACAAGAAATTCTCAACTATATTGAATCTCAAATGACATAAAGACCCGATCCATGAAAATTACAACATCAATTGATAGCTTGAAGGAAAAATTTGCTGTGAGTTCCTCCAGATCACAGTCAATGAGATCACCAATCGATCCCAACAGGCTTCATCAGGCCATATTGAAATTGGAGATGAGCGATTTTGTTGGATTACTTGTTCTTGTCTGACCTGGGCCTGGACTGGTTTCCAGTTTAGTCAAATTAATCTCCCAAAACTAAAACTTCGACAGAACTTTGAATAAAACATCCACAGAGCCACCAGTTATTTGTTAATCTCTTGTGGTGGAAGAAAGAAAACTTTTTTTAGTTCTCGGGTGAAAAGTTAAAGAATATGGAAGGCATGGATATGAATCCGAAAATAGATTATGTGTTCACGGTGGTACTGATTGGAGATTCTACAGTGGGGAAATCCTAGATCCTATCCAGGTTTTCTAGAAATGAGTTAAGTTTGGATTCCAGG